>CM053580.1:468772287-468794300 GCA_028627135.1 Pseudochirops cupreus
TGTTTTGATTTGCATTTCTTGAATCAAAGAGTGATTTAGAGCATTTTTTCGTATGCTTATAGATATCTTTAATTTCTGCCTCTGAAAATTGCCTGTTCATATCCTTTGACCATTTATCAATTGGGGAATGACTTGTATTCTTATAGATTTGACTTAATTCCCTGTATATTTTATAAATGAGGCCTTTATCAGAGACATTGGTTGTAAAAATTCTTTTCCAGTTTCCCACTTCCCTCTTAATCTTGCTTTGTTTGTACAGAAACTTTTCAATTTAAGGTAATCAAGATTATCCATTTTGCATTTTATAATGCTCTCCAACTCTTCTTTGGTCATAAAGTCTTCCCTACTCCATAAATCTGATAGGTAAACTATTCCTTGCTTCCCCAAATTATTTACAGTATTGAGCTTGACACTTCTTATGTAAATAATTAATAAGTACCATTTTGATTCAGGACCATTTACTTAGGAATCCCACCTATAGGATTGGGAGAAGTAGTTAATAGGAAATCATAACTCTTAGCCAAAATTAGCTCCAGGGATGCTAGGGGTGGGGCAGGGACCCCAGTGGTGACCCATTATAGGAGCTCTCATAGAATGACAAAATCTTGGAAATGGAAGGGACAAAAGAGACCATCTGGTCTAATCTTCAACTGAATAAAAATCCTCTCTATTACATGCTTGACCATGAACAAGCCTTTGCTTGGAGACCTCTCTTAACAGGGAATCTTACTATTTACAAAGGCATTCCATTCCACTTTTAAATGAATCTAATAGAATATTTTTTTTTCTTAAGCCTAAGTTTTCATCTTTAGAACTTTTACTCGTTCATTTTTGTTTATTCTTCTGGGGCCAAACACAAGAAATCCAGTTCCCCTTCCACATGACAGTTCTTTAAATACTTCTCCTTCTTGAGTTTTCACTTTCATAGGCTAAACATTCCTGGTTCCTGGGACTCAAAACCCTTTTTTTTTTGTTCTTGTTCTTGTTCAGCCATTTCAGTCTTAACTTTCTTCTCAATCTTGTTCCAACCCCACCAAGGTGGGGAAGCCCATTGTGTTTTACTCATACAGGTCTAGGAAAATGTGCATTCTCTCTTTTGTCAGAAAAGGTGATATGATTTTAGGTAAGTCTCTTTGACCAAGACTTAGTTATCAGAGTCATGTACCTGAGACCCTCATTAGAATAGGTCCACCTCTCATTATAATATTCATTCTCTCATTAATTGGTAACCAGTCAGAGTTGATTTCCACCCTAAGGAACACCCACTGTTTCAAGAGCTCTCATCTAAGTGTCTGAGTCTTCATGTCTCCATTTGGGGTTTTCTTGGCAAAGATACTGGAGTTGCTTGCTATTTCCTTCTCCAGCTCATTTTACAGATGAGGAAACTGTGACTTACCTAGGGTCACACAGCTACCATCTATGCCACCTAGCTGCCTCTTACCTTCTCTTGAATACTCTCCAGCTAATCCATGCCCATCCTAAAATATAACTTCCAGAACGAAAGGTGATACTCCAGTTGTCAGTCAGTCAGTCAACAAGCATTTATAAAACAACTATTATGTGCCAGGTACTATTCTAAGTGCAGGGGGTACAAGGAGAGGCAAAAACAAAATAGCCTCTATTCTCAAGGAGCCCATAGTCTAATAGGGGAGGCAACATGCAAACAACTGTGTAAAATCAAGAGGAATATAGAATAAAATGGAGATAATCTTAGAGAGAAGGCACTAAGATCACAGTCCTCTGTGGAAAGGCTTATTGTGGAGGGTGGGATTTTACCTAAGACTTGAAGGAAGCCAGGGAAATCAGGAGGCAGAGATGAGGAGAGTGTGAATTCTAGATGTGGAAAAGTCAGTGAAAATGCCTGGAATTGGGAGGAATGCTGTATGCAAAGAAGAGAAAGAAGTATGATGTTAATAGAAAGCAGGGTCAAGTTATGAAGGACTTTAAATATCAAATAGAAAATTTTTATATTTGGTGCCAGGGGTGATGGGGAGCCACTGAGCCTTATTGAAAGGGTGTGGGTGGGTGGGTGGGAATGAGAGGCTTTAGGGAGAGCAATTTGAAAGCTGAGTTAAAGATGAACTAAAATAGCATGACATATAAAAAGTTTGAGAGACATAGTTTCTGGGTAATTAATCCTTTATTTAATTAATTCTAGCATATTATAAATAAAAAGAGATCATTTGACCATTCCTCTCAGACCAAAGACAAATCATGGAACTCTTATATGCTCTTGGAACAGTGGGTGTTCCTTAGGGTGGAAATCAACTCTGATTGGTTAACAATTAAGGAGAGAATGAATATTATAATGAGAGTCGGACCTATTCTAATAAGGGTCTGGGGTACATGATTCTGATCTCTAAGTCTTGTCAAAGAGACTTACCTATCATATCACCCTGTCTGACAAAAAGGAGAATCCACATTTTCTTAGACCTGTTCTGTGTAAAACACAATGGACTTTCCCAGCTGGGGGAGTCTGAATAAGATTGAGGAGAAAGTTAATCCAATCTCATTATCAGCAATGTCTTTCAGATGCTGACTTGGCCTAGTAGAGAATGAGGTTTCAGAAAGAGATAAATCCTGTGTCTCCCCAATATTAACAATTAGTTATTTAGTAATCATTTCACTCAATAGGGAAAGAATTGAGACCAGGAGACCAAGGCATAGAACAGTGGTTCTAACATTTCCCTGGTTCTGGACCCTATTTCAGAATATGGCTTCATCCTGAAGATTAAAGGTGACCACCATTTCAAGGTCCCCTAGAAACTTGCCAAGTTCATATCTTTTTTGTTCTCTATGTTACAAGGATCATCCACAAAAGTGACTGAAAGGAGTCCCTACCTGTTCTGAGGAAAAAAGCCACTGTGGGAGTAATGAAATAATGAGCATTTCCTGTGCCTTTATTAATGAATTAACCACTAAACATTTACTAACCATCTACTATGTGCCAGCTACTGGGCTAAGCACTGGGGATTTAAAAAGAAGCAAAAGAAAGCGCCTGCCCTCAAGGAGCTTATAGTCTAATGGGAGAGATAGCATCCCTGTGCCATTCTTCATGCTATCCCTTTACCTCAGTGGTTCTCAACCTTCCTAATGCCGCGACCCTTTAATACAGTTCTTCATGTTGTGGTGACCCCCAACCATAAAATTATTTTCGTTACTACTTCATAACTGTAATTTTGCTACTGTTATGAATCGTAATGTAAATATCTGATATGCAGGATGTATTTGAATTGTTACAAATTGAACATAACCCACAGGTTGAGAACCGCTGCTTTACCTGGAATGCCCTCCCTGTCACATTTACTTGTTGAAATCCCACCTCCCCTTCATAGCTCAGTCAAACGCCTACGTGAAGCCTTCTCCAGTTCCCCCAAATGTTTGTCATCTCTCCCTCGTTAGAACTCAGAACCCACACCTTGTACCTTAGAACCTCCTCATTTGTATTATTACTGTCTGTGTATTTATCATCTCTTCCATTGGCTTGCAAACTCTTTGAGGACATACACTTGCAAAACCTTTACTTGAAGTGTAATCCAAAGGGTCAGAAGAGATTACATGCCTTACTTAGTTTTGTTTCTTTTCCATCAAGAAGCTCAATGCCTTAAATGTAGTATGCCTTGTTGGCAGCTGGCGGCACAGTGCTGAGCCTGGAGTCAGGAAGACATGAGTTCAAATTTAGCCTCAGATACTCACTAGCTGTGTGACTGTGGGCAAGTCACTTAACTTCCATTTACCTTAGTTTCCTCAACAATAAAATGTGGATAATAATAGCACCCATTTCACAAGGTTGTAGTGAGGATCAAATGAAATAATATATGTAAAAAGCACTGAGCATGGTGACTGGAACATAGTAGGTATTAGATAAATGTGTATTCTCTTCCCCCTTAATAAGTATTTGTTGAATGAATAACATTACTTGCTCATATATAGTGAAATGTTTAATTGTCATAATTTTAAAATATGAGGTAGCCCATGGCCTTGGATATGGAGAGCTGGCATTGGCATCAGGAAGTCCTGTATTCAAGACTTGCCTTTCTTACAAACTGGATATGTAATTCCATGTAAGTCATTCGACACAGGCAGCTCTTTAGAACTCTGAATAAGTGCCAAATAGGATGGGAAGAGGAAGTTTCCTCTCTGGGAGTTCAGGATACCAATGAAATCACAGAACTAGACTCTCAATTTTCGATCAATTTGTATTAAAGCATTTGTAACCATGTAACATTATACAATGCAAAGTGCACTGGCCTTAGAGTCAGAGGCTCTGGGTTTGAATCCTGACTCTTGTACATCATCTATGTGGCTTCAAGTGAATTACATGACCTCTCTGTGTCTCAATTTTTTCATCTATAAAATGAACAGATTGAACTAGAATGGAATCTAATGTCCCTTCTAGTCCTACGTCTGTGATTCTAGGATGCTAGGTTTACTACTGAGGTTGGCCTTAAAAATTTCCTGGCATTGGAGGGGTTGCCAGGTGGTATAGTGAATAAAGTACTGGCCCTGGAGTCAGGAGGACTTGAGTTCAAATCTGAGCTCAGACACTTAACACTTACTAGCCTTAACATTTACTAGCCATGTGACCTTGGGCAAGTCACTTAACCCCAATTGCCCTGCCTTCCCTCCCCAAAAAAAAGCCAAAAAATTTCCTTACATTTATAGAATTCTTATAATTTCTTTTCAAAGCTTGTTCTCTCTAATTTTCCTCCTATAATGATCTTGTATAGAGAGTAGGCAGACATTATTACTATTAATTCACTTGAGAGATGATGGAACTGAAACAGAAGGAAGTTAAGTGATTTACCCAAATCTACAAAGCAGGTTAATGAGTCATGAGCAGAAGTCCAGGTTTTCTGACTTGAAGCCCTGGCTGACTGCCTTCTTGCCCTAGAGGGTTGAATAGCTGTTTGGTAGGATTAACCATCTGTCCCCAATAGCTTCAATGCAATGAAAATGGAAAGATAGCTTTCAAAAATTTATTTTTGCCCTAGAGCTCATACCCGTGATTCCCTGTTTAATTGGTTATTGGCACTGACTGGGTTCCATTTCAACAGTTTTGGCATCGTTTAAAAAGCTAAGCAGGAGAACTGGTGCTCAAATAATGTCTCCCCTAAAAAACTGAGAGAAATAAAAAGTGGACATGTTTCTGTTACATGTCATGGATAAGAGTCCTTGCAAGTTAGGCTTTGACCCTCCGTTCTTGAGGATATTCCACTGGAATGTTGCAAAGACATGGAATCAAAGACAAGATGATTAAAAAAAAAACCCTCACAATTATCATAAATTTTTTTTCACATGAGCCTGCGTATTGCGTGACCTGGGGTCATTTTTAGGACTTATTAGTGGTTTCTGTTTTCACAGAGGAAGTGCAGTGTGGTATTGTAAACAGACAGCTGTCCTTGGAACCAGGATGACCTGACTTCAAGTCCATTCTCTGATACATACTGGCTATGTGACCCTGTGTAAGCCACTTAACTTCATTGCTCTGTTCAGCCCACTAAGACTATGAATTGCAGAAAAGGTATCTATTTGCCTCAATGAAGGAAGTTCTCTCACCTGGCGTTTCCCCATACCAATAAGATCACAGGTCTAGTACCTATACTCATTTTCACAGAATCAAAAAACACAGTTGAGTTGGGTGGAAAATCTCTTTCAATTTGTCCATAAAGGAGGATCCCCCTTCAGCATATCCCAATCATGGTCATCTCTTTTTCCCTGAAAACCTCTAGTGAGGAAAGAACCTACCATCTCCTGAATTAGCTTCCTGAATCAATGTCTAATATAAGAGTAGGGAACATGTGACCTCTAGCTCTTCAAGTGTGGCCCTTTGACTGAATCCAGACCTCACAGAATAAATCCTTTTATTAAGAGGATTTGTTCTGTGAAATTTGGATTCAGTCAAAGGGCCACACTTGAGGACCTAAAGGGCCACACGTGGCAGGTTCCCCACCCCTGCCTACTTTGGGGGTGATTTTAATTGTTAGGACATTTCCCCTTCCGTAGACCTCCCTCTACTTCTCTATAGTTTCCATCTCCTAGTTCTACTGATTAGGGTCAACCAGAGCACATCCTATCTCTCTACCATGGGATAATCCTTCATAAACTAGAAGAAAGTTGTTGTGTCTCCCCTAAGTCTTCTTTTCTCTAGAGTAAAACATCCCTGGTCTCTCTTTTTTTTTTTTGGAGGGGGAAAGGCAAGGCAATTTGGGTTAAATGACTTGCCCAAGCTCACACAGCTAGTAGTCAAGTGTCTGAGGCTGGATTTGAGCTCAGGTCCTCCTGACTCCAAGGTTGGTGCTCTCTTCCATTTCTTTTTTTTTTCCCTGGTCTATTCTCATATGTTCTCATATGGCCTGGACTCAAGGTCCTTCATCGTCTTGGTTTCTCTGGACATTCTCCAGCTCATCAATATCCTCCCTACAAGATGGCTCCTAGAAATGAATATAGAACTCCAGACATATTTCGATCAGGGTCAAGTACTAAAAGCTCATGTTGAACCTGTACTCCTCTCAATATCCAAATCTTCTTCGGACATACTGTTGTCTAGCCCACGCATCTTACATCTTGTACATATGACGCTGATTTCTTGAATCCAAGTACACAATTTTACATTTATTAAAGTTGTAAGTTCATTTTATTTGATATTGCCCAGTGTTCTAGCCTAGGAATCAGAGAACTATGGCCCAAAGGTCAAATCTGGCTTGTTCCATTTTTATATGGGCAGCAAACTTTGGATGGTTTTTATGTTTTTAAATATATTAAAACTTTATTTTAAATGTACAAATGATTCTTTAAATATAACAAAACTTTGTTTAAACATGTTAAAATATTCTTAACTTGAACCTCTACAAAAACAGGCAGCAGGCTGGATTTTTTCCCATAGGCCATAGTTTGCTGACCCCGTTCAAGAGCTTTTTGAATTCCGTCTTTCTTAATCAGTGAGTTAGCTGTCCTGCCCATCTTCACATCATTTACAAATTTGTCAAGCATGCCTTTATTCAAGTCACTGACAAAAATGCTGACCAGAACAGGGCCAATCACAGATTACTGGACTTTTCCACTATAGACCTCCTTCTAAGTTAATTTTGAGCCATTAATGACTTATTGCTGGTTCTGGATATTGAACCATTTGAATCCATATAATTGTACTACTGTGAGCCAACAGTTTTATATAGTGGCTACAGTGCTGAGTCAGAAAAGACATGAGTTCAAATTCCTATTCTAATATCTACTAGGTGTATGACCATGGGAAAGTCACTTAATCTTTTTAAGCCTCAGTTTCTTCATCTGTAAAACAAAACTAAGCTTAAATGAAATAATGTAGATACAGCAGTTATGGTCATGTGAGCAACAAGATGGAAGACTGGGTATTTTCTGTTCCCCACAAGCTCTCAAGCCTCTCCAGAACAGACTGGATTTGAACTCAAGTGTTTTTGCCTCTGGGCTCAGTACTCTATCCATTGTGCCATTTAGCTGCCTACTTTCTATATCCTAGGATATAGTTTTTCTGGGCCAGATTGTCTTGTCTTCAATCAGGGTAACTAGGTTCTCTATCTTTCTTTTCCCTCATTTAAAAAATTATAATAATAGCATTTAAAGAACATTTTAAGGTTTCAAGAGTCCTTTACACATATTAATTCATTTGATCTTTAAAACAAAACTATTATTATTCCCATTTTACATATGAGAAAATTGAGATATTGAGAAGTTAAGTGACTTGCCTGGAGTCACACAGCTATTAATGATTGGCAGCAGGACTATGTCATTTAGCTGGTTAATTTTAACCAAACCTGTGATTTTATTGTTTATAAGGGACTCCTTGTGAGACAATTCCTCTACCAATGCAGATTGGCATTTATTCTGTTGCTTTGACTAGTAGAGAATTGTTTGGAGTACTGAGAACTGAAGTCACTTGCTCAGGGTCACTCAGCTGTTGTGCGCCAAACGTACTAGATCTTCCAGCTCTCAAACCTCTGTTCCACAGTGCTTCTCATCATCATTTCAAGGTAATTTCTTAATTTTCCTGGGCATTAAGTCTCTATTGTGCATTTTTTTTGCTCTTTCCAATCTTAAGATATTTCTTCTTAGCAAAGAGAATGAACCCAAATAACAACAGTTTGGCAGTTCACCTTTCCTCCTGTTGTTGGTCATCATTGCGCCATCCACACCGAACAGCTGAAGGAAAAGTCCTTTCTTAATTTTTCTCTTTTCTTCTATACATCTAAAAAATCTTCCCTTACCCCCAATCCCTTAGCTTTTTTCATTAGCCTCAATTCATTTGGAGCTATTATAGTTCTTTTTATACTTAGAGAGGTGGTGCTCCATTTTGCATTCATGTCCCATTTTTATTCTGTCTATTTTCCCTGACTTTTGTAGTTGTTACTTCTACAAAAGCAACAGTTGATTCAATCTGATAAATATTGATTATGTGGCTAATACAGTGGACCATACAAAGAAGAAGAGATACATTCTCTGCCCCTTAAAGAGCTTAGAGTCTAGGGTGAGGGGGAGGGGGGAGACAAGGCATGCATGCCTAACTTGTGCCTAGGCTCCTATATTCTTGATCAAGGGATGGGGAACTTCTCTTAATTACATTGTGTTTGTCCCTATCTAGGAGTCATTTATCAATCAATCAATCGATCAGTAAACATTTATTAAGTGCCTACTATATGCCAGGCACTGTGTTAAGTGCTGAAAATACAAAAAGAGGCAAAGGACGGTGCCTGCCCTCAGGGAACTCAGAATCTAATGGAGAAGACAAGCAGACAAATAGATACAAACTTACAGTAGATAAACAAGAAATAATTAACAAAGGGAAGGCTAGAATTAAAAGTGATTGTGAAAGACTTTCTGTAGAAGACAGAATTTTAGTTGGGAATTAAAGGCAGCTGAATAAGCCAATAGGCAGAGATAAAGAGGGAGAGCAGTCCAGGCATGGGGAACAGATAGCGAAAATGACCTGAACTGAGAGATGGAGTGTCTTATTCATGGAACAGCAAGGAGGTCAAAGAGAGTACATGTAAGAACACTGCGAAGGTAGGAGGGGATAGGTTATGAAGGGCTTTGAACATCAAGTAAAGCCTTGAACACTAAGCAGAGGATTTTGTCTTCACTCCTAGAGGTGAGAGGGAACCACTGGAGTTTTTTTTTTTATTAGATGAGTGACATGGTTAGAACTTTGAATTAGGAAAATCACTTTATTGGCTAAATGGAAGATGGATTGGACTAGGGAGAGATGTCAGGAAGACCCACCAGGAGGCTATATAGTCTAGGTATAAAGTGAGAAGGGCTTGCACCAGTGTGGTAGCAATATCAGAGGAAAAAAGGGGTATATAAGAGAGATTTGCAAAGGGTGAAATTGGTAGACTTTGGCAACAGGTTGAATGTGGGAGATGGTGTGAGAGTCAATGAGGAGTCGGAGATGACAGCTAGTTTGAGAGTCTGAGGAACTGGGAGGATAGTGATACCCTCTACAGTAATAAGGAAGGTGGTAATGGGGAGGGAGGGTTTAGGGAGAAAGATAATGAGTTTCATTTTGGACATGTTGAATTCAAGATGCTTACTGGCCATTCAGTCTGAGATGTCCAAAAGACAGTTGGAGACAAGAGATTGGAGGTTAGCAGAGAAGGTGGGGCTGGATGGGTGTATTTGAGAATTATTAGCACAGAAATGGTAATCAAATCTATGGAACTCATGAGATCACCAAGTGAAGTAGGATAGAAGGAGAAGTGAAGAAGACCCAGGATAGAACCCTGAGGGACACTGCAGTTAAAGGGCATGAATTAGATGAGGATACAGCAAGGGAGACTGAGAACAATTGGTCAGATAGTTAAGAAGAGAACCAGGAGAGAGTAGTATTTGAAAACCTAGAGGAATGAGAGCATCAAGGAGCAGAGGGGGTGATCAACAGCGTCAAAGGCTGCAGAGAGGTCAAAGACAGTGAGGATTGAGAAAAGGCCATTGCATTGGGCAAGAGATCGTTGATAACTTTGGAGAGAGCCCTTTTGGCCATAAGGTAGAAACTGGATTGCAAAAGATTAGGAAGAGAGTGAGAAGAGAAAGAGGAGATGGTCACAAAGGCCAGAAGAAATTTTATGTGGCATCCGTTATTGGGTTCATTTCCGCTTGTCTCCCAAGGGCATTCATTTCACCTTCAAGATTACTGATAGCATTTGAACATAGAACACATTTATCACAAAGCAAATAAAAGCACAAATGGGCCCTGCCTCTGAGCTGAGTTAGCAAGGGATATTTTTCCTATCCAGCTCTTTTCAGTGCCTCGCCTTGCCTTTGGTAAATCATCTTTGCTTGCTAGAAGTTAAATAAGAAAAGCTCAAAGACGACAGACCTCAGCTGAGTTGAACTTTTTGCCTTGGGTAAGCAAGGGAATCATTTGAATGAAAGGATATAATGTTGGTTTTAAGATTTTTCCCTTGTTATTATCAGCCAACATGCTATAGATCTAAGTGAAAAGCATTAGACATTCCAGATGTCCTAGAAAGCTAAGGAGACCGAACTAAAAACTTCCAGGCACCTTGATTAGTTTATAATATTGCCTTGCACATAATACTTTCCTTAATACTGAAACTCATACCCTTAATGGAAAAACAATCCTTTTTTTTTTCCTTCTAATTCTTGGGGTATGGTGGGTGGGGAGCCAAACTAGAATTACTATTTTTTTCAAATATTTAGGCTTGGTGGGAATTTTTAAATTTTGGCCAAATAGTCTATTCACATATCTAATGGACCGTGTACAATAGTGACCCACAATGAAATCACATATTTTTTCCTTCCAGTTTCAGTTTTCCTTTGAATTAAAAAAACCAACTTAAATACATTTTTATTGATATCTTTTTGCACCGTCTAAATGTCCCTCTATCCCTTTTCCCCCTACTTCCTTATAATTCCATTCTTATAATAAAGACTTTAAAAAGAAAAACAGAGAAAAAACCCAGTAAAACCAATCAATGCATTAAAAAAATCTGACATTCTATGCCATCTTTCACACTCATGTATTCCTTGCGTCTACAAAGGAGTGAATCAGAGTGTCTCTTCTTTGGGGTCAACCTTGTTCTTGATCATTTTGCAATGCTTGTTTTTGATTGCTTTATGGCTGTCGTTACTTCCATTTATGTCAGTGGTTCTCAACCTGTGGGTTGTGAACCTTTCGAGGGTCGAACGGGATCACTTAAGACCATGGGAAAACACATATTTCCAATGGTCTTAGGAATGGAGACACCATCTCCAGGTGGGTCCGCCCACATGCAGATACGCCCACATATGAATATTGAAGTATCAGCTTTAGGAAGGTTGAGAACCACTGATTTATGTAGTCTAATTCTTTGGGTACAATGCTTTCTTGGCTCTGCTTACTTCACTTTGCATCAGTTCATGTAAGCCTTTTAAATTTTTAAAAAAATTAATAGATTTCATTGATTTTTTCATGTTTTACTATATCAGAATTTCTCTTAGTAGATATTTATAAACTTTTGATTATAGAGTGTTCAAAGAATTCCCTTCTAGAGAGCCATCTCATATAACAAATATTTTTAACGAAAAAAGAAAAGAAAAAGAGGAAGTAAAAAAAATCACATTGAAAAATTCTCATGGACCTCCTGTGAAGGCTGTATTTTCAGATTTCTTTTTCGTTATCTCATTTGATCCTCACAATAAAAAAAAATCAGAAAAATCAATTAGTACATTGAAAAAGTCTAAAAATATAAGCAAGGGTCCACACTCATGAGCCTCCTATAGAGGTTGTATTCACATATTTCTTTTTTGTTATCTCATTTGATCCTCGCAATAGCCTTGTGGGTAAGCCTGATTTTGCAGATGAGGAAGCAGATTGAAGCCGAGGCTGAGTGACTTATCTAGGGTTCACTCATTCATTCATTCATTAAACATTTATTAAGCACCTATTATGTGACAGGCACTGGACTAAGCACTGGGGATGTAAAAAGATGCAAAAGATAGTTCCTGTCCTCAAGGAGCTTACAATCTGATGGGGGAGACATGTAAGCAAATATATACAAAGGAAGCTGTATACAGGATAAATAGGAAATAGTTAAAAGAGGGAAAGTACTGGAATGAAGAGATACGAGACATCAAACATCTGAGGCAGGGTTTGAATCTCAGGTCTTCTTGACTCCACATCCAGGACTCTCTAATCATTTATTCCATCTAGTTGCCTATCACTGTTACTTTTGGCCCAATAGAGTCTTTATTCACATATCTAGTGGACAGTGTACAATAGTGACCCACAATGAAATCACATATTTTTTCCTTCCAGTTTGAGTTAATAGTGACAGTGAAGTAAAAGGCCCCAGCAAGACCCTACATACACCAGAGGTGTTATTCTTCCTTGAACTCCCCAGACAACCCAGAATATACATCGGTGGTTGCTGGGCCAGCCTTTCTTTCTGACTTGGCAAGACCTGCCGGAGCTTATGATGAAACACCATACCTTTGAAGAACCACGGGTCACGTGCGGGCCATGCCGAGGCACTGGAGCAGGACTTATCCCTGTCACTATTACTTCACATACGTTATTGTTTTTCAGTCACATCCAACTCCTTGTGACCTCATTTGGGGTTTTCTTGGCAGCAGTACTGGAGTGGTTTGCCATTTTCTTTTCCAACTCATTTTACGGATGAGGAAACTGAGGCAAACAGGGTTAAGTGACTTGCCCAGGGTGTCTGAGGCTGGATTTGAATGCAGAAAGGTGAACTCCTGCCCTGGCCCTCTATCCTAGCTGCCTTTCTTGGCATATTGTTTGTGTTTATCTGTTTACGTTACATTTCCCCAGTGGGGGAGGGGCGGATTTATCTTTGTGCTTGTTTTGATCGCAGTGCATTGCACAGAGTGGGTGCTCAATAAGTCCTGCTCCAGTGCCTCAGCATGGCCCGCACGTGACCCGTGGTTCTTCAAAGGTACGGTATTTCATCATAAGCTCCGGCAGGTCTTGCCAAGTCAGAAAGAAAGGCTGGCCCAGCAACCACCGATGTATATTCTGGGTTGTCTGGGGAGTTCAAGGAAGAATAACACCTCTGGTGTATTGTCTTGCTGGGCCCTTTTCAGGGCTGTCCATCCACCTTTGGCATCTATCTGATTCACCCAACTCTCACCTTTGGCACCAACAAGCTATAGCATGTGTAGGGGGTCACACCCCAGGGAAACTGACTCTGCAAATGGGCTAAACCAGGCTGAGGGTAACCAACAGGTCTCTGACCTGTCAATGAGTTAGGTGGATATCTGCCTGCCATGATAATGGGATTTGACGATCTTCCATGCCCCTTGAACTTGCTGATGTAGCAGGAAGGAGCAAGAGAAAGCCAGAGTCAAAGTAGAGTCCCTGCAGTGGTGATTGGAAGCAGTGGCAGCGGCTGCAGCTGAGGCTCAAACTCCTTTTTTTGAGCCAGCCAGAATCTCTGCTAAGGACTCCTGCTGAGGACTGCCAGGGATGGGAACTGTGGGGGGGGGGGGGGGGAGGAGGGGCCGGAGCTGCTGGGAGCAAGTTGCCTGGATGCTGAGCAGTTGTCATGAGTGAGGAGAGGAGGATCTGTGCCTGAGGTAGCCTGTCCTATTCTGAAGGCCTGAGAATGTGGGTGTTTACTACATTAACTACATGTGCCAACTTCGTAACTACTGTGATGGCTTTGATTTTCTGGTTTTGAGACTCAGGTTTTCTGGTATTTGAATAAATGTTCTAGCTATATTTACCATGTAGAGAGCCTGTTACATTTTGTGATTAATAACCATATCAGCATATTTATAGTTACTGTAGGCATTGTGAATACTGCATTGTTGATATACTACTCCAAGGATGTGACATTTCTCTTGAAGTCCCAGGCCCAAAGACTGAGGCCCATGGCAGGAGGCCATGATCGCAAATTCCTATGGAATAAAGCAACAATGGGGCAGCTAGGTGGCACAGTGGTTAGAGTACCAGGCCTAGAGTCAGTAGACTTGAGTTCAAGTCTGGCCTCAGAGTCTTACTAGCTATGTGACCACAGGCAAGTCACTTAGCACCCCACCCCTTTTTTTACTGCCTTAGTTTCCTCAGTTGTAAAAATGAGCTTGAGGATATGGCAAACCATTCTATTATGGGGTCACAAAGACTTGGACACAACTGATATGCCTGAACAACAGCAACAACAAAGCAAGCAATGCCATTGAGATGTTATCACAGTGAAGAGATGGCTGGGGGGAGGTTGAAGCCAGGACACACAGTGGAGAGAGCAAAATGTCCCAATTCATGGAGCCTGGGACTTCTGAGATGAATGGGCTGCCCTACTGAGCCGCCCGAAATGGAAGTCTGGAGTGTAGGTGGTACAGATGGACTTCTGGCAAGCTGTGGCTCCCAAGGCAGGGAGGTAGCAGAGCTGTAGAGGCTGCTGTGGCTGACACTGGAGTTCAAGAGTTAGTCATTCAGTCAGTGAGCACTGAGGAAGTACTTACACGTACCAGTCAGCTAGTACTGGGCGACTGAGACATTGCACTGTATCTCCCACCAGCTAACCATATTGTTGCTGTTGTTACTGTTCACTTGTTTCAGTCGTGTCTGTCCATGACCTCATATGGGGTTTTCTTGGCAAAGATATTGGAATAGTGCTCCATTTCCTTCTCCAGCTCATTGTACAGATGAGGAAACTGAGGCAAACAGGGTTAAGTAACTTGCCCAGGGCCACACAACTAGTAAGTGTCTGAGACTAGATTTGAATTCACCAAGATGAGTCTCTGAGTGGGGTACACTCTCTGTACCCTCTGTGAAGACTCCTCAGAATGAGAAGGGAACCAGAGAAAGACTTTTGTAAGACTGGACAGACCTGAGTTCTGGGTTTACACAACCTAAGACCCTTCCCCCCCTCCACTTGTTGTCATCAGCATTAGGCCCCTTTCAGGAGTTTTAGACCTCCCCCCTCGTATACCACACTCTTAAAAGCATTAGGCCCTTTTTCAGGAGTTTTTGACTTCTACACTTGCTTGTGACCTTTTCCCCTCCCTTGCTTTGGCATTTACCAAATAAGGCCATGGGTGATACCTTGGCTCGCTGTCTCACCTCCCTGCCAATGGGAGATAGTGGTGGGCTTCTTTGTTATCTGCGATTGGGTTAGATTTCACGTCAAGACTGAGAGCCCACCTCCTAGCCAATGGGAGAAGGGACAGCCAGGGGGAAGGGGCTTGACTGCGTAAGGGTATAAATTCTTGTTCTGTCTTTTGTAACAGGCCTCCTCTCCTTGATCCCCACCACGGAGAGAACCGCCCTCTTTCTGCAGGGGAAGAGAATAAAACTTCCTGTTCCTTCCTCAAGATACCTCAGACTTTTGATTTTTCTTGGGTAGTGGATTTTTGGGGTCCCCGTAACCCACACAGTCTCCTTACTCAAAGTTTTAAAAACAAATGTTTAAAAAAAATTTGTTTTTTACATGCATTTGGGAAAAAAGTATATGGGCACTGGGGTATAGAGATTCATCTTGCCCTACTAGAAAGTTGCGGGGGGGATGTCATGGGGGAGGATATAAGAGAGAACAGATTGAGGGAAGTGGTATTCAGTAGGTTTGCTATCTTGGGGTGGGGGTTAGGGGAAAGATGGGGAAAAAAAATTGTAACTCAAAATCTTGTGGAAATGAATGTTGAAAACTAAAAATAAATTAAAAATAAAATAAATTAAATTTTAAAAAGATGAATCTTCTTGACTCCTGACCCAATACTCCACCCACTGCACTACCTAGCTGCTCCAGAGTCAGGGGGATCTAATTTCAAATATGGCCTCGGACACTTACTAGCTATGTGACCCTGGGCAAGTCACTTAGCCTGGATTTGCCTGAATATACTAGAGAAGGAAATGGCAAACCATTTCATTATCTTTACCAAGATAACCCCATGGACAGTATGGTCCATAGGGTCAGAAAGAGTTAACAGGACTGAACAACAACAAATCTGATCTCCTCTCTAAGCTACTAATTCAAACCTTGATTGACACCACCTCCTTCAGTTTCCTCTCCCTACTGAAGAGCTAGTGGTTCTCAGCCTTCCTAATGATGGACCCTTTAATACTCTTTTTAAATTTAATTTAATTTAATACTCTTAATACTTTAATATGTGGGCGTGTCTGCATGTGGGCGGACCCGCCTGGAGACGGATAGAGGAGTGGTGTCTCAGTTCCTAAGAACATTGGAAATATGTGTTTTCTGATGGTCTTAGGTGACTCCCAAAGGGGTCATGACCCACAGGTTGAGAACCGCTGAGCTAGAGGGTAAAGTACCAAATTCCTTCCAATGCCTTCCTTTAGAGAGGGAGGGCAAAAACCAGACTTTTTGGTTTATTCAACTGTCCCCTCCCTGGTACCCCCATCCTCTTCCTGTCCCTTTCCTGCCTTCTTTTGTGTTATCTACCCCCAACAAATTGTAAGCTCCTTAAAGGTAGGGGCTGTCTTTTGTCTCTTTTTTATCTGCAGAGCTTAGCACAGTGCCTTGCATATTGCTTAATAAATATTTATTAGAGATTGGAGCTTGAGGGCTGAAAAAAGTCATTGAATTTGGTGATGAGGAAGTTACTAGACACCTTTCATTAGCTGCTCTCCTGGGTTTCAGTTCCAAGGAACAAGATACTCCATCCAGGATAAGCTCATCACTATTAATTTAGCAGCTAGGTGACACAGTGGATTGATTGAGCACTGGCCTAGAATCAGGAAGATCAAATCTGGCCTCAGGCTCTTCCTCACTGTGTGACCCTGGGCAAGTCACTTAACCCTGTTTGCCTCAGTTCCTCAATCTGTAAAATGAGTTGGAGAAGGAAATGGCAAACCACTCTAGTATCTTTGCCAAGAAAATCCCATACGGGATCACAAAGAGTCAGACATGACTATACAACAATCACAGAGACCCTAAAGATGGCATTTTCAAAGAATAGAAACTAGGTTGCAAGGGATTGGGGAAGCCATTTTCTCTAGATGATTTTTCTAAAGTCCTTCATATAATTGATAGAGAATAGATAGTAGGGAAGTAGAGATATTGAGTATAGCCAATTTCTAAGCATGTTTGAA
Source organism: Pseudochirops cupreus (assembly GCA_028627135.1). NCBI lineage: Eukaryota > Metazoa > Chordata > Mammalia > Diprotodontia > Pseudocheiridae > Pseudochirops > Pseudochirops cupreus. The sequence continues at coordinate 468,789,335 of CM053580.1, forward strand.
GGGTGGGAAAGATATGGGAGTGGCCAGGGGGAGACCTTTAGTAATGGGAAGACAGGAGTGTGTTTGTTGATTCATGGGCAGGCAGGGAGGGAGGGAGAGACTGAGGATGATAAGACAGAGGGCATAGTGGCTGAAGTAAATTTATTTTCCTTTGTGAGTAAGAAGATTCACAAAATACCAGAAGTTCCTAAAAGTAGGTATACTATATGACCCCTGATTATACATACCTTTTAGGTCAGAAATGAAGCAAAAGCTAAGCTTGTAACTAGGAGATCAAAATATTTAGCATCCTTTGAATAATGGCCTGTCCATTTTTAATGTCCCCATTGGTTCACAGTGACACATTTTTATTTTTATGTGGTAGGTTTCACCATAATTTATGAGAAACTAGCTGAATTGTAGCATTTAATAATAATTAGGTCATATTTTTACAGCACATGGAGTAAGGAGTGGGTAGATACATAGTCTGTCTTTAATTATTTAAATAGACAGGTTACAAATGGCATTATATGAAGGGTTGGGGAAGCTGAATGATGAAATAAAATTCCTTAGTCACTAAGAAGCTATGTTGTGGTCATGGGTACATTTTTGAGTTGGTGTATGGTTTCTTTTTTTTTAATTATTAATTTCCATTCTCAAATCTATCAATTAGTTTTACAATTATTCGACAAAACTTTTAGAACTAGAAGTTTGGGGAGACAAAGACTTTGTAAAGCTACTTGTAGGACACTTTGTGAACCCCAAGGGGACATTAAGTCAAATCAAGTCAACAATCATTTATTAAGTGATTACTATGTTGGAGGAACCATGTTAAATGCTGGGAATATACATACAAGCAGAAAGAAAGCCTCTGCCCTTGAGGAGCTTACATTCTAATTCAAGGCTAAGTGACTTGCCCAGGGTCACACGGCTAGTAAGTGTTAAGTGTCTGAGGTTGCATTTGAACTCAGGTCCTCTTGACTCCAGGGCTGTGCTCTATTCACTGTGCCGCCTAGCCGCCCCCAAAGTGAAGTTTTTGTAGCATGATAGAGAAAGTCCAGAATCAGGAGTATGACCTGACAAAGGATATACTATTATTATGCTCATTAATAATAATAAAATTAGAAAAAAGCATTTATAAGGCTCTTTCTACATGCCAGACATTGTACCAAGTGCTAGGGATACAGCAAGCAATACAGATGAGCAAGACAGTCCCCACCCTTAGAGAGTTTGTATTCTCTTGGGAGAAGACAACAAATATCGGGGTGCTGGAAAGTGGGAGATGGGGTAGAGGAAGAGTACTAAGGAGAAGGTGGTGGAATCTGGAGAGACTTAAGACAAGAGTGAGGTGAAACATGGCTGGGGGCCTTATCAAAATGGTGGCCCCACGAAGGGAATCACCACAGAAGAGGGGAGGGCCCCAGGGCGGCGGGACAGAGTGCTCTTAAGATGGCAACATAGAAGGTAAGGAGAAAGAAGAGGAATCCCGGAGAGAATCAAGCCATGAGGAACTAAATGTATTTGGCACAGTGAACTGTCAACTCAGTGGCACCATCACTGTCTGAGGGCTTTATAGTTTGACAAGGAAGGGGCAAAAGAAGCCTGCCACTACCTTAAAAAAATACTATCTTGTTTCAAGAAGTTGAATGAAGCAAGATGCTCTTTTGGGTGTGTACTTTCTGACTTTGTATGGCTAGTCAGCAATGGAGCTGAAAAAAGATCTAGAGATTTTTGTGGATTATAACCTCAATATGAGTCAACAATGTGATATTGTAACCAAGAAAGGTAGAAGTCTTAGGCTATATTGAGAGGACTGTCAATAATTAGGTCATAGTATTGATATATTCTATTATAGTCAGCTCAACTATTATAGTCAATTACTTCCAAAACCTTGGGCAGTTAGCTGTTTCAGTGGATAGAGCATTGGATATGGAACTGGAAAGACTCATCTTCATGAGTTCAAATCTGGCCTTAGACACTTAATCACTTAACCCTGTTTGCCTCAGGTTTCTCATCTGGCAAATGTACTGGTGGAGGAAATGGCAAACCCCTCCAGTATCTTTGCCAAGAAAATCCCAAATGGGGTCACAAAGAGTCAGACATGACTGAAAAATGGCTTACCAACAAGACTCCTAACATCTGGAGTATTGAGTTCAGTTCTTAGTGCCACATATTAGAAGTCACACTGACAGCCTAGACTCATAGCGGTTCTCAACCTGTGGGTTATGTTCAATTTGTAACAATGAAAATATCTCCTGCATATCAGATAGATTCATAACAGTAGCAAAATTGCAGTTATGAAGTAGCAACAAAAATAATTTTGTGGTTGGGGATACCACAACATGAGGAACTATATTAAAGGGTCGTGGCATTAGGAAGGTTGAGAACCACTGGCTAGAGAATGCGTAGAAGAGGGCATTGGTAAGTGAAAGATCTTGAATACAGAACGTTGGAGAATCCACTGAAGAATCTAGGGGCACATGACAGCTGCCTTTAAATATTTGAAGAACTGTCACCTGGAAGAGTTGTAGAGAGACAAATTTAGGTTTGACATTGGAAATAACTTACTAATAATCAGAGCTATTAAAATGTGTGATGGACTGCCTCAAGAAGGAATGGATTTCTCCTCATAGAGGTCTCTGGGTGCTCCCTTTCTAGATATGTAGTAGGGATGTTTCTGGTTAAGGTACAAGTGGGTCTGGCTGGCCTCAGTGGTTTCCTTCAGCTTTGAGATTCTGTGGGTTTGTGAGTGCTCAAAGGTGCTTAGTGTAGAGTCAGGGGATAAGTGGAGCACCTGGAGAGTAAAGTTTAATAAATGTTTATTGAATAAATGAAGGAAAGGATGTATGATAGCTTTGTATTTGTGAAAACAAGGCTTGGAAGTGACCTTGTAAATTTGAGAAGTCTAAAAGTCTTGGGTCCTATTGGGTCAGAGCTGAGTGACATCAAGAGGATAAATTCCTGGAAACTATTCCAGTGTTCCTGAAGATGACAAACCCAAGAAGACTGTTTGACACTGGCTTGTTTTTACTAGAGTCACAGACAGTGCAGAGCTGAGGTGCAATGTAAAAAAACCTAATTAATAATCCTGAAAAGTAATTTATGCTCTGATTAAGCTTAAGTATCAGCCTCTCAAGAATATGGGAGTAGTTGTAAGTTAAGTTACTAAATCTTGTCTTAAGTTGTTCTATCAGAGTGACCTATGAATCTTTGGAGTCCTTTAGAATTTCTTCTGTGTATAGAACATGAACACCCATCCCATAACTAATTTACATGGTACAGTGATGCTTTCAACTCCCTCATTGTGGTGGCCTCCACACAGGCCAAACCTCTGTTTTAGATAATTTGTCTTCAGAGTGCTGTCTAAAGAACGTGCCAATGGGTTGAAGCATGTGGGGAAGAGAAATCTAACTTCTTTCTCTAGACACTAAGCTTCATAAGATTGAACCTGCTCTGGACCCATGCTGATGGTCTGATCTGGACTGGGTCAGTCCTGGTCTCTAAGCCTGGGCACATTAAAAATGATGTTTTATTACCCACAGGAAAGAAACAAAAGGTAGAAAAAGCAGACAGGGGCCCAGGAGCAAACACATGGTTGAATCTGTACTCCATGTGGGAGCCCCAGTAGGTTGGGGGAAAGAGCACAGTCACCTTTCAAGCCACATATGGGGAGGCTAGAGATAGAGTTCACTACTTGCTATCTGGGAGAGTTGAAGAAAAGAAACCAGGTTAGAAGCTGTTTCTCCTTTGAAAAGGTCGACTGAGTCAAAGGGTTGTCTGACTCTTCAGCCAATAAAGAAACACTTCATTTTTTTTCTTTTTGGAGGGGGGAAGGCGGGGCAATAGGGATTAAGTGACTTGCCCAAGGTCACATGGCTAGTAAGTGTTAAGTGTGTGAGGTCACATTTGAACTCAGGTCCTCCTGACTCCAGGACTGGTGCTCTATTCACTGCCCCACCTAACTGCCCTGACTCTTCATTTTCTCAAAGTTCAAGCTTTTCAGCCTTGAGTCACACATGGCCAGAAACAGATCCCCCATGTGGTGTCCTGGAACCAAAAAGATCAAGTCTAGTTATACTCTATGGTATGGTCCTAACTACACAACCCAGTCTCAGTAACGTTGATAAAATATCCTTGCAGGTTGACCTTCTTTATTACCTATACTTTGTGTTTTGTGTATGGGCATTTATGTGTATAGACCAGATGTCTAGGGCAACCAGAGACTCAGGACAGCTAGGTGGCACAGTATGTTGAGTGCTAGCCCTGGAGTCAAGAAGACTGATCTTCTTGAGTTCAAATCCTGTCCCAGATACCTCCTAGCTGTGTGACCCTGGGCAAGTCAGTTAACCCTGTTTTCCTTAGTTCCTCATCTGCAAAATGAGCTAGAGAAGGAAATTCCAAGTCACTCCAATATCTTTGCCAAAAAACAAAACAAAACCCCAAACCCAAATGGGTCATGAAGAGTCAGATATGACTGAACAACAACAATCTGGGACTAAGTGTTTTGTTCCGGGCTTCTCTATTATATATTGTTCCCTCGAAATAGGAGCACCTTGAGGGGAGGGACTATTTTGCTTTTCCGGTACATAGTAAGTGCTTAATAAATGCTTGCTGACTGATTATCTGATTGCTGTATTCTTCTTATGTTGTGGCTGCTACTTTCCACCATGGTCTAGTGTGTCAGGTACATGCAATCAGTTTTCTGCTTCCCTTTTCAATTTAAAGCCTTTTTGATTGGATTTACACTATCAGGCAAATCTGTTTTTACTTCCTTTTGTTAGGTTTTCTATTCCCTTGACCTAAAGCTTTTTATTTCTTTTATTTCTTTTTTTTAAAATTTTTTTATTTACTTATTTACTTTTAATTTACAAGATTCGGTTCCACAATCGTTTGAGTTTCAGATTTTCTCCCCTCCCTTCTGGCCCCCTCCCCCCCCCCATGGTGGCGTGCAATCATGTATAGGATCTGCAAATACTTTCACATTGTA
>CM053580.1:468794800-468832831 GCA_028627135.1 Pseudochirops cupreus
TAGAAAGTTACTATGGTGAAAAGGAAGATTAAAATACATGCTCAGAAGAAGACGAAGTCAAAGCTCCTATATCCAAAGCCTCAAAGAAAATATCTTTTTCACCTTTTCCACATTTCTTGAATGCACTCCCATCTTTCATTGCTCTGGTGTAGACCCTCGCATTAGCCACAATTTTAACACTAGAAACTGACATATTGATAATAAAGAGGAAGTCTGACAAAGTGCAATGAATGCTAGCTAGAGAGACTCCCAAGATTTGAATTTTTGTTTCTCCTTTACTAAGCTGTTGACTCATTTCTCATGATTTTCTTGCATTTCTCTTCCCAATTTTTCCTCTACCTCTCTTACTTGGTTTTCAAAATCCTTTTTGAGCTCTTCCATGGCCTAAGACCAATTCATATTTTTCTTGAGCTGGGAATTTGTTTCCCTCCACCTTTTTGTGGGTTCTACGGCTCTAGAATTTGTTTAGTTATTTTTTAAAGGTATTTGGAAGATTTAGAGGGAGACCCCAGGTGAGTCCCTGCCTTGGCTTCATTTCCTGAAGATGCAAGATTAAAGGTCAGCAGAAAGGTTGGGGCAAAAAAGGTAGATATGAGAACTGTCAGCAGAGATGATAATTATTTCCATAGGAACTGATGAGATCACCAAATTAAGTAGTATAGAGGGAAAAGAAGAGGGCCCAAGACAGAATCCTGTGGAATACCCCAATGTGGATGAAAACAGAGAAAAGGAAATTGAAAAGGAGTTGTCTCAAACTTATCTATTTCTTTTAACAAGGAGAAGATAGGAGAACAGAGAACAGAAATGGTCATTGAGCTTGACAGAAGAATACAACATCAGAAAACTGGTGTGAACAGAAGGTAAACTGTAAGTTAAGGATAGTAGGAAAAAAACTGAAATTAAAATTAAACTTGGCAGCAAAAAGAAATCAAGAAAGAGAAGTTAGAAAAGATAGGTTTCTTTAAAGTTTTGTTTGTTGGGTTTTTTATAGTGAGAGTAATACTCCAATTTATATAGGAAGATGAAATAATCAAAAGTTGGTAGTGAATATGATATTGGTAGAAGCTTCACAAATCAATACAGGTGGTCATACATTCTTTCCAATTACACATAAACACACAACCTGCTATTAAAGAGATTTAATGGTAAATTCCCAAAATACAAAATCAATTATGCTATACATATAAATGTAGTATTTAATTAGAAACATTTATATTATCATAACTCTACAAGCTACGTGTAGAGAATTATAGTCTGTTTTTCCAGTCTCATATTTTATAGACTCTTATTTTGTCCTCCTTTAGCCTATATACATGTAATTAGTGCTATAGAGCTTAACTACATAATTAACTACTAAACTACATCTCACTGAATTTTATTATATTCTCAAACTGTTTCACAGATGTATGCAAAATGCTATATAAATGTATTGTTCTACTTTGGTATTCAACACAGTATTTAGTAGGCATATGACAAAACATTTGTTGAATATGGAATGAATCAATAATTATATAAAACCAAAAGTCTTTAAGTAGTTAGTTTGAAAAGTTTAGAACATTCATTTAATAAGAATATATGATAAACTATTAAACATTTTAGTAAATTATGACTATTATGACAAAACTGTACAAATATACGTATCAATTTTATTTAAATCTTCCCATTTTTCTACTATAATAAAACACGTTTTAGTCTTATAGAATTACACAAGATAGCTGCACATACTCTTTGTTCTTAATGTAAATGACTCTTCTTTATGTTAGAGGGCCTTGATTGGTTACATTTTGAAAAATGAATGAAACATTTTCTTTAATTCTTTCAAGAAAGGGATCGTTAATATTCTGATGTTTCCCAGAGAAATGTTTCCATTGTTTCAACTGTGACATGGAAAGAGGTTTTTTGGAGTCAGGCTTATGGTTATTTGGGCCAAGCTGACAATTTCTGTACGCACGGACGTCTTCCAAAGATTCGGCTGAAATGAGTAAAAGAATCAAAAAAGTTTCAGTTTATATTATTATACATGTGTATACATATATATATATATATATATGTATATATATATATATATATATATTTATTTATTTATTCTGTTTTCTAATTAAATCTTATTTTATTTTCTATCTTCCCCATCCCTCCAATGAGAAAGCAAGAAAAACAAAACCTCTGTTACTAACATGTGTAATCAAACAAAACAAATTCCCATATTGGCCAAGTCGAAAAAAATGATTCGATCTACACTATGAGTCTATCCCCTCTCTATCAGGAAGTAAGCAACATATTTCATTACGAGTCCCCTGGAACTGTGGCTGGTTATTGCATTGATCAGAGTTCCCAAATCATTCAAAGTTGTTTGTTTTCACAATAGTGTTGTCACTGTATAAATTGTTCTCCTGGTTGTACTCACCTCATTCTTCATCAGTTCATATGTGTCTTCCCAGGTTCCTATGAAACTGTCTCCTTCCTCACTTCTTACAGCACAATAATATCCCATAACATTTATAACATTCTTTTTAACTGGTCAGTGAGTATTTATTAAGTATGTACTATGTGTTAGGCACTATGCTAAGCACTGAGGATACAAAGAAAGGCAAAAAACAGTCCTTGCTCTCAAGACGCTCACAGTCTAATGGGAGAGAAAAATCAACAAATATGTACAAACAAGCTACACAGAAGATAAATCAGGGGAAATGTCAGCAGGAATATACTAAGATTGAGAAGGACTAGTAAAGACTTCTTATAGAAGATGGGGCTTTAAATGAGACTTGAAAGGAGCCAGGAAAGCCAGAAGGAGGAGATGAGAAGGGAAAGTACTCCAGGCATAGGAGACAGTCAATGAAAATATCCAGTCCAGAGACAGGTGTCTTAGAGGAACAGCAAGGAGGCCAATTATCACTGGATTACAGAATACTTGGAGGTCAGATATAAAAAAGACTTGAAAAGTAGGAAGGGGACAGGTTATGAAGGACTTCATTAAGCCAAACAGAGGATTTTGTATTTGATTTTAGAGGTAATAGGAAACCACCACAGCTTACTGAATAGAGGTGAAATGGTCAGACCTGTACTGGAGGTTCAATTTGATAGCTGAGTAGAGTATGGACTTGAGTGGGAAGAGGCTTGAAGCAGGCACACTAACAAGAAAGCTATTGCAATACTACAGTTGTGAAGTTATTTTTAAAAAAAGGCAAATCACTACAGTATTTTTGCCAATGAGTCACAAAGAGTCAAACAGAACTGAAATGACTGAATGACACCAAAGGCATAAAACTGGGAGATGGAAGAGATAAAAGGTCAATCTGCTGACAAAAATGAGATGGAATGGGATCACTTGTGCATGCAGATGGGTTTGCCTTAGCCAGGAGAAAGGTCACATTTTCACATGAAACAGCAATGGTAAAGGGAAAGACAACTGCAGAAGGTATTTGAGTGATATGAGATGAGAACGGGAAAAAAACAAGTTCTTGGCAAATGTCTTCAATTTTTTCAGTGAAATATGAAGCAAGATTCTCAGTTGAGAGGAAGGAGGGAGAGAACTATAGGAAGAAGATTGAAAAAGTTTGGAAAAGCCATTGTGGTGAATGGTATAGTGAATTAATTTGGAACAGGTAAATAAATAGCAGCAATAAAAGCATTGCTTTGCTGCAGTAAGGGCCCAGCTCAGATTATGTATCATAAGCTTGTAGTAGAACTGGTCAGAACAATTTTGTGAGTTCCTTGAGTTCCATTCAGCTGCATGTGAGTAGTAGCAAGGGCAGAGGATGTAATCCAAGGTAAAATCTTTGATAGAATAAATGGGCAAGAGACTCAAAAGAAGAAGACAATGTAGAGCTGAACTGATTCACTAAGTAGTCAGAAGAGAGAAGAGAAGAGAGTGTAGTCAATGAAGGGGTGATGGCCTGGGAAAGAAATGAAGGGTAGAAGGATTGGAGATCACTGTGAAAACAAAGAACAGATAAACAACTGTCTGCAGTTGCAAGGCAGAAGAAGTAGAATGACAACAGATTATGATGATATAAAGAAATTTCAGAGTTCATGAATAGGGATGTGGAACACTCGTAGAGGATGACAAGATCAAGGTTACGACCATCTGTGTGTTTAGCTGGGGTGAGACAGAGGAGTAGGTGTTATGGGAATCTGAAGATCTTCCCTGTTCTTAGGCTCTTTGATAGGATTAAGTGACTCTGAGAACATTCCCAGATTTGAAAATATACTCTGCCCCTTAACAGGCTGAATGTGGTCACAGGGAGCCTGTGGCAGGAAGCTTCTTTCTCAGAAATGCCCACACCTTATTACTTTGTGATTGGGCAGTGGGTCAAGACCATTGTGACATTCTCTGACCCTGGAGAAGGCTATATATACCCTGATGTGAGTTTTTGCTTTGGGGCTCACTTTGGAAAGAGTTATGTGATTTGGCCAGACGAGACTCTGGGAAGCCATTGAGCCCCCTGGCTTTGAAAACCCAGATGCTGGTGCTTCCCTCTCTGGTAACTAACTAGGTATGGATGTAATCGTCAGACGGTTGGAAGCCCAACTGCTGATCTGTTTCTTTGTCTGCCTGTAACTTCTGTTTGTATTTTCTCTGAAGTTCAGGGTGCTATTTCCCCTGAACTAGGAAAATGATATACGTTTGATTAAAGTAAGATTGTTAACCCATTTTGAGTTGCTCTTTCCTTTAGAAAAGCAGATCTAAGAAGCTGTGCTAGAAGCCATCCTCCTGGGCATGCTAGGGTGCTTGCTGATACAGTAGGTCGGAAATGAGTAAGTTAGGGAAATGTGAGTTTAGGATGTTTGGCAAAGTATCAATATGTATGCTGGAATTCCCTAGTATGAGGGCAAGAGTTGGAGATGAGAGGAAAAATATGAGCCAGGTACTGATCTCATTTAGGAAGGAAGGAGAGAGTCCTGCTAATGTAGTGAAGAGTCTCTATGTCATCATTAATTTAAAATTTATTTTTATTAAAACTCTATATAATCATAGTGAGAAAACTAAAAGAATTCAGAAATTTCAACATTAAATCAAACAATGACACCAAAAATTATATGAACTCAAGATAAACATGAAAGATAACAAGCAGGTAGATTCTATGATCTGACTTTGGATAAAAGTACCCTTTATCCATGAGATACACTGAACTAGTGGAAATGTATAGCCACTGAAACCATATCTTCATTATGCACAGCATTAAAGGTTCCTACTGACTCAGGAGGACTACAAATGTATGCTCTATAAGACTACACACTTTGTTATTTTTAATAGAGCTATTACAACAGGATTTAAAACCCTTCCTAAGATATTTTGTTTATGTTTCCACAACCAATTCAAAGATAAAATTAAATTAATTTAGGTAATTACTGAGGGAAGAATTAACATTTTTTCAGCTCCACCTTCTAGCAGTATCCTGTAAAACGAGAAAACCCAAGACAACACCTGAAAGTTAGGCTTCTTAATCTACTACTGAAAAATACACGAATTAACTTTACCTTGGTTATAGAAATAAAACTAACCTTGATGGTCTTTCCTTCCCATACACTCACAATCTAGTAGATCATGAGTGACACAATCTGAATCTTCATGAAAGGTGAACAAATTTTTAAGTTCTTCCACTGAAAATTGGATATGTTCAGATGTCTTGGTCAGGTCTACAACTGCTCCAGAAAGACCTTGCTTACTTATCTGTCTCTGATAAATCTTTTCTTCAATTGTGCCTGAACAGAAAATATTCATTATAATTTCCTCAAATCCTGATACTTTTTAAAAAATAAAGTACATGTTATTAGCATGCTAGTTTAAAAGAATTCTTGACATTAGAAAACATTACAAAAGAAACAAAAGTAAGTTATTTTTATTATCCAAAACCGACATAATATTTTCGACACCCTGAAGGATCAAATCAAAAGAGTCAGAATTAGGATTAAATTAGTACCTGTTGTGAGGAGTCTGTAAATATGCACAGGATGCTTCTGACCATCTCGCCACACTCTAGCCATTGCCTATCAAAAACAGTATCAAAAACTAATGTAACCTATAGAATGGTACATTAATCTAGAAATCCTGAATTATATTTGTAGACATAAAAACCAATGATTGGGGAAGGAAAGGAAAAGGGGAAGGAGAAAAAAAAGGGGAAGGGAAAAGGGAAAGGAATAAGCATTTATACAGCACCAACTATGTGCCAGGCACTGGGAATAAGCACTTTGCAATTTCACTTGATTCTAACAACCCTGTGGGATAGGTGCTGTTATTATCACCCCCGTTTTACAGTTAAGGAAACGAAGACCAAGAAAAGTGAGAGAAATAATCATTTCTCTCTTATATTAATAATCAATTACTGAATTAGGACCAGGATTTTTTCAGAAGCCTACTGGTTGTTCAATCTCTGAAGGGCATTGTTGATAGATGAGATCACCCAAATCCCTGGGATACATGCCTTTTGATCCTGGGTGGGAGACCTCACCCAACTAAAGAACCTTACAAAGAATTTAATCTAAGGTGAATTCTGGCCCATTGTGTCCCACTCTGGTAGGTTTGGGCATAGGGAGCAGATCTTTTTGCCTAATTATCCTAGATGGGGTGATATGGGATGTAAAGTCTTTACTTGCCCTCATACTAGCTAGGAGACTTCAACATACACACCGATACTTTGTCAAACATCCTAAACTCACATTTCCCTAACTTACTCACTTCCCATGATCTACTCCTCCATACAGATAAGTCTCCCTGTCCAATACTGAGTGATCAGTCATATCCCCCAGCTCCTCACTGAAACAGGTCCACCTCTCATTACAATATTCATTCTTCTCATTAATTGTTAACCAATCGGAGTCAACTGCTACCCTTAGGAACACCCATTCTTCCAAGGGCATATAAGTGTTGAGTGAGTTCCATAAGGGGTCTTTGGCATTTGAAAGTGTCACTGACCCCTTTAATTATGTTAGAATGATTAATGAAATGATAAATTACCCAGAATCTATGTCTTTCCAACTTTTTATATGGCACAGAGGTTAAGTGACTTGCCCAGGGTCACAGAGTATCTGAGGTCATATCTGAACTCAAGTCTTCCTGACTCTAAGCTCAGCATTCTATCTATTATGCCACCTAGTTGCCTCATGATGATTGGGCATCCTGTCACATTTTGGCTCCTCTTTACAAAGAAACCTGAATATTAATGTCATATTGAGAATCCTCTATGGTGTGCTGTTAGCCCTATGGTAGCTCTATATAGTACAGAAGCACCCACTCTACTCGCACCAAAGATGTGGATCTGGATGGAGAGACCCTCAGGGATCCACAGCTGCTGTGACAGGTCTACTTTCAGTTCAAGTAATTCCAAACAACCCCCTATGGGGAGTGGGTTTCTTTGCAGAATCATCAGTGCTAAGGTTTGGCTCAGAATTGACCCAACCAGCAATTCCTCAGACATCTGTTGTCAGCCCAGACTACAAGCAGATATTTTTCATATCTAGAGAAGGCACTAATGGTACCGTGCTTGTCCATACTCATTCCTAGCACCATTTCAGAATACACCATTCTATGTCCCTATCCCAAAAGTATATAATAAAAAGTAAGGCCCAAAATGCTTTGAATTTTTTATATATACAAAGCTTTCCTACCTGGATATCAGTAGCTGGATTCCAATCAATATCATACAAAATTAAATGAGAACCTCCAACAAGGTTTAGTCCCACACCACCAGCCTTTGAACTTAATAAGAAGACAAAATCTGAGGAGTGTTTGCTATTGAATCCATCAACAATTTGCTGCCTCTGTGCAACTGGGGTTTGTCCATCGAGTCTTGAACAATTATATCCATGACGCTTGCAAACCTCTTGTAAAACATTTAGGGTTTGTGTATAATTAGATACCAGCACCACCCTGTCAAACAGAGAGAAAGGCCTCTTGCACATTACACTGTGATACTTAGGACCCTATCAGTTGCTATTTACAGAGCAAGTAATGAGTTTGGTGCTTTTACAAATAAAAATTTAAATCTCAATTATATTTATAAAATGTATCATTGAGATTACATTTTGATAATCAGTATATGCTTGTATAACACTATTCTAGTATTAATGTAGTATTATAGAACTAGTAGCTAATACTATTTACTATATCGTACATTATTACAGTAATATACTAGCACATGCTAGTATAATAGCTTGAACTGAGCAATCAGAGAGAAGACTAAGAAACATTTACCTCATTTAGCATATCATCAACACTTATAAAGCACCTCCAGTAGAACATAAATTCCTCAAAGGGCAAGAACATTATTCTTTTTTTAAACCTCAGTACTTAGCCGAGTACCTTGCATAGAGTAGGAACTAATAAATATTTGCTCATTCAACTGAAATAGTAATTTTCAACAGTTATAATTAATGCAGTCATTTGTACATTAGCAGGGGATGTCGAATGTTAAATTCAAAATAAAAATATATTTTAAAAGGACAACTACAAAAAAGAGAATTATGGAGTACAGCACCACCTTTTCCAGGAGCAGCGACAGAAATGATTTGATTATGGGTCCAGAACTGGTGAATACCTGCAGCATTGAGTGTGAAGGGAAGCATGGCTGAAGTTTAGATATAATGGAGGACTGAGGCAACCATAAATTAATATAGCAAGGACCCCAGGGCTGGAGTGGCAAATTATTTTTGTCTTAACATTCAAACTTCATTTTTACAAAACACTGTATTATTCATTTTTATATTATAGAAAAGGAAACTGCAAATTCAGAAATGTCAAAAGAATGAGCAAATTTGAGAGAAAATGAGTAATGGACCCTATGGTAATATCCACAATAGCTGATAAATCAAATATTTCATGTTATCACACATATATTTCATGACCAGTTGGTATTCATAGTTATACTTTGTTGCTGAAATTCAATTTAACAAATATTTATTAAATGTCTGCTATATCCAAGTCATTGTGTTAGGCCCAAAGAAAAGCCCAGTGATGTCTTTAAAACATGTATTATACATTGCACTGACCCCTAATTCAAAATTCAGACTCCTATTTATGGTTTTATACCAAAGGGTGTTGAGAGGTATCATTACACAAAACTGAGTAGCTATTCTATGACATTTTAACTTTCTTTTAAAGAAATCACATTGGGGAAACCTAAATTCCATAAGTATTGAAAGGTAGCTAACAAAATCCATCTTACTTTTCAGAAGGACTGAGTTCACGGATAACTGCTAACAGTTTTGTCAAGACCTGTAGTTTTCCTGAATCTGTCTCAGAAAATGTGATTGGGTTGTAATCCACAGGATAGGTATCTATCAAGCCTTCAGAAAAGTTATATTCTTCATATTCATCAAAAGATGAGTTACGTTCTTTTTCCTATTCAAAATAATTTTTTAACACTGATTAGGTTCACATCATTTAATTCAACATGGAAAGAAAAAAAGAGCTGAAAGATTAAAGGTAAGTTGGTCCTCATCTTATAATTCCATTCAACATTTATTAAGCGTCAATGTGTTCTAGATGCTAGGAATGAAAAAGTGAAAATGAAACAGTACAATGAGGAAAAATACTTAATGACAACAATGTTTTTGAAAAAACAAAACTGCATACTGTATTAATAACGTGATGATCAAGCCTGGCCTTGAGAAAATACACCTCTCTCCCTCATTTGCAAAGGTGGGGAGCTATGGGTGTGGACCTTTGCATATACTGTATATACTGTCAGGCTCAAAGATATAATGGTTAGTTTTGCTAAACTGCTTTTTCCCCCCTTCATTATTTTCTAATATTTGTGACAAGGAATAGTTTGTTGGGTAGAAAAAGAGAGTAGCATTTATTTGGAAATGAAGGCAATGTAAAAACAAAATATATCAATAATATTTTTAAAATACTAAATATTTTAAATATCTAATTTAAAATGTCAAATATTTTTTTAAATGTTGCTGTTTTCAAAATTTTTGCATTACAAATGATAAAAATGAGGCACTGTGAGACTAGAAGATTTGCTCCCGGTTACACAGCTAGTGAGTAAGCAGTAGAACCAGGACCCAAGTTAGAGTTCTGAATTCCACGTCTAGTGCTCTTTCCACTAAGTCACATTAACTAACTATCAATCAAAATTAACTCTGGTAATTTTTTTAAAAAGCCTGTGATGATAGGGCATAATGAGACATGTTTTAGAGAAAGTAACACAACATCCTATTTATTCAGTCCCAAAAGATTAGTCAAGAATAAGGCTGAATAGGAATGAAGGGAGATCTGAGGCAGAAGCGACAGCCTGTGGGATATGTACTTCTACTACTTTATCCTTCATAATCTGTGAATTCCAATGCTCTCTCCCTTCTTCTACCACTGTTTTTAGCTCCTGCCTTCTAGGCACATCTCTTCTGAGGAAGCAAACTTCATCGTCTTATCAACATATGGTTAATCAAACTCATTCCAATTCTTTCTCCTAGAATGGATCAGCTTTATCTCAATAAGCATACAGAAAGTGTTTATTACTTTTAACCATATTGGATTTTCTTTGTCCCCAGTATATAAGCCAATTTTATAACAAAAAGGTTATAAATATCCCTGGAATTTCTGGCAAGATTGGACTACTTGCCTCTCATGAAAATAATAATGGCTAATTTAAGGTCTGCAAAGCACTCTCCACGCACTATTTCATTTGATCTTCAAATAACCCTGTGGGGTAGATGCTATCATCTTCATTTTACAGAGGAGCAAACAGAGGCTAAGAGAAGCTAAGTGACTTGCCCAGGGCCAGATGAAAAGGCAGGATTTATATGGATCAGACAGGCAGGACTGGAACTGTGGCCTTGCTGACGCCACTGTACAACCTGCTGCCTCTGAGCTGACACTGCTTTGGCTCCAGAGCCT
The DNA here is from genome assembly GCA_028627135.1 of Pseudochirops cupreus. Lineage (NCBI taxonomy): Eukaryota > Metazoa > Chordata > Mammalia > Diprotodontia > Pseudocheiridae > Pseudochirops > Pseudochirops cupreus. Next base: position 468,805,644 of record CM053580.1, read on the forward strand.
AGCTCTGATACCTTCTGGCTCTGGGGCCCAGGGACCGTCACTTCGACTCTCATTTTCTTCATTTGCACGACGGAGATGACAATGCCACCTCTCAGAGCTGTGAACAAAGCACTTTCTAGAACCTGAAGCACTTGATAAGTGTGACTTAAGATTAGTGAGACCAAGAGGCCCAACACTCCTAGGTCACTGGTCCCCAGCATTTATCCTGCCGATTATTGCCTTCCCATCTTTGTTCCGGACAGGAAGCTCTCCCTCTTCTTTACTCCTACTCAAATACTATCTTCTTAACTCCTGCCTCTTCTAGGAATTCTTTCCAGAGTGATCATAATCTAATGATCCCTCCTCTTCTTGACTGTCCTGAGCGCTTACCATCTACATCATGACATCTGACAAATGCACTGATGATTTTAGATCTTACACCAAGCCTGCAACAAGACTCACACATAACAGACGAATGGTGCTTTCTGAGTCATTATAGCTTGTTTAGTAAATAAAACTAATTTTTTTTCAAAATTAAAACACATCATTCACACAATATTTATATTAATTACAATGTTCCAAGGAAATGGGCATGTTAACGACTTTCCTTCCTAAGTATTTCAAATCCTAAGCACCTCAAGGGTAGGGACAATTTCATAATCTCTGTATTCATAGGCCCAGGAGGAGGCCCATAGTTGTTGCTTTTTAGCCATGACCCCATTGGGGTTTTCTTGGCAGAGATACTGGGGTGGTTTGTCATTTCCTTCTCTAGCACTCTATAGATAAGGAAACTGAGGCAAACAGGGTTAAGTGATGTGCCCAAGGTCACACAGCTAGTAAGTGTCTGAGGCAGGATTTGAACACAGGTATTCCCGACTCTAGGCCTGGCTTTCTATCCACTGCTCCGCCTACCTGCCCAACACCATACTTAATCTGTTGAATTGGAGGGCTCCTCAACTGACTTCCTATAAAAATGGAAGAATATTTGGACAAAGTAGTTTCTTAACTTTGTTTAGGAGAAATAGTGAAGCCTCACTGTCATTTCTATATCAAGGATATTCATATTATAATAATGAAAAATCTCCCTCCTATGGAGAGTCCTTCAAAGTAAAGCACAAGGTTATTCTAACTAAGCTGGAACATTTTAAACCATCTGAAAATCTTCCTTTTGTAAAATATTTTTTGGCTTCAATTTTTCCTGGGCATTGAGCCCAATTAGCTTAATTTTTGTTTATTACTATGTACAAAGTCTGTTTCTAAAGAGGTTACTTTATAAATTATCATCTGTGCCTGCTGAAAAATTATAAAAGTTGACTACTCTAAAGATGTAAAATAAACTGAGTAAACACAAACCATTGTAGCATAAACCTCAGAATTTCTGTAAAACTTATACAGTGAAGGAAATGTTTGTAATTCATAATATTATAGAAAAATGTAGTCAGCCAGAGTTTATATTTGCATATTTAGGTCATACTGTTTAAATAAAAAATTAGGTATTCAACTCCAATAATTTACCTACCTTGGCCTTAAAATGATCAAATATGCATTGAAAGGCAGCATGGATTGGATAAATCCCAGTCTCAAAAGTCAAAAAGACCTTAGTTCAAACCCTAACTCTGACACTCAGGACTCCTTTGAAGGTAGGTAATTTAATCTCTCAAAACTTCAGGCAGCTCTCTAAGATTATAAATTATAGATGGGTTGTATGTTTCATTGGTGGAGGGACCAGTCAAATCAAAATAAAAAATTAATTTCACTTTCTCAAAGTGCAACCAACTCATAAAAGGGAGGTCTGAGACTTAATCCCATGGACAGACCCAACCCCTAGGATGGGCCATGTAACATGCAGGCTTCCTAAATTCATCAGGTTCATGCCCCTAGGGCCTCCCTTTGTTTCTAAGGAGCACCCCAAGTTTTCAATTCATATGCAACATACCTTTAAAGATTTGAAGAGAAGGCAGGGATGGTTGCAGAGTTTTTTAAGAGCTCCTATACAAATCAGATGAGGACTATTTTCTAGCACCCCCTGCAAGCAAAACCTGACAGCCTGGGAATCCAACAGTTTCCGATAAAGTTCAATCTGTAGTATTCCTGGTCGGCAGAAGACTACACTCTCTATTTTGGGTGGAAGATATTTATTTATCACCTCTTGTGTTCTTCTAAGAATAAAGAGTCCAGTAAGGCGAGTGAGTTCAGCTGCTCTTCTCTCTCCCAATTGTTTTTCTTCCTATTGATAAAAAAAAAGGGCAGAATCGAAACTTTTCTAAAACAAAGTGTTCAGAAAAAAGTCTTAACATGAATTTTTGTGTGTGTGTGACTACTGTTTACAACCAGCTTTCATTTTATTTTTTTGTTATTATAGGAAAATACAATACAAATGGGGGAGGGAGAGAAGGAGACTGAGAGAAAGAGAAAGAGAAAGAGAGAGAGGGAGGAAAGGAGGGAGAGAGAGAGAGAGCGAGAGGGAGAGCGAAAGGACCAACATAGATCTCTTTAAATGTTTAGCTTAATCATTAAATTATGTAAAGTCATAGTTTTATGATTCATTGGTTAGCTGTTAGCATTGTCTGGGCACCATTATAAATCTATAATCCATAAACCAAATTATTCAAGAAATAGGCCTTAGTTTGATAGACTAATAGAATACAGATTGTCAATATCACCAACAGAGAACTAATAGATCATACTAACTCCTTTGGAGCCAGTACAATTTGTCAAGTTAAAGATTCAAGACTGCAAGTAGACCTATGTGGAGCTGACTAACAGCACTTTTGGAGTTATCACAGAGCATTCAGTAAAAAATACTACTTTTTTCAAAATAAAAACATACTATCCAAACAAAATGTCTATAATTATAATATTTTAATATGTTATATGTTTAAAAATCTAATCTCATATAGGAAGCTAGAAAATCCATGTTTAATCCTTAATTTTAAATCATAAAAAGTGCTCTCTAACTCAAAGAGGGAAAAAAGGATAGACTGGATATTCTATCATAAGTCCCTGAATTCATAAAAGTTCAACAAAATTAAGAGAAGTTAGTCTCTGAGTACTAAGATCTTTTAAAACAAATTCAATTATATCTAAGAAACTTCATGGATGTCCCCTCTTTTCTCCTCAAACACCACTCCCCCCCAACCATAAGACCACAGATATATAGGTAAATGTACTGAAAATGTACTTTTTATTAAAAAGGAGTTATACTGATTTTCTTCTGAGCTAGGATATTAGCCTTACAATACATCTAGGGCATCTCTCTCCATTCTATAAAAACAACCATTTATTTAAAAACATTATACCTGAGTAGCAGAAGGTTCTCGGGATGCAATAATGGGCTCTTCATATATTTTTCTATATGATAACAAAGAACCTAGTATTCCTGGATTCACAAACTCAATTAATGCATAAAATTCCTGTAAATCATTTTGGACTGGAGTACCTTGAAGAACAGAAAAATGAAAAAATGTGAGATTATAGAATTGAGCACTCTTTTGAAAACCTAATAAATCAATCTCCCCACATCTTATGACAGGCATCAAAGTCAGGTAGTAGCACTTTGTGAGAAAAAATGTTAACCTATCAGTACAAAATATTAATTGGTTTTAATAGTATTACTAAATTATTCCAGGCTGATATATCTTTTACTTTCTAAAGTCAGTCAATAAGCATTTACTAAGTGTTTCTTACGCGTCAGGCACCGTGCTTAGAACTGGGGATAAAAAAGACATACACCTTGCATTCAAGCAGCTCAAATTCTCATGGAAAAGCTCACATTCTAATATGTAAAAACGAAAGTATACATACGAAATAAAGGCACCAGCAGTGTGTGGAGGGAGGGGAAAAGAAAAGGGCCCCTGCAGAAGGTAGGATCTGAGTTGAGCCAGGACAGAAGCCAAGGAAGCCAAGAGGCAGAAGGGAAGAGGAAGAACATTCTAAGAATGGTGGGGGCCAGTAAGAGAAAAGGCAAGAAGTCAGGAGAAGGGAGCGGAGTGTGCAAGCAACAACACAGTGGCCAGCGTCCCTGGATTATAGAGTATGTATAGGGGTTATAAAGTGTAAAAGGATGGAAAGGGAGAAGGAGACAGGTTAAAAGCTAATGAAATCACTCCTTCAACTTAACACATGGCAGAGACTCAAACTGTCCTGGCAGTTACATTAATGACATAACAACAGCTTATATTTATGTATCTCTTTATAATTTACCAAGGCTTTGCTCACAACCAACTTATGCCATAAGTAGTGCAGCAAATGAAGATGTTTTGAATGCTGTGGATAAGTTTATTTACCTCCGTAGTGTACTTTCCAGAGATGTACACATTGATAATGAGGTTAACCACTTATTGCCAGAGCTAGCTCAGTGTTTGGGAGACTCCGAGGAAAAATATGGGGGAGAAGAGGTATTAGACTGATTACCAGCCTGAAGGTCTACAGAGCCATTGTGCTGACCTCACTGTTGTATGCCTGTGAAACCTGGACAGTCTACCAGTGCCACGCCAGGAAACTGAATCACTTCCATTTCAATTGTCTTAGGAAGATTCTTAAGATCATCTGGCAGGATAAGGGGCCAGACACTGAAGTTCTTTCTTGAACTAAACTGCCAAGCATTCAAACTCTGCTTCAGAGAGTGCAGCTCCAAAGGGATGGCCACATTGTTTGAACACAAAACATACGCTTGCCAAAAAGACTATACTACAAAGAACTCATACAGGGCAAGCATTCACACAGTGGTGAGAAGAAGCCATACAAGGACACTCTCAAGGTCTCTCTTAAGAACTTTGGAATTGATTGTGTGACATGGGAGACACTGGTACAGGATCGCTCAGCATGGCATGCTGACATCAGAGAAGACACTATGCTCTATGAGCAAAGCAGAAATGAAACAGCTCAAATGAAATGAAGGATGCTCAGATTTAGAGTATCCACCCTAAAAGTTCACATGGACTGTTTGTGTCCCGTCTATGGTAGAGCATTCCGAGCTCACATTGGTCTGATCTGCCACCGTTGGACACACTGAAACTCGACTCTGGTATAGTGACGTGATTTTGGTCCTCCTCAAGAATGAAGGACAACAACCAGTGTAAATCATATCTCGTACTATAATGGAAGAAACAGAGGCTCAGGAGAAATGTCATGCCCGAAGCCTTACAAAGAACAAATAGAAGAGCTGTCCCTAGGGCTGCAAACTCCAAGCCAGAGGAAACATCTTTTAGACATTGCTCTGATTTGGATTTTTGCTGTGGGGTTTTTTTCGGTTGTTTATCTGTTTTTTCTGGGCCTGTGATTTCATCAGTGTAGGGAGTACCCAGTGAGAAATTGTTATTATCAATTTAGATCAAGACCTTTTCTGTAACTTACAGTTTCATATATTTGTCTCAGGAAATGAGAAGTGATTTGCCCAAGGTCATACATCCAGTAATTGTCAGAAGCGGAACTTGAATCCAGATCTTCTTGACTCTGAGCCCAACTCTCTATTTCTAACCTTTCTGCTATTCTGTCTCTCATTGCTGGGGATGAAAAAAAATCTCCTCAGCTACCAACACTGTCAATCTCTTGTGAATAATGAGTCCTAACATATAGGTCTATTAATTCACCATTTTGAAAACAGTCAAATCCCATTTGAAATTCTAGTGAAGCCAATATTTCTAATTCAGTAAAAGAAATAAAATGAAATAAGTCCATTTTTAGATGATGGAATTAAGCTCAAGAGATCCAATATACCAGAAGATGTTTTCTTTCTGTCACAAACTCAAGAACACCAAGCAAGAGCGCCATTGGTCTCTCTGCCTTCAAAGTGATCTTCATAAAGTACAGGTCTGACCATGTCACTCCCTACACAATGAACCCCAGTGTTTACCTCTAGATCAATTAAAATCTCATTTGTTTGGCAATTAAAGTCCTTCTCAACATGGACTCAGTCTACCTTTCTAGCCTTATACTTAGTTCCCTTTCTCATACTTTACAATTCAAAGCAGTCTTCTAATTTTTCCTCATATAAGGTAAAACGTTTCTCATCTCCATGCCTTTGCACTGGTTTTCCTCAATGCCTGCAATGCACTCATTTCTCATCTATACCTCTTAAAATCTCATTTCCTATATCCATATATGTTATCTGTCTCTAATGATAGAATCTAAACTCACTGGTGACAGGAACTTTTCAATTTTTTCTGTATATCTCCAGTGCTTTACAGGTGTGCAGCACATAGTAGATATTGAATAAATTCTTAAGGATTGACAAATACTAAGATGGAAATGGATGCAATAAGCATTCTCTTTTTTGTAAAAGTATATATCTTAAATAGGTTTTAAACAATTTTTACAAGTATTATCTTTCTACTTCATACTACTGGAAAAAAGCATTTATTGAGTACTTAATAGATGCTTGAAAATATATACATAATCCCTGCCCTTAAGAAGTTCATTAATTGGGTAGATAAGATATATACAAGAAACAATAAATATCTATTATTTCATCTATATTATATAACAGTGATTAGGGGGCAGCTATGTGGCGCAGTAAATAGAGCACCAGCCCTGGAGTCAGGAGGACCTGAGTTCAAATCTGGTCTCTGTCTCAGACACTTAACACAAAAACTAGCTGTGTGACCTTGGGCAAGTCACTTTACCCCAATTGCTCCCTCAAAAAAAAAAGGGGGGAATATAACAGTGATTAAAATTTTACCCAAAATGGCCACTTTGATGTTGGCACTTTCAATATCACTTTAAAATATTTTTGCCTTGAAGGGTATTTCAAATAGTAAAGAGAAATTGTTTTATTAACAACCATTCCAACTCTCTGAGTGCCTGCCACACAATAAGTGCTTAATAAATGCCTGTTTCCTTCTTTTGTTCTTTTACTTTCTTCTTTTCTTCCCTCCCTCCTTCCCTGCTTTCTCCTTTCCTTCCATGACAGGTTTGTGAAGGGATATGAGAATCTGTCTTCCCAATGAACAGCAGCACCAAAAGGAGTTTTCTCTCCATGGCTCCAACTGCTGTAATTATCAGAGCTGGGTAGAGGTTACTAAGTGAGTGTGACATTCATTTAATATCATCAAGCATCATACAAATCTAACAAGAACATGTTACTATGCTGAAAGATTATTATGTGAATTCATAGAACACTAACCAGTAAGAATTACTCTCTTCTCACAAGACAGGCTAACAAGGGCCGTAGTTGTTTTAATGGAAGTGTTCTTCAAGCGATGTCCTTCATCACAGATTAAAAGATCAAATTTTATATTTTTAATTTTATCAAGGCATCGAAGCAGCATCTCATAGCTGATTATAAGAACTGAATACAGTGAGGAGGTGATGAAGTCTTCTATTTTGTGATCCTGAAAATAAATTACATGATTTCATGAAATAAAATATGCAGAGGAACTATATCAATAAAGCTGAAGAGCCAATTTCATGCTAGTCACCTGTTAGGTATTATAATATTTATGCCTCAAAGATAAAAATCATGTAAGAAAATAAGCCATAAATTTCATTTTGAGCTGCAGAGTTGGATAGTGGTATCATTTGATAAGGGACAGAATACTGCTGAAATATACGTGTCTTTAATATTCCAGGATGATTGATCTCCATGAGCGTCAATGGGATTGGAATGGCTGATATCACTAATGGTCTTTTTCCACATGCAAACCAGGAAGATTACCCTTCTTAATTTACAGCTGTGTTTCTTTGTAGAACCTAACAAAATCAATCAGAACTGTTAAGACTTGGTCTAGTAAAAATGCTTTCTGTAAATTGGGCCCTCTCCAATGTTCAGTAATTCTCTTATTCTTATCAAAATTCTCCCTCCAACAGCTTTCCAAATCACTTTTTTCCAACCCCCTAGCAATTTTACTGGGAAGATCAAGGCCATTTGTCTGAGCCCCATCACTTTAACTCTTATCTACATCTTTATAAACCTCTATCACTAAATTCATCCTCTCATTCCTTCTTATAGCAAATGAAAGAAGTGTCCTTTCATCTAAAACTTAATAATTCCATTCTCTCTTTCTGATTCCTGAGAGACCTTGATCCCACACATACTCTACCCTCTGCATCATCTTCAATCTTTTTTTTTTCTCTGCAGCGGTTTTTCCCTCACCATTTTCAAATATACACCATCTTTCCTCACTCCCATCTTGGGAAAAAATTTGTTTTTTTCTTTAACTTGCCACCTCAAACTCTTCTACTGAATGTTCTACACGTGGTGATTCCACTTCTTTATTACCTACTCCTAATTCAGCCTCCAAAATTTGGCTTCCATTTTCTCCATTTTATTAAATTTCACTCTCAAAGGTCATAGGTAATATTCTAATCACCAAATCCAATGACCTTTACTCAGTCCTCATTCTTCTAGTCATTTCTTCAATATCTGATTCAGCTGACCACTTTCCATCTTGAATTACTTTCTCCCTTGCTTTAAGTGACACTGAACTTTCCTGGTTTCCCTCCTAATCACTCTGTCTCCCTTTGATTATTCCCCCTTTTCCTCTCTATGGCTCAATTCTTGGTTTTCTATTCTTTTTCTATATATTCTCTCCCTGAAAAGCATCCAAACTTACAGTTCTGAGTATCTCCTTTAAGCCATTATTTGGAGAGGCTGGTTTAGTAGAAAAAGTGCTGCTATAGAAATATTTAGCTTTATATTATTTCGTGTTATATGTAGTATATATTTATATTATCTTTTATTATATATAAATGTTTCATATTAAATTATATAAAATGTCAACATATTTATATGTAAATATTTGTTACCTATAAGTATATTTGTGCTTATTTATATTCACATATAAATGTTAAAGATTAAATTATTATTATATATTAAATTATACATAAATATATTTATATTTATATTCAATTTAATAAGCATTTCTTAAGCCTTTGCTATGTGCATGGCAGTGGGCACACTAGGTATTCTGGGGATACCGAGGCAAAAATGAAAGAGTTCCTCTTCTCCAGAAGTTTAGATTCTACAGGGATATACAAGACATATACATTATAATGTTTCTAGATTTACAAAATGTTTTCTTCACAATAAGCCTGTGAGGAAATATCAGTATTATTATCCCCATCTTATAGCTAAGGCAAAGCAAAGAACAAAGAGGTGATTATCTAGCTACTGAATATTAGAGCTGGGATCTTAACTCCAAAGTGAGGGTTTTCTTTCAGAGCTTAATAAAGGTAAGTCACTTAATTTTTCTTTTGGCATCAGTATCCTCACCTGTAAATTTAAGTGGCTGGTCCAGATAATCATTAATATCCCCTTTTAGCTCTAAAATGCTATCATGTATGGCCCTCAAATCCATATATCCAACTCCAAAGTCTTGATGGAGCAGCAGTTTCCTATCTACAGCTATCCACATTCTATTACCATTTGGATATCCTGTCATTGCCTCAAACTCAATGTGACCAAGATTTATCATCTTTCCCCCCAAAAACCAGTTCTTATCATTAAATCTCACGGCCTCCTAAATGGCACTACCATATTTCTCTGTCACCCAGACTCAATCCATCTTTAAGTCTTTTTTCTCCTCCACCCCCTCCACATGCATCCAGTGTTCTCCCCTTCCATTTCTCACACCTTCCATTCCCACCGCAAAAGTCAAACCAGTCTCCCTGACTTAGGTCTTCTTTTACTTCAACCTAATAAGAGGCAGCATGGCAGAATGGAGATGGCAATGAAAAAGGAATCAGGGAGTCCTGAGTTCAAATCTGACTTCAAACTGTGTGGTCCTAGGCAAGTCATTTCACCTCTCTGTACTTCAGTCTCCACATTTACAATATCAGAGAGCTGGACTAGATAGCCTTGGAAGTCCCTTTTAGCTCTAAACCTAAGATTTTTTGTGATGCTGTGATTAAAACCTATCCTAGTATCACCACCAAAGTCCTATCATGGCTCTGGGTTCTTAAAGTTTTTGCTAGGAGAAAGCAAAGTAACAGAATTATATAGTTAAGAGTTAGAAAGGACGTTAGGGGTCATCCAGCCTATTTCCTCCATTTTACAGACGAGGCAACTGAGGTCAGGATCTGACCCCAGGGCCACCGATTCACAGCATTCTACTACTGAACCACACTAAAGGCTTTGAAAACAAGTCCAGTGAAAATCTGAAAAAAAGTCCAACAGGCTGGCTAAGTACAGAGAGGGCACATCAATAAAAAGCAGGTCACCAGGTAATGAAATTTTGAAACCACAGCAACCCATGAAACAAACAAACAAACAAAAAACTACAATGGATCTCAGCCTGATTTGCAACGTTACTTAACTGTTTCATGTATTGTCTCCCCAGCTAAGCTTTAAGTTTGCTTGGGACAGGGACCGTGATTTATCAATTCATAAACATTTATTAAGTACCTACTACTATGTGCCAGGAAGGCAGTTAGGTGGCACAGAGGATTCATTAGCTCCCCTGTTGCATCTAGGATCAAGTACAAACCTCTGTCAGCCATGTAAACCCTTCACTGGCTAGCTCCAATTTACTTTTCTGGCCTTATTATACAGCACTGCCCTTCAAACATTCTTTGGTCTAGCCAAATTTGCCTCGTTTCTCTTTAAAAAACAACCGTCTCTCATCTCCATGCCTATGAAGAAGCTATTTTCCATGCTTCTAATGTACTCATTCCCACGGAGCCCTTGGACTGCCTAACTCCTGGCAGTTCAGATGACATCTCTTACATGAATTCTTTCCTGATCCTCCCAAATATGCCAGTAATTCCTAAGAAATTAACTTGTATTTATTTTGTATATACATATATGTATACTGTTGTCTCCCCCCAAAAAATAAAAATCCCTCGAGGGCAGGGCCTGTTCCATTTTTTTTCTTTCTAACCCCAGGGCTTCCCATAATGACACTATATTAAGTTAATAAGTACTTATTGTTTCACTGAGTTTTAATCTGATAGATAAAGTGACATTAAACACCATAGGCTAAGGATAGATTTAAAACTGTGAGAGACTGTCTACCTGGGTGGGAAAACTGTTGCCCTGAGGCTGCAGAAATTTCGATTCAGTCAAAGAGTTGAACTTGAGGATCTAGAGGGCCACACGTGGCCTTGAATCTGCAGGTTCCCCTGAGGAAGCAGGTCCAAAGAGGTTTCATGACTTGTCCATATCTTACAAAACTCAATTACTTTGACAAATAATGACCAGTGCTCTATAGCAGACATTTATCACTCACTGGACTTCTCTAACATCAAGGGCCTAAGTCAAATGACTAACTGTATTAATGTTTCACTTACATTAAATTTTTTTCTCCCCCCTCCCCTTCCAATTTCTGGTAGACAGAAAGCAATGAACATTTAAGGGGACATTACTTTAGTCACCCACTAGATGGCCTCAACAGAAACAATATTCCACTATTTATTGCCCTATTTCCACCAAGAAAACATTTCAAATTCTGGGAGGCAAAATAGCAAATACTATTTATTAGTCCATGGTAAAAGATATTAATTATATTTATTTCTAGTGCTGAGATTTCTGTTGAAAACTTTTCGGGGAGAAAAAGAAATGAAATTTCACTTTATTAAATATCAGTGGTAAAGATGCAAGAAGCAGATCACAAGTCACTAACATACATATACTTCCTCATTCATCTCATTTTTGCTTGATTGTTTCAATCTGATAACCTCTCAGAGAGCCTGTAAAGAAGTCAGCAGATTATTTACTTCCCTGAGTAAGTTCTCGGTTTGTCCTATCTGGCTCAGCTCTCTTTCAATAAGAAGTCTTTCCCGATTGTCCTAGTTTTTACAGCTTTCTCCTCAAATTACCTGACATTTTTAAACTGTTTATATGTTGTATCCTTCTGGTAGACCTTTGAGGGCAAGGTCCATTTTTAATTTTAACTTTGTATCCTAATTAATGTTTGTTGAATCACATTACTGGCATAACATGTCATTGGTACCTAAAAAGAAATAGCAGTAGATGATGTAAGATCCAGAGAATATTGCTGTGAAAGGTAACATACTGCTTTCCTCCACTAAAAGAGAGGTGTAAAAATTAACACAAGGCCCTATGTAGAAAGGGAGAATTGAGGTTGGGGACAGGAATATACCTCAAGAAAAGAGATGAGACCAGAGGTCCTGAAAAGACAAGATAAGCCATAATGAGCAAGCCAGCCTTCAGGCTAGCTAGACATACTAAATAACCAAGGAAGTCATAACTCAGTAAGCCGTCAGTTGCTCCTTGTCTGCACCACAGCTATAAAACTATGGCTCTTTTGACAACTAAGTTAAGTAAAATTCTGCCTCCTCTCTCTCTGTCCCCCAAAGCCAGGACACGATAAAAACTGGATCAAGAAACAATTTGAGGATGTTCACCCATAAATGAGGGGACTACACTGTTGTTGTCTGCCCTTTATTTTTGAAGAGGAGCAATGACATCAAGGGGATGACAACTTGCACAAGAATTGGATGTGAATGAAGCAGAATTGCACAAAGTTGTCAGCTTCACTCTCTCCTGCAAAGTCATCAAAGACTAGCGGCAAGACAACTGGTGATGGCTGGGATGCCGTAGATGACTTTAGATTATTTGATGTCTGACAAAGCTCTAAGCGCTTCACAAAGTCCACTTCAGTCTGACGTCATGGACACTGGAACAAATTCAAAAGTGCAAATAGTGCACTATATTGAAATTCAATAGTATCAAATGGAAGACAGAGATCCCAGAGGCATTCCAAGCCACATACACTGTCAGCTTCCCCTCTCCCAAGGAGAAAAGCAAACTATACCCAAAAGCATCAATTCTAATCACCAATTTCCTCCTAACCCCTTAACTAACCCCTAACTCCCACATCTACCAACCTACTTGAAATTACTCTATTACATGAAACCAATGGCATTCTACATGGCAAATCCCGTAGCCCCTTCTTCATCCTCATTTTCTGTGACCTCTGTATTTGATACCCTTGACCACCCCAAAGGGGCAGATAAAAATCTGGTCTTGAATCCTAAAAGACCTATTTAAAGTCCTACCTCTGATATGTATTGGCTTTGTGATCCTAGGCAAGTCAATTGACATGTTATTGTCCTAGGCAACTCTCTAAAGACTAAATTTCAGAGAAGCTGCTGCATGAGGTAGAGAGAGTTTCCCCATCAAGGTGTTTCCTATACTAATATAATCCCTGGGTCAGACCTTATTTCCCTAATAGAGTTGGGCTCTTATATTAAAGGGAACTGGTTCTGCCCAGAGGGAAACAGTTTTTTTGTGTTACCGTTAGTCACAGGTACCATTAGAAAAGAAATCATCCAAAGAATGGTTGATGAAGAAGAGGTTAGCAGTAATTGGAGACTCCTACTAAGTTATTTATCACTAAGACAGCTATTTATCAACTTTTATTATAACAAAGAGCTTTGTTGTCATCTATGGGCATATACCCAGGTGTCTGGCATTCAAAGACCTTCATAACCTGTCTCCTCACTGCCCCTCCTCCACTTTACACCTTACACTCTCTCCATATACTCCAATCTTGTGACACTGACCCCCTTGCTATTCCTCAAACAAGACATTCCATCTCCAGACTCCTGGCACTTTAAGTCACTTCATGTCAGAAATATCTCTCTCCTTATCTCTGCCTCTTACCTTCCCTACATCAAGCAGAAGCTGAAATCCTACATTTTACAGGGAGTTTTTCCCATTTCCCCTTAGTGCCAGTGCCTTCCCTTTGTTGATTATCTTCAGTTTATCCTGTATATAGCTTGTTTGTACATAGTTGTTTATATACCATTTCTCATTTTAGAATGTGAGCTCTTGAGAACAAGAACTATATTTCTGTCTTTCTTTGAATTCCCAGTACTTAGTATAGTGCCTGGAACATAAGAGGCACTTAATAAATATTTATTAACTGACTGACTAGGGTCTGCAAAATTGCTTTTTTTAAAAAAACAACTGCACTTAGATATGATTAGTTATCTATGTGCTATATTTTTTATGCATTTAAAAACATAATTCTAAGAAAAGTTCCATAGCCCCCATCAAAGGAGTCCATAATACACAGAAAAATTAAGGACCCTTGTTCTAGTCTTCTCTTCACTCCTATGGTTTCAATTCTCATTTCTATTTACATCACTCTTAAATCTCTAGCTCTAACTCTGATCTCCCTCTACAGCTCCAGGTAAATCTCTAGCTACTATCAACACACATCCACCTCAATGTTCCACCAAACTCAATGTGTCCAAAGTCAAGTTTATCTTTCCCCCTGATTCCATTTCACCTTCTCCTTAACTACTTCTACCAGCGACATCATCATTCATCTAGTCTCCTTAATTCAAAACCTTGAGGTTAACTTTGATTCCTCACCTCTTGTAGGCAATTAGTTACCAGGTCCTACAGATCAACCTTTCTAACAAAAGGAAGAAAGGGCAGAAAGATCACCAGTCTTGCAATTAAAAGATATGATTTTAGGTTTATTTCTCAAGGTCTCTTCCCTCCTCTCCATTCTAACTGCTACCCTCTAAGTACAGACATTCATTATTAGCTTCTTGGACTATAAGAATAAACTCCTCACTGCTCTTACCACCTTTTCCCCCAGACATCACCAACAATTCATTCTTCATACAGCTGTCTGACTAACCCTTAGGCATAGAATGGGTTATATCACTCCTTCACTTAACATTTTTCAGGGATCCCTCTAGCATACCTTAGTTCAGATTTCAAACTATCTTACTAAACTTTTCTCAAATCACTCCTCTCTATGCATGTATTCTTTTATTCCAGGGAAATCAGATTAATTTCAATCCTGAGAAGAAGCGTCATCTTTGGGTTTTTGCTCCTGCTGTTCTCTATGAAGCAGTACATAGTGCTCGATCTTCAGAGTGATCATCCCCCATACCCTCTTCACCTCCAACTCACAAAAATCTCTCTTCATCAAGACACAGCTCAAGTACCACTGCTAGTGCCCTCCCTCCCTCCCACACTATCTTGTATTTAACTATTTTGTATATATTTGAATTTATTAACTTTACATTTATGCTGCATATATTTTTGTATATTTCTTCCCCTCTAGAATGTAAGGTCCTTGCAAGTTGAAACTGTTTCATTATTTACATTTGTAACTCTACTTCTTAGCACAGTACCTGAGACAAATAATAATGCTTAATAAAATGCTCGTTAATTGATTGTAATCAAGAAGGCCTGGGTTTGAATCTTGCCTTAAACACTTAATAGCAAGTCACTTCACCTCAGTCTCAATTTTTCATCTGTCAAATGGGGATAATAATAGCACCTATTTCAAAGAATATTAAGATTAAATGAGATAATGTATATAAAGTACTTTGCAGCTATTATTATCAATCAAGCAAATACACATTTATTAAGCACTTACTAGAGTGGTTCTTAACCTTCCTAATGCCTCGACCCTCTAATACTAGCATGTGGGTGCATCTGCATGTGGGTGGACCCACCCGGAGACAATAGAGGAGCGGTGTCTTAGTTCCTAAGACCATCGGAAATATGTGTTTTCCTATGGTCTTAGACGACTGGTTGTACTCCCAAAGAGGTTGCAACCCACAGGATGAGAACCGCTGATTTACTATATTCAGGCACTACGCTAAGTACCAGGGACACAAAGAAAAATTAATCCTTGCAATGAAGGAGCATATATACTAATGTGAGAGAAAACATGTAAACAATTAAGTAGATGCCTGGTAATTTGATAAGAAAGAAAGCATTGACAACATATAAACTAAGCCTTAAAGGAAGTTAGAAATTGTAAAATGTGGAAATGAGAAGAAAGTACATTCCAGGTATGTCAGACAACCTGTGCAATGGCACAGACATCAGACATTTCCCTCATGTGAAAATGTCCAAAGTCTTTTCCTTGATATCAGGTCATATTATAAAATATTTTCATTTTGGCCTTCCATAATTATCAAAGATGAACTGTGCTAATGGGAAGATTTTCAACTCTGACTTTGGACCCAAAGTCCCATAATAAAAAGGGTGACTTTTTGTCCTAATCTCTCAAAAATAGAAAATATAAATATTCCTTTACAAATCAATTAAAGTGTCTCCTCCTCTAGGAGACTTTGGCAATCTTCCCTCTATATTTATCTGGATCTATATATCTTGACACTTATGTTAGAAAGGAAGCTTCTTGAGGATGAGGGCCATTTTTGCTTTTTTTTTTGCACCCTCAAAGCATAGCAAAATGTACAACACACAAAGTTGAATAAATACTTGTTGATTAATTGACATAGTGCAACCTTAAGCAAACAATCAAAAGAAATACAACATGGAATATCTATTAAATGAAAATTTAGGCAGATAAAAAATATACAATGTTAATTAAATGTTTCATAAGATCACTGGTCAAGTTGAAAGGGACCTTAGAGGTCATTTAAGACAAAATATAAACATTTAAGGCAAAATAGTAAACAAAAGTCAGAATTCAAACTCAGGTCTTAGGGGTAGAGCAGAATGAAGACTTAAATGAATGAAAATTCTTAATAAAAAGTAGAATTTCTACAAACTTAATGATTTTAAAAAATATTTCCAAGGCACTATGCCCAAAGCACTATAAAACTGTGCATACCCTTTGATCTAGTAATATCACTACTTACTAGATCTGCATTCCAAAGAGATCATAAAAAAGGGGAAAAGATCCACATGTAAAAAATATTTACAGCAGCTTTTTGTGGTGGCAAAAAATTGGAAATTGAGGGGATGCCCATCAATTGGGGAATGGCTGAACAAGTTGTCATATATGAATGCAAAAGAATACTATTCTGCTAAAAGAAATGATGAGCAGACGGGCTTCAGCGAAACCTGGAAAGTCTTACATGAATTGGTGCTGAGTGAAGTGAGCAGAACCAGGAGAACGCTGTGCACAGTAACAGCAACATTGTGCGATGACCAACTTTGGTAGACTTAGTTCTTCTCAGCAATGCACTGGTCTAGGACAATTCCAAAAGACTCATGATGGAAAATGCTGTCTATGTTCAGAGAAAGAACTATGGCACCTGAATGCAGATTGAAGCATACTATTTTCTCTCTTTTTTTTGTTCTTTCTCATGATTTTTCCCTTTTGTTCTGATTCTTCTTTCACAACATGACTAATGTGGAAATATGTTTAAAATAATTGTACATGTATAGCCCATATCAAATTGCTTGCCATCTTGGGGAGGAATGTGGGGATAAAGGGAGGAATAAAAAAATTTGGAACTCAAAATCTATTTATAGAAATGAATGTTGAAGACTATCTTTACATGTAATTGGAAAAAAATAAAATACTCTTAAGTGGGAGAAAAAATACTAGATTATAAAAAAAAAGAAAAGGTCAAAAGAGATTCTCCCATCTCCTATAGTACATTTTCCCTTGTTCCTGCCTTTAAAAAAATAAAACTCTACCAGAAAAGACATGATGTGTTTTATTTGATGTGTTTACTTTTACTAAAGTTTTCACTAAAACAAAGACACCAGAAATTTCAAAAACTATTAACAGCCTATTTTGTAGCTATGCCTTTGATCAAGATCCCAATATTTTTGTAGACATTAAAATAAACCAATAAAATGTATAATGGAACAAAAAATATTTCCACAGCTAGATTAAAATGTGTCTTACCTGATCAACAGTGAACACTTTAATCCTTTCACTTCCTAACCATTTTTTAAATTCTTTCCTCCAATTAATCACCAAGCTTCCAGGGGTAACAATGAGTGTCTTTCTTATTACTGGCTTGCCTCCATAGAGTCCCTGACGCAGGAGTGTCCAGATGAGTGAAATGCATTGCAATGTTTTCCCCAAACCCATTTCATCAGCAAGAATAGCACCAAATCTGCCATTCATTCTGTAAGATAAAACTACCTTTATTCTTGGTAGGAAAAAAATGAGATAACATGAAAGATACAAAAACTTTATACAATGAAAAGCAAACATAAGTGACTTCTTTCTCCCATCCTGCAAAAATGAACTATTCAATTCAAGGAACATTTGAAGTATTCTGAGTAGAGAAGGGGCATAAGTACATCTACATATAGGGAAAGTAATTCTTACCATGTTGTGAAAAACTGTTTGGAGGGGGGACAGAATGGAAAAGAGAAGGCCTGTTGGGAAGTTATTGCAACAGTTCACACCGATGGCAATGAGGAGAGTAGACGATGGAAATGAAGGTGAGAAAAGAAGGGAGAGATATTACAGAAGTAGATATGAAAGTATGTATGAAAGATGGCAGAGAATGGTATAAGTATCACTGAGGTTTTAAACATGGGAAGGAGGATGAATAGTCTTAACTACTAAAAGAAATACTAAAGCAAGAAGGAGGCACAGATTTAAGAGAAAGTTCAGTTTTGAACATGCTGAGTTTGAGATGCTGTGGGGATATCTAGACAGACACGTCTAAAGGCAGTTGGAAAAGCAGGTCTGAAACTTGAAACAGAGGCCAAGACTAGGGGACTTGGGAATCATCTGCGAAGAGATGAGAACTGAAAGCACAGAAATACATGAACTTGTCAAAGAGAAAACACAGAAAGACAAAGGAAAAAGAATCAAAGACAGAATCTAAGGGAATATTCTCCCTAAGTAAAAAGACAAGGAGCAACTGAATGGGACAAAGAAAGAGAAAAATATGTCAAAATACTTTTGAGAAGATTATAGTTGATCCTGTATCATTTTCTTATTGATCCTATTTACAATTAATTGATTTTGTCCTGTAACTGCTTAGGTCACGGTTCTTTGTTTCTGAACTTAGTTCAGAGCAGCTGGCCTGTAATGGGTTAAGCTTAAAAATCCAGCATTCTTGTCTCAATGAATTCTGCTAACCATGGGGAATGTGTGTGAAGAGAAAGCGAGTTTGGGCCCAATAGCTTTATTCCCCTAAGTTATGCTTCAAGGACATGTGGTTTTCTTACTAAAAGTCTGGGCCAATATCTTGTCACTGGACTCAAAAAACGAGCACTTCTTAGTCTCATGAGAGAAGGAGGGTTGTTGCTAGCCCCCATGACCAAAGTTTTAACCAATCATGTTGTTCCCTACATTTCAGCTCTGTAACCAATCATGTTTCCCTCAATTCCATGATGTCACCTACTCTGTTTTGTTCTCTGTTCTAACACTCCTCAAAACCTATGGAATTGTCCTTTTGTTTGGGGTGTTTGGCATAAATAGAGGCATTTATTGATAGGTAATATACCCCTGCTAATAAATGTTATCTTGCTTCATTCAGATCTGCTTCATTCAGTTTAACTTTTTGTTAAAATCTAAGACAGTATACTATCCTTCACACAGGAAAATAATGCTAACAGACCATATTTGGTAGGGAATATATGGAGTAGTTTTTCTATTAGTGATGATGAATTTGTTGACAGAAAACAGCTACTAACATTTTGCTTTGACTATATAAGGATTTCCCAACACACACACTTCAATTTTCACCTAGACAAATTATAAAATCTTCTAGAATGTCTCCTATCTGATCATATTCATTACAGATCGACACCTAAAGCAATACTACAATCTTAAATCACAGATCTAAATTTAAATACAGTTAACACTGTATGTATTTTAATTGAAATAGTCAATTTTAATTTTGCTGCTGAGTTTTAAGTACTTTAACTCTCTGCTTTATAAGTGTAGCAGTTTTAGCAATTTAAAGATCAGACATCAAAAGAAAACGAGAGGTTCATTGAGTTAAGACTCACCATAGGTAACTGGAGCCCAAGACAAGAGCTCGCATTGTTCTCTAGAATAAAAGTAAGATGGCTGTAGAATAAAGAACACCTGATCTCCCACAACTACTCTAATGTAGTAAAAGCCAGTAATATTGCAAATCACTATAACATTCTGGAACTTCCTATGGGCAAAACTCTACCTGAGCAAGAAACTAAAAAATGGCCCTGGTTATAGGAGTCAAATCTAAATATCCAGTAGCAATATTATTACCATCACCTTCATTGCCCAACTGGGTGCACACCTCTAGAGTCCTGTAGACTTTTCACACCATTCTTCTATATCAGGTACCACACCTTTTCGCTTCTTTTTGCCTTTTTTTCCCCCATCCCATTAGACTGTAAGCTTCATGAGAGCACAGACTGTCATTCCTTTTCTTTTTCTGATATTCGCAGCACTTCAGGTAGTGGCTGGCAATAGTAAATGCTTAGCAAATGTTTACTGACTGATTGCTTAACGCTGCAAGTTTATGGAATCTTGTATATTTTTCAAAGTCCTTTCACATATATGATATTAAGAATTTCAAGGAATTTTTCAAAATATTAACTAAAGATTTAAAGAAGTGACAAAAAATTAATTTGTGTTTAGATATAACATTCTAATTCTTGGCAACATATTATTAAGTTACTATTTAACGGTGTGGTAATTTTGGATGATTATAAGATTGATCTGAATAACGTGTGGGTATGTTCAATGTGAGGATGTTTTGGAAGCATTATAATTATGAACCACAAACATAATAAGGTTTTTCTTTGGGGAGGGGGGATGCCTATAAAAAGCAAAGAAATAGGTTACAACAACTTGAAAGTCAATACTATATGCAACTTGGAATACTGATGCAAACAAATGGGTCACTTTGCTTGGAAATAAGTTGGTCAAATAAAAATTAGTTAAGTCTCTTTTCAAATGTAAAATGTTTCACAAACATGAAGAATTATTAACTACAAATTTCTGTTTTGATGGGTTTTGGTACAAACTCATCTCAACTGCTACATGGTCTTTTTTTTTTCAAGTACTAACAGAAGTGGTCATCTTATTTATCATCCTTTTTACTGCTGCTACATAGACCTTTTGGGAGGCCCACTGATTTAAAGAAGTCTATACTCCCCCTCCTTCTTCAAAGCCAAATTTAAAAAACAAGTCTTATTCTGGCAAACAGAAGGTTGTCCTATCCACTTTCATGGCTTTTTAATTTGTAGACTGAGGCAGTAGAAGTGGGAAGGAATTATGGTTCTACCACGGCCTAGCAGAGACCATGGTGAAAACTGGGAAGAGGCATATATATGCCATCATTGCTAGTCACTGGAAAGCTGCCATCATTACAAAAGCCTAGTGGTTCTCAAGTGTAGTCTGGGGATCCCTGGGTGAGAAAGGGGAAGGGTTTTCCTAGACCCTTTCAGGGTGTCTGTGAGGTCAAAAGTATTTTCATAATAATACCAAGTTGTTTTCATTTCTAATCTGGTAAATACTGATAGATAAAACCCACATAAAGAAATGCCTTTGGGGGCTAAAGGGGTCCCAAGACCAAAAAGTTTGAGAATTACTCCTACAGCCTATGGAACATATGCAAAATGTTTAAAAGTAGGATTGTCAATAAATAGCACATCCCATTCTCATTCACATTCATCATGAAAAGGACTCATTCATTCCTTTTCCCATTAAAATACAAAGTTTTCCTCTGCACACCTAAAATTCTTCTTGTAACATTACGAGTAAAATTCATAATAGGCTGATGAAACAAAGAGAACTTATTTTCCTACCTCATTCCCATCACACATTCATAGAGAAACACAATTCCTTCTCTTTGGTGTGGCCGAAGATGATGTACAAGGTAGGGATCTACAACTACATCCACAAGCGGTAAACAGCTCTTACTGAACATCCACTGGTGACTCTTATCTGGGCGTGGCATAACTAAGGAATCTTAAAAGGAGTTATTAAAACACAGATTTAAATGTATTTCCATTTTAATTATAAGCGATTACATTTGCCATCAACTGAACCATTACAAATTTACTATTCTTAGTGATAGTAATTATTATTAAACTTTTGTTGTCGTTGCTGTTCAGTCATTCAGGCATGTCTGACTCTACGTGATCCCATGGACAAAGTCCAGGTTTTCTTGGCAAAGACACTGGAATAGTTTGCAAGTTGCTTCTCTAGTGTGTCCCCATTTTAAAGATGAGGAACTGAGGTAAATAGAGTTAAGTGACTCGCCCAGAGTCACACAGCTAGAAAGTGTCTGAGGCCACATTTGAACTGAGATCTTCCTGACTCCACGGCCAATGCTCTATCCACTCTGCTACTCAGCTGTCTCTATTAAATCTTAATAATATTTAAAATGTATTATTTAAACTTCAAGGTTTACAAGGCACTTTAAAAATATTATTTCATTTTGTCCTCATGATAACCGTGTGAGATAAATTCTATTATTATCCCTGCTTTACCTATCAGGAAACTGAGGCTGCACATAGTTTAGTGACTGACCTGCCCAGAGATCCACAGTGAATAAAAATACAGGGCCACATATATTTGAACTCAGGTCTTTCAATGGTGCTAAGTTAGAGAACAAAATTTTAAAAAAGAAAAAAAACTCTGATGCTTACTATCCTCCATGCAAGTCCTGCTCAAATGTCTCATTTCAGTATAGCAGTGACCCTGTATACTCGAAGGCTTCATTCAATGAACAGGTCCTGCCTAGTTAGAAGGACTTCGAGTATGCATGTAGCTAGCAACAAGTAGCTGTTCAAAGGCCAGGAATAGCTAAGTTTGAAGAGGCTTACTGCCAACAGGTAACAAGAGGATGTGATAAAAACAAAATTTTTAGTAATATGAAAAATTAAGTGAGCTCCAGAAAGAAATTTTATCCAGTTTTAAATTCTGTGAGGGCGTGAAATCAAGATTAAACAGGTCAGCTACACTGCAGATGAAAAAGGCAATTCAATTCAACACGTCTTTCCTAAGTGTCTACTGTGTGCTAGGCATTATGCACCAGAGGGACAAAGGCAAATAGAAAAAAGGTAAACAGTACCCTCCAAGAGCAACCAACTGGATGCCTAATAAAGCGAGGATTTACTGCATATATGTATTGTATGAATCATATGTGTCCAGTAAAGACTGGAAATTAAAGAAAAAGGAGAAAGAGAACTATAAAACAGGAGGAAAAGAATCAGAATTTAATGTGATGTAAACTTCAGTGAGGGACACTTTTCAGATCACATGAGGGGATTTTTACAAATCCAGGACTATGCTGTCTAACATTAAAAAAAAAGAAAAAAAATTACTGTACCTTAGACTGGCTAAGTCATTAGCAGTGCCTCTGAACAAGCTGGGGTTCTGATGTGTCACATATCAGGTAATAAGGAATAGTGGGCCTTCAATGACAGTCCATTTATATTGACTAAATAAACAGGCAACTATGTAGCTAAGTAGATAGAGAGCTGGGCCTGATAGGAAGACAGGATTTTAAATTCAGGTTCAGATACTTACTAGTTGTGTGACCCTAGGCAAGTCGCTTTAAACTGTCTGCTTCAGTTTCCTCAACTGTAAAAAGGGGGTAATAACAACACCTATCCCACCAGGTTATTGTGAGGGTCAAATAAGATATGCGTAAAGCTCTTAGCAGTGTACCTGGCACGGCTTCTTCCCTTCCCTTCCCTTCCCTGCATGACTGTTCTGTTTGAAAAACAAAAAACAAAAAACAAAAATAAATGTGTGTGTGTGTGTGTGCATATATATGTATATATATATATATATATATATATATGTGTGTGTGTGTGTGTATATATATATATATATACATATATATATATATACACGTATGTATGTATGTATCCTAGAAAATACGGTAGGCTACAACTACAGATACCCAAAGGGAACAGAACACTAACAAAATTCAAAGGGAAATGATTTACACTAACGTTAAACCATAATGTTCTCTGGGACATATCAAACTTCTTCCTCTTTAGGTAACCATCTTTTAACCAAATTTATAAAGGAGATTATCACTGAGATATTCTAAGTATATAAGGCAACTTTCATGGTTAGTCTTTTAGGAGGTGACTGTTGCAGTAGCTGAATGGGCCAGGAAAAAAAAAAAGACTAGTTCTTCACCCTCCTTAGTGAGTCCTACAGAAACACAGCTAAAAACACAATGCCAGATGGCACTAGAGGAGATGCTTTTATAGCTCCACTGAGAGAGGTTTGGCAGGAACCTCTTCCCAGGTGAGCAACACAGCAAAGCCACACAGGTTCATCTGCCTTCTGTACCTAGTGTAACACAGGACCTGTGACTTCAATTTTGGTGTCAATAAAAGACAGACATGAGTGGCAAAAATGAGGTAAAAACAGAGCAGCACCTACAGGAGATCTTTTGCTTATAAATCCTATTTATGATGATTGACTCCTGTTGTTGAGAACCAAATAACCAAGCTATAAAAAAATCTGGTAAATATTGCCTAGTCCTTCCAACATAGTACTTAGAGTTCTAGTCCCAGTCATGCCACTGACTATTAGCTGTATATCTTTGAAGTAAGTAATATAACTTTTTTGCTCCTCAGTTTCTTATCTATGAAATGAAGAGGCTGGATTACGTGACCCTAAGTCCCTTTCAGTTCTAAAAATTCTATGATTTTGTGCTTGCAATAGGAAAAAAGACTCAGCAAATGTATCACACAGGTGCTTTGCACTTCGATTGTCAAGACAAATGATCTATTTGCTTATTATATGTGCAACCTTCATTAAGTTTAGTAGTGCCTTAGAATAATATTTGAAATTGTAAATATATTTGCAGTTTGGATCCTCGTATCTCACCAGGAATCAAGGGTCATAAGCGGTTCCTTGTAGTCATACTTGGAATCGAGAGGCAACAAGGCCTAGTGGACAGGGAGCAGGAGTTGGAGTCAGGCATATGCTGGCTCTGCAACCCCTGGGCAAATTGCTTGACCTCTTAGTGACCCACACTACTCACTAAGGCCATAAGTTTCGAAAGAGTTGCTGATTTACCTTGGTAGGAGGAATTTTCTGAATGCAGTTTACTAAACCAATGAAATCACATGTCTGAATAAAAAAAATCCTCTTGTAATAAAGGCATAGGGGTTTCACAATAGAAGTATAAATTTTGTTCAGTCACTTTTCAGTTTCTGTGACCCCATTTGGGGTTTTCTTGACAAAGATACTGGAACAATTTACTATTTCCTTCTCCAGCTGATTTTACAGAACAGGAAACTGAGGAGGTTAAATGACTTCTCTGGGGGTTATATAGATAGTAAGTGAGAAGAATAAATTGAATCATAAAATTATAGGTCTAAAGCTGAAAGGATGTCAGCAACCATCTAATCCAAGCCCCTCATTTTACAGATGAGGAAACTGAGGCCCAGGAAGGTTGTGACATGCTCAAGGTTGCACAGGTACTATCAGATATAGCATTTGAACCCAGGTCCTCTGACTACAAAGCCAGGGCTCATTTCACTGTACCATACTGTTTCCTGAATTACTCATTTTCTTCCCTACTAAATATAATAGCTGCCATTCAGGTTTACTTGCACTGGAGCCCATATATACATTCCTAATTTATCTACAGGTCTTTACTGAATTCATAAGTCTATATTTCAAATACACATACATGTATATCTACAAATGTGTACATATATGTGTGTATACACATTTACATGTACAAATACATAAATCATATGTATTTGTATACACACATATTCCAATATGAATATCTATATGGGCCTCCTTATTTGATTATGATTATTTCCAAAAAATACTATAAGATCTTAGGTAATGCTATATGGAACTTTCTTTGCTTTTTTTAATTGAGAAAGCAACTTTACAAAGAAAAGAATAAAATCAAAATTAAATTTTGATAATTCCCATGGCTCCATATATCTCTCCAATTTTTAATATATGTTTTAGCATTACTGTAATCAGTATGTACACATAATGTTTTGGATTCTGCCCTTTTTCCATTTGATATTACTTAATTATACATTTCCAAGTCAGACACTTGATACCACTGAAGGTTAAATAGCATTCTACTACGTCATCCTTGGGCATTCCCTTGCAGTTGGGCATTTGGATCTTTTTTCAGATTTCCAATTATGATAATATGCTATGAACAAATATCTTTGTACAAATTACTTGCTTTTTATTTGGTATTATTTCTCTTTGAACTTTTCAAAATCTCAAATATACACAGAATGTTTACAAATAAAATCAGATTTAAACACAAAACAAATTATCTTTTAAATCTCTTACTTTGTGCATATGGATCATGACGAGGTTTGAAATTTGGGAAATCATCTACATTCTTTTCCTTTGTGTTGGATTTGTAGGTACTTTTGACTGAATTGGAGAAAGGCTTCTGGGTAATTTGTGAAGTTGTGAGGCATGGGCTCCCTATGCTAGACTGAAAACATCGCCCACTGCTATAATCTTCTGAAGAAATTATACCCATGACTTCTATCTCTTTTCCACCAATCACTGTTGTTTCACCCTCATTTAAACTGTCCAGATCTTTCAATTTATATCCAATGCCTAAAAAGGAAAAAGAAAAAAAGAGATTTAGTGACACTGAGCAGTGCAACAATTTAATTAGTGACCAATCAATCACCCAGAATTAACAGCTGGTAATGAAAACAACTATTTTGAATTTGAATAACTTTTCATGACTAACGAGAAGGAAAGTATACAAGATCTGTCCTTTTGATTAAAAACCTAAATTAAACCAGGTAATCCGTAGGGATAAAATTAAGCAAACTTTATTTAGGAGAAAAAAAAACCTTAACCAGAACTGACCCAAACCACTGACTAGAATTGCTCTTTCCTAAGAACTAAGCAAGGAAGAGTGAAAACACGGGGCAGAGAAAATCTGTAATTGTCATTGAATTCCAGTAGAGCAACTGGTGAGCCACCACCACCAAAGCAACTGGTCATCCACTAACAAAGAAGCTGAAGTTGAAGGGTAGAGTGCAGTAATGACAATGAAAACAATCAGTGATGATAACTGTCACCAAGACAAAGGTTTTGTACCAGCCTAAATGAGATAGCAGAAGTTTCGCACTGTGCTATGTGCTAGGGATAAAAAGACAATGGAAAAACTCCCTGCTATCACGTATACATTGTAACAGAAATGTTCACAAGAGTTTAAAAAGGTCAAGGTCTACTGCATCCGGGGCCATCACCCTCCTGATGTCTTAGGTCCTCTTTGAGAATAAAGGACTAACAAAAACAACCTTGGGAGTGAAAGAGATATTAGCTAAATTAGAATAGGAAAGACTTTGTGGAGAAGGAGGCACTAGAGCTGAGTCATGAAGAGATCCACAGAGGCAGGGATGAGATGCATTCCAGGCAGGAGGAACAGTGAAGGGAAAAGCACAGAAGTGGGAAATAGGCACCTTCCTCTTTTTTATAGACTTCTACTTGCTTACTCAAATATGAGAGATAATTCTCCCCCCATCCTTCCTCTTCCTCTCCCTCCTGGTGTATTCATCTTTTAAGAGCATCTAAAACAGCAGTTCTCTTCACGCAAATAAAGTCAGATCTAACTAAATGGAAAAACAT
>CM053580.1:468833331-468851566 GCA_028627135.1 Pseudochirops cupreus
ATATCTATCACTAACTTCATTCACCATACAAATAGTACCTCCTACTGAAATCCATTTAGCTACACAAGTCCTAATTTAATCTATTCCCTCAAACCACTTAATGTCATTTTGCTTTCTTCTGTGAAAGAAAATGTTGCTTTTTGTTGCGTTTAAATACTTCCTTTTTCAACCCTGTCTAGAGGGACCTGGACCAGTAGATGTAGAATTCCTAAAACAATTCTTTATAGATTCTAACATCTTACAAGTTACTTTACTGCTCTCACCCTTTTTCCTTTCATTCACATTAAAATAGTAAGTTAGTTCCCTGATCTCTGCCTTCCTAGAATATCCAATAAGTTGAAATTCTCCAATATTCAAGAAGGAACTTTAGTAATATTTATTATTCAAGGAAGACAAGACTATAAAATATTATTTCCTTAGCTTTTTATTCTGTGGTTTACCACTTTTTCCTTTATATAGAGAGTTAAATGTAAATCTTTTTTTTTCCAATCAGACAGCTTTGTAGAATGATTTATTGCAGCATATTATCTCTCCTTCCTCTCCCCTCCTTAGAATTGTAAGCTCCTTGAGGGCAGGGAATATTTTACTTTTGCCATTGTATCCGTAGTATCTGGCACAATAGAAGACATTTAATAAATATTTGTCATTATGTAGATTGAATATGACTAATGTGATAATAAATACCATGAGTTGCTTTTCTCTTTGTGTCTAGTTCTCAAAAGAATTAATAAGATCTGTTGGGAAATTATGACAGTTGTAGTGAATTGATCAATATGTATTATAGTTCATTTATGTATGTAGAAATCTCTATAATCCTAGAGTTTAATGACTATGCTTTGTTCAAACTGGGATTCAAATGGACAAACCAATGTGATCAACTGATAGTACTGCTCTGTTTCCTTTTGTGGTCTAAAGAGAGAGAGAAGGGGAGAGAGAGACAGATAGAGAAAGAGAGAGTGAGTGAGTGTGGGGGAGTGTTTACTCATGCATGCGCAGGTAAGCTAATATCTGTTTCTGTTATACTAAATGCATTTTTTTATTGTTTGCTGGCTTAAAGCTTGATTTTGCTAGGTCTCAGTGAATGGTGATTTTACATGTGATGCAGTATATCAGCATATATTTTAGAGTTTCATTATAGTAAGAATAATTTATTCTTCAAACAAAAGGAAATCTTAACCACCTTCAATTTTTAGTTTATATTTCCAATCAAACCTTTTACATTTTAAGAAAAACTGTACAAGAACACGAGGTAGACTGGAAAATGGAGGGGAAGCTTAGCTTTACTGTCGAGTCTGAGTCTGGGTGTAACCTAACTAGCTAGAGGATATGCAATTCATGATTGACAGCGGGACTAGCATTATGCAAATACTGTAAGAGAGAATAGCAGCTAAGGAACAGTGATCAGGGGCTCTGTTAGGGATCTTTCTACACACGCCACTCTCTAGTTTTTCATTCTTCTGTTTCCTGTGTTTGCAAATAAATAGCACAAAACAGTTTTTACTTCATTTGTTTTCACTAAAGCTAAGCCACAATGCAGTTTCAGTTTATCAGCTAGATATACATGTGTGAGAAACTGATATTCTCATTAAATTAGGTAATTTTTAGAAGGGCACCATGCTTATCTTTGGACCTTTGTGTATTAAATCCTGTTTAGAGCTGTTCTCTTTATATACAAGTGTGTTTTGCTTGTGCCTTCCTGTCTTCTTCAGTGAAAAGCCTTATGTAGGTCAGGCTTGGCTTAAGCAGATTTCCTGAACCTGCGTCAGCTTAAGCTGGAGGAATTTTAATAAACCCTCCCCTGTAGGCGTGGGCCTAAATGAGGCTAGCCTAGTTAAGCCTGATCTTTTTTTCTGTTTGTGAAAAAGAGCTGAGCAGAGCCAGACACTGCATGGTGGTTTCAGAAACTGCCTACTTAATTCGGAAATAACAATGGTTGGAAAGGCTAGATCTTCTAATTTTACATTATCTGAAAAGCTTGATTTGCTAAAGCTGGTGAAGCCATATGTTAAAATTCTTGAAGAGCACACTAATAAACATTCAGTAATAGTGGAAAAGAACAAATGCTGGGATATCATAGCAGATAAATATAATGCTATTGGAATAGATCGCCCTCCTCGTACAGCACAAGGCCTGCGTACCCTCTATAAAAGGCTCAAAGAATACGCCAAACAGGAGCTCTTGCAGCAAAAGGAGACTCTGTTAGATCATAGGAGCAGTATTTCTGAGCCAACCAAGAAAGTTGTGGAAATGATTCCCCAGATTTCCAGTGTATGCCTAGGAAGAGACAAGAACAATATACAAAGGTAAGATTTATTTTACTTTTTTTACTGGAAAATTATGGCGCCTCCTATCTTTTGAGCTTTGCTTTGCTGTCATACTGAGATACAGATGTGCAGTAGTAAGCTTCACGACAGATGGGGAAATGGTGCCTTTGTTTTGCTTTGTTAATTGCAGAAATATCCACTTGTAATTTCTCTGCATTAAATTTATTTTTTGTTTTTATATTTACTTTTGTCCAGTTTCCAGGTAGTGAGAGATTAGAAAAACGAATGGGATGAAATTTGTGATTGCAGTCTATATCTTTTATCTTGTTTAACAGTGAATTATTTAAATAAAGGTTCAAAAAAGTTATCCCTCCACCTCCACTGCTTATTTTAGGCTAATTACCCTCGAGAGCTATATTATATGTGTAACTTTAAATAAAATTTAAAATTTGGTATCATGAAAGATAAACTGACCCTTTAATACCTCCTAATGGTATTCATAAATTATCATTCTCTCTAGATATTTAATATACTTCTAATTGAAAACAACTTAAATACAACCCTAAATGAGTAATGAAAACATTTTTTTACATGTTAAGAAAAAGTTTAAACAATTTTTACCAGCTTAGTCTGTATTAGAGCACGTATTTTTAAGTAGGAGAGTTTTTGCTTTTTTTGACTTTTTCTGCGTTAAGATTGATTTTTTCTCTTTGTTGAGTTTTAACATTTATTAAATGACTAATATTGATCTTAGTTATAGGTGAAAAAAGAGGTGTTGAAAGCTTTCTCTTAAAACTTCCTAACTATTCTAAACTTCCAACCTGTAATAATATCTCTACAAGCAATTTTTTTCTTAGGGTGAGTGGACAGTTGTGTTCAATTTTGGTTAAATTTGTACACTTAGGCACTCAGCCGAGAATAATCAAGGACATTAACTTAACAAATCCAAGTTTAAATAGTGAGAAAGCTAAAAAGGTCTGCTTTATTAGCATTTGGCTCTGATTAGATAACATTCATTTGCATTTATTGTGGACTCCTTTTAAGTGATGTGACTTTTCATTCATTGGACAACCATTGTCCTCCAAATAAAACTTCCAGAACTCTTCCTCTTTGTTTAGACTTTATAATTTTAGAATTGTTATTAGCTAGTGAAATGCTTTTTAAGTTAGGAAGGAGGCTAGAAGAAAAAATTAGTTTGTTTTTGTACTTAGCCCTGAGATCAGTTTGTTTTTGTACTTAGCTGCGGGATGTTTAGAAAAAATAACTCACTTGTACAGTTAGATTGTGATTGTAATTAGTTGACAATACAGGACAGATAGTTAAGGGAAACTAGAATATAGGTGTAAGTGATCTAATTCATGGTGATATTAATTAAAACAAATAGAATAATTTCTGATGTTCTATCATAGCCTGACATATACTTTCAAAATTTAACATACACTACCAGAAAATTTATAGTTTTCCACTAGCTAGTTATCAGAAAATGCTTTTTTCTGTCATTGTAGGGGAAAGGGTCTCTTGAGTAATACAAGTGATGACTGCACAAGTTTCTTGTTTGCAACCTTATTACAAAGAAAAATATATACAAAGGATTATGGATGATTATATATTTCTTAAAGTGCAGTCCTGAGAATGAACCATAAATGGGTATGTCTGTTTACCTTTTGAACTGTCCAATGAAATATACTTCAATAATAAAGGTTCATTTACAATGGGTTATTTGATCCCTTTGCTAACCCTAGGAGGAGAATAGTTTATGATTATTTCCATTTTATAGGTATACGAACTTGGGTTTATAGAGTTGAAGTGACTTGTTCAAGGTCATTTAGCTAATCAGTAATAGAGTTGTAATAAACACTAGCTCTTCTGATTCCAAGTCCAGTGGTTTTTCCACCTCACCATACTGCCTGTCACTTAATGTTTTCTAGAAATCTGAGTGTATTAGAGAAACTAGTTAGTTGATGTGCATTCTCTCTAATGAATGTTCAAAGTATGCAAACTTTTCCTAGGTTGAGTTGGATTATGGAGCATGTCTTTCAAACAGTGGTTCTCAACCTTATGTTCAATTTGTAACAATGAAAATACACCCTGCATATCAGATATTTACATTACGATTCATAACAGTAGCAAAATTACAGTTATGAAGTAGCAACGAAAATAATTTTATGATTGGGGGTCACCATAACATGAGGAACTGTATTAAAGGGTTGCGGCATTAGGAAGGTTGAGAACCACTGCTTTAAAAGATTGTATACTTTGTTATTTTGTACAACGTGTATGTTGTACTTTTTGCTCTCTTCTACATTTCCTTTTTCCACCTATCTTCACTTTTCTCCTACTGTTGTTAAGGATGACCTACCTCTTTTAGGTTCCTGGGTAATATTAATAACCTCTAGGATTTTTCCTATTTAATATTATAGGTATTTATTATATAGTTTAAACAATTTAAAATGTTACTACTTAATCTCAGATACCCTAAAATAATTTTATAAGCCTATTTATATTTTTCATTACCTTTTTTTGGTTTGTTTAAAACAAGAGCCTGTAATTCAAGTGACTCAAGCTCTAGTCCCACCAGCTCTTCAGTTGATAGCTTTGTGGCACTGGTCAAGTCACTTAACATCTCTAGTCCTGAGTTTTCTCATCTACAAAGTAAGGATATTGAACCAAATCTTGAAAGTCTTTTCCAGGTCTTAACTATTAATCATTCAGTAAAACTATAAAATAGCTTGTCTATTGATTTCATCAAATGCCTTGTTCATTCTTCAAAAGGAAGAACATCACTATGAATAAGAATGTCTGATTGTACTATTTTTGTACAATTTGTTTTGTATATTCTTTGGTTTTTAAATTCCTTTTTTCTAAAATTGACATTTCTCTTTTTTATTCACATATTAATACTAATGGATTTACATTTTTATTATATTTTGCATCCAAAAAAAAATCTGTTTTTTGAATATCAAAAGCCTATCCCTTAGCTTTCAAATGACCTTTTCTATAATATTTTTCCCACATTATGGTTTTTTTTGCAATGTTCTGACCAGAATGGAATGTAGGATTATTTATATGACGCTGTTAATTTACTTGGGATTATGTTTGTTCTTAATGGAGATTAATATACCTAATTGGGAACAGGTGTGACAAGGGTTAAAAAATCTAGAGTAATACCAAAAGCTCAGTTTTAGTCACTTAAATCTCTCTCCATCCAGATTTTTGAGCATAGCATCTAATATAGAACTAAACTTACTTCTTATTGATTTGAATTATATCTTTATTCTCTTATCTTGATTTTGGAGAGCGTGATGTTTAACAATGAAATGCTAAAAAGACGGTTGGGAAAGAGGTCTTTGAGGAAGCTCCTTCATTCCACCGACTGGATTAGAAATAATTTTTAAAAAAGAAATAATTTAGTGCTTTAGAGGTGGTAAAACACTTTCCTCACAAGTTGTGAGGTAGAAAGTGCAGGTAATCATATTAACTGACAATTGTGAGTAGTTTTATGTACATTATCTTATTTGAACCTCTTAACAGGACTCTTAGGTAAGTACTTCAGATAATATTATCCTCATTTTGTGTGTGAGGAAACAGATTTGGAGATGTTAAGTGATTTATCCCTGGTCACTCAGCTAGTAAATATCAGAAGCAGGATCCAAATGCAGGCATTGTTGAGTTTAAGGGCAGTGCTTCATCTACTAGTACAAATGAGAAATCCAACTGAGACAGATGAATTGATTAGCCCATGGCCACACAGCTAGTAAATAATGGCTCTGAGCTCTTGAAAAAATAAAAAGCATCGATTGTTCCAGGAGATGGTAACTTTTTGTCTATAGTTATAAGATATATATTTCTAAATATATTGCGTCAACCCTGCCTTAAAGTCCCGATATGGAGGTATCAAACTGGAAAGGGTTTTATGGCCCAGTTGTGTATTGTGGCTCAGTATCATACTGTAAGTCTTATTTTCTGAGAACCAGTCTAGAGAAGTTCATTCTTTAACAAAAGATTGGCCGTTAGATGATGACTTTTTTCCCCCCTCAGCTACTCACAAAACTGTGAGCTAGAATGAGGAAGGGCTTGGTTTGCATCTATGTAGGAAGTACTCATGGATGAAATTAGCCAATATTTAGTTTTCAAATTTAATATTTTTTCTTAATATGCACCTTTCATATTCTTTATTTTATTTATGTTTCTTAAGCAGATAATTTAGTTTTTTTAAAAAAATAAATGGTAAACTTGAATTTTTAATTCTATTAAGCTCTTTCCTAAAGGGTTTTACACTTATATTTTTTAGTTTTAAAAGGAAATTAGACAGGAGAGTATTTCATCAGGAAAACAGAACAATGGAAGAACCAGAATATTTATGGCATATTTTACTCCTTTGTTGAACAAACTTTTTTTTTTCTTTTTGGAGTGGGGAGAGCAGGGCAGTTGGGGTTAAGTGACTTGCCCAAGGTCACAAGGCTAGTAAGTGTTAAGTGTCTGAGGCTGAATTTGAACTCAGGTCCTCCTGACTTCAGGGCTGGTGCTCTATTCACTGCACCACCTAGCTGCCCCAAATAAACTTTTAAAAAGCTTCTGTATTTTTTAGGTGCAGGGGTAGGAAAGGAGATAGAAGATTTAGATGAGAAAATAGTTGATCCTGCTGGAACTCTCAGTCACTGGGCTTGGTGATAAGAATTAAATTACTGGATTACTGTATGCATGGTGTCCCAAAAGTCTAGTGTAATTTTAAATGTTAATACCTTAAAATTAAAATTTTGAGAGACTTCGTATACATAGTTAGGGATCATTAACAGATGCCATCTTTTGACAGAAACCAATATTTCAATAAATATATTTCCTCAAGAATGTTTACTTTGTGAAATGTATATTTTAAATTTTATACTACAGTGCAAATCTGTATTACCTCTTTCCCCTCCCCCAGTTAAGTTTTATTCTATTTTTACAAGTTGCTAGTCACTTAATAGCATTAAATTAATTGGCGGGAAAAAAAAATAGGACGGCTGAGGAAATACTGTTGCTTCATGGTATGTTAGGGAGAGCAATAAGTTTGGAATCAGAGGACCCTTGTTCAAAGTAGCTCTACTACTTGCCATTATATCCTTGTTCAAGAGATTTATCTTTTCTGTGTGTCATTTTTTTTTCATCTGATTAATGAGCAATTTGGACAAGATGACCTTTTGTAGGTCAAAAATCCTATGAGCTGAACGGCAGCATAATGCTTTCCTGTCCTCTAGGATTGTAAAAACTGCCTTGATTTTTCTCTAGTCAAATAAAGTAAATAATGTCAATCTAATGTGCATGCTCCCAAATCAGGCATACAAAGGAATCTCTTGCTCTTTCCTATCAGAATTCATGTTTGCCCTAGTACAGTTTAGGTCATTATATATATATGTAGTCTAATTCTGACTTAGAGCAGAGTTCAGTGGAATAGGAAGAGGGATTTGAGGATTTAGGGTGAAGCAGAGAAAATACACGTCTGAACACCTAGAAAGCATTGAACTGCCATGTGATCCTTCCCTGACTAGGAGTCACAGGGCCCTTGGGATCAGTCTGCTAGTCTTGTCTTATTCCCTGAGTTTCTGCATTTAAAAGTGTGGTTTTAATTTGCATTTTCCTTGCAAATGATTGTCAGACTTTTAGATAAAAACACGTGAAATTTAAAAAGGTTCTAAAGACATAATTTCTGGATAATTTAATCATTTTATTAATAATGTCAGCACATTTATTAATAAAAAGATGGCCATTTGACCACCTTACACCAAAGATTCCTCATGGTAGTGGGCTCACAGCTTATATGCCCTTGGAAGAGTTCCAATCAGCCCTAATTGGTTAGCAGTTAATGAGAGAATGAATATTACAATGAGAGGGTGGGCCCTATTATGATATGGTCCTGGGGTATTTGACTTGGGTCACTCAAATCTTGGTTAAAGATTCCCATATCACCTCTCTGACAAAAGGAAAGAATTGACACTTCCCAGACCTGTCTGAGCAAACACAATGAGCTGGAATGTACCCATTAGTCCAGACTTAGAATTATCCAGATTTAGACTGGGTAAATTTTTAAGAGAGATTTCCCACACTGGTTGGTTTCTGGATGAGAAAGTAGAAAATGGGAAAAACCTTGGTCCTAATACAATAGTTATTAAATATAAGAGAGAAATAATAATTTCTCACATATAATGTGTAATTCTGAGATTAGAATTTTAGAATATGGTTGTTTATTAGTATTTTAATTGAATTGAAGTAGCTGTAAATGTTTAGAATTTACAGGATTTAGGAAAATATATACTCTAAATATGCTTTTGTTTCATTTCATTTGATGTGTATGTTTGTGTGTGTGCTTTAGTGCAAACGTGGATAAGGAAGCGCATGCAGGTACCAGTTTGTCACAGGTGATGTTGGATCACCATCCTGTTGCTATTACAGTGGAGTTGGACCAAGAAGAAGATATTAAACCACCTCCTTCACTAATTGTAGATTCTCAACAGAGTGACACATTAGAGCAAAGAGAAGAGCATGAATTGGTCCGTATTATGGAAAGAGCTTCACCTTCACTTTCCTCTGTTGATACAAGAATGACATTATCGCCATCTTCTCTTCCAAGGAGAGATGATTTTTTTAGACATGAAAGTGGAGAACATTTTAGACCATTATTTGGATATGATTCACAAACATTGCAAATGATGAAGGAAGAACATCAGATAATTTTAGAAAATCAAAGGAAATTTGGACTGTACATTCAAGAAAAGAGGGATGGATTAAAGAGAAGGCAACAACTTGAAGAAGAGCTTTTAAAAGCAAAAATCAAAGTGGAAAGACTGAGAGCAATACGTCTAAGACGTGATCTTCCTGAATACAACGGTCTCTAAATATTTATTTTCTTTGAATAATCAGAAAATTTCACCTGTGATTTATTTAATTAAATGGTTTTGACAAAGTCAATTCTATAAGGGAATGTGCTGGATTAGAATACATATTCTTATAATACTAGTTTCCTGCTATTATAAAAAAACTCTTTAGAAAGTTTTGTATTTCAAATCTTTTGATTATTTCCTGTGTCTTATACATTTTAAAGTTTCCTCCTAAATTTTATTTATCAGGAGTTTTAATAGCTGGTCTTAAAGATGTTTTTTACTTTTTTCATTGAAGTTCGTAAAAATTTCAGAAGAAACTTGCATTTCTGGCCTAGAAATACTTAAGTTGATCTTTAAAAGAGGGAAAATGACAATTAGAGATTTTCCAGCAATCTTATTAGGTCTTGTGATAATCTAATAAGAATTAGTTGCTCTATATGACACTGATTTTCATACTTTATTCTCTTTAAAAAAATAAAAATTTTTGATGCCTTTTTACATTACAGTCATTTTTGGAACTACTTCCGTTCTCTGCCCCACAGTTGAATCCTCCCTTGTAACAAAGGAGAACAGCTGAGCAAAAACACCAGATACAAGTGACCTTAACTGCCAGTGTATACAGTAGTCTGCAGTGGTATAAGTCGGCTATCCTTTTGCTGAGAAAGAGAAGGTCACAACTTAATCTTTTTAAAGACTAAATCATACAATCATAGAATTTTAGAGCTGGAAGGGACCTCATTAGAGATCAAACCCTCTCATTTTATAGAGAAGGAAACTGAGATGCAGACAAATTAAGTGGCTTAGCAAAAGTCACAATCTAGTTACTGACAGATCTGGGATTAGAACTTGTTTCTGATTTAGAGTCCAGTCATCTTTTTATTATACCACAAATCCCACCAACCACTTTAAATATTCTTGATTGTGGTTAGCAGCTTAGCCAAAAAAAAAAGTGCTTGTAAAGCTGCACACATATATACACAAATATACATGTACACACATATACATATTGAGTGTATATATACATATACACACATAAAAAGATGTTTCATTAAATAATTCATTTCAAAGTGATATAAATTAGTAATGGCAAGGCAATTTTGTAAATTAGTTTTACTTAGCGCAAAATGAAGAAAACTTATCTACCTTTTATGCGTTTGATTTATAACCTTAAAATTTGCCTTAATTTAATACTTCTCCATATTCCGTAGTATTTCAATAAAAATTAGCATTTAAAAACTAAAATAGTAGTGTGTCACATCTACCAAAATAAAGTAGCATATCCATATATGTTTATACTCTAATGATATAATATACTACTAAGTTTTTTCAAAATTTATTTCAGCGTTTGTTGATTTTGAAAACAAATCCCTGACTTCCAAAAATAAATTTCAAAGTATGTCTTACTCTTATTCTTGAATAAAAAGCAATGAAGAAGGAAATTATCAGTATGTCTGTAATACAAAATTTTTAAAAGAAGATTCTGGTAATGCACATCATCCAGGTATTTTGAATAGTTATTAGAATGTATAGATGATTGAATTTTTTTCTTTTTTATCCAAATAAGTTTGTATAGACATAATCTATATCTCATTGCAACTTAATGTTTAATGGTAACTAATAGACACATTCCAGTTGAATTATAGAAACACATTAAGTAATAAAGTATTTAAATATTAAAAAAAATGTTCTAGGCCCATCAGCCTTTTATTTCTACTTCTTGCCAATTTGCTCCATAATGTTTTAATTAGAAATGAACTTCTGAGAAAATTTAGGTGTATGCTTTTTGCATATTGATTGCTTAGGTCTCTTGGTTAGATAGAGCAGAAATAGAAACTCTTGGGAAAAGAATTAATTTTTAGAAGAAATTTATATATGGAGTCTTTTGAATTTAAAATCATATATATTTTTTAATTTTGCAGTACCTTAAATTCTTTTTTTTGTTTGTTTTTTGGAGGGCAGTTGGGGATTAAGTGACTTGCCCAAGGTCACATGTCTCTTTTTTGTGTATGTGTTAAGTGTCTGAGGCCGGATTTGAACTCAAGTCCTCCTGACTCCAGGGCTGGTGCTCTTTTTACTGCGCCACCTAGCCACCCCCAGTACCTTAAATTCTAAACATAGTTCATTTTCTTTTTGTTTTTCATTTTTCTATTTGTATCCTGAATTCTTTGTCAGATAGATTACAGATTTAGGAGTTTACTTTCTAAAGTTTTCCGTTTTTTTGCTAAGAGTGAGTTTAATTGAAGCTTCCAACTAGAGTATAGTATTACTCTTTAGGAGTAATAAAACAATTTTATGGACATTTTTCTCTTCATTTCAGTAAGCTTTTATCCAGTAAGCCAGGCACTGTTGATAGAAAAGCAAAAGTAGCTTATATCATGAGGGGAAAACAAGGAGAGAAAGAAGATGGGAATGACAGTAGATAGGACAGTGTGCACACAGATAAGTATAAAATATGTACAAAGCAGAAATAAAATAATTTTTTAATAAGGGCAGAGTACTCACAACTGGAGGGTTCAAAAAAAGCCTTGGGGGGAGAGAGATAGCACTTAAGCAGATCCTTGAATGAAGCCGAGCTGAGGTTTACAGGCATGGAGTCTTTGGATGATATTGAGCCTGATTACTATGAGGAACTGCAAATATCCCAAAAATTACTGAAAAAAATCTACCGCTAGTGAGGTACAGTAATCCATAGTGATAAGATGGCTTGATGATCGTCTACTTTGAGATACAAAGTACTGTTTTCTTGAATTTTTATTTTTAATGTACTATTGTTAATACATTCACATGTATTTGAACCATCAATTTGTGTATTTCTTAAACTTTATGGAGCATTCCTTGATGTAAAATTGCACTAACATACACAAGGTATATTAAGTGGCTAACAGATTAGAAAATGGATAGGATTATTTGTGCTACCCACACCGTATCCTCCTTCAGCTATTCTTTAAATTCTATTCAGTGACTTGGTGGGAGTGGCAAATATTTCCTACAGACAGATTAAGTTAAGCAAGAATTTGGCTTGACCTCTCTCAGTTCTTCCTCTCTACCTTTAAGACATGGACCTACTAATGGTCATCTTGAATGCTGTACATATAATTTGCCTAGATTTAAGCTAAGTATACAGTAAAGAATCTTAGTGTATTCTTGTTGAAAAAATGGAGAGATCAGGGCTATGTGCTAATACAATCAGATTCAAGCTAATGAGTGCCGGGACTCATAGACTAGTGATTCAGTGTCAACATGGGAAGAAATCTCCATTGAAGTGCCCCAATTTTTAGCAAACATTTGGATAAAAAGATATATAGCATGCTCATCAGATTTCCCAGTGGCATAAACTAGAAAAGAAATATCTAAGATGCTTGATGACAGAGTTTGGATCCAAAAAGGTCTTGACTTTTTAGAACATTGGCCTGCATCCAAGAAGATGAAATTGAAGCTCTTACAATTAGACTTAAAAAAAAATAGCTTCATACGTATATAATAGAGGAGCCATGGTTAGACAGTAGTTGGTCTTAAAAAGATCTTGATGTTCTAGTAGACTGCAAATTGAGTATGAGCCAGCAGTCTGATGTGGCAGCCAGAAAAGCTAATGTGTTCTTGGGCTTCCTATAAGAGAGGCATAACTTCTAGGAATAAGGAGGTGATACTTCTTCTGTACACTGTCCCAGATAGAGCTCATCAGGAATATAATATTTAGTTCTGGGTGCCACAGTTTAAGAAAAACATCTGGAGAATATCTAGAGAAGGGCAAACAGGATGCTAAAAAGCCTTAATTCTATGTAAAGAATTGAGAATGTTTGACCTAGAGAAGAGAAGATTCAGAAGGGACTTGATGGCTAATTTCAGATATTGGAAGGGCTGTTCTGTCTGTTTACAGAGAGCAAAACCAGGAGCAGTGAGTAGAAATTGCAGAGGCAAATTTATATTTAATGTTAAGAAAAACTTTCTAACAATGAGAACTTTCCAAAAGTGAAATAGGTTGCTTTTAGAGGTGGTGGCTTGTCTCTACTTGGCGGCCTTCAAGCAGAAACTGGATAGCCACTTGTCACCTATGTTATGGTGAAGATTCCCTTCATATATGGTTGTTGAGGTCCCTTCCAGATCTCAAATTCTGTGATTCTATGAAAGATGGTAGGTGACATTTTAAAAGAAGAGTTAACCTTTCTCCAGGAAGTTGGTAATAGTTGATTTTTTGAAACATTGTATGCCTAGAAAAGCATAGGTGAGTTTTGGTTAGATTTAACCAATTATTATAGTTAAAAAAAATTTTTTTTTTTTGCTTTTTGGAGGGGGAAGGTAGGACAATTGAGGTTAAGTGACTTGCCCAAGGTCACAGGGTTAGTTTTGTGTTAAGTGTCTGAGGTCACATTTGAACTCTGGTCCCCTTGACTTCAGGGCCAGTGCTCTATTCACTGCGCCACCTAGCCACCCCCAATTATTATAGTTAACTTATCTTTGTGCATATGTATATATCAAGCACCTAAAGTCAATTTAAACGTTTGAAAATGGTTGCAACATAGTTCATAGGATCTTGGATTTATAGTTGGAAAGACCTAAGAGATGATCAAGTTCAGCCCTCTTTTTTTGTAGATGGGGGAACTGAAGGTATGGAGGTTAACAGATTTTAAGTGAAAGGTGTTATTTGCATGTGATCCTCTGACTCCAGAGGCAGGAATCTTTCTATTCTTTGCTGTTTCCTGTTTTATGTCTATTTAAAATGAAAACACCATTTAAGTTTTTTCCAAATTAATTTACAGTGTACTGAGATTTTTCATAAAGAAATGAACTTTAGCATAAGTCAAGTAAATGGTATATATATATTTAAACCTGTTTAGCTAATGATTCTATTTCTTTAGATTTAAGTGATGGTTGTTAGAAAATATGGCATTATACATAATAAATTTTTATGGGGAAATTAAACACGAATTCTGAGAAAAATGAAGTCCTCTCAGCTCTTTTAACATGCCTCTAGATTTCTTGAAATACTGTAATTGCATCAGATTCCCTTTTTGTTTCTTGAGAAATCAGCTTTGTATAATTTGATTTTTGAATGACTTCTCCCCTCTCCAACCATTTCTTTAAGTAATCATTTCAGTGTATTTAGGTGAATATGCTTAAAATATGTATCATCTTCCATGTGCCTCCTTAGAGTAATCTCACAAATTTCAAATAGTTCTGTTTAAATAATGTAGACATTGGATTGGAATAAATCGTGTTTAATTGTGGAGTATGCATGAACCTACTGGAAAATGTTTTGTTAACAGTGTTCTTTTAAAATATAAAATAAAACATTACTTTTATTGTTCATGTTGTTTAAGTTCTATTTAAAGAAGAGAATAGAATACTATAATGGAAAAAATATTTTAGAAATGAATGAAACATTTATTCACATAGTCATGTTAAAATGCATATACCTGTTTTAAGGTTCTTACATATCTGTATGTTCAAACTTTCAAGAATAAAAATTTTTCAAAATTGATAATTATTTGTAAATCCAAATTATACAGTTTGAAGAAACTAATAACGTGAAATGTAGTTTTAATGCCCAGAGTATACTAAAGGATAATTTTAAAATTAATATACCTGATACTAACATTAAAGGAATCATGTTTTTAAATTACCATATGCCATTTAAAAAATTGGCATGGTATATTACCTATACAGGGTGTCCCAAAAGTCTCGGTGCAGTTGTAAAACTTTAGTAATTTGTTTCTTAGAATAGTGCAGTTTTAAAGTCTCAAAACTCTTAGTGCAAATTTTGGAACACCCTGTAGATATCCTTTAATAGTTACTGTTGAACATCACATTTTGGATTTAGCCATACCATGCATGTACTATTG
Source organism: Pseudochirops cupreus (assembly GCA_028627135.1). Lineage (NCBI taxonomy): Eukaryota > Metazoa > Chordata > Mammalia > Diprotodontia > Pseudocheiridae > Pseudochirops > Pseudochirops cupreus. The sequence continues at coordinate 468,848,293 of CM053580.1, forward strand.
ATTGTTAGTTCTATTATATATGTAAATAGCATATACTTAAAAATGCATAAATTAGTCAAATAATGTTTATACAATAAATATACTGTTATCAGCTAACTATATGTGTTGCAATTTGTACAGCTATTTAACGTGCTTAGTTTTTCTAACCAAATATAATTTAAAATGGAAAGAAAATTAACTTTAGTCATTAAGATTTCCATTTCTAGTGAACTGAAGGCCACAAAGTTTGAAATTCCTAAAAAATTTTTTAGTAGTTAAATGACTTCAGCATTACTACATAATTGTACCACATAATCTGATTCTTAAGATAATTATAATTTAAAATTTTATGTTTTCATTTGCTATTGTTCTTGCCTCAAATTTACTACTGAATTGTGACTTGCTAAAAGAATATGATAAAAACTGTATTTTCCTATAATGTTGAGATATTAATCTGAAAGTGACCTTTTGATAAAAATATTCCATTTTTAAAATTCAAAATGATATTTTTATGCTTTGTATATAATGGGCAATCAGTAATTATAACCAATAACCAATTTATTAACCAAGAAAACAAAATAACATAAAAGATTGCAGATATTAAGGGTTTTTGCGCATTTACTTTTAGATAATTTTTATTTCAATAAACTCAGAGAAGTGTTTTAAACTTTATTTACATTATGGTATATATTTATGTTTAGTATAGATCAGGTAATTTTTAGTGTTGTATTTTTTAAGTTTTGTCATTAAAATATCAGTTTATAAAAGGTAATATTTACAGTCTCTAAACACTTCTGAATCTGATTAAAAACAACTTTTTAAAGAATTTTCAGATTTTTTTGCTTTACATAGAGCATTGCCTCAATAAAGAGCAGAATGACTATTTAGATTTCCATATTGAATGAAGGTTATGTATAAAGGTGTGGTTTATGCTAAAAGTGTCAAAGAGTGGGCTCAACAAGATTAAAATTAATTGGAAACTAGCAAAATAAGTCACAAAATCACAATAAGTGATTTTGTTGTTCACTCAGTGTTGGACTCTTGTGACCATATTTTGGAGTTTTCTTAACAAAGATTCTGGAGTGGTTTGTCATTTCCTTCCTTGGTTCTTTTTACAGATGAGGAAACTGAGGCAAGCAGGATCAAATGTCTTGCCCAGGGTCACATAGCTAGTAAGTGTTTGAAGCCCAAGTTGAACTCAGGAAGATGAGTCTTCCTGACTACTGGCCCAGCACTCTATCCACTTTGCCACCTAACAGTCTTCCAACACTTAGTAACTGTGTGACCGTGGGCAAGTAAATTACCTCTGCCCTAGTACCTCATTTGTAAAATGAGCTGGAGAAGGAAATTGCAAACTGCTCCAGTATCTTTGCCAAGAAAACTCCAAAGAGGTCTCCATGAGTGAGTCAGAAATGACTTAAAGAACTAAATAGCAAAAAATACAATAGACCATAATGTTAATAAGTGGTTTTCCGAGTCAATATATTGCCCATAGAATCCTTACGTTTAATGGCCCTTTTTTCTATTTGAGTTTGACATCACTGGTTTATGCAAACATTTATTTTTCAAATGTTTATTGTATCTTTTGTTTTTATATTGCTTTCATTTCTCAAGATATTTCACCTCTCATATCAAGGGAGCCATTCCTTATCACAACAAATAAAAAACGAATGAAGAGGGGCAAAGACAACATTTCAACCAAAGGAAAGAAGATATTCATGGAGTCATAAATTTAATGTAGTGTTCCATTCCCATAGTCTCTTATCTCTGCAAAAAAGAGAGGGATATGCATTCTCTTATCTTTTGGAGGCCAGACTTGCTAATTTTTATTACATAGTGTTCATTTTTTATTTTTTTAATCTGCCTTGTCATTATGTGGATTTTTTCTTATTCTATTTACTTCATTATTTTGGTCAGTTCATATAAATCTTCCCTTGTTTCTTTCTGTTCTTCATATTGTTTCTTACAGTACATAAATATTCCATTATATCACTATACCATCATTTGGGGATTGCCCCAATTGGTGAATATCTACTTTGTTTTCAGCTCTTTGCTGATATAAAAAGAGCTGCTATAAATATTTTAGTGTATGTGGGACTTTTCTTTCTATGCATGACCATAGGAGTATATCTAATAGTGGAATGTCAGGGTCAAAAGGTATGGATGGTTTAGGCACTTTCTTAGTATAATTAAAAATGTGAGAAAACTTTAAAGAAAATTAATCAAACCTAGAGAGACTTTTTATGATTTTAGTTTGCTGAGGACATCCACCATTAAAGTAATGGACAGCATCTTTTACTTTCTGCTTTTACATACTTAAGTGAATATATTTTCATTCATCTGTTTTTTTGCTTTTTTATGTAACCATTTAGGTAGCACAATTTTTTAGCTATATCCATTCAGCTCTCATTTATCTTTTGTTCTGTTCTTTTGTTTGCTTTTAAAGTAGAGATAGAAAGTATGATACCAATGTCAAAGGGAAAATAGGACAGAGTCAGACTTGGAAGTGCAAATTAAGATTAAAGTAGATACAGTGGGGCATAGGTGGATTAGATGCTAAGCTTGGAGTCAGGATGATCTGAGTTCAAATCTTGTCTCAAACATTAGCTTGGGGGGGGCGGAGCCAAGATGGCGGCATAGGAGCAGCAAGGTACAACAGCTCCCACACAGCCACCTCAAATACCCATAAAATATGACTCTAAACAAATTTTAGGGCTCTCAAACGCACACAAATACACCTCCCACTGAAGGCAGCTCGGCTAGAAGGGACCATCTCAGTGCTGGGAGCCGAAACCAGCCCAGCCTGAAACTGTGGCTTGGCCCCAGGGGCGGCCGGACAAGCCAAGCCGCGCTGCACCGCAGCTGGAGCTTCAGGAGAGTTGGATCAGCGGCAGCTGTAGCAGTTTCCAGAATTATCAAGCCATAAGAAAAAGGACTAAGTGAAAGGTCAGTGGATCTTGGCTAAAATTGGGGAAGAAAAGCTGTTGGGCCAAACTGCCTCCAGGGCAAGGAAGCGGCAGAAGCTTAGGCCCTGCAGCCGCCTCCATGTAGCTGCTTCAGAACTCTGGGCCTGCAGACTGCAGGGGGGCCAAGCGATCGTTCAGAGGTCAAGTGCTCTTGTGTTGAGCGGCCTGGATCCGGATTGTGGTCTTGGGTGGTGGTCCTGGGGTGTGTTTTCAGTGAGCCAAAGCTGGTGGGGGCTGCAAAAAAAAACAACAAAACGGCAACCTCCTAATAGCTCTGGCAGCTGGGAAAACCCCAGCGATTTGGGATAGAGCTTTCCCCTCTAGAAGCA
>CM053580.1:468852066-468867178 GCA_028627135.1 Pseudochirops cupreus
CACAGTGATATTAGGATCCTGTTGTGATTCTACTCTCTTTATAATTGAGAAAATTGTTTGTTAAAAGGATTTTTACAAATCCTTTTCATCTTCTTGGAGACCTTAGATTTTCATTTTGAATGTCCTTGGGATGACTTAGCTTAGCTGGATATGTTGCCAAGCTTTTTTTTTTAAACTAGTTTTATGTACTCCTCCTCCCTGCTTTATAAGATGATACTATTCATAACTACCCATTATCCTTCTGCACGAGATTGTACAAAATGAGTTTATATTCCTACCTGATGTTATCTTTGGCTGTCTTCAAGTCACATGTTTGCTAAGGTGCTTTTTGGGATTTTTTGGTTTCCTTTTATGATAATTTTCATTGGTTCCATGTAACATAGGGCTTTCATTATAATATTTTTGAAATAATTTCTTAAGTTTCTTGAGTTATTAACCTTTACTGTTTTACTTAATTTTTTTTTCTTAATTGGCAAGTGGAGAAGGGCTGCTTTGTCATCTTGACTCTGCTTAAGAGAGGCCCTAGATTCATAAACCTATGTGAATAGGCTTGTCTATGAATGCTAATTTAACCTGAGCTAATAGGCTTCTCTTTTTGAACTCTAGATGAACCTTAGCAAATGGGCTTATGTGCTTGGCCTAGTAAATAGATTTTTGTATTTAAACTTTGGCTTGACCTGGCATATGAATTTGTGTAAATTCTAGTTTAAATTCTAACTTAACTTAGCCTCTAGTTTCAATTTATTTTGGTCTAGCCTGTATACCACTTATACCCTTATGAACTTTTATCTCAGCCATCTCTGCCCCCATCTGGACAAACTTCCCTATCTCCTTTAAATTTGGAATAAAACGAGGAACTCCCCTTGCCTCATGGACCCAATAATGGACACCTTTGTCTAAGATCATAGACAGTCAGTTAGTCAATAACCATTTATTAAGTGCCTACTATGTGCCAGGACCAAGCTAATAAGCACTAGGGATATCAAGAAAGGCAAAAGAAAAGTCCCTGCCCACAAATTGCTTGCAGTCCAGTGAAGGAGATAGCATGCAAACAATTATTTACACTTAAGTTGTAACAAATTGGAAGTAGTCAACAGGGAAAGCACACGAATTAAGAGGGATTTGGAAATTCTTCCTATAGAAGGTAGTGTTTTAGCTGGCACTTGAGGGAAGCCAGGAGGCAGAGATGAGGAAGGAGAGCATTCTAGTCATGAAGGACAGTCAGTGAAAATTCTCGGAGTTTGGAGATGGAGTGTCTTTTGGAAGAACAGCAAAAAGGCTAGTATCATTGGATTAAAGAGTATGTGTTGGGGTGGTGGTGGAAGGTGTAGGAAGAGTAGAAAGGTGGTGGGGAAGGAGAGTAGGTTATGAAGGGTTTTGAATGCCAAATAGAGGGTTTTATATTTGATCCTAAAGATGATAAAGAGCCACTGGAGTTATTCAAGAGGGAAATGACATGGTCAGACTCAGACTTTAGGAACATCCCTTTGGTGGCTCAGTGGAGGATGGACTGGAGTGAGACTTGTGGCAGGCACATCTACTGGAAAGCTATTGCAATAGTCTGGGAGTGAGGTGATGAGGGTCTGCACCAGTGGGACAACTATATCAAAGGAGAGAAGGGGGCATATTTGAGAGATGTTTCATAGATGAAATAGATTGGATATGGGTGATGGGGCGGGGTGAGAAATAGTGAGAAACTGAAGACAACATCTAGATTTTGAGCCTGGGGGACTGGGCGGGTGGTGGTACCTTTGGCAGGAGCAGAGAAATTTGGAAAGAGGGAGGATTCAGGGAAGGTTATTAGTGTTTAATTTTATTTTTGTTCTCTGGGGGAAAGAAGTGGGAGGGATAGATAATAAGTGCATATGCATAAGATTTGAAAAGAGAAACAAAAAAATGAAGGAGTGATGGAGAAAGAAAGGGGGAGGAAAACAAGTATTATTAAATGCCTGCTTTGTGCCAAGCACTGTTCTAAGTACTTTACAAATATTAGCTCTTTTGATCCTAAGAACAACCCTGGAAAGTAAGGTGCTATTGTTTTCCTTATTTTATAGTTGAATTAGAGAAAGAGAGGATTGCTATTGACCAAGAATTAGAGGGAAATTCTAGCAGAATATTGCTTTTAGAGCATGAGACCGCATTTATCCACCTTGAGCAAAAAAGATTCATGAGGAAAGATGGCATGTGTTCTTGGAATGGATCTCTGTTCCCACCACAGACAAAACTTTATATACCAGCTAAGTGGACAGTCAGGCTATGTATTTGCATTTCTGGTAAGAGAAACAGCGATGGCCAGCACAGTCAAAGGAATTGAGATTTGTTTTATAGTCCTAGCCAACATTTCCTTGAGCCAAAGGCCCACACTTCACCAGAAAGATTCATGACTGGACCAGTGAGGAAGACATCATATTGCTCCCTCATGTCCCTAACACCCCAAGCTGTAGGGATGATGGAGAATTGGAAAGTCATGATGAAAAAGCCACTTCATAAAATGGGATGTTGGTAGGCAGGTTTGTATGATAATATCTAACATTCATAGGATATTTTAGGCTTGCAAAGAATTTTAAGTATCTTGTCTTATTTGAGTATACTTAAGTTGAATGATCATTCTGATGGGTCAGTAGAATCAGAGAGTAGAGGAGACATAGAGATTGGGTAACAGTGAAGGAATGAAGTGAATGTAACTTATTTTGTGCCATCTTTTCTTTCCATTATACAAAACTCTAGCATGGTGTAGTGGACATGGTATTAGGCCTGAAATCTGAAAGACCCAGGTTCAAATTCTGCCCCAGATACCTATTTTATTACCTGTGTGATCCTGGGCTAGTTGCTTAATCTCTCTGAACCTCCAAAGCCTCTTCTAGTTCTAAATCTGTGATTTTAAGGCCATCTTCAAGTTACTCTGATTAACCAGAGGTCTTAGTGGATTCAAGTCTATGTAGGAGGCAAGCCCATATCCTGAAAGAAGGTAGAATTAGCAATAATAGCCAAAGTCAAGGGAACTACCACTCTCTCCCACCCCCACTTAAAGGGAGAATAGGGGATATTACTGACTGAAAAGTGTGACATCTTCCTTTAGGAAAGTGACTAGAAAAAGGTAGTCCAGGTGTCAGGAAATAGGATGAGTGACAGTCACCAGAGAATCTCATTATCAATTAAGACCAAAAGGATAAACTCAAAAGGAGACTTTGATGGAAAAAGTGCTATTGACCTGGTTAGGAATAGAAGCAAGATTAAAAATAATAATATTGTTTATTCTGTTCATTGGTTGCAGCAGTCCTCTGCTATTAACAATTCACAATAGGACTATTACTAAGAACTCTACTAAGTCTATATATGTTGAAGGGAGGACTCTCAAAGGAGATGATCATGGCAGCAATGACTGAAAATTTTGAAACTGATATTATTCTGCAGCTGGTGGCATCAACAGGTAATCCCAAAAAGGAGAATTTTGCCAGGTTGTAATAATTACATTGTAACCACTTGACTGTATATTTTTTAAAAAAGCATCATATAGAACAGTAACAAAAACATGACAATCCATCTCTTGGGCTGAGCTCCAGTTACCAAATAAACATGAAAGGGAAAAACAGATCAGATGGGAGAGACAAAATATGCATCATCTAAGTTCATATTCATAGCAGAGTTACTTGGAAGGATGTGAAGGATATCACTTTCCTTGGAGATGAAAACTTGAGTCCACTTTGATGACATCATTTCTGATGTACTTCTGAATAAGTATTCCCTCCCCTTAACGCAGTACTGAAGATGGTTTCACTTACTGGATAGAACTTTGGTTGCTTTGTAAGTGTAGAGAACCCTGGCCAAGAGACCATATGAAGTGTTGTTCCCAATAAAACCCAAAGGAATTATTTGATCTCATCTTTCACTAGCATTTGAAGGAAGCCAGGAGGCAGAGATGAGGAAGGAGAGCATTCTCATGAGATGTACCACAGCCATGCCCTTTGAGACTTGATGCCACACAAAGGGGAATAGTTTAAAAAGCTAATTTTGAGCTTAAGTGAAGCATAGCTTCCAGTAATATGAATGTGATAGCCCTACAGTATGCTTCTTAGACCACATTTGAAGTAATGTGTTCAGTTTTGGGAACCACATAATAGCTAGAATTTATATACAGTGTTTTAAGGTCTATAAAGCATTTTGCAAATATCTCACAAGATATTTGCATATTCTTTTACAATAGCCTCAGGAAATAGGTGCTATTCTTATTTTAATATAACAGAAAAACTAAGGCTGACAGGTTAAACGGTATGACCAGGGTCACATAGTCTTCCTGATTCCAAGTCCAGCACTCTCTCCGCTATGCCAGTTAGCTGTCATATTTTAGAAAGGACATTGATAAGCTGAAGAGTGGACAGAAGAAGACTACTAAGTTTCAGATAGGCCAAGATGCCAAAAGAATGGAAAAAATGGCAGATAATAATATCACTAATATTTTTGTTAAAGTTTTTGAGATGTCAGTAACTATTGATTCTTTTATACCTACTTTCTTATATTTGTAAAAATCATGAGAATGATTTATACACGTGTCGAAATTATGCTTAATGAAAACATGAAGGAACAGGAAGGCTTTCTCATACGAAGGAAGGATGATTTTCTGCCATAGACCACATATGTACAGTCCCAAGTTCAGCAGCCACAGGATCCCACTTTGCTTATTGTTTGTTGATTATAGAAAATATTTGACTGGTAGAACAAAATGCTACCTAATAACTCTTTTCCAGCAAGGGTTCTCTCATGCATGTGTCACAGTCATGTGTAATGATAAGTCCAACCACAGAAATAGCTGTTCAAGTAACCCTCTGATTAACAAGAAATGAACTATAAAACAAGCATTTGCCAGAAATGCTTGTTATGTTAGAGGATTTTTTCTTTTACCCCAGTCCCATCATACCTATAACATCACAGGCCTTCTCAGTGAAATCCAGGATTACTCAAAGGTTATTGATCTACATGAGAACACTTAAATGATTTTAAATTTTCGATGACATGCAGTAAGATGGACAGTTTATTGACTTAGTATATCACTACTAACACAGTGCTTGTTATAAACAGTGTTTCTGGACAATGAGTTGGGACTAGAAATGAAGAGGAAGAACATCAGGCATTTGGGAAATGGTGCTGTGCTTTCAACCATCTCAAGCCTCTTTTCTGGATTAAAAAATCCCCCAAATGTCTTTTTTAAACAAACAAACAAAAAGATATTCTGAGGGTACTCTAAGATTGGAAATCATGAAATAACACATTTTTTGAGGAGAGAGATCAAAGTGACCCAGCCAGCAGTGGAAAGGCTTGTGAACACAAATAAGTCTGCATATTTTAATAATGACCTAAAACCCGAAAAATATAAAAAGACCTATAGCAAGATCTCTTTCAGGTAGGGGAGAACCTCTGTGTAGCATCTCTGAGTTCAGAACATGGACAGTACACTTCTAGTCTGCGATCACCTAGCACTTTAGGAGGGCCCCCTGAAAGGAAAAACAATAAAATTGGTTTTCTATCCTACTTTTTTAAAGGTTTTTTTTCACTTTTTTCCTTTGTCCCATTTTGCACTCCTCCCCCACCCTTCCCAATCCATTTCACTGAGCACTTTGCCTCTTATTAAGGAAATTAGAGACCATTTACCAGTCTTTCCTTCTCTACATGTCAGAACCTTTTAAACATTATCCCCCTATTTTCTTCTCCTTTACTTCAGTTTCTGATGAAGAGGCTTGCCTTCTCCTTACCAATTCTAACTCTTCTCTTTGTACTTTTGGTTCTGTGTTCTCTAGCAGATTGCTCCCGTAATCCCCTATTCCTGTCTTTTTAGGATATACATTATTTATGTATCTACATATCTATAGATATATAGATAATCCTATACCTATATGTAAGATGCCATCTTTGACCTTGTTTCACTTACCTTTTCCTAGCCTTTTCCTCTTTCCACATTCTGTTATCATTTCTTTGACTGAGTGTCTCTCATTTAAAAAGTTAATTGACTCTTTGAAATGTTTTAGTATGTATTCGTCTTTTATTAAAAAAAAGAAAAACCAGAATGCTTTGCTTCTTAGGCAGCCTCTTAGTTATGAGTCTTAAAGCCTGGAATTAAGACACAAGCTGTCCTAATTTACCGTTGGTGGACAGCAAATGGAAAATGAAGAGTCCAGAGAGTCCCCACAGTCCCTAACCACAAGCAGTGATAGTCATATTCCCTCTCCTGTATTCTAAGCTATGTGGAGTAATTGATAAATTGTTGTATATGAATATAATATTCATGCTTAGAGGTAATTTGATGTGTTTCCATGATCTAAATCTCTACTGGCAGGTTATTTTAATTGTATAGGGAACAAAAAAAATCTAACTATTCAGTTATTTCAAATAATGAGATTATCTTGATCTGGAAATAAAATACACTTTGAAGACTAGAGCTATTTGTCAGGTTGAATTGTTTGGGGGGGGGTTTCTTAGTTATCAACCCTAGAGTTTAATGATAATGATAATAACACTAATGTTTACGTAGTGCTTTAAGATTTGTAAAGCACTTCGCATGTTATCTCATTAGATCCTTACAATCCCAAGTCAGGTATTACCTTCCTTTTACACGTGAGGAAACTGAGGCTGAGAGAAGTTGAGCAGTGTGGTCAGGGGGTGAGAAGGTGAGGTGGGGTCCATATATTTCACCATATTGCACAAGAAGTCTAAGACACAAAAAGAGTTTAGAACTCTTGGTGGAGTAGAGTTATACTTAGAATTCTCTAAAGACCTGAATATTTGAAGAATATTTAACAGTGATCGATGCCAAAGAATGCTTTTTTAAAATACATGCTATAGAGATTGTAATTTGGCCTTTTGATTTTACTAAAATCAGACAGCCTAAGAAATCAAACTGTTCATGCAGAAATTGCCCATAGGATCTGAGTTGGAAGGGACTTTAGAAGTGAACTAGTGAGATAGTCTGTCTTCCTTGAATCATGAATCCTTTTTATAATTTGTCAGTGAGGGACCTTGCAACTGTTCCACACTGACCTCCAATACAGGAGAATTCACTATTTGTTGGGTTAGAAGACCCATTCCCTTTGAGGACAGTTCTGATTTTTTAGAAAGTTTTTCCTTGAGCTGAAAGTCTGGTTCTCTATAACTCGCAGAATTGGATCAAGAATGTCAGTTCACAATTCCACCAACAATGCTTTAGTGTTCCAATTTTTCTACATTCTCCAGCATTTGTCATTTTCCTGTTTTGTTATCTTAGTTGATCTGACCAGTGAGATGTGGTACCTCAGAGTTGTTTTGATTTGCATTTCTCTAATCAATAGTGATTTAAACCTTTTTTCTCATATGCTTATAAATATCTTTAATTTCTTCCTCTGAGAACTGCCTGTTCATATCCTTTGACCATTTATCAATTGGGGAATGACTTATATTCTTATGGACTCAATTCCCTGTATATTTTAGAAATGAGGCCTTTATTAGAGACACTGGTTGTAAAAATTCTTTCCCGATTTTCCACTTCCCTCTTAATTTTAGTTACATTGGCTTTGTTTGTACAGAAACTTTTCAATTTAATGTACTCAACATTATTCATTTTGCATTTTATAATGCTCTCTAACTCTTGTTTGGTCATAAAATCTTCCCTTCTCCATAAATCTGACAGGTAAACTATTCCTTGCTTTCCCAGATTGCTTACAGTATCAGCCTTTATACCTAGATCATGCACCCATTTAGACTTGATTTTGGTATAGGGTGTTAGATATTGGTCTATGCCCAGTTTCTGCCATAATATATTCTAGTTTTCCTGGCAGTTTTTTGTCAAATAGTGAGTTCTGGGGTCTTTGGGTTTATCAGACAGTAGATTACTGTAGTCATTAACTGCTGTCTTGTGTACCTAATCGATTCCATTGATCCAGTACTGTATTCCTCAGCCAGTACCGAGTAGTTTTGATGACTGCTGCTTTATAATAGAGATTAAAATCTGGTATGGCTAGGCCACCTTCCTTAGCATTTCTTTTCATTAATTCCCTTGATATTCTGGACGTTTTGTTCTTCCCAATGAATTTTGTTACTATTTTTTCTAGCTCTGTGATTTTTTGGTTGATTCATTGGTATGGCACTAAATAGGTAATTTAATTTAGGTAAAATTGTCATTTTAATTATATTAGATTGACTCAGCCTTGAGCAACTGATGTTTTTCCATTTAGTTAGATCTGACTTTATTTGTGTGAAAAGTGTTTTGCAGTTGTGTTCATATAGGTGTATGCATTGTTTAGATGTTTCTCTTGAGTGGAATATATTTCAGGAGGCTTTTGTACCATTCTAGGATTTAATGAAATCAGTACAATTTCATACAAAAACAGGGGTGTCTGGAGGACCTGATCATTAGGGAAGCTGTGGTGAAGTGGAAAGAATGCTAGATTTTAGAGTCAGAAGACCTGAATTTGATACCCAATACTGCCATTGACTACATGGGCAACATTTGCAAGTCACCTAACTTCTCTGAGTCTCAGTTTCTTCATCTTCAAAATGGGATGGGGTAGAGGGAGAGGATGTACTGGATGATTTCTGGGTTTAGATCTTCTAACTCTCAATCCTAGGCCTTATTGCTGTCTAGGGAATCCTCCTTTTATTTTCATTACCATTAAGTCTGTGACAGACTTAAACATCTTCTGTGAGCAAACATAACTCTTTTGAACCAAGTCATCTCTGTTGTCGCTTGACTCTAGCTCTTATATGACTTTACCTTATATGTAAACTTACTTAAAATCAATAAGCAGTAAATATACTGTTTTATTGTATTCTTTCTACCTTACTTGTGTGACTGTGGAGATGTGGTCAACTATAGAAAAATAATGTTGGCTTTTTTTTAATAGATTGTTTCTCTTTAAAACTTATATCTAATGTAAGAATTCATGTTTTCATTTGAACCAACAATTTGTAGGGATGAGCTGGTTTGTTTGTTTTTTCAGCTGCCTTGGTTGGATCTGTTTTGGTCCTTATGTATGAAGTTTTCAATGCAAGGCCAAGTTTTTCCAAGAATGACTTTTTTATTATTCCATGCCATCCCTGTTGTGATGAGTTGCAATCTGCATTATTGGAGGGAATTTCCAAATAAATGAAAAGGGTGAGGAGAGAAGGGAATTGAAACGGTGGCTTCTTAACTCTGTAGCCTAAGGGCCAGCCTTAGGCTGTATTCTCAGGAGAGATTGAAGAGACCAGAGGCGAGAGAGAAGTGTACAGCAGCTGTCCTTTATTGTATTGTAACGTCCTCCTTATATTCCCTAGAGGTACATGATTAAAGCATGATATCCCTGTGTGCTGGAGGGATAGACCAATGGGAGGACAGGCTGAGCCAGTCAATCTCAGCTGCCACTCATTAGGCAAGTGGTCTTTCACAACTGCTTCATGAGCTTTAGCAACTGGGCTGTGACCCTCAGCACCAAAGGTGCTTTTAGACTCACACTGATCCCTACAGGGAATAAGCATTTATTAAGTACCTACTATGTGCCAGGTACATTGCTGTACAAATACTACCTTTGTTGATCCTCACCACGACCTGTGAGGTGGGTGCTGTTGTTATCCCTACTTTACATTTGCAGAACCTTGGGTAAAAAGAGGTTAAGTTACTTGCCTAGAGTTGCACAGCTAATAATTAAGTACCTGAGGTCATATTTGATCTCAGGTCTTCCTGACTGCAGGTTCAACCTACCCACTGCGCCACAGTTCTATTTTACTAGATTTTTAAAATTTCTGTGCCACATGATCCTGGGTACTCAAATAGTGCAGAGAACCAGTTTGATTAATTCTTAGCCATCAGGCAAGAGTATTTTAATAAAAATTGAACTGGTTCCTTGTTTGCTTTGAGTAATAGCATGATGTAATGGGAAAGGGCATCGGACTGAAGAAAGCCTGGTTCAGTCCACCACTTACTGGTCACCTGATATTGTTAATTATAACCTCTTAGCCCCAGTTTTCCCATTTGTAAATGAGGATGTTAATACTTTCATTTTCTGGCTTTACAGGGTTATCCTGAGTATAAAATGTAACCTTTAAAACTCTGTCAGTGGGATGTCTTACTGTTATTTTATACTTGTGTTATGCTGGCAGAGGTGAGAGACTTTCCTCTTAGATAGCATTGCTTATCTTGTTTTTCTTTGGGTTATTTAACGTATATGATACTAGTTGTTTCTTTAATACAATGGTTAAGTTTGTTTAGTATTATCTTGAATTTCTAGCCTGTAATATTGATTATATCAGTATTACATTAGGTTACTGAATCTTAGCTGAGTTTATATAAGACAATAAGAGCATCTCATTTATTGTACTCTCTTGCTAAAAGATTCTTAGTAGCATTCCAAGCATAATCTCAAGATATATTTCATCATGCATATATTGCCAAATTCTTTTTCATACTTAATATCCCTCAACATATTATTTACTTAAAAGCTTTATGACTTCCTTTTTGATGTTATCTAAATCATTTCATTCAGATGTTAAACTGTTGACCTTTGGTACCATTAACCTTTTGTCATTTTTGTAGTTCCAGCACTTGTGGCAACTGCAGAAGTAGCCAAGTCAGAGGAAAAAGGAGCTGTACCTGGCCATGTGACAAAATATTTCAGTGTTATTTGGCGTAAAGTTTCAAAGAAGAAGCACAAGAAGTGGGAAGGTGATGCTGTCCTTATTGTGAGTGGAAGGTCATTCACCCTGAAAGACCTGGAGGGCAGAGACATTGGAAAAGGTAACATTGTACTGTGGAGAGATGTTGGGAGTGTGACTTCAGTTAGTATATGTTCCTGCCAAGATGTAAGACTGACATTGATTTGTGTGCTGATACCAGGCACCAATTAGATGGTTTAGAATCCATTCTTCTTGCCCAATCTGTGGCAGATGGCAGGAAGCCGTTGTCCTTGAGTAGGAATCAGGCACTGTGCTCGACTTTCATTTAAGTGGGCAGTGATTAGTCCTCCTAGGTCTGAGGTTTATATGGCATAGAAGCCCTGTGCTCCCCTATGCGCAGAAGTAACATAATACATGTACTTAAGTGGTATTAGTTCTATTTTTTTTTCCTGCAGTATATCCCATAAACATAGGTGCCACGTAAATCCATGGCTGGTTGTTTCTGCTGAGGGTAAGATGTGGTTTCTCTTTCCACCCCTTAGCTCCCCTCTGTTATTATTGAGGTACTTCTTGGGAAGATAAACACACGTGTGCTTGCACAAACACACATATGATACAGAATATAAAGGCTGCTAAATGCTTACCGTCTGGCCCTATTCAAACCTGGCAAGTCACTTAACTTCTGTCGGCCTCAGTTTCCTCAATTGCAAAGTGGGGGTCATAATGGCACCTATCTTGCAGGATTATTGTGAGAATAAAGATCTAGTGAGATAAATACTAGTAAAATGTTTATCATAGTGCTTCACATATGGTAGGTGCTTAATAAATGATTATTCCCTTCCCTCATATATCCAGGAGTATGCTGGAGCCAGTTCATAATGGCTCAGGAGAGGCAACTGTTAAAGTTTTAGTGTGAGCATTTGCACCTTAGAAATAGGCATATCCTACAAACTAAGGTTTAATTTATTATTTTATTGATTGTCTAGACTTAAAATGATAGAGAAAATATTAATAATGCAAATTAAACTAAAAAATATAGCATGCATTTTTGGAGATCCAGTTGTTAATCATTTATTAGCATATCTCTGGATATATCTAAGTATAGTAGTGTAGAAACATGACTCAAAGCACAAAATGGTCGTGGCATGGTAGTATGCTTAATACTTCAGTTTTATTTCTTTTACTTGAGGGGCCTTGTGTTAGTAATGTTATTATCATCTCTCTGTTTCAGAATCTTTATGTTTTTGGCATCACGATTGGTTGAGGGAGTCTGAGGGGGTACCTTCAGACTAGTTTTGCTCACATACAGCACCAATATATAGTTCACCTATGTGGACTTTTCAGGACCTCTTGTCTTATATATTTATATATATCTCTAAGGTATATAGTCCTCTTGTACAGTGTTTTGGACAATATTGGTCTTCTAAAATATTCTGAGATATAATAAGCAAAAATATCACCATATATTCCACTTAATGATATTAAAATATTTTGATCTTTCCTTAAGGTTTCATATGAAGCGGTATATTTCTTAATATCACAGATGATCAAAATGCATAACTGACTTTGCCAGTATCTCATTTGGTTTATAATTTTTGTTCTGTTCCTCGAACACTCTGAGACTGACAAAAATAAGGCATTTGCCTTTGAGTGTAAATGACAATCTCAAGACTCAAAATAACTGAATGTGGATAGCTTTTGTCTGTTGTTCATTTTTATTCCCAAAAGGAATATGGAAGTAAGTAGGCTCATCCATTGGCATTTGTCTGAGATTTACAACATTTATTTTGTTGGCTGTTTTGGAGATTTATTTGAGTATTAATTTATTTCATTCACATTTAAGCCATGGTATGCAGGCGGAGGATGATAAAAGGGCAAGTTTTTGATGGAAATAATTTTCTCTTTTTATAAAGAAAATTATTTTGAAAAAAATATGCTAGGAAATGATAGCTGTTGCTAATATTCACGTCCTTCCTATAGAATTCAGTGTCTCATTCTTCCTAAATGTAAATCATTTAGGTCAGTAAATCAATCCAATGAACATTTGTAAAGTGCCTATTATGTAACTTGTAACTCCTTGTAAACGTGCCAGAAATATTATGAATGAAGCATCTAAAGCCTGAAGTCCCTCAAATGACTAATATCCAACAGGAATTAGCAACTTTAAAAGTTACATAGGGATGGGGACTTCAATAACAACAAGAAGCAGCATTTATATATTTTACATTTGAGGAAACTGAGGCAAAAAGATTACATGATTTGCCCAAGGTCACACTGCTAGTAGTCTGGGGTTGAATTTGAAGTCAGGTCTTCCTGGCTCTGGGCTCAGCTATCTATCCACTCTGCCACCTACCTGCCTTTCAATTATCCAGATTTTCAAATTCAGTTTTACATTTATTAATTGAATGCCTTATATATACAAGGTACTTTGCTGCATGCTGTGGGCGACAAAAAGATGATTGTCATAGTCTTTGCAACAGATTTAAATATCTTTTTAAATGACCCTACACTTTTACTGTGAGTATCTTGGTAAGAATTAAGGCATCCAGCACTGAGTAAAGGTGACAGCTTCATGATCTGATGAAACCAAATGTAGCCAACTTCAGCTTGTTTGGGAGCTTACTATCAAGTTGGAAGGGTGGGCGAGATGAGAAAATAGACCTCATCCATATCATCAATAAAGATGTGGAAAATTACAGTGCAAAGACTAGATGCATAGTGTACTATGCAAGAGAAATCCCTCCAAGCTGACATCAACAAATTAATGACTCTTCTTTGGGTCCAGCCATTCATCCAGTTCTAAATTTGCCTGTCTTGTCATCTAAGATATGTCTTTCCATATTGCCTTTAAGGATAGCTTGAGGAATTATGTTAAATTCTTTGTTGAAATCTAAGTATTTCTCTCATCTACCTTATGATGCAGGTGAGAATTCCTCTCTGCTTATTCATATTTTTCTTCATTGTTTCTCCTTTGAAACAAATCTTTTTAATTTAATTTTTTTGTTAGGAACTTTAAAAATGTTGGCAAATATGAACATTTCAACATACAAGGAACAGAAAAAAGTATTATATGTGAAACTGTGAACTTTTGTTAAATAGGCTTTTAAAAAAACCTACATTAAATTTAGCTGAGCCATAGCTTTCATTCTTAATAATGGAATATTTCATTTTCCCTTCTAACCTAGAGAAAAGAAATAACATTCTTCCAGTCTTCTCTTTTAGGACAAAGGCCAACTAGAATGTTGTGTATATACAGATGTTACTTAATACTGGCAGAAACACAGACTTAGTAGACTCTTTGTAAGTAACTGCATAATTCTTCTTATTCACTATACTTGCTTGAAAGCAAGATCCATTTCCTTTGTTTTCTTGGATAACTCTCGTATTTAACTATGATGGCAGATTGCCCATTTGCTTTGCCTGTTTGCTAAGCTCGTGAGTTAACTGGTTACTGGTTTCTTGAGCATGAATTAATTTATTTAAGGTAGATCTTCCACCTTTTCAGATAGTGGGATGATACATTTTATTCAGCTGACTCTGATTCACATTTAGCACATTGTACCATACCCTTATCTCACTTTGTCACTGATTTCAGATATCTCTTTGTATTTTTTTGGTTGCCAGGCTCTTTTTATACGGTAGTAGTCTGAGTAGGCCTGGAATGATAGAATCCATATTATAGAAGGCCCTGTAAACCAGCCTGAGGATTTTATTGGATTTTTGGATGGGCAGTTACAAACTATTGAAAGTTTGAAGCAGGGAATGATATATTAATAACTTTACATTAGAAAGATTAATTGGGCAGAGTGTGTAGAATGGATTATTTAGTGTGGGGGGAAACTATTAGGGGAGGCCATCATAACAGGTTTAGGCAAGAGGAAATGAAAGGGTGGTGTCAGTGGTGAGAATTAGAAAGAATGGGATGGGCATTAGAGGCATTGAATGTAAAATTTATTGGACTTGGGGACTGAATATCAGGATTAATGGAGAAAGAGAAATAAAAGATCTCTAAAGTATCAAGAACAAGTGACTGAGACAATTGTGATATTATTAACAAAAAATAGTAAACTAAGGAAGAGTTGGTTTCAGAAGGACAATGATGAGTGTGACTTTAGACTTACGGAGCTCAAATTGTCAGCTAGACATCCAGACCAAAATGTCTAACAGTCAGCGCTTGTAAATGGGATACTGTATCTCAGAGGAAGGTGTAGCTAGAAATAGAGATTGGTGAGTCATCTGTGTGGAACTGATGATAGTTGTAGTCATGGAATTAGATTAAATCACTCAGATTAGAGAGAAGAAGAAAGTTGAATATAGAATCTTCGGGAATGCCTACACTTTGCATTGGTAGAAGAACAGGCAGCATAGTTTGTTTTTTGTTTTTTTTTTAATATGAGATTCTTTATTAAATTTTTTTGAGTTACATCTTTTCTCCCCGTCTTTCCCCCGCCCACCACCCCAAAACAGCCATCCCAGTATTTCCCCCCTCCCCCAGTCT
>CM053580.1:468867678-468893601 GCA_028627135.1 Pseudochirops cupreus
TGAGGTGCAGGCTCTGGGAAACCCCTTGAAGTCTGACTGAATCTTCCCACTTGATGAGGCATTTGCAGAGGCCATAAGTATTTCATTGTGGCTGGGCCCAAACCTCTGTTACTAGCCTAGCTCTCCACTGTCCATGTACTTCCCACCCTTGAGCCTATCAAAATATCAATCCACCCTTGCACTGACCTCATTAACTCCTCCTGAAGACCCTCCCCAAACTCATTACTGGAGTCTGACCTCATTGACTCTTCCTGAAGACCCTCCCCAAACTCCTCCTCTAGACCACCCCTAGATTCCTCTGTACATAAGACCCCATCTTTCCTCCATGTGGTGCGAGAGCACCATAGAACGACTTAGCACAGACTTGCTCTGTGTCAGACTTACTCTGTCCTGCTTACCTAATATAAGCACCACAGATACCTAGGCTCCTTAAGAGTCTACCCCATATGGCGAATTTTCAATAAACTTTGTTTTTCTTTGGCTGAGAAGACTTGAATCAAATTCTTTCGGCAAGTCCCGGCGAGTTGGTATTTTGGGGTTTCCAGAGCAACCCTAACCCTCTTTATGGGTAACCTCTTCAGTTAGGAGAAGCCTTTTTCAACTGGCTGAGTAGCTATGAGGGCATCTTCAAAAGCTAAGCTGGCCTCCACATAGGTCCTTCGGTCATTGTTACTTTATATGTCCTCTGCGATATGACTATTAGAGCTGTTCTCCTTCTTTTATGTGGCCCTGTGAAAAGTGGCCTCTGTGTTTGATCTTTTCCTGTTACAGGTGGAGGGAATGGAGCTTCCAATCTTGAGTGTTTTAATCAATGTCCTGAGGAGAAAGGAGTGATCTTCAGAAAGGATCTTCTGGATTCAGGTAGTTGAGATGAGGATTTGTCCATATACTTGTGGTATCTGGACCAGAAATTGTTGGGACCAATGCTAGGCAGGAACTGAGCTAAGGCTAGGGTGCTGGGGGAAAAAGGGTAATATTTATAGGTTTATTCTTTTCATATCATCAAAGTAAATATTGCTCTATAAAAGCTAATTGATATTAAGTGGGTAATAGAAATAGGGCTACTAGTTACTGCTGCTTTACAATGGGAGGGGGTGGGGGAGAGGACACAGAGGGAAAATGGGAGAACAAGCCTATGAAAGAAGAGAAAAAACCCTTCAGGTACCCTAGAACCTTGAGGAACAAATGTAGCTGACTTGGCTCTCAGAGAGTGGGCCACAGCATACTAGCTAGAGGTGCTATGGATAATCAGGGACACAATACTCTGCTGGAGATCTTGTGAATTGATTCAATCACTGTAAAAAAGTAATTTGCGATTATGTAAAAAAACTGACTAAAGTGCCACTGAATCACTGCAGAGTACTTCATCAACCATTTAATCCAACATAAATAGGAATAACATAATAATAATAATAGCTAGCAGTCACATAGTACTTTAAGATTTGTCAAAATCCTTTACATGTTATTTCATTTGATCTTCACTACAACCTTATGTTATTATTACTCCATTTTACAGAAGAGGAAACAATGCTGAAGAGATTAAGTGATTTACTCAGAGTCAACAGCTAATAAGTGGTGAAGCATTTGAATTCTAGTGTTCCTGATTCTATGTTGACAACTTTGTCTACTACACTGAATTTCTGAAGATATACACCCATAGGGGGAACCCAGTGTCAGAGGGTAGGAACAATTTAGTTACTTTACTAACA
Source organism: Pseudochirops cupreus (assembly GCA_028627135.1). Classification (NCBI taxonomy): domain Eukaryota; kingdom Metazoa; phylum Chordata; class Mammalia; order Diprotodontia; family Pseudocheiridae; genus Pseudochirops; species Pseudochirops cupreus. The sequence continues at coordinate 468,869,388 of CM053580.1, forward strand.
TAATTCCAAATTGCTTTCCTGAGAGGTTGCTTTCATAGCTCATTCACAGCTCCATCAAACACTTATCTTCCCACGGCCTATCTAATACCAGTTCTGATTTTTATTATCTTTAGCAACTGTCTAGTATTTAAAGCCCTTCACAACCTGATTCCAATCTACTTTTCTCAATTTATTCATTATTCTTCTTGACAATACTCTAAAGGTCCAATTGTTACTAACATGACATTCTACCTCTGGTGTCTGTCCCATTTCAATATTCCCTATTCATACTTGGAAAGCATTTCCTCCTCACTGAAGCCAGTTTGAATCTTGATCTTCCAGGTCAAGTACCTCCTCCTACATTGATGGTTGGTTGGTTGTTGTCCTTTGTTCTGGAAGAGGACCAAAATGACATCACTTTGTTGGAGTCAAGGTACTATATGTTCGACTATGGCTGATAAGACAAATATGAGCTCAAAAAGCTCTACCACCGGTCAGGCATGAATGGTCCACATCAACATTTGGAGTGGAGATGTCACTAAATTTGTGCATCTCATGTTTCTTTTGAGCTACTTCAATTCTGCTTCACTGAAGAGCACAGCGCCTTCTGTGATGCAGGCATGCCAGGCTAGGTGGTCTTTTGTCAGTGTCTCCCATATCACACAATCAATTCCAAAGTTCTTTAGAGAGATCTTGAGAGTGTGCTTGTATTGCTTCTTCTGACCTCCATGTGAGTTTCCTGTAAAACCATCTTTTAGGTAAGCAAACATTCAGTATTCAAACAACATGGCCAACCCACTGGAGTTACACTTTCTGCAGTAGAGTTTGAATGCTCAGCTCAAGAAAGAACTCATATCTGGTACCTTATCTTGCCAGGTGATGTTCAGAATCTTCCTAAGACAATTCAAATGGAAGTCCATTCAGTTTCCTGACATGGTTCTGGTAGACTGTCCAGTTTTCACAGGCATACAACAATGAGGTCAGCACAACAGCTCTGTATACCGTCAGGCTGGCAGGCAGTCTAATACTTCTCTCACACTTTCCTTCGGGGCCTCCCAAACATTGAGCTAGCTCTGGCAATGCATGCATCAGTGTCATCATCTATACTGCCAAAGTAAGTGAACTTATCCATAGCATTCAAATTTTCTCCATTTGCTATAACTGAGGGTTCTAAATATGGATGGTGTGGTACTAGTTGGCGGAAAACATCTGTTTTCATGGTGTGAATTATTAGGACAAAATAAAATAACGGCCAAAATAATGGCTGACGCTCTTGTATTTTCCCAGCCACCAACAGAGTGAAGCAAATCTATATGTTGGCTCCCATGCATGATGTTTTCAGCAATGTTTTCAAAAGCCTTCAACTGGACGAAAAGCGCATTAAGGTCAGCTATTGAACTTGACTGTAAATCATTTAACCTGAAAAAGCTACAAGTCAAGACTAAAGTGGAGGAAGAGTTGGTACATGATTTTTTGTTCAAAGGTGATTGTGCACTCAATACAGCCTCTGAGTATGGATTCTCTGTTTCTGGTGCTGCCTAACAATTAACACCAAAAGAATCCTCCTGTATAAAGCCTCTCCTAATCTTTGCCTCCTCCCAAGATGTACCTTGTATTTACTTTATATATAAAAAAAAACTTCCTTGTTTTCATTTTGTTTCTCCCAATAAAAATGTATGCTTCTTGAGGGCAGGGGGTGTTTTATTTTAAATTGTTGAATCTTCAATTCCTAGGTTAAACAGAACGTCAAATTTGTCTCTCCTATGTACTTTCAGGCCACAAATTGACTTAGAAAACCACATTAAGCAACTATTTTGGGCTTAGCACAGTGCCTGGGGATAGAATTTCTATCCCTGGAGATAGAAATAATGAAAAAAAGACAGTCCCTGGCTTCAAGGAGCTTATAATCTAAAGGATGGACAAAACCCAAATGGAAGATGAAAAGCAGGGTTGGGAGGTAGAGAAGATACCAACAGTTGGAGAAGTCAGACTAGAGAAGTCCTAGAGCAGTGTAACCAGAAGAGAAATAAAGGAGCTGTTAGAGCAGAGCTCTCCTACAATAGAGGTATAGAGTTTGTGGCCCCACCCTCCAACTGAAAAGGCAGAGGGTAGTGATGGAGGTGCAGTACCAAAGCTGATGTGGCTGTGGTTGTTGTTGATGACCAAAATTCAGGAGGTCTTAAAGGATGATTAGGTTATCCCAATAATGAATGTCTGTAGGGCATGGTGGAAAAGTCCATCATTAGTCCCAAAATAGCGCAGACAGATGAGAAATGAATTATCTAACATGTTAACCTATATTGTATTACATTTTTACTTATTTTGTTACACATTTCCCTAATACATTTTAATCTGGTTTGGGCTGCACTTGGGAGATCTGCAATAGTGGGCAACTTTGTAAGACTATAAATTCCTAAGGAGTCAATTTGCACTGGAAGAGGGAGTTCAGAGAGTTTCCTTACCTGGCAGTTCCCTATGCCAGTGATATCACAAGTCCAATCCCGAGCATGATACCTGGAACAAAGTTCTTAAGTGCTTACTGACCAAATGATTAGTTATTTCGATCACTATATAACTTTAAACAACTCTCTATTGCTGACTCCTATATCAACTCTCCTCAAATCCTTAGTGTTTTTCCATAGAATATTGAACTTTCAAGTTAGTGATTAAGCTTAGTGATTACTTCTCAGGAGTGAACAGAGTACTGGGCCAGAGTCAGGAAGGCCCGAGAACAAATTTGACCTCAAACATATTATAGCTATGTGACCAGGAAAAAGTCACTTAATCTCTGTCTGCTTATTTCCTCAACTACGAAAATGGAGATTAGCATCTGCTGCACAGGGTTGTTGTAAAGATCAAATAAAATAATCTTTGTAAAGCACTTAGCAAAGTACCAGGCACACAGCAAGTGCTTAATAAATGTTTGTTTCTTTTCCTTCTCCCTCTCCTATACTGCAGTTACAGATACTATAATTTAGAAGCCAAATCACTAAGCAGATATTAGAATAAAAGTTTGTAGCATATGTTCAATTGGCTGATATTTGGAAATTTTAGCTCTCTAAAAAAAATCCCATTATAGAATCACATACTTAAATAAGAGAGGCTCTCAGAGATCATTTAGTCCAATCTATGCATGAATGAAAGGCAATGTGGTGTCAATGAAAAGGCACTGAACCTGAAAACAAGAAAAACTAAGGTTGAATACTTGCTAAGCCATTACTAGCCTTTTCACCCAGGGCTAGTATTTAGTCTCTCTGCACTCAATTTATTCACCTTTTTAAAAGCAAAAACAATACCTATACTGTTGTCAGCACTTAGCACAGAATCTGGAACACAGTAAGCACTTGATAAATGCTTATTGCCTGTTGATTGTTTCCTAGGATAATCAAGAGGAAAAAAACAACACTTTATAAACTATCAAACACTATACAAGGTATTCCAGAAATCTTAGTAAGCTTTAAATTGTAATGCTTATGTAGCTTAAAGCAACACTAAGACTTCTGGACACCCAGAAATATAAATGTATAAATATAAGTTATTATTATCTATAACTAGATTCAAATTCTGTTTAAATACTGTCATTGACAAGAATTCACTATATCAAAAGAGTTTGTTCCACTTTTACCTTAGAATGAATCAAAATCTGCTTCCCTTTCATTTCCATGCAATGATTCTGATTCTTCTAACAAAACTGAAGTGAATAAGTTCAATTTTTGACAGGCTAGCTCTTCAAATATTTCATCTACAAGATAAACAGCCTCACTTCCTACAATTATTCCCTAAAAAAGTTCTGTGTTCCCTCACAAACATAGTTGCCTTCCATTTGTCAATATTCTTAAAATACCGCTCCCAGAACTAAAAATATGTGGCTTAAGGAAAGTACAGTGGGACTATGGTTTCCCTTGTTCTGGATCTTCTAATGCTATTATTCTAGGTTAAGTTTGCATCAGCTTTTTTGACACCCACATAACAATTCTGACTCATAGTAAGCTTGCAGTTACCACTTTTCACATTAGTTAATCTAGCTCTTATCTTTTATTTGTACAGTTGATTTTTAAAACTAAGTTCAAGACTTAACATCTCCTCTCCTACTGAAATTCATCTTGTGCAAAGGTCCACTCTCAGTGATTCCTCCCCCCTTCCATTACCATGGATATATTATATTATGTTATGTTATTATATACACGTTGTGTACTCTAATAAAATGTAACCTTCCTGAAAACTCGAAAAGTTTCATTGTTATCTTGAAACTTCAGTACCTAGCATAGTGCCTGGTATAAATATGTTCTTTACTGAATGCTTGTTGACTGATGATGACTATGATGACTGCTGGAATTTATCTAGCACTTTACATGTTAATTTATTTATACAATCCTGAAAGGTAGGTGCTATAATTGTTCCCATTTTACAAATGAGGAAATTGAGACTGATAGAAGTTAAGTGACTTGCCCATGATCTTAAAGTAAGTACAATAAGGGTAGGAGGCAGGTTCAGAAACCAATCTTGCTACAATTTTAGCACTCTTTGTACTTCATCTCTAATTCTGATTGATTCTGAGCTTCCCTAAACCTTTCTTCTGCCTCATAAATCTGAGCAAATAAAGTTTGTGTGCCATGTGTAAGCTTTAGCAAAAACTATCTAGACTAAATTGACTAGCTGATTAATTATTCCTATCCATATGGATCTTTAAACCACTCTCTATGCTGACTACCGTATCAATTCCCCTCAAATCCTTAGTGTTTTTTCACAGAATATTCAGGGATTTAAACTTAGTGATTAAGTAATTACTTCTCAAGAGTGGACAGAGTACTTGGCTGGAGTTAAGGTACTATTTGGACTTCTCTGATAAACTTCTCCACCAAGACTTAGGGACACTCATTATTGGAATAATCTGACCATCCAGCAAGATCTTATCAGCTTTGGTACAGCACCTCCATCACTACCCTCCGCCTTTCTGACTGGAGGTTGGGGCCATGAATTCCAAACTCCAAACTCCAAACCTCCATTAGAGGAGAGAGCTCAGATCCAGAATCTCCTTATTTCTCACCTGGCTACACTATTCTGGTCTTCTCAGTCTGACTTTTCCACCTATATCTCCATCTTCTCCTCCTCTCAACCTTGCTTTTTCATTTTCCATTTGGGTTTTGTCTTCCCTCTTTAAATTGTAAGATCTTTGAGGGAGGGACTATCTCTTTTCAATATCTGTATCCCCAAGGCTTATTAGCACAGTGCCTAGTCAAAAACAGATGCTTAATGTGGTTTTCTAAGTCAATGTGTGGCCTGGAGGCATCTATATTTAGTTGAGTCTGAAGCCATTGGCAGAAAGCACTAGGAGGTTTGTGAGCTTCTCAGCATCTCATAAACCAGCATGTGTCATAGGTTGGGCTCACCTCTGTGTCATGCTATCTTTCTTGAAGGTACTTAGGTGAAACAAACCTGACATTCTACTTAGCCTAGGCAATGAAGATTCAACAATTTAAGATAAAATATCCCCTGCCCTTAAGGAGCATACATTTTTATTGGGAGAAACAATATGAAAACAAATAAGTTATATATAAAGTAAATACAAGGCAATTCTTGGGAGGAGGCAGAGATCAGGAGTGTCTAAAGTTTAGAGTTTAGACTCTAAACTCTAGACATAAAATATAGACAGATATGAAATTTAGTCAATTTAATCAACATTTATTTAGATAATTTAAATTCAAATTCAACCTAGCTAGTTTAAAATTAATTTTCATCTAGCTAAACCTGTGTCCTGCCTGACCCCTTTCAATCTCACCACCCATGGACCATTTGGAACATACTTCCAACACCTCCAAAGGTGTGTCAGCCTGGACTAGATTTTTCATGAACAAAGAGTAACTCCCCTCCCTTCCCAAGAAAGAGAGGAGATAAAACCTTTCAGACTCAATCAAGACTTCACTACCTACCACTCTCTTCTTAATTGTCTGCAGCCTGGCTTCCAGTTTTATAACTCAACTGAAACTACTGTCTCCAAAGTTACCAATGAATTTTTAATTGCTGAATCTGTTCTTTCAGTCCTCATTATTTTGGACCTATGTCATACATTTATCATTGTTGACTACTCTGATCCTTTTATTCTTTCCTCTCTTGGTATTCATAGCATTACTCTTCCCTGGTTCTTATCCTGCCTATCTAATTGATGCTTCTTATTATCCATATTATACCCCCAATTGTGGGCGTTTCCCAAGGAACTACTCTAGATCCTTTTTTCAACTTTCACTATTCATTCTCCATAATCTCATCAGCTCTCGTGGGTCTAAACTATTATTTCTATGTAGATGGTTTATAACTTTAGATATATACACGTACATATATAAAAATACATACATGCACATCCAGTCCCAGTTCCTATCTTGAGCTTCAATCCCACATCACAAAATGCTAATTGGGCATTTCAAAATGAATGCACCAGAGACATCACAATCTCAACCAATCCAAAACACAATTCATTATCTTTCCTCAAAACCACTCTTCTTCCCAAACTCCCTATTTCTGTCAAAGGAAACAAAATCCTTCTAGTCTTCTAGGTGCGTATCCTTAAAGTTAAACTCAACTCTTCGTCTTCACTTCTCCTCACACAGATATACAATGAATTGTCACCATTTTCATTTTTTAACTATACAACACCCCTCCTATCAGATTCCTGACTCTCTACTCACACAGTTACCACTTTAGTTCAGGTCCTTATCTCCTAATTCAGAAGTTCCCAAATGTGTTTGGTCTACAGCCCCCTTTTAAAAAAAAAATTATTACCTGGCCAAGAAATTCACTTTCTTTAATCTTTTAAAAGTTTTTAAAATTTGCATCATATCAAAAATATATAAAATATTTTTATACGATGTATCTTAAATTTAATAATTTACTGGAAATTTGTGGGGTTTTTCCTGCATTGAAATTTCCTGCAATATTGCATCATATAACCATATAGTATCATATTGTAAACAAGTCATTATACACACATATTCCTGCCAATGCATGCTGAACTTCTGACAATGAACAACATAGTCGCCTGTTAACACTTACTCGTTAAGACCTGTCAGTGGACTTGACCACTGATCAGTTATAACTTGCATTTTGTGGATTTCAAAAATAATGTAATCACTATGACTTTTAACTCTGTTACACAACAGATGAAACATATATGAATGGTTTTTCAAAATTTTCTTCTCTTCTCTTCTCTCCTTATGCTTCCTCCAGCCCCTTATTTTTAATTCAACACCAATTGCACCGGAGGCTACTATTACCCCCTCCTTAGATCTTTCCAGCACCCCCCCTAAGGGGTAGTATCGTCCATACTGGGAACCTCTGTGGTACAGAGGTTGCTACCCCTAAGGAACACCTACTCTTCAAAGTGATAAGGTGTAGGCTCTGGGACCCCCCTTGAGCTCTCCTTGAATCCCAGGTACAGGCTCTGGGAAACCCCTTGAAGTCTGATTAAATCTTCCCGCTTGATGAGGCATTTGCAGAGGTATACAGAAAAAGGCATCTTTGAGATCTAGGGTAGAAAACCATTGGGTGCCCCAGGGATCTTTGTAAGTATTGTATATGGATTGGGGACTACGGGGTATATAGGGATAACAGCTTTGTTAAAAGCCCTGAGATCCTGAACCATCCGGTATTCTCCATTAGACTTTTTCACAAGAAGAATTGGGGTGTTACATGGAGATTGGGACAAGGATTTTATACTTGAGGAACTTTTCAATTAATGGTTGTAGTCCTTCCCAAGCCTCGGGCTTGTGCTTGATTGGATATGGATGGCTATGGGGGAACACATTAGGATCCTGGAGGCAAATAGTAACTGGGGTGGCATGAGTGGCTCTCCCAGGGATTCCCTGATCCCAGACAATTGGCTCAACTGTCTCCCACACTTCTGGGGGAACATAGGGAGGTCTGGTGAACAGAGGGCAAAGGGAGATGGGAAGTTTAACTAGAGAAAATTGGCTTCCCAATTTCACCAGCAGGTAGGTCCCTTCCCAACAAGAAGAAGGGATAAGAGGAGAGCATAAGGAAGGTGTGTTCAAACAACAGATCCGCAAATAGGCAGGAACTGAGTATGTCTGGAAACATCCCTTCCATGCCCCTGACCTGACTGGTCAAGGGGAGGGTAGAAACAATTGGTTGGAACAGAGAACTTAGCCATAATAAAGTGGATAACCTTACCTTCAGCCACAATGCTTGCCCAGAGATCAGTGAGAGATGGAGAAAGTGGGAGCACTGCTAAGCCCTATGCTTCCCTGTCACTCCAAGTCTTAAGAAGACTGGAGGCCAGGGTACTGGGAGGTGGCTCTGCCACTTTTCCAACCTCGGGGATAATCCTTCCTTCAACATCCTTCCTGGTCAGATCTTAGAGGAGTCAGGTCCTGGGGCTCCCTCTAGGGGCGCCCTGGAGGGGCACTCCTTAGATCAGTGACCCTCCTTGTGGCATTGAAAGAAGGTTTTCCCAGTGCCCAAGTGACTTGGCTTCCTCCAAGAGGGGTTCCCTGGGGGGGTGGTTTCCTGGCCAGGGCAGCAGCCAAGAATCGAGCATGTTCTCTGTCTCTGGTTCGTTCCCTTCGTATTTTCTCCTCTGCTGCAACCAGGTCTCTGTTATTAAAGACTCCAAAGGCTGTTTCCAGTAATTGGGCCTGAGGTGTTTGGGGTCCCATTGCCAATTTCTGCAGTTTCCTCCTAATTATCTGGGGCAGACTGACTAATGAAATACATGTTAAGGATTGCTGCCCCTTCTATAGAGTCAGGATCTAAATTTGTATACCTTTTAACAGTTTCTACCAGTCTATCTAGGAAAAGGGAGTAGTTTTCTTGATTTGTCTGAGAAATTTCTCTTTCTGATAATTTACTTGCTTCTGAAATGCAGTTCTTAGGCCTTCCAACAGGCAAAGTACCATATGGTCTCTCTTCTCCCTATCCTCCCAGATTTGATAACCTGGGTCACCAGTGGGAACAGCAGCTGTTCCTGGGGGGTATTTTCTGGGGTCATTGCTAGCCAAAGGATCCCCAAATTTTTGGGCTTCTTCCCAGATTCTCTTCTCCTCAGTGGAACAATAGGTAGAGAAGAGGATATGCAAATCACCCCAAGAAAGCTCAAATTGTAGGGATAAGTCCCAAAAGCCTTCAGTAAACTTTATGGGGCTTTTGGAGAACTTACGCAACTTCTCTTTAATTTGGTTGAGATATGAAATGGAGAAAGGGACATGCACTCTAGTTGTCCCACCAGCGGAGAGAGCCGCTTCCCTTAAGGGAAAAAGTCCTGAAGGTGCTGTGGGGACAAGGGCTTCTGAAGGGAGATTGCAAGTCCCCCACTTCCTGTGAGAGAATGACTGTGGGGTGCTGGCAGAACTGGATCAGACTGCAAGACTGAGGGATCCAGCTGGCAAGGGGCCTAACAAATGGGAAGGTCAGCCGGCACCTGAGGAGGGGAAGGGGTTAGAAGAGGAGATACCCCTAATACTGTTGTGGGGTAGGACCTGAGGCCTGAGTGGGTATTGCCTCAGGGAGAGGGGCGACAGAGGGAGGCACTTCAGCAAGACAGGTGGTTGGAACCTAAGCAGTGGTCCCTGAAGGGTGAGAGGCCATGCTGAGAGATGCAGGGTAGCAGATATAGAAGGTGTAGGGGGCAGGAAATGAGGGGTGTTGGGCTAGAGGAAAAGGGCAGGGAACCCACAGGGAAAAGGGTTGGGGTGTGGCAGAAGGGGCTGAGGGAGGTGCCTCAGTAAGACCAGTGACCTGGACCTGAGCAGGAGTCCCTGAGGGGGGAGTGGCTGGGGCCGAAGCCATAGGAAGGGGGTCACTTAATTGGTCCCTGTTGCATCTCACAATCTTTCCTGAGAACTGTGTTCTGAGAAAGTTCAACAAAGGCCATTAAGTAGGCAACTTCGATCCATTTTTCTTCTCTGTAACAGTATAATTCTAACTGCAAGAGAGCATTATCTTTTAAAGTCCCCCAAACAGGCCACGATTCATGGTTTTCTAGGTGATACCTAGGCCAAACAGTGTTGCCAAAAAACACTAGCTTTTCCTTTTTAAGGTCTCCAGAGAAACCAAATTTTCCCCAATGTTGTAAAAGACAACCCAAAGGCGAACTTTTGGGAGCTACGGGCATTGGGCCTGGAAGTCCCTTCCTCCATAAAGGAAGGTTTGAGAGTCAGTCTTGAAAAACAAACAAAACAAAACAGGGCAAAAAAAACCTACCAAAAATGCCTTGAGTTTTCCCAGTTCCCTAGCGCTTACGCTTCCAGATGAGGCGTCTGTCCTTGTCCTCCATTCCTCAGAAGCTGCACACATGTCCATTTTCTCCAAAATAACCAAACAGGACTGAGAGCCTGAGGTCAGGCTGAGTACCTAGCTGTCTGACCTAATGGGACCAGAGAGGTCAGGCCCACAAAAACAAAACAAAACACAAAATACACGCAAGAAAACCACACCTCCAAGGTACTGGGGAGAACAAGAAGGCAATGCAATAGGGAGAGAGAGAGGCTTATGTACCTTCCAGTCTCAGCTGGAGAAGAGCTTGAGATTAACAGTGTTTCCCATCAGGGAACCATAAAAATGAAGAGGTTACCCATAAAGAGGATTAGGGTTGCTCTGGAGACCCCAATATACCAACATGCCAGATCCTGCTGAAAGAATTCAACTCAAGTCTTCTCTCAGACAAAGAAAAGTAAAGTTTACTGAAAGTTTGCCATATGAGGTAGACTCTTAAGAAGGCAGTCTATGCTAGGTTATCCTGTGGCGCTCTCACACCACATGGAAGGAAGATGAGGTCTTATGCACAGAGGAATCTAGGGGTGGTCTAGAGGAGGAGTTTGGGGAGGGTCTTCAGGAGGAGTCAATGAGGTCAGACTCCAGTAATAAGTTTGGGGAGGGTCTTCAGGAGGAGTTAATGAGGTCAGTGAAAGGGTGGATTGATATTTTGATAGGCTCAAGGGTGGGAAGTACATGGACAATGGAGAGCTAGGCTAGTAACACAGGTTTGGGCCCAGCCACAATGAAAAACTTATGGCCTCTGCAAATGCCTCATCAAGTGGGAAGATTCAATCAGACTTCAAGGGGTTTCCCAGAGCCTGTACCTCAAAGATTCAAGAAGAACTCAAGGGGTTTCCCAGAGCCTGTACCTCAAAGATTCAAGGACAGCTGAAGGGGGGTCCCAGAGCCTGCACCTCATCCAAAGGGCATATAAATTGTGAACCCACCACCTGAGAGGTCTTTAGTCTAAGAGAGACAACCAAATAACCATCCTTTTATTAATAAATGTGCTGGCCTTATTAATAAAATGACTAAATTACCCAGATTTTATGTTGTCTCTTGAACCTTTTTAATCATCACACTATTTCCCATACCTAGAGTTTATTCTCTTTCCATCTCCATCTCAGAGAATTCTTCTTTTCCTTTAAGACACAGTTCAAACACCACCTACATTAAATCTTTCCTAACCCCCTCAACTGCTATTACTCTCCCTTTCAAACTGTATAGATTTTAATTTGATTATTCTTTAAATTTATGCTATATACATAATTTATGTATGTGCTTATTACCTCTCCTATTAAAATGTACACTCCTAGAGAGTAAAGACTGTTTTATTCATTGTCTGAACTTAATTTGAAGTGCCCCAAAGAATGCCTGACACTTTGTATATGACTAACAAATACTTGCTGATTGAATTTGTTCTTCATATTGTCCTTCCATGAAGTGCTGCCTCTAGCAGTAGGCTGCTTGACCTCCTGCTTCCCTGTCAATATCAGAGACACTCTGTAAACTAAATGGCACCCCAGTGCTGGTCGTGTAATGCTGCCTAGCTGACTCATCTCAATATGACCTAAAGATGACTAGAATCCAGCAACCATAACAAAAGGGTCTACTCTAAGCTAAGAAAACCACCAACTATTAACACCCAAAGGATTGCAAGCCAGGATCCAGATCAAAGGATTGAGTAATGTCATAAGGAAGCTACATCCTTTGAGAGAGGGAATTTCTTGGTGGTAGACTGTGAGACCATTAAACTGTGAGAAATACACTTGTGGGAGTCACAGGACTTCCCAAGTAGGGTCAGGGAGTTAGCCTGGAACTACCAGTCCTGGCTACTTCCCTAGAGGCCCTTAGGAAGATCCACAGGATGTACTCCTTAGAACAGCAAACCCCTTCTCACTGAAAGGACTCAGAAACAAGAGTGTGAAGAGGAAGGTGTTAATTTATTACCCTTCCAGCAAGGAAGCATGTGGCGTGCTCACTAGGGACACACCCACACTGATACAGAAGCAGGAGTGAGGTTCTACCATTCTGTCCTTCCCGGCAGACTTATAGTTAGTCAAATTGCTCAAATTCCTCATTTTATTCCCCTATGTTCCCTCTACATATGCAGATTACATAGGCGTGGTAGTGAGGATACTTGAGAACTGACCAGGTGTGACCTCTTCTAAGGTCCGAGCTGTGTGCCACACTCCCACCTTTCTAGTTCCCTCTGGCTATAGTCATACACAGTTCCAGGAGGCCAGGGTTTTAGTAAAATAAATCAAGCAAGTTTCCTCACATCTATTGATTATCTTCCAGTAACTTTTGTGGGTGCAAAACAAGATACCATAATATCCCCTCTTACAAAACCAACAGTATTTTTTTTTTTGCTTTTTGTTTTTGGCAAGCCAGGCAGTTTATGACTGAAAGATACAAAGGCATGTGAGTCCCCAACCCTTTAGGCAAGCACGGGCAGTGGCTCAGTCATAAGCTAGCTGCCCCAAACCCTAGATCTATGGGGTTTTTTGTTGTTGTTGTTTATTTCTTTATTTTTATTTTTAAATAATAAATTTTTAGTTTTCAACATTCACTTTGATAAGATTTTGAGTTGTAAATTTCCCCTTCTCCTTCCCCTCCTCAAGATGGCATGGAATCTGAAACCAACTTCATTTTTACAAAACATTATTGGTGAGTTGACTATTACTAGAGCAGCAAATCTCACACTTTATTCAGAAATCTTTTACACTCTTAAATACTATTTATATTCCCAAGAGTTTTTGTTTGTTTGGGTTATGTAGATTGATATTTAAAATGAAAATTTTCTAGTATTATTATAAAAACAATTATGACATCTAGGACTCCAAAAAAGTCTCAGGGACCCAGAGATCCCCAGACCACACTTTGAGGAACAACGAACTAGAGAAATGAACTCACTCAAGGATCCAAAAGAAGTTACAGAAAGAAGATGGTCCCATTCTCTCCTTCTTTGCTCCAGTCTCTGATGAAGAGGTAGTGTGATTCAAGGCCAAACCCTCTGCATGGATTCTTGAACCTATCTCCTACAGCGGAGAGCTCCTACAATCATGCTCTCCCTTCTCTCTGTTTCCCCCTTTTTTTCTTACCCTCAGTCTCTCCCCATCTACTCATTTCCTGACACCTATGAACATGTCTGAGAAAAATATTTTAAAATAGGTAACATTTACATATAAAATCTGTCTACATTTTTTGCCTCCACTTCCTTTTCTCCCATTTTTCCACTCATTGCAATTTGGCTTTCAACCCCTCCAGTGAAACTGCTCTCCAGAGATAGGAATGTAAATGCTTATCCTTCTCAACTTCCCAATTTCATTTAACACTTGAAAAACTCCACCAGTATACACTCTTCTTTTTTAGGTTTGACTGACCTATTCTATCCAATCCTTATGGCAAGTCTTTGGCAACTAACCAACTGCTAGTATTTATATGCATATAAATATTCAAAATGCAAAATAAAATCTTAGATTGTTCAAGATAAACTAAGAAACCACACAAATTCCTTTTATATTGTCCTTCATTTGCAAACACTAAGCATGTTTTTCCCTCAATAGCTAGATGGTGGAAGAATTTTAATTATTTTCAATGGTTTCAATTTTTGATGCTAAATTTTTTTTAAACAGCTAGGATTTCGTAGTTCCGTAATATAATCAGAATTCACAAAAAAAGCTTTGCATATTAATAATGGTTCTAGTCATTAGAAAAGAGGTTTTCTTGGTTTTTCAAAAGAACATGCTAAGCAGTTTGACATATCTAAATTTTTTTCATAAAAATATAAAATCTTATATAAACTTTTATATTGCCATGTCATAATTTTAATTCAAAATTATACTATCCAGTATATTATTATAATAAAGGAAAGTCCCATTTATTAAGATATAATATTACCTTCATTGATTACATAAAAAATTATCTGTTCAAGGTAACTGAATTAACATTAAAACAATATGAAATCTCTTTAAAGAAATAGAAATGTAGCTTCTTTCAAATTTCACCTCTAAGTTGTAGTTTCAAGTGTAATCCTCTTTTTCTGTTCTGCTATGTATATGGGGAAACTCATTTTATTTGGGAGTTCAAAAAATTTTTTTTAATCAAAGGTCACCTTTATTAGGATATCCTTCTTGAGATAGCTCTCTGGAAGCGAGAAAGAGGAAGAATACAGTGGGAAGTATAAGTGTTGAAAAAAAAAAATTTAAAAAAACAAAATCTACCTCCTACTAAAGGAGGTAATCTTCCAAACATTTCCATTGGGGATTAAATCTTTACACATTTAAGTCTTCCTTCCACAGTAGTAGTACTTTCCATCTTCAGTTTTATTTTTATGTAACAACTAAGTATATATATTTTTAAATTTTTTTTAGAAGAATGACTCAAAGGAACAGTACAAATGTCTGTAGTACCTCTACTTTCATTAATATATTTCCCTAATTTTAAAAGTCCTTCAAATCCTTCCCAGGGTTCTGTAAGAGAGCTTCTTTTAGCAAAGAACTATACAGAACAATTAAAAATCAATGCAGCCCTTTGATTTGCTTAAGAGCAATCTGTGAAGACTTAGTCACTAATTTTGTCCTTCAATCCATTTTTATTGTTATAAAGTACTTTAAATAGATTTTGTTCATTAAATTTAGAACAGGTAGTTGCTCTGAAAATTAGTCCACATTTACACTGTACAAGTGTCATACTAAAATGATAGAAAAAGTTCACAAAACAAAATTTATTTTTTCTAAAAAAATTACAAATCCATTCATTCAATGAATTTTTTTAGTCAATGAATGAATTTCATGGTAGTGAAACTATCCTGATACTCCTGATACCAATTCAGATCAACATGTTCTGCAACTTCTAGTCTTAGAGATGGCTTAGGCACTATGAGGTTAAGTGACTTGCCCAGAGTTTCCATCAGCGTCTTGCCAGGGGGATACTTTAGCCCATGTTTTCTTTACTCTAAGGCCAGTTCTCTATTCACTATATCCCTCTGCCTACTGTAAATGAAATAATAATTTAAAATAATGACTATATATTTTGCTAATTTCATGCAACACTGCTACAACTTATTAGTAACCAGTTGTATTAGTTGTATAACTCAAGATTATATTTAGTTCAGAAATACTGGAGCATGACTGATATACTTCAGTACCTCAATAGATGATTTCACTGATTTCAAAGAGTTTTACATCCCACCACTGGTCCAGAGTACAACCTATCCATTCTTTCTTATCCTGGGTAATTCCAGTTGGCCCCATAAATTCACAGATTTTCACAGGCTTTCTACCCAATATGCTTGATGCATTATTCTTGACCTCTTGACATTAAATGGGTACCAATGCACGACAAAGATTAGCCATCCATTATTCTTCATTCTTTTTACATAACCAGTTCACATCCTTTTCTAGCCATATAGTTTTTGATTATATGTTTTATACCTCTTAATACATGTAATTCATCATTTGCAATATTTATAGCCTATTTATGTTCAATGAGTCTCTCAACTGCTCTTTGGCTGAAAAGCAACTTGAATCCTTGAAAATTATGGTACTTTAAGATTTGCTGGCATATAATAGCACCAGAAAAAGACTCTGGTTAGGTTCAGATACTTGGGAATTCTTGAAACGATGCCACCTGAGCATCAGCCAAACTAGCATCAATGATGTCATTTAGTCTAGAGAAACTCTACAACACTGACAGGAAGCCAAGAAATCATGTGTCTGCTTTTGGAGACAGAACTTCACATAGGAAAATATCAAGTACAGAATCAATCAGTTAACAGGTATTTAGTGAGCTCCTACCTACTATGTGCCAGGCACTGTGCAAGGCACCAGGGATACAAAAACAATGAATGAAACAATCCTTTTTCACATAGAGCTTATATTGTGATGGGGAAAACAGCATGGAGATTAATACACACACGTGTATATACAGAATAAAAGAGAATATATGCAAAGTAGGTATGCAAAAATGATGCTTCATGATGGTATGCAGGTAATTCTGGCTATATGTTAGTGGAACATATGCCCTGGGCTGGTTCTGTCAGTGACATATTGCATCTTCTTTCTAAGAACCAAACTAGCTAAACAGAAAAAGGTTCATTACCAGTAGACTGGCAACTAAATAATTAATTATTTGATAACAGCAACCCATGAAACAAAAATACAAAATGACACTCAGTGTTATGTGACTCACTTACACTTCTGCAATAACTAAAGTAAAGGAGTGGAAACAGAGAGATGGAACTAAGAATCACACAATTTTTTAATTGTTGGTAAACATTAACTATTGTCATGATTCAAGTATCTTTAAAAATCAACTGAAAGATCTTACTTATTCCAAACAAAAATCACAGATGTAAGATACAAAAGTTGAATTTAAACAAAAATGAGAATAAATTTTCTAAAATATCCACAAAAATCATACATTTAAAAAGCTCTAAAAGTAACAACTATTGTACAATATTTCAGTCACAAGAGTTGAAAGTGTACTCAAGAAAATGTGTGGTATAAATTATTATATTGAAGAGCTTTTACACAATTAAAGTCAATGCAACAAGGATATAAAAGGGGGACTGTCAAATAAGAAAAAAAAATTTACATCAAATATCTGATGGGATCTGATATCCAAAAGATACAAAGATCTAAGACAAACATTTAAGACCAAGAACAATTCCCCCAAAATGATCAAAGAATAGCAACAATTCTCAAAAGAAGAACAACAAGTTATCAACAATGATATAAAAGATTGCCCCAAATAACTAATGAGAAAAACGTAAAAATAACTCTGAGGTTTCACTTCACACCAGCAAAACAAAGATGAAAATGCATGGAAATAAACAACACTGAAATGGTTGGAAAGACAATACTGAGTCTGTCTCATAACTGTTGAGAGCACACTAAGTATATTGCTGGAGATGTGAATTAGTGCCACCATTTTAAAAAGTAATTTTTAAAAAAGGAAAAGCATTCTAACATTCATTTTTAAAAATTTTTTGAGTTTACAATTCTCTCCCTTCTTCCAGCTCCTCCCCCAATTCACTGAGAAGGCAAACAATACATTATACTTGTGAAGTCATACAAAACATATTTCCAAATTAGCCACGTTAAAAAAAAAGCAAGAAAAATAAAGTGAAAAAATATACTTCAATCTGTACTCAGAGTTCATCAGTTCTCTCTCTGGAGAGAGAGCATTTTTCTGCAAAGTAATTTAGAAATATTCAAACATAAAGTGACTAAGATGTCAATACTAGGTATTTACTCCAAGGAGACCAAAGACAAAAAGAAAGGTACTACATAGTAATTACCAACCTCCTCCTCAAAAAAAAAAATGAGAAAATTCACCTCCCTTCCTTCATTAGAGGAGAGGAGGACCACGCATGTAACACTGTAAATCTGACTTGTAAACTGTCAGGCTGGGTTAAAGGATTGTTTAGCTTTGTTGAACTATTTACTTTCTATTACTTTTTTATTCTTTGTGACAATGAATGACTTACTGGGTGAGAGTGGGAGAAGCACCTATTGAGAAAGAAAGGTGAATAAAAACAAAATAAATTTTTTAAAAATTTTGAAGAAAGGAGAAAATATATGTACCATCATAATAACAACTGACAGTGGTTTAAGATTTGCAAAACACTTTGTATACATCATTATTATTATTTAAGCTTCATAACAAGCTTGTAAAGAAAGTACTGTATTATTATTATTCCCATTTTAGAGATAAGGAAATTGAAGCTGAAAGAGGTTCAGTGATGTATTTAATGGTCACTCACTAGTGTCAGGTGGAAGTCAACACAGACTTTGTGACTCCAAGTTCAGCATTCTATTTACTGTCCCATAAATGTCATTACAGTTCAAAAGTTCCCTAGTTAACTGCACAACAAGCTTTCAAATTATAAATTAAATGGTGCTTCAATTTGGCAGCTGTTATTCTGGGATCTATCAACAAAACTTATTTGATGGCATAATCTGTCACACAGCCAGAACTGGGAGTAAGCAACATGATCAGTCACCTAGAGTATAAATTAGTGTGATGAAGAGAGAGAGGGATAACAAGGGACACATTATTCCTTTATATATACACACACATATATACACTTGTTATTTCCTTCTATTATTGTCATGATTTTATGTACTTTAAACAGAAAGCACTCAAAATATTAGTTATATCAGGTCAGTGTCTGTCATATAGTTCTCATTTAAATGCTTCTTTTGGCAACATACATCATAAAAAACTAAACTGAGCAATGAAGTAAGGCATCCCCAAAGACATATCACTACTACCCCCAAATAAATTTCACTCTACAAAATACAGTTATAGAATTAAAAGCATTTTTTTAAAAAAATGTTTATGTTTCAATATTTTGAGTACAATCAAGGACCTGAAAATTATAATACTAAAACAGAAACTAAATGATGGTAGAAGTAATTAACAAAATATTTCCTGCAGTACATTTAATCAAGTTAAGCAACTTACTCTATATTTATATTACAAGAGAAACTCGAGAAAATTATATACATGATTGACTTTTTCAACATCCCATTTACCGAATTCACAAATTAAAAAAAAAGGAAAAGTACAAAAAAATACAATATGGCAAAATAACTAAAGACTCTATAATCAAGTTCAGCTTAAACAACTTCTAACAAACAGTCCCTAGATTTTCTTCTATCCAAAATAAGTTGGAAAAAAAAAAGCCACAGTACTATTATACAATGCAGCTCAAAAAAATTAAATGAATTCCAAATCTTTTCACTAAAGTCATGTAAAGATTTCAAGAAAGTCCTCCCAAACTAAAAAAGATCTAATAACATAGTGGTATCTGATGACTTCTCTAGGTTTTTACAGGCCAATAAGATAATCTAAGGAGGTAATCAATTTCTTGTAACCACAGCAATCATCAAGATCATGTACACAGGAATGGAAGGGTTGCAATTTGAATTAACGGAGGATGTAAACACACTGCTGCAATCATGGATCTTTGAAACACTGAAATAAATTCCAAATTAAATATTTCAAAGGATGTTACATCCCAAACTATGGATCCAAAACATATCAAATCACCTTTGTATATTCAACAAGCCCCAAAAGTTAAATTCATACTTAATCTCCTTGGGAACGGTGATAATTATGTTTGTTTTTACATCCCCAGCATTTAATATGGTGAGTGACATGTAGAATGTGCTTAGTTTTGTTAAATTTAATTTAATAAGCTATATTTGGTTTATGAATTAAGAGTCAGAAATTACATTTAAAGACAGAGTTGTATCAAAACTATTTTTATATCAAACCATAACATCTTGTCATAAAATAAATTAATTTACTGAACTGCAAAAACTTTTCTCAACAAATAACAGGAGGTCCCCAAAGTCTTAGTACAGCTTTAACATTCCTGGGACACCTTGTGTTAACTTAGCTATCCTGTTATGACTTCTTGCTCAACTTCTTTCTTTGCAATGCCTGTGGCAGACCGACTTTACATCTATCCAAAGGAGGTGAGTTAATATACAAAAACAACATTTCTGCACCTTCTGGGAGTTCTTTGTTTTTTCCTTTTGGGGCCCTCCCAGTTCCCCCCCCTTAAGGAATTCTAGAATATTGAAAAAATAATAGCTAGTACTTACATAGGACCTTAGAACTTAAAAAGTGCTTGACATTTATTATTTTGAGACTCCTAACAGCCCACCATTATTATTATCCCCATTTTATAGATGAGGAAACTGAGGTTCAGAAGAGCTAAGCATATGCACATAGTCACAAAGGTAGCTGTTTCCCCCATGAATCTGTAAGTCCAAGATCATTCTGTATCAGGCTTACTCAAAGACCCTAAATCACATTAACTATATAGGTCAACTGAGCGCCAAAGAGTCAAGGAGATGGCACATGTGGCCAGTAACTGTACCAGAAAGGACATTCTTTTCCTTAGAAAACCTCTATCCCTGAATGAAGACAGAAAAGTGAGCACAAATCCTGCCCCGCCACCCCCACCTCAGCATATCCCTTCCCTAAATTAATCAGGTCAAAGAAGGGGTTAAGAATTCAATAAAACAAATTTAAAACTGCTATCTTATTTAATTCTTTCCTTTGGGACCACAGAAAGGAAAATAGGGTGGACCCAAAAAACAAAGATAAACGTAGAACACGGCTGAAACACAAAACGTACAGAACAAAATGAAGCGCAATTTTATAAAATACAATAACAATAGTAGTGGAGCTTAATCACTGTGTGGAGCTGGCTATGGGGGGGAGGGGAGAAGGAAGGAGACATCCCCATAACGGGAGAAAGGGAATAGTAAATATCACGGACAACATCCACTTGAATCTTTTAAATCCTCTAGCAGTGTTGCCAGCAAAATGTTCTGATAAATGTTTAACAACCAGCTCTGGGAAGGGGGCAAGGGGTATACACACAACCTGTTAACTTTAATCTGCATTATTAACATCTTCATCACCTGCTTAAATCTAGACAATCAACAAAACAAATCAAACTTTGATTTTAACATGTGCAGATTTCCAAGACATAAATGCTAAAAGGCATAAACACTGGAAATTTAACAAATAGCTTTAATGAGCCAGTATGAACTGGTTCCAGCATATCTCTGGCCTAGAACCCCAGAAGCAGCATAGATAGTAGGGAAGGTGTCTGATAACTTATGAGATAATGAAGATTCAACCTACATTAATTAAAGCCTTTCATAGTGGAATTCAGATATATGCTGGAAATTATCAAGCTGCATTCATGTGTATCTATATCTCAGGAACTATATTTTATTCACTAGCCAATATCTAGTCAAGCTAGAGAGACTTTTAAATTATATCTACTTATTTATTCAACCAAAAGAATAAGATATAATTTTGAAGCATTTAATTTGAGAAAGTTTTTTTAATTAAATATATTACAAACTCCAAACATCTTAAACTAATCTAATTATCTGTCAAAAGATAAGGTAATTTTAGTAATATTTTATATCACAAAACAAATCACAATTCTTCCTTTGATAATGCTCAACTTCAAATAATGAAATTTCAGATTCAGAAGTTCCAGACTTGAAAATCAAAAGATGTAAGCCCTGGGGCCGCTAGGTGGCGCAGTGAATAGAGTGCCAGCCCTGGAGTCAGGAGTACTTGAGTTCAAATCCAGCCTCAGACACTTAACACAAAACTACCCATGTGACCTTGGGCAAGTCACTTAACCCCAAAAGCTCTACCTTCCCCCCTCCAAAAAGCCAAAAAAAAAAAAAGTAAGCCTGTATTCTGTCTCAAAACACTCCTAGCTGACCTTAGGCATTTAAACCTCTCAGACCTTCAGTTTCTTCATCTGTAAAATTAGGATAATAATTACACTACTTATGGTTCACATGGTTAAAAAGAAACCTTGCAAATTTTAGAATGCTATAAAAACATGAGTTACCAAATCTACACAGACAATCCTGAACTCTTCCCCTAACCTCCAATTCCACATTTCCAAACAAGCTGAACCACTATACCTAGATGGCATGTTGGCACTTCAAACTATAGATGTCTAAAACTGCCTCCCAAACTTGCCCGTGGAAATTTCTCTATTTCAGCTGATAGCAAAATACCAACCTCTCCCAGTATCCCTGAACTGAAACACTAAAATCATCTGACTCGTGTCTCCCTAATTCTCTGTCTCCAATGAGTTAGGAAATTGTACTGATTGGTCTCCACAATAGCCTTTACATTCCCACTGCAACTACTCTCAGTCACACCTTTAGTTCTTTCCATTTATTCTCCTAACTGGACTTCTTCACTCCAATCACTCCTCTCTCCAATTCATCTTTCACAGAGCTACGAAAATAATATTCCACGTGCACGGCTATAAATTCAAAAACCCTTAGCAGCTCCCTACTGCCAAAAAGATAGAACAATGTTTGCCTCGAAATAACTCCAATTAACATACTTTTCACAAAAATGGAATATACAAGAAGTATATCAAATCTTTAAATATTTAGTGATGACAGGATTGTTTGACCTTTTGTACTTCACAGAGAACACTAGTTTATTATAGAGGAAACTGCATGGCTATTGATCTACTCACTAGAAATTAAATTTAGATATCAATAATAAACTACCAATAAAATAGTAGTGCTATTTATACAATGATTTTAAAAATTTTAAAAAATTTAAAAAGCCAGTATGGTAGCATATACATAGCCATCTTATAAGTACTTAGACTGCTTTTACCAGTATTAGTTCCATCCACTGACACCTCTCCAGTTGCCTTAAACCAGTAATTTCCAATGGACTTACCCACATCATTTATCTCTTTAGAAGATTCCTCAGGAGTCACAGCACTTAAAACCGAATTACAAATTCCAGAATCAGTTTGTAAATGCAGCAGGGGATTTTTAGTTGTACCAACCTAAGAAAATAAAATATATCCCAAAATAAATATTATTTCTAACTTCTCAAATTGTATTGCTTCAATATCATATTGTGATGTAAAATATGAATACTAGTACTTTTATGTGCATCTAATTCATAAAATAGGATGGATAAAAAGGAGTAATTTTTTAAAACCAAAACTTTAAGTTAAAATATTCAAAAACAATTTCCTTTTTATCAGATATTTTAAAGTTTAATCACAGAATCAGGATTATAACCTTAATTATAGTGTAAGACACAAAAACAAGTTTGTAAATAGTTTACAATAACAAGCCAAGTACTCTCAGCAGACCAAATCCTTGCCTGATTTCTCAATATCAAGCGCATGGGACAGCTCAACTGCTTTAAAAAAAAAATTTGGCTGTGACACGGGCATCCAATATCATACCTCTATAATAGCAATTATAATAAATTTCAAGGATAAGGATAAGGCAGTGAAAATTTGGGGGGGGGCAGGGAGTGGAGGGATGGTGTTTTGCGAAGGAGGCAAAGTTGCACCAGAAATTTATGCACAGCAGTAATTTATTCTACCAATACCGAATATTTTCTAAATTCATTCTAACTGGAGACCAGTTAGGAATTCAAAACTTTTTTTTTGTCTATGAACTAAGACGTAAAAGGAAACCTTGAATTAACTACATAGGACACTATCTTACAACTTCAAAAATAATGACTTCATTAGGTTTGATGAGTAAAATAACCAATCAGCTTTCTGATATAACTATGAAATTAATCTTTAAAAAAATCTAAATAGATCACTTCTTTTAAATGTATTCTGGTTAATACATATTTTTCCTATAACATGATTATTCTAGAAACAATGTCAAGAAATGGTAGGGGAAATTTTCTTTTTCCTATACACTG
The DNA here is from genome assembly GCA_028627135.1 of Pseudochirops cupreus. Classification (NCBI taxonomy): domain Eukaryota; kingdom Metazoa; phylum Chordata; class Mammalia; order Diprotodontia; family Pseudocheiridae; genus Pseudochirops; species Pseudochirops cupreus. The sequence continues at coordinate 468,892,902 of CM053580.1, forward strand.
CACAATCTAGTTACCCAATGGCATTTCTGTGTTATACAAAGTATATACTGTGTGGTATATACAATGTACTAACAAAACTTACTTAGCATTTGTGCAAATTGCTTACTCTAGTGCAGAACTGAGAAATGGGTAGATGCACAAAAAATGACAAGATTATTGTTTTGTAGGTACTATCTCATACACAGATAACTAAAAGAAGAGGTAGTTTAAAAAAGGACTGTGGGCAATGTTTAGCTTCTACATTTCTTAATTAACAATATGTATTATGATTGTAAGCAATAATTTTGGTGGAAAATAGAATAAGAAATTGACAAAGTTAAATTAATCATATTTTAAACAAAAGATCATGATTGCTACCCCTGCCTCTTTTACTTAAGCAGAAACATATTCAATTCTGTTCCAGCCCTTTATTTTAACTATGTGTCTTTGTTTCAAGTGTGTCTGTTGCAAACAATATTACTGTTGAATTCTGGTGTCTGATCCATTCTGTTATCTGCTTCCTTTTTATTAGTGAGCTCATCCCATTCACAATTATGATTATGGCATATTTACCTCCATCCTATTTTCTTGTTTCTTCTCTTTTTATCCCATCCCTCCTCAAAAGTTTCTTTCACTTCTAACCATTGCCTCCCTTATTTTGCCCTTCCTTTTATCATCTCTCCATCCCCCTTTTTGTTAACCCCTTTCCCTTACTTTCCTA
>CM053580.1:468894101-468910194 GCA_028627135.1 Pseudochirops cupreus
ATATTCACATTTCTGTAGAGGGGGAGGGACAGGGTGGAGAGTGGATGGGGGGGCAGGATAGGAAGAAGGGACAGGTAAGCAGACTCTCACAGTGTGTTCACTATGGAGAGGTTCTGCGTAATTTCACATGTTCAGCCTGTATTTGATTGCTTGTCCTTCCAGTGGGGATGGGTGGTGAGGGAGGAGAAAAAATCTGGAATTTGGAGTTCCATAACCAAATGTTATGAATGTGTATCTATCTATCTATCTTTGTGTGTGTGTGTGTGTGTATATACATATATATATATATGTGCAATTATTATTATTATTATGATGATTGACTACATCCAACTGGAACTTGAGATACACAGGCACTGCAGTTGGGAGATCCATCCTGCCCTACCAAAAAGTGACATAGGAGAGAATAGACTGGGGGAGGGGGGAAACACTGGGATGGCTGTTTTGGGGTGGTGGGCGGGGGAAAGACGGGGAGAAAATATGTAACTCAAAAAAAATTTAATAAAAAAAACAATCTATCCATTTTATGAAGGTTTATTTATATGAACAAAGGCACAGTGAGTTAAAGAGCCATCCTCAGAGACCAGAAGATCTGCTCTACTTTTTTTCAGGATGCCAAGAGAAAAATGGCAGTGAAACATATGCCCCAACCTTGCATGTGGGAAGATGGCAACAGCCTTTGGATGTCAGACTCCTCTGCTGTATACCACATCTCTATCTACAGTGACCAAGACAAGTGGTAAGAGAGGTGAGATCACACTGAAAAGCAGGACATCTCTTTTTCTGATCATAAACTTCCTTAATATTATATTTTACAAAACCCCTTAAGCAGAAGTTGTCATGGTAATTGGCTATGACCTACCTACATCCACCATGCATCTTTCCACTGACCTTTGGTTCACCTATAATTCAGATTCTTTAAAAACCATTATGTCCTATAATTCACAGCTATCCAGTATCATTGAATGAATCCTATAGCTTAAAACATTGCGTTTGTGTGTCAGGGAGTAGCATGAGATCATTGAAAACATTATATTACTCAAATGCAAGCCAATATGCCCAGAGAATCAAAGAACTTAAGAAGTCACAGAGCCACTCTCTGCAATCTATTCAGTCTGGATGTCAATATTGTCTACAGAAACTAAGATATATGTACCTATGTACCATTAAGCTGTATGTCACAGTCTGAGCCAGTCAGTCTTCACTTTCTTTCATGTGTGGCTCATTATGGCAATCTCTTTGTGAAGCCATGTACCTCATATGGAGGTCCTATAATATTAGGGATCTTAATGCAATCAAAATAAAGTGATCTGCAAACAGGAGACCCTGGAGAACCTTACTATTTATACAGAATACCTCTGATTTGGACTCCTTTACAACTGTAGCTAACACTTTTGGGAAGCACATGTGCCCCCATTCAGTACCTCACTTAATACTGATAAGATTACTAATGAATAAAAAAATCTATGGTTACAACTCGGAAAAATAGAAATCTAGCTTCATGTCCCAACTCTTTGGGTGACCCTGGTCAAGTTATTTAAGCTCCCAACGTCCCCAGGTAATTCTGAAAGACTGTAAGTTGCAGATCAGGGGATCAGTACTAGTTAAGAGGGTTTCCTTGCATCAATGAAATCACAAGCCGTGTCCCTTTCCTAATCTCCAAATTTATGTCATTAAAATGTGCCTATATCAATGTTTTCATCTGAAAGCTAACATACCTTGCATTTGTATGGTCCTTTATATCCTTTATCCTTTAAAATCCTTACATTATATTGTTATATACAACTATGATAAAATCACATCTAAAACTCTTTATGAAACTCTATGTATGTATGTTTTTTTTAATTTTCACTTAAATTTTAAAAATACATACAATTGATCACTAACTCCAATGAATCTTCTGCTCTCACATCTTAAACTAAAGAAAACAAATTCCATATTTAACTCTGACAAATCACAAAGTTCAGGGCAAGAATACTAATACAATACTGCCTGTCTCCTTCTCAGAACAATCCACTCAGAAAGAGTTGAGGAACACTGACAAGAACGGCTGAGGTTCAACAACTATAGTAGTTGTTTCTTTGAGTAAGTGCAGAAACAGTGATACAGAGGTTTTCTGATAGCATATTAGAAGATACTTAGCACCAAAGAATACACAAGAGTAATTCTTTGCAAGCTGAGTACTATCATTAGTTATATAATTTTCCCTGATATTTTTCACTCTAAAAAGCTGTAACATTTCAAATTGAAGTGAGAATAAGTCATGGTATATATGAAAAGGGGAAATATATCTCATCATACTGATCCATTTCAAAAGCCTTATAAATTTTGCTGTCCTAGTTTGTTGGATTCTTCAATATGTCACAGATTTATGACTCCATCTGTGCTTAAGAGGATGGCACTAATGCTATTACAAAAATAATTAACCATCAAGCAGTCGACTTTCTAATACTGAGCCTCTCCAAACTAAGCTAAGTTGGTCTTCCAGTCTCAAAGAGCTTTCCCTCCATTAAAGCAGGGTTTGCATTCAGTGACACAGAGAACCCAGAACCATCTTTGTGCCATGACAAAGCATCAGAGCACTGTAGTGAAGAAGTCTTACCAGATTAAAAATTTCAATTACTTTTTCTGGTCTTTGAGAACTGCTGCTTTAGGATAATGACGGTCCTGTGTGTTGAAGAATTCATTTTTAAAAGCCAGACACTGCTATCCACCTCTAGAGAAAGAACTGACGGACTGAGAATAGACTGAAGTATACTTTTTTCCTTTCTCTTTTTTTGTGCTTTTTGTGTTTTCTTTTGCAACACGGCTAGAATGGAAATGTTGTATATGACTTCACATGTATAACTGATAGCATGTTGCTTGCCTTCTCAACAGGTAGGTAAGGGGAGGAAGTGAGAGAATTTAGAACTCAATATTTTTAAAAAATGAATGTTTAAAAATTTTTACCTGTAATTGGGAAATATTTGACAAAATAAATAAAAATGTATTTCAAAAGAAAAAAGCCAGATATTCCTTTTGCTATTCATCATGAGGGAAATTTATCATTTATTTTATGTTAGCAAAGGTCTCTGTAACTATGTACTTAAACTGAATATTTTTAAATCCATTTCTGTAGTCTGAATTAGTGAACGAATAAAATTATAAAATCAAGTATTTTAGTATGTGAATTCATCAAGGGTAGTCTTAATTTTTAAGTATATACACAGAAAGGTATCAATTGTTTTAAAAATAGAAAAATGCATCTAGGATTATTTGAATTAACATGCCATTGTTGAATTTTTAAGTATTTTTTCCACTTGAAAAATCCCTAAGTTTAGACACAGACTTGTAATGAGCTCTGTCTGAAACTAAACAGAAGTTTTAATTAAGAAGGTTAATATAACTAATATAAGAAGTTTTTAAAAGATGATTTTTGGTTGTTTAGGTGTGTTTCTGTCTTGTTATTTAACTACCTGGTCTGGTTGGTTTGGGTTTTTTTGCTGTTGTTATTTTTAACTTAACCTGAACAAGATAACTTTATGAGTCAATAAGTAACTACTTATTGACTTGAGTGCCTATTACATGTCAAGTGTTATACAGCATCATCCCTCTTCATGATTTCAGAAAGTGGGCTGCAGTAGGCCTTTGGCCTGTTATACAAACAATTCTGTGCCTGCAGCTTTAGGAAGATCCACTGAATCCTTCCCGACAGATTTAACATACAAGGTATTCTCTGTAATAGCTAGCATTTTTATTTTTAAAAAAAGAATGGAACATCTCTCAAATTAAAAAAAACTTTACACATAGTCTACTACCTAGGTCAAATACAACTATCCTAAAATTAGAAAAGTTAACTTAATATATTGCACTTATTTTAGGTTAATTTACAGACATATACATGCCTTGCAGCAAGAAATATGGGTTACACTGGCAGTGCTAAAAAACAATAATTTGATATTCCTTGAATTGTGATTCTAATTGAAGGAAGATCAATAACCTTAAGTTGTTTATTTATTTATATATTTATATATATTAAGTTATTTATTTATTACGTATAGAAATAGCCTTCATTCTGCCAAATTAATATTCCTAAATCTCAGGTCTGACTGTGTGACTCATGCTCAGAAAGTTCCAAAAATCCCCTATTGCCTCTGGGTTAAAACATAAACTCCTCTCTTTGGCATTTAATGCTCTTCACAATCTTGCCATGGCCTACCTTTCCAGTCTTACAACACCTGACTCTCCTTTACCTACTTTACAATCCAGCCAACCTGGCCTACTTGCTATTTTTCATATAGGATATTACACAGTCTGTCACAACGCTTTTGCACATGCCATCCCCTTTTCCTTGAAAGCACTCAATGCCTGACTTCCTTCAAGGTTCAACTCAAATCTCACCTCCAAAAATAAGCTTAACTGATCCCCATAACTTGCTTGTGCCCCTCCTCCTTCCCCCACACTCCCAAAAAAGTTACTCTCTTCATATTTTGTATTTATGTCTGTGTGCTGAAGTTGTGTCCCATTTATGGAATGTAAGCTGTTTGGGAGCAAGGATTCTTTCATTTGTACCTCTGCGTCACTAGTGCCTGGCACACAGAAGATGTTGAATAACTGTTAAACAAATATATAAATGCATACTCTTAAGACACATCAATCCTTCAAATAGGGCAAATTTTTCATCTGCAAAGCTAACTTACCCATATGCTCTATTATCAGGCAGACTACTATGCGCTCTTACTCCTGGTGGAATGACACGGACTTCATTGATATAAACCACACATGGAAAACGAACCACATCTATATGGGAACTCTGCTAAAAAATAAAAACAAGTTCAAGTTTTTTTAAAACATTTGAGTTTTTACCATCACAATAAAGCATTTTAAAAGTTCTTTTTCACACAGAATTTTATAAGTAATGGTAAAATATATTTCATTGCAATAAAAAAATATACATTTCCTTATACTTTTACTGTAATGCCATATGTGTAATCCAAAACCTAAACTAAAAGTATTATCTCACTAAGTTACTAGAAAAACTTATTTATTTCCCACTATTAATCTGAATAATCTAGAGCTGAATGCATAAAGCTTTTTTCTCATATGTTTACCTTCATGATATTTTGCTTAAACTAAAAGTAAACTTAATTTCATTCCCTAAGCATACACACCAACTGATGGCAAATAAGCAAAAGAAAAGAGGCTATTCGAGTACTAAAAAGCAAAGAGAAACTAACCTGGGATTAAAAATTGGTCAAAAATAATATACCAAATGGATAATCACTCTTTCATAGATTTAGAGCTAGGAAGGACTCTCAAGGCCAGCCAGGAGTTTCATGCTTTCCAATCAACAGATAAACTACATAGTTCCTTTTTTCTTTAAAAAAATAATTTTAGGTTTGTATCATTTCCCTGTCACAAGAAAGAGCTCTTTTCTTTAATATCTGATTTTCCAGAAGAGCAGCAATGAAAGGAAGGGGTGATAGAGGAGAAATTTTTCATATTTCCTATTAAAACATTTATATCATGAGTCTTTCCAACGGACAAATTCATGTGGAAAGAGACAGACTGGTGGAACTAGTGGGTAAGAGCACTGTGACTGGAATCATGAAGACCTGAATTCAAATCTTGCTTAGACAATTATTAGCTGTGACCTAGAGCAAATAATTTAATATCTCCCAGACTCAGTTTCCTCAATAAAATGTGGATAATAAAAGGTACCCAGCTTACAGGATTGTTGAGGGGATTATGTGAGATAATCTATAATGTGTTTTGAAAATATTAAAGCATCATATAAATACTAGCTAGCTGCTAGCTATTATTATAGTTTGCATATTACATGCACCTAGAAATATCAAATAGACCTTCATAAAGATAAGGCACAGAAATGTTTGTACCTCAAATGACCAAAGATATAATACATAATAATCCTACTTCTTGAAATTTTGCAGAGGCTAGGGCTTGACATAACTCTTTGAATCATTACTCCACAACTGAGGTCACACAAATTATATGAGAGGGCATAATCCATTGAACTTTTTCTAGATCATTATTCTCCTTCATCTTTTTGTAGCACTTTATTGATCCCTCCTCTGGCTTCCACTCTAATCATCCCCATGAGGCTCAATCTTTTGCCCTGCTATCTTCTATATTCTTTCCTTCGGTTAAGTGATTATTCCCAGAGTTTCAAATATCACCTGTCTGCTAGACACTCATCCACATCTAAATCGAAAAATCTAGACCTGCTATCTCATCCAGGTATATTTTACATGATTAGAGCACATCTTGACATCTTTCCCAACAACTTCCTCCTCTTCTCAATGTTCCTACTTCTACGAACCTTCCTGGACAGATCCAAACCATGCCCTCATTATTTTGGCCCTTAGACCAGAGCTCTAGTAGGTGAGCTTTTACCTTAGCCAGACTAGAACCAGGCCATCACTACATCACTATGGTCAGATCTAAGCCATGCCTCCCCAAGCATAATCTTGGCAACTTCCTCCCTTCTTAACTCTGGCTCCTCATAATGTATTACTGTCTTCTCCTATGAGGTTGTAAACTACTTGAGGACTGGGATTGTGCTACTTGCTTGTTTTTGCATCCTGACTCAAACACTCAATACTAGCTATGTGACAAGTCATTTAACCACTTAGCCTCAATTTTCTCATCTAAAATATATATAAACTTTGCAAAGCTTAAAGTGCTATTTTTTAATTTAGTATTTAATTTTTCTCCAGTTACATGTAAAAACTATTTTTAACGCTTGTTTTTAAAACTTTGAATTCTAAATTCTCTCCCTTTCTCCGTTCCCATCCACCACCACCACCACCCCTCCCCCCCACTGAGAGGGAAAGCAATTAGAAAGAGGTTGTGCATGTGCAGTCATGCAATACATTGCCATATTAGTTATATTGTGAAAGAAAACATAGACCAAAAAGGAAAAAAAACCTTAAGAAAAATAAAGAAAGCAAAAAAAGTATGCTTCAATCTGTATTCAGACATCATCAGTTCTTTTTCTGGGGATGGATAGCATTTTTCATCATCAACTTCAGAGTTGTCTTGGATCACTGTTTGCTGAAAATAGAAATCATTCACAGCTGATCATCTTATAATATTGCTGTTACTCTGAACATAGTACATTTCACTTTGCATAAGCTCATGTAAGTCCAGGTTTTTCTGAGAGCATTCTGCTCATCATTTCTTACAGTACAAGAGTATTCTATCATAATCACATACCACAATTTGTTCAGCCATTCCCCAATTGATAGGCATCCCCTCAATTTCCAATTCTTAAAGCACTATTTCAATATTAAAGATCAGGAACTCACAGATTAGGAAACTCCCTCAATCAATGTAGGTTTTGCATTTTCCCTTCAATTTACAATCTTAGTGGGTCACCTAAACACTGAACATTTAAGTGACTTGCCCAGAACCACACAAGCAAGTATGTGTGAGAATAGATTTGAACATAGATTTGATTTCAAAGTGAGATCTCTTTACACCCTGCTGCCTCTAAATATATGAAACTGTTAGCTACTGCTATTATTATTTATTTTGTATGCACCAATTTAATTATATAATGTCTCCCACATTGCTAGTGGGGATAAGTTATAAACTCCTAGAGGGTTATGGCTGGTTTTTGTCTTTCTTCGTATTCCACAGTGTTTGGCATAAAACTTGGAAATGCTTAGATATAAAATTCTAGGGGAAGGGAAAAGGTGAAAGGAGAAAGGAGAAAGAATAACAAATGGAGTAAGACCTTAATAGGGATCTATTTTCTTTGTAGGCATCACTAATTTTTAAAACAGTAAAAGTAACCATCATGGAATGAGAAAATTGTTTCAAAAGACAATTCTCAAAAAGCTTCCTTCCTTCAACACAATGCCTGTCAAGCAGGTATAAAAGATGACCATAAAAGCACCTCCATAAGACCATCAAGTTTTCACCATTGCCCAAGGTATAAAGGGAATTTAATGGAATGATCCCTCGTGTAAGGACATAATTGTTTTGGCTCCTAAATAATCAAAGATCTTGTTTTCATCAGCGCTAAACTTAATTATGCAATCCAACTGGAAAGGCTGAAAAAAACTGAAAAGCTCTTCCAGGAACAGTTGAAAGGTGTCTACCAAAGGCAAAAAACAATTTTCCCCTGAGTTAACTTCAATAAATTAATAAATTCAATTTAACCAATACTTACTAACACATAAATTATAATATGCCAGGATACAATACTACACAAAAAGTAAACCACAAGAATACTTACAATCTTTCAAAAGGGTCTTAACAAAAGTCTGAATCAGATACAGTAGGAAGGTACACAAGAAAGTACAACAAGCAAGGGAATCTCAAACTGAATCAGCAAGTCTATGCCTTCAAAGTTCCAGGTATTTGGTCCCTATCATATTCTCCAATCTTCTTTTATTCTCAAGCTTTCAAGGACTCCTTCACTCCTTTAGTAAATAACCTCAGCTCTCACTTTACAAACAAAACTAAGGTAATTCATATAAACCTCCTCTAGGGCCCTTTCCCTAGGGCCCTCTCCCTAGGGCCCTCTCCCTACCCTTTCTGCCCTTCCTACTATCCCAAAGGAAGAGGTGACTCTCCTCTTTGCTAAAGCTTTAACACCTGTACGCTCAATATTGTCTACTTTAATCCTCTCAACATCTTATCATTCTCTTCACATCTCCTTGACATTCTGAATTTCTTCCTCTCTACTGGTTCCTTCTACTCAGCTACAAACGCACTCAGTCTCCTTTATCCTAAAAACAAAATCAGAAAACTGTCTCTTCATATTGTTTAAGCTATCATTTTAATCAATCAACAAACACCTATCATCTGTCCACTAGGTGCCACAGAACCAAAGACAAAATACATACGTTCCAGCTGGGGAAACAATAAGTACATGTAATTTTCTCTTCTACTTCAATGCCAAATTCCTGGAAAGAGTAATCTAATCAAATAATGTTATATTAAGTGTTATAAATACAGAAGACTGTCACATTGTCCTCCCCCGCCCCCCAAAAAACCAAAAAACTCCAGTGTCTCCTTATTACTTCTAGGATCAAACATAAAAATCAGCTTTTAGGCGTTCAAAGCCTTTCATAAACAACCCCTCCCCCCAACCTTCTCAGCCTTCTTACATCTTACATAGCTCCCTCACCATATACTCTTTGATCCAGTGACAATGGTCTCCTCGTTGCTCTTCAAACAAAACAATCCATGTCACAGCTTTGGGGGTTTTCTCTGGTAGTCCACCATGCTTATCGGAATGCGCTCCCTCTTCATCTCCACCTCTGCTCCACATCAGCCTCACCTCCACAGCCAGAATAAGGCATCAAAGAAGGACTTCAATGGAGGTGATAGCCCTACACTGAATTTTCCACTTTTAAAATTCTTAAGGTCCTAAAAAAATTTTTTTAAGGAGAAAGGCAAGGAGGAAAAAAATAAGAATGAAGTCTCCTTTATGTTTCCACAATATTCAAGAATACCCTAGAAAATATGCCAGTTTGAACAAAGGTCAAATGTTCCTCTATTTTTGAGGTACGCTTTCCTAAGAGGTTATAAAAATGCTAACTATGGGTGAGGACATCAAACTGCTACACAAAGGAAAGGTCAAAAGACCGAACGAGGAAACATGGTCTTGTAAGCAATGGAAAGTATAGGAATAACTTTAAATTTCAAACTACCAGCTTAGCTTTAAAAAAATTTTTTTTGATATCATACAGCAATTTACTATTATATTAATGAGCTCTTCCTGAGCTTAATTATAATGAAAAAGCATATGAAAATAAATCATGATATGTGTATGCCTATTACAGAAAGAATCACTATGGCTTAAATCCTTCAGGCCAAAAGTTCTTTAAAAATAAATTTAAATTCAACAAACATTAATCTGTTCCTATGAGTAGAATATATGCAAGGCTGTGGAAAAATTAACCAAAAAAAAGACAGTCCCTGCACTCATGAAGTTTACAATCTAATAAAATCAAGAAATTAAAGCTGTTGACACTTTTGAAGGTTAAAATGCAAAATTTGCTTGCAAACTAAATTGTGCATCTATAAACAGAATTCTCTATCATATATAAATTATGATAAATATATTTCACATGATATATCACATATATATGATATAAATAAATATATAAATTCTCTATCATATATATCATATATAAAACCAGTGGCCTGCAAGGGTCTGTAGCAAGAGCAGAAGGCCCTCCCCTTAGAATCCTTCCCCACAAGTACCGAGGGAGGTGAGAAAGCCCAAGGAAGAGGATCGTGGGAAGCCCCAGGGACCAGCAGCAGCCACAACAGTATAAAAGCACTCAAACTAGAACAGACCACATACCCAGGACTTCCAAATTCCTAACCCTGTGTTCTTAGATGTGAAAGAGGGTCCTGAACCTCAAAGACCAAGGAGGTGGAGGTCAGCAAAGAAACCCAAGGGTCCCAGAGTGCGACAAAGTTTGGCTGACCACCTTACCCAAAAGCAAGCAAGGTGTAAATTCTTAACCTGACACAAAGCCCCAGTCCCAATAATAAAGGTGGAGGGACAAATAAATCTAAGAAAATATTCATCAATATTAAAGATGTAGATCTACAGTTCCCAAAAAGGGAAGAATTACTTCATAACAACTGCAAAAAGAGACTCAGGGACTACTAGGTGGCACAGCGAGTAGAACACTGACCCTGAAGTCAGGAGGGGACCTGAGTTCAAATCCGACCTCAGATACTTAACACTTATTGGCCATGTGACCTTGCGCAAGTCATTTGACCCCAATTGCCCTGCCTTCCCCCCTCAAAAAAGCAAAAGAAAAAAAAGAGAGAGAGACTCAAAGAAAAAAATGGATTGACGAGGACTATATGAATATCTGGGCAGCTAAGTGGTTCAGTGAATAGTACATTGGGCTTGGAATCAGGAAGATTGATCTTCACAAGCTCAAATCCTGCCTCAGACACTTACTAGTTATAACTCTGGCAAATTACTTAACCCTGTTTGCCTTAGTTTCCTCATCTATAAAATAAGCTGGAAAAGGAAATGTTAAATCACTCCAGTATCTTTGCTGAGAAAATCTCAGAACAGTACAATAGAACAAAAACTAGTGACTCCATGAGACACCAAGAGATGTTTAAACAAAATCAAATGGTTGAAAAAAACAGAAGAAAATGGAAGACATCTGATATTTTTAAAAATGACTTGGAAAACAGGTTAAGAAGAAATCATTTAAGAATCAGACTCCCTGAAAACCATGACCCAAAAAAGGGGGGGGAAGGGGGTCACGGACACTATATTTTAAAAAATCATAAATGAAAATTGCTCAAATCCATTAGAACAAGAGGGTAAGTTGAAGAGAGGGGGGAAAAAACCCATCCATAACCTCTAAGAGAAAAAAAAAATTGAAGTTCCAGAATGTCAAAGGCAAAATCCAGAACTCTCACATCAAAGAAAAATACTGCAGACATCCAAAAACAGGCAGTTCAAATAAGGAAGGAACCACAGTCAAGACCACATAAGACCCAGGAGTTTCTATAATAAACCAGAGGAGATATAGGGACACAATACTCCAAAAGGCAAAAGAGATAGTCTTAAAATAATTACTCTGAAAAACTGAGTATAATCCTAGAGGAGGAAAAGAACCTTTAATGGAAAAGAACTTGGAAGCATTTCTGGTAAAAAGACCAGAGGTAAGTAGGAACTTTGAAATGCAAACATAGGAGTCAAGGGAAGCCCAAAAAAGGTAAACTTAGGTGAGCAACTGGAAGGGGGGTATAGAACGACTTAATACCAACATGCTAAAGAGAGAGAATAAATAATATCCTTTCTAAACCTTAATATCTTCAAAGGATCTGGTCTTCTTAGGACCAGAATTTAAAAATACCTTGAAGGTCCAAATGACATCAACTGACACAGTGCATTAGTTTTATCGATAAAATAAAGTAACTAGAGATAGTTGGATGGAAACATGTATTTACTTTGAAATAAACATTTTTATCCGACTATCTCTAGTTCCTAACTAAATTTCTGTGTCAATTAAAATGCCTCACTCTTCTAGTGTTTAAGAAGAGAACAAGAGAAGGTAAAAGGAATGCATTGATATAGAAAGGAAGAAGAGTGAGCATTAACTGAACCTCAGTTATCTGAAATAAAGAAAGGTGGAACACACAATCAGATGTGGAAATGCAGTTATCCCTTGCACATCATGGGGCTTAGGGGTGGGGCATCCCTGTGATCTGAAAAATTTGTATAAAATTTTCTGACCTTCTCTTAGTACCAGAGAAAAGTCTGAATGATTATAATATTAAAAGATAAAATGTTGATCCTATACAATACTATACATATATTTTATGCATTTCTGAGTTTCTAAGCTTTTTCTGTGTCATCTGCTGGCCTTCCGCAAAACTTTCCAAAAAATTCCCATTTAATTTCTTATGCAAACCCGAGACATATCAAAACCATGGTGGGAAAAATCTCAATGTGGAAGGGATAACTAACCGTACATTCAACTCAACAAGGAAAAAAAGTAGGGAAGGTGGGAGCAGGGAGATAAAAAGCAAGCTAATGTGGTGACAGCTGAGTGGCAAGCAAAACAAACTTCCAGATAACTAAAGTGGGGGGAAAGAAAAGACAAAAGCAAAGAATTAGAATCAATGATGTGTTCATCAATAAGCAAATGGCTGAACAAACTGTGGTTTATAAACGTATGTAATATTACTGGAATCCAAAAAAAGATTTTAAAAAGATGTGATTGCTGAGACTCTTCAGTAGCATGAACTAATGCAAAATGAAGGGAGCAGAACCAGAACGATTTATACATGGAGAACACTGTCAAGGGAAACAACTTTGAAAGATTTAAGAACTTTGATCAATGCAATGACCACCTATGTCTCCAGAAGACAAATAAATCTGTTATTCACCTCTTGAAAGACATTATATCATATTACAGTGTTTCAAAAAAGAAATATACATCTTTGGACAAAAAGAGACATACATTTTTGGACATGACCACAGAGTGGATTCTTTTACTTGACTACTTGTTACAAGTAATTACTTTCCCCTCGTAGGATTTGGAATCGTGTCAAAAAGAGGGCCACTGAAACATTTTTAAAAATACACAAAATAGATTCAGAAGGAACCACAAATAAGCCAGTTTTGAAAAAAAAACATGTAGAATTTATTTATTCCACAATGTGGAAAGGTTAATTTTATTTCTACACGTGAATGTGTTCCACCTTTCTTTGTTTAGTTTTGTTATTTTTTTTTAAATAAAGTGGTATGAAATGGAGATTCACAGTTAAATATGCAATCCTCTTTTTGAGGGAAATCCTCTTTTTTAACATTTAAGGTTTTTTACACATTTAACTGAGTTCAGAATAAAAATTCTTGTTATAAAGAAAGATAGGTTTGGAAACAGAGGGACGTTAAAGGCTAAACTAAGCTAAAAGGAGTTTTTATTTTATACTAAATGCAATAGGAGCCTCTAGTACCAAGGAAGCTATTGGAGTTGATATGATAATGAAGTGATATGGTCAAAATTGTGCTCAAGGAAGATCACCTTGGCATGAATAAGGAAGGATGGACTAGAGAGGACTCCATTCACTACCTTTAATTCCTCACCAACCATTCAGACTCCTAAGCCTCATATAACTTCGTTAAGTTTTTCTGTTTTGTCTTGGTATACTCAGTACTAAAATAGAACCTTTTACAGAATACATAATAAATGCTTGTTGGATTGGATTGTTGGAACCTAGTTGGCACCCCTTCCACTATCCTTCTCTATGGTTACTAATAACCTTATCACCAAATCCAAATGGTCCTTTCCTATCCTCATCTATCCCAACTTTTCTAAGGCATTTGACACTAATAATCACATACATCTTCCTTCTTGAAACTGAATCCTCGGGGCAGCTAGGTGGCGCAGTAATTAGAGCACCAGCCCTGGAGTCAGGAGCACCTGAATTCAAATCCAGCCTCAGGCACCTGACACACTTACTGTGTGACCTTGGGCAAGTAACTCAACCCCAATTGCCCTGTCTTCCTTCCTCCAAAAAGGGGAAAAAAAAGTAACTGAATCCCTCCCTTGGTAGCATCATGGTATAATGAAGAGTTCAAATCAAATCCCAGATCTACCACTTACTAACCTGTTTTACCCTGGGCTAGTAATTTACCAGACTCCTTAATTTCCTCAAGTATAAAATTAGAAGGTTATACCATGCCTGGAATGCTTTTTCTCTTCACCTCCATTTCCTGGCCTACCTAACTTCCTTATATACTAAGGTAAAATTCCACCTTTTGTAGGACTTTCCTGGACTCCCCTCTAAGATTAACTTCAATTTATACTTTATATGTCTTATATGCACATAGTTATTTGCATGCAATCTCCCTCATTAGGATTTTATCTCCCTGAAGGTAGCCAATTTTTGCTTTTTCTAGATCGGTATGTCTAGTGTTCAAAGTGTAGCCTATTATAGACACTACTGATCTATATGAGAGATCTAGTGCAGCTAATCTAGTATCCCTAGTGCTTAAGCACAGTGCCTGGCACAGATAAGCACTTAAAAAATGTTTGTTGACTGACCAGTGAACTACTTTTAGGGTCCTTTGTAAAGCTAATTTTGTGATACTGTACAATGATAATGCAGTCTCATAGGTCTCCTCCTCCCACTCTGATCATTCTTTATCAGTCTTAGTTGGTGGCTCCTCATTCTGCTCAGGTCCCCTGTAAGATTCTTCTACCTCGGAAAGCGGGGAGGCGGAGCCAAGTTGGCGGCACCGAAGCAGGAAAACTCCATGGCTCCCCACCATAAGCATCTCAAATACCTATAAAATATGACTCTAAACAAATTTTAGAGCTGCAACCCACAAAGTGACAGTGAGAAACAAATCTCCCACTGAAGGCTGCCTGGCAGGTGGGCAGGAAGGGTCCATCTCAGCATGCTGGGAGCCTAGCCCAGTCCCCCATGAGCCTGTGGGTTTTTAGCTCCAGGGTGGCCCAACCAGCAGCTGCAGTGGACTTCAAGAGCATGGATCACTAGCAGTACTGGCAGTTTCCAGAAATATCCACCCATAAATGACAAAGAAAAAAGTGAGAGGTCAGTGTAGAATTCAGTTGGAACTAGAGGGGACGGAGGAGCGGTCCGGCCACTGCCCCTGGAGCTAGAAGTGGCAGAGGTATGGCAGCCCTGCAGCCGCCTCTACATGGCTGCTTCAGAGCTCCCAGCCTGCAGATCATAGGGGGGGCCAAGTGAACATTCAGAGGGTAATTACTCTTGCTTTAATCTGCCTGGATCTGGATTGCGGTCTTGGGTGGTTGTCCTGAGGTGTGTGACCAGTGAGCCAGATCGTGTGGGGGCAGTAGAGATGGCACCCTCCTAATAGTGCCAGCAACTGTGAAAATCCCAGGGATTTGCGACAAAGCTCTCCCATCTGGAAGCAAAGTTCTACTGTGGAAAAGAGCTCAAAAGTCAAGTAATTGAGTGACAACATGAGCAAGCAAAGGAAGAAAAGCAAGCACAGCAATCCAACTTTAGGTTCCTTTTTTGGGGACAAAATGGATCAAAGCACGGAATGGGAGGAAGATAATGAAGTCAGAACTCCCCCACCAAAAGCTTCCAAGAAAAACAAGAACTGGTTGCAGGCTATGAAGGAGATCAGGAAGGATTTTGAAAATCAAGTAAGAGAAGTGGAGGAAAAATTGGGAAGAGAAATGAGAATGATGCAAGAAAATCACGAAAAGAGAGTCAACAACCTGACTAAAGAAAATAACACCTTAAAAAAAAGATTAACTCAAATGACAAAAGAGTCCCAAAAAGCCAATGAAGAGAAAAATGCCTTAAAAAGTCAAATCTGCCAGATGGAAAAGAAATTTCAAAAATTCACTAAAGAGAATAACTCTTTCAAAATTAGACTGGAGCAACTGGAAGCTAATGACTTTATGAGAAATCAAAATACTATTAAACAGATCCAAACAAATGAAAAAATAGAAGGCAATGTGAAATATCTCACTGGAAAAACCACTGACCTGGAAAAGAAATCGAGGAGAGATAATTTAAAAATTCTTGGACTACCTGAAAACCATGATCAAAAAAAGAACCTAGAAATCATCCTTCAAGAAATTCTCAA
>CM053580.1:468932664-468965379 GCA_028627135.1 Pseudochirops cupreus
TATATATATATATACAATTATTATTATTATTATTATTATTAACTACATCCAACTGGAACTTGAGATACACAGGTACTGTGGTTGGGAGATCCATCCTGCCCTACTGAAAAGTCAGAGAGGTGAGGGGGGAAGACATAGGAGAGAATATATTGGGTGTGGGGGGATACACTGGGATGGCTGTTTTGGGGCGGTAGGTAGTGGAAAGATGGGGATAAAATTTGTAACTCAAAATTTCGCGGAAATGAATGATGTAAACTAAAATAAAATTAAAAATCAATTAAAAAAAGACTTCTGGGAAATAGTAACTGATAAAGCAAAGTAAGCTTCCCTAAGAAAACAATTTATACAATGACTATACCATTGTACAGAAAAATTATGATTAAAGATTTAAGAACACTGATCAAAACTACAACCCATCACATATCCAGACAACCTATAATGAAGCACGTAATCTATCTCCTGACAGAGAGGTGATAGACTCTCAAGATATAAAAGGAGACATACATTTTTGGAAACGACTACTGCATAGATATGTTTTGTTTAACATTGTTTATTTGTTTAAAAGGTCAGAGGCTTTTTTTCCTGTTTTTTAAAGGGCAGGGGTAGAAGGAATAAAAGAGCAATAGCAACAGTAAGGCCAAAAAAGAAAGAAAAATAAAAAACATTGAAACATTTTAAAAAATGCACAAATGAGTTCAGAAAGTACTTCCGAAGGCAGTACAGACAAGCAGGATAGTTTTAGAAGTGATGGGTTGAATTTATTATATATTCTTTTAAAAAGAAGAAGAAAAGAATATAGATTGATGGTTTCATATGCAATCCTCCTTGTGTTCTGCTTTGTATATGGGATGCTCACGGTTTTATAATTAATGTTTTATGTTTAAGTCCAAAATTTTAAAAAATAAAAATAACTATATTTATTTTATTATGTTAATTATATATTATATATCAATAAATATATATTTATTTTACTTAAAAATAAAACAAGTAAAATAAAACTTTAAATCCTTAAACAAATACCTGGAAAAATGTGATCACATACTCTAATGGGATACTTCTCAAGTGGGTATGTCGGAAGTAAGGAACGTAGAAAGGAAGGAAGGAAGGAAGGGAGAGGAAGAAAGAGAGGGAGGAGGAGAGGAAGAGAGAGAAAGGTAGAGTGGGAGAGAGGGGGAGGAGGAGAGGGAGAGAGAGTAGAGAGAGGTAGACAGAAAGAGAGAGAGAAATTTAAAAGATGCATCTTTACTTCCTGGTATGACCAAAGACACTGGATGAAGATGGCCCATTCTATAGGGTAGTGTAACAGCAATACTACTTGCAGCTGCTATGCATGTGTAAGACCAATAACACCAGCTTTTCTAAAAGAAAGCAACTCAAAAGGGGTTAACAATCCTACTTTAATCGAACATATATATCATTTACTTGTTCAGGAGAAAAAGTTAGCACCCTGAACTTCAGGGAAAATACAAACAGAAATTGCAAGCAGAAATAATAGTATAAAGACCAACAGACTGGGTTTCTAACCATCTGACCAAATAATACATACATCACAGATCAACAGACAGACCCAACTGTCTGACCATTACATACGTACAGAGTCACCAGACAGAAAAGCACCAACAACTGGGTTTTCAAAGTGGAGGTGGGAGTTCCTTAACGGCTACCCAGAGTCTCACCTGGCTACATCACTCAAATACTATTCCCATGAGTAAGCCCCAAAGCAAAATGCTATATATACACTTCTTCAGGGTCAGAAGGCATCACAACCCTCATGACCCACTGCCTAATTACAAAGTAACAAAAGGCGTGGGCCTTCCTGAAAAATAAGCCTCCCCTAACGAAGTTTCTCTTGTTGGGCTCCACATGAGGCCTATTGATGGGCAGGGAAGATCTTCAACTCCTATTAACATTACAGTAAGAAGCCACTAAGTATTAGGGATCTCCGCAGAACCTCCAAAATTATTATAGCAAACTGAAACTATACTCCAGTCACCAAGTGAGTTCAAAGTTTACTTAATACTACTGAAGCATTCAAACACCCTCTCCCCCTGTTAGCTCTCTCTAGATAATATCTGTCTGGCCTCTCCTACTTAATCTCCTTTGCTGGTTCAACATCTATGTCCTAATCTCTAACTGTGGATATATCCCAAAGTCTGTCCTAAAAACTCTTCTATCTCTCCTACCTCTCTCAGTGACTTCATCAGCTCCCATGGCTATTCAATGAACTCTAAGTAAATCCACTTCTCCAGCACCAGTCTCTCCTCTGAACTCAAGTTCCATATTACCAACTGCCTATTAGGCACTTTGAACTGGATGTGCCAGTCATCTCAAACTCAAGAATTTCAAAACAGAATTCATTATACACTGCTCCTGCAACTACTCCTATTCCCAACTCTCCTATGTCTACTAAGGGTACAACTGTCCTACTAGTCACCAAAGATCACAATCCCAAAGTCATCCTAGACTCCTCCTCATCCCTCCTCATCCAAACAACTGCCAAGTTTTGCCCTTTTGATCACATCTCTCTGTAAGTTCCCTTCTCTCTATTCCCAAGGCCACCAGTACCACAAGTCCTCCTTACCTCTAATCCATACTCTATATATCTATTAAAAGTGATTTATCTTAAAGCACAGATCTAACCATGTCACTCCCCTGCTCAAAAAGGTGTATGACTCTCTATCACCTCTAGGATCAAATGCAAGAGCTTCTGTGTGGCATTTAAAGCCTTTCACCTTTCCAAGCTTATCACACATTATTCTTCTTCCCATACTCTTCAAACCAAATTGTACTACTGTTCCTCACATAGCTCATTTCCTCTCTCCTTGACTTTGCACAAGCTGTCCTTTGATTGCACTATTCACTTCTGCAATTCTGCCTCTTAGAATCCCTAGTTTCCCTTCAAGGTTCAACTCAATCCCAAACCTCTAAGTCAGTCCTTTCCTGATTCCCCATTGTTCCCTGACAAAATCACCTTGTATTTGTTCAGTATAAATTTTGTATATACAGGGCAGCTAGGTGGTGCAGTGGATAGAGCACTGGCTCTGGAGTCAGAGGACCTGAGTTCAAATCCAGCCTCAAATGCCTGACACACTTACTAGCTATGTGACTTTGGGCAAGTCACTTAACCCTAATTGCCCTCCAAAAAGCAAAAAAAAAATTTGTATATACTATTTTGTACAGTGTCATTCCCAATAAATTTTTAGCTCCTTCAGAGTAGAGATCATATTGTTTTTGTCTCTGTGTTTCAAGTAGCTAGCACAGTACCCAGTACTTAGTAACTTGTTTATTTGTGGAAAGATCAAAATTAATATTACTTATGATTTCTTCTGTATTGATTCTATAATGTAACTGACTTTATGCTGTATTGATTTTATAATTGGGTCTGCATCCACCTGACTTAAGTTGAGCTCAGGAATCCATATTCAGCTAGCTTAAAGTTAGTTTAGCTTAAAAGAAAGGTTATCTCTCATGCTGGTATCCCTTAGGTTACTCTGTGGATATCCATTTGTTTAGCTCTACAAAATTACCATCCCCAAAAGATATGTCATCTGTCCTTTCCTGTTTTTGTGTAAAGGGAGTTTTTAATCTCTTCCAAAGAGACAGCAAGTCTGTTAGCTGTGATGTCCTAGCAAAAGACTACAAGATACCGATGGGCACCATAACACGATGTTGTTCAGTCGTGTCCAACTCTATGACCACAGCATGCCAACACCGTCTGTTCGGTTTTCTCGGCAAAGACAACGGGATAGTCTGCCATTTCCCTCTCCAGTTCATTTTCCAGATGAGGAAACTGAGGCATACGGGGTTAAGTGACTTGCCCAAAGTGATACAGCTATTGTCTGAGGCTGGATTTGAACTCAGGTTCTAATGACTGCAGGTCTGGTACTCCATCCACTACACATTCCTTAATTGTTAGAGAGGGGTGTGATTAACTATTCCTGAATGCTGCCAACCTACCTTTCTCAGTATAACCAAACATAATGTTCCTGCCCCAATCCTACAACCTTTCTCAAGTCCCACCAAGACCCTTTCTTTGTTGTATGTTAATACAAAAGGACCCCTCCTTCTCTGGGGGTTGCTGGCTTTTCTGGGGTTTCAAAAGTGACCCATTTTGTGAAGTTATACCAATTATGGTTAATAATCTGAACTAGCTTGGAGTCTGTACCTCAGTATATCTTTATTGGTTTTATTCGGCATATAATTATTAAGAGATTTGCCCAAAGTTAGAAGGTTAGTAAGCTGCATAGCGAGGATCCTAACTATGAGCAGACTACACATGTAATGCTCTTTTCACTACAGTGGCATAGTAAATGAGCCAAGAGCACTTATCACAGTGACTGACACAAAGTAGGCACTTAATAAATGTTTATTAATTTACATAGTAGGCACTTAATAAATACCTGTTGACTTGACTACAAGTCCCAGTTCTGCCACAGTGGCTGCTCAAATCTGTGTAAGTCACTTAACTTCTCAATGCTCTAAACCAGAGGTGTCAAATTGTCTGCTTGCCAAACTCCTGAACCAGATTAAAATGTAATTGGATTAACCAAAAAAAATACAATATAACATAGCTAATGTTAATTTGTGGTTTTCTAAGTCAATAGACAGTCTGCCATTTCTATTTGAGTTTGATACCACTGCTCTAGGTAACTCTATAAAACTATAACATGCAGGCAAGGCACAAACCTACATTGTTAGGGGAGAATTCTGATCTGGGAGTTCCCCTTACTAATAAAATAACTCTTCTACACTTCATTATGATGACTCTGATTACAACAATACGTAGAACCATTAGTCAACAAGCCTTTGTTATTATTAATAACAACAGCTATGTGTCTTTAAGGTTTGCAAAGTGCTTTATACATATTATCTCATTTGATACTCACAACAACCCTGTGAGGCAAGCGCTATTATTATTATCCTTATTGTACAAATAAGGAAACTGAACTTAAAACATCTTAGTTTACTTGTATATTGTCACTGGGTAGTAAGTATCTGAGAAAGGAATTGAACTTATGGCCTCCTGACTCCAAATCCAGAGCTCTTTCCACCTATTAAGCATCTATTATGTCCCTCATACCATGCTAAGCACTGAGGATACAAAAAAACGACAAAAACAGTCTGTACCTTCAAAAAGCTTATAATAAAGGAGACAACATAAAAATAACCATAATAGATAAATAGATGGATAGATAGATGTGAAAAGACAGGAAAATGAATGGATAGATATGAATAGATAAATGGATGGACAAACGGATAAATGAATGAATGAATGAACATAAAGACAGCTAAATGGATAGAGATGAATAGAGGTAGATAAATGGAAAAAAATATGAACTGACAGGCAAAAGAACGAGTATGCAGACTGAGAGATGAATGGATAGATAGAGACAGATGAATGGATTAAGGGGATAAATTTATATGAATGGATAAATGAATGGATGGATATGTAAAGAGATAAATGAAGAGATAAATGGATAGATATAAATAGAAAGATGAATAAGATGCATAGATATGAATGGCTAAGTGGGTGGATAGATCAATAGATGGACAGATATTGATAGAGAAATATATGGACAGAGAGACAGAATCAGCAGATCGGATTGGGCGGCCAAAGGGATACAAATAACGTGCACTGCAGCTGTGCCCCAAATGCATCGGCTTTGGAGGGAGCCAAGGATCTCGCCCCTTAGGCTGAGCCACTGACCCCCCGCCCCCCCCATCCCTCCAGTCCTACCATCTACCTTTCCTTCCTCTATCGCTCCATTTAGGCCTCCGGGGCCTTCCAACCACTCTCGCCCATCAGGGACCCACCAACAAGAAGCCGACGGAACTGGGCAGACGGAGACAAAAAACAGGATATCCTCCCCTCAGCCCCGTTCAGGCTCAAGCGTCCCGCCGACGAGGCCTCACGCTCAGTGCTCAGCCAATCACCGACCAGTCTCGTATTACGCATGTGTAATGACATCCCCCGGTAAAAGAGCCTGCACGCCTGGGGCGTATGCGTCTTGGGTAGCGTCTAGGGGGCGTTTTGTTTTCGTTTTCGGCAGCTTGCTTCTGGTATGTTTACTGCGCATGGGTGAATCGGTTGAAGGCGGGGAGGAGGGAAGGGTGGAGTTTTGTTTCATTTTGTGGTCTTTTTATAAAACCTTTCATCATTTTAAACTTTAGGCTCACTAGGGACTTACCTAGAGGTTTTTTTTGCTTAATATCTTGATAAATGTATTTCAATATAATTTGTTTTTTAAATGTCTTGATAATTGTATTTTCAACATAATTGCTTTTCTTTGTAATGCTAAGCTTCTTATGCATTTAAAAGCATTATCCTGAGCGGATTCTAGCCCACATAGGTTGGTTACGACGCATTCTCCGGAATAGCGGACGGAGGGGGTGGGGAGGAGAAGGTAGTGACTGTGGAGTGGACCGGGAGAAATGATCGGGGAGGGGTGGAAAGGGCAGTAGGAGAGGCCGTCAAGGACTGTCGCGAAAGGGCGGGCCCCGGCGAACGGATGTGGCCTCTTTGCGACAATTGCCTGAAACCGATTCGGCTCGCGTCCGTCGGCTTCTCGGCAGATGAGGCAGCGCCGAGGCCGCTTTTTTATTCTCGAGTGGGAGAGTCTGGGCGTAGGTGTGGGAAGGAAGGAGGTAAGTAACGTGTCATCCTTATAGGGCGAGTGATAGCGAGGCGTCCGAGCTCCCTTCGGGACCCTCGGGGTGAAAGAGGGAGGAAAACCAGACAGATGCGGCGGGATGGAGAGGGAATCAAGCATTTATTAAGCACCTACTATGTGCCAAGCACTGTGCTAAATACCGGGATATACCGAGAAGCAAATGAGTTCCTGCCTTCAAGGAGCTTACAGTCTGATAAGGTTGGGGAAGTTCACGAAGTCCTACATGGCCAGATTGCCCCCGATGTTTAATATTGAGCCTTGGCCTTAGAGATGAGAATTTTTTTTAAATAAGTGCGAGGTCAAGTTTCCTTCCCTTCCCTCCCCTGCCAGTCAGTCTTAAGACTTTTTCCCACCTTGAGCAGTTTGCCTGAGACCAACGTTTCCATTCCAAAACGTCTAGGTTTTTTACTGATGCTGTGCTTTCCTCTCCCCCTACCCCCAAAATTTGATCTTCATAGGATGATCTTAGCTCGTGCCTTTTCCCCAGGTCCGACTTCTGTGACTTGTTTTGTTTTTTCTTTGTCGCCTCACCTATTCAGTTTATAACCTGGCCTACCTTCCAGGGTGTATATAATATTTCTTTAACTTATCCACTTCCCCCCTCCCCATTCTCCTGGTTTTCACACTTAGGTTTCCTTTGTTCTTTTCGTGATACATCAACTGTATATTAATTCTTGCTAGAACATAACAGGGTTTTGGATCATCAAATTCAAAACTAGTTATTTTGGTCTGTGCTAAAATTCATAATGTAGTTTCTATTCTTGCTCTGTTAAGTGGAACCTACTATTGGCATTCAATGTAGTTCATTATGAATAAACACCTTGTGAAAGTGAATCAAGTTTTCACCCTTTTCTGATTAGGCTTTTCTGTCTACATCTGAATAGAAGGAAAGATTCTGGCAGGAAGAACTTAGAATCACATTGGAGCTGTTGTTCCCAGTTGCCTGTCTTTCTTGTTTCTGTTACTATTTCTGAATAAGCTGGAGAGATTTCCTTAAGTGAGACCCACCATGATTGCTTCCAATAAGATGCCAAGCCATATCAATTCTACCTAACCTGATTTGATCTATTGTTGTTTAGTCATGTCCAATTCTTGGTGACCCCATTTGGGATTTTCTTGGCAAAGATACTGGAGTGGTTTGCCTTTCCTTCTCCAGCTCATTTAACTACTCAAGGATACTGAGGCAAACAAAGTAATTTGCTCAGGGTCACACAACTAGTGCCTCCTGCCAGATTTGAACTCATAAAGATAAGTCTTCCTGACTCCAGGCCTGGCTCTCTATCCACGGTGTCATCTAGCTGTCTTACTCTGTTCAAAAACCTTTAGTAGTTCATTTTTCTTTCTTTTGGGGGTGGGGTGAGGGGAATGGGAATGAAGTGGGGACAGGGACAGGGATGGGGATAGACCAAAACTGTAATTTCAGCAGCTTGGGGCACTGTCCCTTCTGAAGAAACTCTTGCTACTGTAAATCAGTACAGAAGAGGAAAGAGAAACAGTCTTGCCCTTGAGGAATTTACATTCTAGTAAGGGGGAAAAAACCAGCATATAATAGGAAGGTGGAAATGGGTTTAGGAGACAGTGGGAACTGGATGTGATAGAGACATTCAAAGGAGTGCAGCCAGGTGGGAAATGAAAGATACAGGCCTGTATGGAGCCAGTTTTAAATCAAAAGGGGTTCAGGAGCAGAGTTAGAGTACTGATGAGGTGGGACTTCCAGGGTTGGTGTGATCTTTCAGGATTGTGAGATTCCTGGTATAGAAACCGGAAATGCATCCATGGACAGAAATAAACCATGCAGCAAATTATAGTTTTAGAGCTTTACTTGGGGCAGTGAGTGGTTCATTATTTGCCCAGAGCCACACAGTCAGTTTATATCAAAAGTGGGACTATGTCTCTTGGGACCCTATTTTCCTTAGGATAAAGTAGATTGGATTAGATTAGATTAGATAAAGCATTTATTAAGAGATTACACTGTACTAAGCACAAACTTCTTACAGCCCTTAAAACCTTTCATAAACATAGGTAAGACTCCCCAGCCTACTGTATTCTATTTCCCTTCACAAATTCTACATTCTAGACCAATTGGACTATTAGCTATTCCCTGAATTTACAGGAAGCCTTTCTTGTTTTCTCAATTCTAGTTCTTCCCCTCTATTATTATTTTTAATTTATTCTGTACATGGTATATTTTAACATAGTTGTTGTGTGTCATCTTCCACCTTTAGAATGTGAACTCCTTAAGATAGGACTGTCTTTTATCTTTTTTTGTATACACAGTCTTTAGCACAGTGCCTGGCACAGAGTAGGCACTTAATAAATGTTTATTAACTGACTTGACTTTCCATGGAGGTCTTCCCTCATAATTCAGAACACCTCTTTCCAGATTTTTGTTTAAACCCTAAACTTCTAGGTTCAGCTCAGATACTATCTCTTCAGTAACACACTCCCTGAGCCCTGAAGCTCTCCTTCCTCAGTGAGGTTCATGGACCATTTCATCTGGTTTTCTCCTTCACCCCGTCACCTGCCACCTTGTAATGAACCCATTTGTTAATTTGTCACAGTTCCCCTATTAAATTGTGTGATCCTTGATGGCAGGGACTTGTAGAATTGAGGGATTTTGAAAGAGCCCTGACTTGAGACCCAGAGGACCTGGGTTGGAATCATAATTTGGGCACTCCCTCCCTTTATGACCCAGGGCAAGAAAGTTATTTAACCCTCCTGGGCTCTTTTCTGCTATTCTAAAACCTGTCTTTCCTTCATTGCTGAGTCCAGGCCCCATCTCTTCCATGAAAGCTCTTGCTACCACTCCAACTCTCAGTGATCATCTGTTCTAAAATTATATAGCCCTTAAACTTGTTAATATGACTTATTTGGCACTGTGCTATCAAATAATATTATTCTTATCTTTATGAATTTGGCCTGTCACCATAACCTCTAAAGTATTATGTCCTTATTAAATTCCCCAGTGCTAGCACTTTGCATATCTACAGTTCCAGTGTTTGAGACTAGAAACAAAAATCTGTGTTCTTATCAAGTACAATCATTAACTTTAAAACATTTTTAAAATTTGATGTTCCTACTTTTAAATGCTTAATGACATATTTCATGTGGAAAATGGGACAACTATTGTATAGCAGAAAGCTTGGTGTCAGAAGCTGTGGGTTAAGATCTCACCTAAGTATATGACCATGGGCAAGAAACTTATTTTCTGTGAGGCTCACTTTCTTCATCTGTGAAGTATGTATTTACACTACCTGTCTCAGGATTGTTGTGTGGAAAGTTTTTAAAACTTAAGGTACTGTAGAAATGTGAAGAGTTATGCCTGAGTGGGATTATTCATCCATCATCCAGCCCTAATATTAATGTCATATATTGATATTCATGTTGTCAAATGTGACTCCCTCCACCCCTGGTCATTCTTCCAATTTGCACTTATACTCCAGATTAGGTGCCAGAAAGCAACTGCAACCTTGGGTTATATTGGGGGGACACGTACTTCTACCATGAGAAACCCCCACCAATGTACTTCCAATGATTATCCAGTAGACACAATCAGCCCTTAGTAAGGGCTTTATTAAGATGGCGCAGAAAGAACAGTAGTTACTCAACAGTCCCCCTATAAACCTGGGGCACACTCCTGCCACAAATGTTCACAGTGTCCATATGGACTCAGACTTAGACTGTGGGAGTAGGGAGGCTCATATGTAGGATACAAGTGTAGCAAAAGTCACTAGCAGTTCCTCATACTGCAGGACCTGCAAACCTCCTTTCACAGAATCCCTCCGGAAGTTCCCCTTGGGTTTAATATCTATGCCAGACATAGGTTCCTATCTATGTCAGCTAGGTTCCTAGGATCTTTTTTATCCCTTTTGCTACCAAGGGTCACAATCCTTGAATTGCCTCTACTTTTAGGTGTTTATCTCTGTGCATCCATGTCTGTTTGGAGTGTGTGTTGGTGTTCCCTTCTGTGGTTCAATCATTTTCTAGTCATGTTTTCTTGGCAAAGATACTAGAATGGTTTACCATTTCCTTCTCCAACTCATTTTCCAGATGAGGAAACTGAGGCAAATAGTTAAGTGACTTGCCCAGGGTCACATAGCTAATAAATGTCTGAGACCAAATTTGAACTCAGGAAGAATCTTCCTGACTGTAGACCCAGCACTCTATCCACTATGCCACCTAGCTGCCTTGGTATTCCTTGATGATAGGCAGTTTCTCTTATTGCTCCAGTACTAGTATCATTTGTTCCCTTTCAGAGGGGAGCTACCCATTAGCTTTGTGGTCAGTATTGAGAGAAATCTCCTCCTTCCCTGCTTCAGGGGTTTCTTCCACAGGTAGTTCCTAATCTCTTCATACTCCTGAAATTTGTCCAAGGACTAGCTATATATATTCTATAATGATACTATTTCACACCCTTTAAGTGAGTCCAAGTGACTTTCTGGACAACTTGTAGCAATCCTGTTCTCTTTTTTTTGACAGATCCTGATCTTCTGCCTTACAGTACCCTGAAGTCTAATCTTCCCCTAAGGTCTAGCATTAATTTCATTTGATTGGTCCAGAACTCTGACCAATAACTCACTTTACATTTATCACTTTGCATGCACAATACAGTAAGTTGAGTAAAATCTTTTATAAACCAAGGTTGTTTAAATATACAAAAGCATTAGTGAAAATAAGAAAAACAAGATGAAGCATTTTATTACTGAGGTAGTCAATAGTCCCATATGTTAAAGCCCAGAAGAAAGATAGCCACAGAGTTATTAGCACCAACAAAGGCACAAGAATAAAATAGGAAGAGAGCCGGAACCAAGATGGTGGAGAGAAACCAGAAAGTTGCCTGAGCTCTCCCCAGTTTCCCTCAGAAACAACAATAAATCAAGCCTCTTAAGTGGATTCTGGAGTAATAAAACCTAGGAAAATAATTGAGTGAGACAATTTTCCAGCATAAGATAACTTAAAAGGACCTCAGGAAAGGTCTGTCTCACTAAGGGAAAAGGGGAGCACAGCCCAGCACAGATGGTGTCTGGCAAGCCAGTAGGAGGATCTTAGCCACCAAGGCCCCTCAGTCCTCAATCAACAGGCCAGTGACATAGGCCGGCTGTGAGATCTCCCCCAACTCAGAAGGCAATTGCCAGCCCTGGGAACCAGGCAACAATAGGTGCAGCTACACTGGGCCACCCCAGCACAGTGAGCAAACCAACAGCACCTTAGGCCCTAGCACACAAAGACAAGTGACCAGGCCCCTGCCCCCTAGCACAGGAAACTTGAGACAGTACCCCCTCGGCCCCAGGAGTAGAATTCAACTTTAAAAGCCACAAAATAGGCTCCAAAAATGAGCAAGAAGCAAAAGAAAACCTTGACCACAAAGAGCTTCTGTGGTGCAGGGAAGACCAAAACACATTCAGAAGAGGACAGCAACATCTTGATGCTTGCACGCGAAACATCAAAGAGGAATACAAATTGGTCCCAAGCCCAAAAAACCTTGGAAGAGCTCAAAAAGAATTTTAAAAGTCAAATAAGAGAGAGAAGAAATACTGGGGAAAGAAATGAGAGTTATGCAAGAGTCAGCAGCTTGGAAAAGGAAGAAGAAAAACTGACTAAAGAAAACAACTGCTTAAAAAGTAGAATTGGCCAAGTGGGAAAAGAGGTACAAAAGCTAACTGAAGAAAGTAATTCCTTAAGAATAAAATGGGGGAGATTGACAGTAGCTAGTTGGAAAGGGACAGAAGCATGAATTGCTTTTTACTTTATCCTTTGTCCTGTGCCCCTTTTTATTAACATAAGTTTCGCTCAAGTTCTTCCCTGCTGAAGACTTCCCATTGTACATTTATCTACTATTACTTCCTCTTCCTGTAATTGCCATTGGGCAGAGTGGGAGAAGAGGAGAGGGAAGTAACCTAGTCTGTTTCCCTTTTCACCTCAACCACCTTTACATTAATTCCCTTTCAGATTTTGAAATTATGTTACTACTTATTCATATAATTGACTCATTATTGAATAAGATTAAATAGGGCCAAAAACTTCCAGGAAGAAATTGGAGATTTGTCTAACAGAACCAAGTGGATCAGATCTCTATAAAGTTTTAGGGTTTAAAAAGATTCGGTTCAGCAAATATTTATTAATTGAATAAAATGCAATAAAGTCTGATGTTGCACAATCTATATATCTTATGACTATACATGACTTACATATCTCCTACATTTGCCATACATTTTGTGGTCCTCAAATTTTTCCCTAATGAATTTTATTTGACAATAATTTGATTCAAGTAAAGGGTCTGCTTGTAGCAAGAATTAACTGAATAATTTACAGTACTGATTTCCAGATTTCTAATTGTAGATATAGAATACCTGATTGTAGGTATAGAATATGCCCTTGAAGGCATTCTTTAGGTCTTAAAGACTGTATACTATTTGTTTTACGTGCTGGGAAGGTGGTAGCATTGAGCATGCCAAACTAGACTGGCAGTAGCTTTCACCCTAGACCCACGTCCCCATAAACAAAATCCTTCATAGGATACAGCAAATGGGGGCATTTTCACCAGGACCCATCTTGTGGAGAGCCTAAGAGTCACCTCAAAAATAAGGTGGAAATGAGAGAGTGTTATTCCAACTGGCACTTTAAAAAAACTACCATCATATTTATGTAAAAGCTTTGTCCCCAAGGCAGGGGACTGGCTACCTGGTAAATTTTGTTTGCATTGTATTCTATCTTCTAACACACATACCAAAAGAAGTTACAAATAAACATGCTTTCACCTGACTGCCTTCCATACTTCCAAATCTTAGTATTTTTCAGAAAAATGAAATCTTACGCATATAGCTATGACCCAAGACACAGGATGTATCCAAATTATATGTTATTTTGGGTAGCCTGATGCTGTTAAGGATGTGTGGGTTTTATACTAAGCCTTCTACAAATACACCAATTCAGCAAGCTTTATTAAGGTGTTGGGGATTCAAAGACAAATCAAAATCAGTCCCTATTCTTAAGAAGTTCACATCCTACCATAACATGTAAACTGCATATGAACATATAAATGAAAATTTGAGGACAGAGTAAGCTATAGCAACTACAGGTATCTGAAAAGACTTTCCTTAAGAGGGAACATAAATTGAGTTTTAGAGGAAGTGAGGGATTCAGAGAATTAGTGGTAAAGGATCTAACCAGTGGTTCTCAACCTTCCTAAAGTCCTGACCCATTAATAGTTGTATGTGGGCAGATCCACCTGGAGATGGATAGAGGAGGTTCCTAAGATCATCGGAAATATGTGTTTTCTGGTGGTCTTAGGTGACCCCTGTGAAAGGGTTGTTCGACCCCCAAGGGGGTCACAACCCACAGGTTGAGAACCACTGAAGCAGACCTCGAGTATCTTTGATTCTGCTGATTGTGAATGTATCAGATGAGACTACATATAGAGGTTGATGAAATCATTTGATGTTAGGGACTGCTTTGTGGATTCTTCTGTCATTCTAAATATTTGTTATTATTTACAAGTTCCCACTTTAAGTAAGTGGATGGTCCCACAGACCTCTACTTAAAAGTGATTTTTACATAATGCAAATTTACTCCTCCCCCACCCACGTCACAACCTAAATAACAAAGGCATATACAAAATAATACCTTTTTGCAAGTTATAGAGTGTACTAAAGTATAGACTTTAAACTCTGTACTATGATAATAAACAATTATGAAATCAAACGTAAAGTTAATAATAAAGTTAGCACACAGTTAAAGTTAATATAGGCATGCAGTATGTTACCCATCCACTGCACCTAGTCTTTATCACTGATGACTGGCTGGGCAACTATGATGATATCCAGTGATACTTAAACCGTGACTCTTTTTCTTTCATATATCTGAGGATACCAAGAAATGCTATCCGTAACTTAGTCTTTGAACTTTTAAAAGTATTTCCACCCATCTTTTTTATACAAAAAAAAATTCACTCAGATGACGAAATGCTTTTGCCAGCTGTTTCCTTGTTGAACCGTTTTGGTTGAACTTCAGGTTACAAAGGCTCCCTTCTTCAGTAGTCAGCAGCTAGCAGCTCCATTCAGATCCTCATTCTACGGTTCTCCAAGAGAATCAACCCCTGTACATCATTCTCATGTTCATGTACTTCTAACTACAATTCTTGTGCTAGTTTTA
Source organism: Pseudochirops cupreus (assembly GCA_028627135.1). NCBI lineage: Eukaryota > Metazoa > Chordata > Mammalia > Diprotodontia > Pseudocheiridae > Pseudochirops > Pseudochirops cupreus. The sequence goes on from CM053580.1 coordinate 468,947,487, forward strand.
CAGTCTTGTGTTCACTGTTATGATCACAAGACTTAAGTTCACATATTATCAGTGACGGTGTTTGTCCTCCACATTTTCTAATTATTTTCATTTCCAAGTCTATTGGCTTACACTTAAAAAATGGTTCACTTTTCTCCTCAAGAGCACATTAGCCACCAAATATAGTGAAAATATAAGGATTACTAAGTTAGACAAAGAAAGACACAGTGTCACTCACTGTCTTCAGACACACAGGAACTGACTTAGAGATATTTCTTAGCTTCCCACCATCACTGGTTTGGTTTTTGTTTGTTTGGAGGGGGTAGGGGAAAATGCAGATTTCTTTCAGAATTCTCTACATAAAGTCACATTTGTGTAGTTTGAACTTAAGTAAAGTGAGAACTGTATTCTTTCTGAGGAAAGAAGCCCCATCTAACAGGAGTGCCCAGGAGGATAAGCATATATATATATATATATATATATATATATATATATATATAATGCCTACTCTCTGTCAGGCACTCTGCTTAGTACTCTACAAATTTCTCTGTGGTCCTCATAGCCCTGCAAGGTAGGTGCTATTTTTTTTTGTAGGTGCTATTATTTATTATCCTCACTTAACAGAGGTTAAGTGACTTTTGGGGTTACATTAAGTTTCTGAGGCTAGATTTGAACTCAGATTTTCCTTACTCCAGGCTCAGCACTCTTTCATTCCATCCTTATATGATATGCATAGGTAGAGTTAATTGAGTCTTCTTCCAGGTATATTGAATCATGCCTTTGTTTATCTACACAGGTTCGTAAACAGCCATAAGATCATACAAACATGAGCACTAACAAAATCCAAAATTGATTAACATGCTAGAGAGAGTATATATCTGGAATCCATTCCCACCAAAAGCAAGTTCAGAGATACTATTTAGTCATTGCCGTCTGTTCTTGTTCATAATTCTTACTTTCTGTTGTTGTTGTTTATCCGTCATTCTCAAAGAGGACCATAACATCAGGAAGGTGATGCCCTGACTTGCCAAGTGAATTGGAATTAAGTGAGGGAGGGCACTACAAAGTCGCTAACCTCACTTTCTTCTCTGAAGCCATCTGTGTCCATTTGCTAGGTATAGATCAAGATGACTGGAGATGGCCCCAGTTGCAGTGGGAGACCTTAGCCTTTTTAAGGTAAGGCCTTTCCTAGTTCTCTATTTGAGGCAATGCCTGTTCAGTGATTAAGGCTAGATAAGCAATGAGCCAAGGGAATGGCTCCTTTAATAAAAAATCAGTTTGGGAGGGGAAGACCCTCAGGGTTTCTGACCAAAACAGAAACATTTACTATTTACATTCACTCTGAGCCAGCAGGCCCAAACCATGACTTTGAAGTGGGGATTGGACTGGAACCTATTTTGGCCAATCAGTAAGAGCCAGAGTGAATTGGGTTTAAGGCATTGTCTTTAAGAAAGAAATCTAGCCCATAAACTCCAAGATATCTTGCTAGGTTTCAGCCATCAAAATTTACATTCCTTTCGCTGAGCACCTGCAGATTAGGGTATGATACCCTATGTGGACACAGGGAGAGAAGGGACGGGAAGAAGGAACGAAGTAGCTGCATCGCCCAACTAGAACTGACCATTTAGGTCCCCAGGAGGCAGCTCAGACTATTTACAGGTTGTTGTTTGTACTTAGTTCTCAAAGAGGACCATGATAATCAGGAAGGTGATGCCATGACTTGCAAGTAATTGGATTTAAGTGAGGGGAGAGAAAATTATGTACTTTGCATTTTAGGCACAAACCTGCCAGAAATAAATTTTATTAATTTACATTATGTTAACAGGTTTTTCTCCTTAAAGAGAGGTCCAAACATGCACAGTTATTCCATGATTCTTAAAATCTCTTTCAAGCCGTTTTCAAAGTTTGTTATTTAGCAAGGAAATTTCACTGCATGGTAAGAAAAAAAAACACAGTTAAGAAGTTCAGTTAACATTTTGCTTCATAAAACAGAACAATAGCCACTTAATTTTTTGGTAGATCCTTCAAGAATCATTTTTCTAAAATCACTCCTTACTATTCTTAACTACTCCCTTTAAGGATTCTTTCCTCTGGCTCATCAGAAGTAAACTCAAAAGATACTTTTCTTAACTAAAATAATCAAATTTCTTCTCTTAGTTTGATCGTTACCCCAATTCCACAAGGTGAGGGGAGAGGTAATCTTAACCAAACTGAAGGGCCTTAGTTTATTTAGAGTGGATAGAGACCTGGATTGTAGTGAGGAAGACATCAGTTCAAATCTCTCCCCTCAGACACTTACCAGAGTATAACCTGGGTAAATCACTTAACCTCTCCGAGACTCAGTTATCTTATGGGTAAAATGAGAATAATAATAGCACCAACCTCACAGGGTTATGTTTGGATCAAATGAGATAACACATGAAAAGCATTTTGGTAAACCTTAAAATCTAGTTATGACTATTTCCCTTTCAAAGTCTGGTTACCACCCTAAATCCATTTTCCAGGAACTTAACTTTTGTTTTGTTCCTTTTCCACATTTCCCTTTTTTTTTTAAAGTAGTCTTCAGCATAATTTTTAAATGCCTTAACAGAGAAAGGGTGAGATAACTCCATTGGCTTCCTGGAGAGTCACTGACCTCCCCAGGATGATGATGCCCTTGACTCCTAGGCCAGGACTACTCCAGCCATGCCCAGCTGACTCAGTGGTTTTCCATTCTTTGTCTTTCTGCAAGTGCTGCATAATTTCTCAGCCTGGCATTTTGGAGAACCTAAGGAAAATCTTACCTGCCAGTGCAGACTATTGGTCAAGGAAACTAAGGAGCAAGGTGAAAAGTTTTATTAGTATGTTAAAAAAGCTACTCTCTGGAAGTACTTTAGCTTCTTCAAGAAATGGTATTTGTTATATAGTTCTAAAGCCAGATAGGGTTTTGTGACATTTAACTGGACTAATGGGATAGTGTTATGCCATACAAGAAAACCTGATCACAAGTCAACTTAGGTTTCCATAATGGGAGTCTAAACAGCTTGTTGTTGCACCAGTTCATTCAGCCAGACTGTTTTTTTCTGCCTGACTTGTGGTTCTTAGAGGATCTGGAAAGCTCCTCCTAGAGAAAAGAACAAGGCTGCCATTTTAGCTACTCTGTATTTGTAAAATGGCCTTTCTTTTCTTCCATTTAAGCATCTTTTGTTCTTAGGGGTCTTGGCTCCCTATCAGGGAGATCAGGTCCTGCTATTCCATTATTCTTCATAGTAAGTAGGGGTTTCAAATGTGGATATCATCAGATTCTACTTCCCTCTTTGATTTGAGGAGGACAAGGATGCAGGCTGAATCATTTGCTGTTTCCCTACACCTCCCTTATCCATTCGCTGGATGGATTCAGCTAACAGGAAGAAGCAGTGATAGATTGCCTCACTGGAGTGGGCACATCTGCCTGCTAAGAAGCCAGAGACCAGTGGACAATACAGTTTTTCAGTTTCTCAGCCCAACCATTCTAACTTAAACTGCAAGTTTAATGAATGAATTAAATGAATTAAAACTCAGGATCTGGACCCAATATTATAGTGCTTGAACTGGGAAGGGGGTGCCCTACAGTTGTGGAGGCTGAACCAGGGAACATTATAACTATATTTGTTCATGTATGTAAAGATATACTTTGAGACCTGACAGAAAAGAAAGGAGCTGCTATACTCAGACTGCCATGAGGTATCTCAAAGGATTCAGGGAGTTAATTCCCATTTGGGTGTTAGTGGTTGTTGCTATGCTTGAAATATTAGGATCTTATCCTTGAGCATTCTTAGGTGTTGAACCCCGTACCACATCTTAAAAATAAATGAGATATGTGTGTGTGTGTATACATACATACATATATATATATATATGTGTGTGTGTGTGTGTGTGTATATATATATATATATATATATATATGTATACATAGCACTTTAAAGCTTGAAGGGCACTTTCTATACATTGTCATTTGAGCCTCATAATAACCCTGAATAACTGCTGCAGGTATTATTCTGTTTTATAGGATTGTGCTTTTTTACATATGAGAAGATTGAGTCTTAGAAAGATTAAATGACTTGCATATGTTCACACATCTTGTTTCAGTCTGAATTTAAATTCAAGTTCTCCCCTACTCCCAGCCCATGACTTTATATACCATACCTATCAATACTACAGTGTTCACCTGTTGTCTAAAGGCCAGACAGCTGGCAGTTTTCCTAGACCCAAACACATAGATATCAAAACAATAGTAATTACAGATACAATAATAGGTATATTGATTCACAGTAATATAGTGCTTTGAGGTTTATGAGGTGATTTATATCACTCAACCCTCACAACCACCCCATGACATAAGGATGATAGAGAGTATCATCTTAATTTTGTAAATAAAGGATTTGGAATGCAGAAAAATCAAGTATCCCACCAATACTCACACTGTTAATAAGCAGCAGGGACAGAAAATTAAGCTCAATTTTTCTGACTCAAAAATCTAGTGCTTTTGCTCCAGCTGCCTTTATCTTGCTATGCACAAGGTTCTTACACAGTATATTTCACACAGTAAAGACCAATAAATATTTGTTAAACTGAATAATCAAGTTTCATCTCAGGAAATCTAATTTCATTTGGGACTTCACCAGTCCCTTCATTTATCTCAAATGAACTCCGCATCACACTTTACATAGTTGCTATTGCAAATCTTACCTCTCCTCAAGTTTTATCACATCTTTGTTCCAGTTTCAGGATGACATGATTGTCTTTGTTAAGACCTACTGGGACCTACTGGCAATAGCTTGCTCATGCCCTGCAAAGAGTTCTCCTCTTCAGACTTTGGTGAACCAGTATAAAAGAGGTGAAAATGAGTATCTACACTTCTTTAGGATTAACTTAATAGAATTATACAGCAGCTAGATTAACTGACTGAAGGATCAGTCATGGCAGTGAGAGATGCTGTGCCCAGCAGACTGCCTTCAGAGAGACCAGCTATAGAGTGGCACACCCAGAGAGACCATGAAGGGCCTTGTCCAGTAGAGACAGTGTACCCAGGAATAACGCATGAAGACAACCTGAAAAGAGAAAAGATAGTGTGTTCCTACAGGGCTGAAAGTCTGAGCTGTCTTGGTTACATGTTCTCAACATGTATGCTTCTCTACTTGTGAAGTCTAACAGATAGATACCCATCCTTCCCACCTCTTTGAGAATGTGCCCCAGTTTTATGGGGAAGAGGTTTTATAACTACTGTTCTTACTAATATTTCAGTAAATGTCATTACTTTGGGCTAATTATGTCTTCTAAGTACTCAAAGTATATGCATTTTGGGGGCTTGTGAGTTATACTTTTATGAGTACTTAACCACAGTTTACAATGACTGGTAAACCCCCCAGGGGATTCCTAGTTTTGAATGTATTTTGGGAGAATAGTCTAGAGAGGGTGCCACATACACTGGCTCTTTGTGGATCTTACAACATGTTCAGGCTTCTCTCTTTTTTTTTCCCCAGGAAAATCACTCCCCATTATAGTTTTCAATTAAATGCACTTTCTTTCATAATCCTATGTATTTTATATATTTAAAAATATTCTGAGAAACAGTTTGTAGGCTTCACCCTCTGCCAAAGGGATCAGTGAAATAAAAATGGTTAAGATTATAGACTGAATCTAGAGAGCCAAAGATATTAAGGGTTTTACAACTTTATAACAAGGGAGACAAAAGAGATGAAACCTCTTGAAAATGCACCGTTCTGTGGTAAGCAGACCTCAGGTACTTTTAAGGTGCTGGTCATATATGAGATGAGGATAAACCCAACAGCTTATTAAGTCATTATTTCACAGGATCATATTAAGGGCCAACACCTGCACTTTATGGATAATGAAACTCAAATGTTGAGTATACTACTCAAGTGGATCTGTGATCTCAAGGATCTCAGGAGTACCTTCACTTTGATACAGTTGGTAACTTGTCCATACTACCCATCCTGTGGAACTCTTATCCATGTTCTCCCATAAGTTCAAAATAAAAGGTCAGATATTTCTGGGAGCTTTACTTGATTTTTCTAGATATCAAAAGAGTACTACTAGACCACACAATGACAGCTTTCCATTGGTTAAACTTTATACTTACCAAGTTACAAACCCATCTTGTTTTTCAATTATAAATTTCTCTGAATTTCTTTTCCTTAGTTTTCCTTCATGGTTCCCCTTTGCAAAAAAATGAATAAATCTCACCACACCCCTCTCCAGACTCTCTGGATAACAACTTTTTTTTTATAGAGACTCTAGTTTTCCATGGATTGCAGCCATAAGACACCAGCACAGTACTAGCATCAATCAGTAAGCATTTATTAAGCACCTACTATATGCCACACATTAGGGATGCAAAGACAGCTTATTCTATCTAACAAGGGAGACAGTATATTCACAAATAAGGATATATAAAATAAATACAAAGCAAACATTTTTGGAGGAGATCACTGGCAGCTGGGAAGTGTGCAAAATTTTGTTGTAGAAGGTGTCACGTGAAAATTTTTCAAAGTAACAAGTGTTTTTAAGAAGTAGTGGTGAAGTAAAACAGGCATGAGGAACAGCCAGTGCAAAACTACAAAGGCAGGAAATGAATTGTGGTGATTGAGGCACAGCAAGGTCAGTTTGGCTGGGTCATAGAGTGCAAGAAAGGGAATAATGTGTAGGTTTGCAAAGGTAGTTTAGGGCTAGCTTTTGAAGGGATTTAAAATCTAAACACAGTTATATTTGATTCTAAAGGAAATAGAATTAGAAGGCTCTTGCAAGGGTGCTAGTTGTATGAGTAGGGAGAAGAGAATCTCTGCGAGATGTAAAGGTAAAAACAAAAAGATTTGACAATAAATTGTATATATGGGATAAGTATAAATGAAGAGTTGGATGTGACACCGAGATTGTGAGCCTCAGTGACTGGGAAATGGTAGTACCCTTCAATAATGGGAAATATAGGAAGAGCAGGGATTTAGAAGAAAGTTTTGTTTTGAACATGTTGACTGAGATCTCTAAAGAACACACAATTCTAGATGTCTAAGAGGTAATTGTTGATGTGAGTCTGGAGCTTAGGAGAGATTGGTTATTAGATGTAGCAATCAACAGAGTTGAGATGATAGTTAAACCCACTGGAGCTAATGAAGTCACCAAGTCAGTCAATTTAGAGGGCAAAGAGAAGAGGGCCCAAGACAGAACCTTAGGGAATACCCATAAAAGAGATCATGACAAAGGAGAATGAGAAGGAGCAATCAGACAGATGAAAGTAAAAAGAGAATAGCAAAATGAAAACCTTCAGAGAACATATCCTGGAAAAGAGAGTGATGAACTGTGTCAGGTCAAGAAGAATAGGGAATAGAGTGATGGGGGAGGACATAGGAGAGATTAGATTGGGGGAGGGGGCATACAAGGGGATGGCTGTTTTGAGGGGGGGGATAGGGGAAAGATGGGGAGAAAATTTGTAACTCAAAATCTCATGGAAATGGTTGATGTAAACTAAAATAAATAAAATTTTTAAAAAAGATAAAGGTAAAAAAAAAGAATAGGGAATAAAAAGGCCATTATTACAGGAAGTTTAATTTAGAAAGCATAAGCCTTGATAATAATTACCATTTATTTTTATAACTTTTTAAATTTAACATAATTCTTGATAACATATTGCAAACATATACACTCAAATGGGTGTCTTACCCTACAGGAAAGTAGGGGGGAAAGGAATGGGGGAGGAAATGATAGAAGGGAGGACAGATTGAGGGAGGGGTAGTTAGAAGCAAATACTTTTGAAAAGGGACAGGGTCAAAGGATAAAATAGAATAAATGAGGGGTGGGATAGAGTGGAAGGAAATATAGTTAGTTTTTTACAACATGACTATTATGGAAGTTTTTGCATAACTACATATATATAACCTATATTGAATTGCTTACCTTCTCCATGAAGGTAGGTAGGGAGGGAAGAAGGGAGAGAATTTGGAACTCAAAGTTTTAAAAACAAATGTTAAAAGTTGTTTTTACATGCAACTGAAAAATAAGATATACAGCCAATAGGGTATAGAAATCTATCTTGCCCTACAAGAAAGTAAGGGGAAAGGAGACAAGGGAGGGTAGGGTGAGGTGATAGAAGGGAGGGCAGGCAGGGGGAATGGGTAATCAAAATGCATGCCATCTTAGGGTGGGGGTAAGAGAAGAGATAGGGAGAAAATTTGGAACTCAAAATCTTGTGGAAATGAATGTTGAAAATTAAAAATTACTTTTTAAAAGGAACGTAGTGTAGTATAAGCACTGTTAACATCCCCATTCTTTGAAAAAAAAATACAGTCATCATTTATTTTTAGCTTTTCTTTAATTTTGAGTTCCAGATTCACTCCTTCCCTCTAGTTCTTTCCCTACCCATTGAGAAGACAAGCTATATATTGGTTATACATGTGAAATCATGCAAAACATTTCCATATTAACCATGTTGTGAAAAAAAGAAAGTGAAAAAATTACATACTTCAGTCTTCACTCACACATCATCAATTCAGTCTCAGGAGGTGGATAGAATTCTTCATCATGAGTCCTTCAGAATTGTCTTAGATTATTGTATTTATCAAAGCAGCTAAATTTTTCAGGGCTGATCATCATTCTGAAACAGACATACTTTGGAGATGCTGTGGGTTCAGTTCTAGACCATTGCAATAAAGTGAACACATGGATTTTTTTGTTTCCCAGCATATATATAAAAGTTATTTTTACACTATACTTGAGTCTATTAAGTGTGTGATAGTATTATGTCTAAAAAAAGTATTCATTTAATTAAAAAAATACAGCTGAAAAAATTGTTAACCATCATCTGAGTATTTAGTGAGTCTTTGCTGGTAGAAGGTCTTGCCTCAGTGTTGAAGGTTGCTGACTGCTTGGGGCGGTACTTGCTGCAGGTTGTGATGGCTGTGGCAATTGCTTAAAATGAGACAACAACAAAGCTTGGCCCATCGGTTGACACTTGCTTTCACTTGAACATTTAGAGGCCATTGTAGGGTTATTAATGGTCTAATTTCAATATTGTTGTGTCTCAAGGAATAGGGAGGCCCAAGGAGAGGGAGAGAAACTGGAGGAAATCAGTTGGTGGACAGCCAGAACACACACTTTTATCGATTAAATTTACTGTCTTATATGGGCACGATTCATGGTGCCCCAAAACAATTACAATAGTAGCATCAAAGATCACTGATCATAGATCATTATAAAAGATATAAAAATAATGAAAAAGTTTGAAATATCAAGAATTACCAAAAGTGACACAATGACATGGTTACCGAAAGTGACACAGACATGATGTGAGCACATGCTGTTGGAAAAATAGCACCAGTATACTCACTTAACATATATTCACTTAACATAGGCTTGCTATAGACCTTCATTTTGTAAAAAAATGCAGTATCTGCAAAGCACAATAAAACAAAATATGACTGTGTACAGTATTCTGATTCTGCTCACTTCACTCTGAATTCATGTAAGTCATCCCAGGTTTTTCTGAAACCATTCTCCTTGTCATTTCTTATGTCAAAATAGTATTCTGTCACATACCACAATTTATTCATCCATTCCTCAATTGGTGAACATTCCCTTAATTTCCTTTCTTAGCCACCTCAAAAAGAGCTGCTATAAATATTTTTATACATATAGGTCCTTTTCTCTAGTTCTTATTTTTGTGAATTTGGTTCTGTTCTTTGTATTTAAGAAATAAGGCCCTTGTTAGAGAAACTTGCTACTAAGAAAATTTCCCCAATTTCCTGCTTTCCTTCTAATCTTGGCTGCATTGGTTTTGTTTCTGCAAAGACTTTTTAATTTAATATAATCAGAATTTTACTGCATTTTAATTCCTATGATCCTCTCTTGTCTCTTGTTTGGTCATAAAATCTTCCGTTATCTACAGATCTGATGGGTAAAATTTCCCATGCTCCCCTAATTTGTTTATGATATAACCATTTATGTTTGAATCATGTGCCGTTTTTACCTTATCTTGGTATATGATATGAGATGTTAGTCTATACCTAGTTTCTGCCAAACTGCTATCTAGTTTTCCCAGAAGTTTTTGTCAGATAGTGAGTTCTTGCCCCACAAGTTTGGATCTTTGGGTTTCTCAAACACCAGAAAATGGAAATGGAAAATTGAAGGGATACTCATCAATTGGGGAATGACTGAACAAGTTTTGTGGTATGTGATGGAATATTATTGCAACATAAGAAATGACAAGGGGGGATGGTTTCAGAAAAACCTGGCAAGACTCATGTGAATTGATTCAGAGTAAAGTGAGCAGAATCAGGACACTATTGTACACAGTAACAGTAGTACAGGCATACTTCATTTTATTGTGCTTTGCAGATGCTGCATCAGTATAATATACTGTTATATTCCGCTGATCCACTGCTTTATTTCTTAGCCAGTACCAGATTGTTTTGATGATTGCTGCTGTATAAAATAGTTTGAGATCTGGTGCTCTGTGACCTTCCTTTACATTTTTTTAAATTCTTTTGACTTTTTAATTAATCCTTGACTTTTTAATCTTCCAAATGAAATTTTATTATTTTTTTCCTAGCTCTAGAAAATAATTTTTAGTAGTTTGGTTGTTATGAAACTAAATAAATTAATATAAGTAGAATTGTCATTTTTATTATATTTGCTTGACCTGCCTATGAGTAATTAGTATTTCTCCAATTGTTTACATCTGTCGTTGTATGAAAAATATTTTGTAATTGTGTTTGTATAGTTCCTAGGTTTATCTTGGCAGGTAGACTCTCAGATATTTTATATTGTCTGTAGTTATTTTAAATGGATTTTTTTCTTTCTCTCTCTTATTGCTGGATTTTGTTGGTCATATATAGAAATGCTAGTGATTTGTATAAGTTTATTTTATATCCTACAACTTTGCTAAAGTTGTTAATTTTTTTCAACTAGTTTTTTAGTTAATTTTCTAAGAACCTGTAAGTATACCATCATATTATCTGCAAAGAATGATAATTTTGTTTCCACATTACCTATTCCTATTCCTTTAATTTCTTTATTTGTTTGTTTTATTGCTATAGCTACCATTTCTCGTACCTCTCAAGGCCTTGAGGGGAAAAAAATGACATAATAAGGACTTGATATATATTTTTTGAAACTTGGTTAGCCTTCAAAAATAATTTAATAATGTTAAGCATTAATACTCAAAACTTTTATTTTTGAATGCTATCAGTGCACATTGTTGCCAATGATATTAATTTCCTACCTCTTGATTTGTTTTTATCTTAATAGGTTGAAACATAATAAGAAAAATGGGTTATGATATTGAGCATTTTTTTGGATATGTCAGTGAAGGTCTGTTGTGCTGTATCCGCCAAGATGTTTTGGAAGACCCTTTACAAGCTCCTTGTGAACATGCTTTCTGTGCTTCCTGCATTCATGGATGGTTGGCGCATCACAGCAACTGCCCTGAAGATAGGCAAGCACTTAATATGTCGATGCTTTGACCTTTTTACAGGTAATTGATGAGTTTATAGAAATAAAGTTTGCTAACGTTTGGTTTTTTTTTACAGTTGTAAAATTGAGAGCATTGTTAATAAATTGTTCAACTGTCAATTCAAATAGCCCTGAAAATCACAAAAAGGTATGGGTAATTTTCCCTAATTGTATCATCATTATAATTTATTACTACAACATTGGGAATGAGATCAAAATAGTAAATTTATTTTTTTTTATTTTTTAATTGATTTGTTTCTTTACTTTTAGTTTACAAGATTCAGTTCCACAGTCCCTTGAGTTTCAAATATTCTCCCCTCCCTTTCCCTTCCCCCACCTATGGCGGCATGCAATCAAGTATAGAATCTGCAAATACTTTCACATTGGACATTAGTCTGGTTGTATAGAAGGGTTATAACCGATGGAGTGAACAATGGGAAAGAAGAAACAAAACCAAACATGGAAAAGAACGCTAGCATGTAGATTGCTTCAGTCTCCACAAAATAGTAAATTTAGTCCCTGTAGATTCTTAATACATTGTGTGATAAGCAAATTCAGTTAAATGTCAAGATGATTAGTTTGATCCTTTTATGGACCACCTCATTGCAATTTAACCAATTTATGTTAAGTACTTTAAGGGAGACAAACTCAAAAAGTACACAGTGCCTGCTTTCAAAGAGTTAACTTTACTAAATAACAGGAAAAGGTAAAGGGGATAAAATGTGAGAAGAAAACAAATAAGCAAAATCTGAAATAAAAAGAGAGATCCTGACAAAGTACTGGGGAAGTATTTGAAGAGATAGAGAACTGTGGGATCAGGAAAGGAATAGTACATGAAGGATGTGGCACCTGAATTGAACATCAAAGGAAGATAAGCATTCTGAAAGGTAGAAATGTCAGAAACACATTTCAGGAATGGTAGAATGGCCTGTACAAATGCATAGAGGCGGGAGCTGGTATATTAATATTGAGAAAGAATGTAATGGGTCTACCTGTGTCAAATGTATATTGGGAAAAAGAAAAGAATACCTAGGAAACTGTTACCTTAGTCGGGGGGAAGTAATTAAGGTCTGAAGGAGTTTGTGTGAGTGAAGAGGTCATAGATGTCATGAAAGAAAATAATTAAGACTTGGAATTAATTTGATATAGCAGGTGAGAAAAGGCAAGCATCAAGAATAACCACATGGTAGATGATTTGGAAGATAGAGATGCACTCAACAGAAAGAGGGAACTTTAGACCAGGGTGGGGTGGGGGAGTAGATTTAAGGCAGTGGTTCTCAACCTTCCTAATGTTGCGACCTTTTAATGCAGTTCCTCATGTTGTGACCCCCAACCATAAAATTATTTTTGTTGCTACTTCATAACTGTAATTTTGCTACTGTTATGAATCGTAATGTAAATATCTGATATAGAGGATGTATTTTCATTGTTACAAATTGAACATAACCCACAGGTTGAAAACCGCTGATTTAAGGGATGAAGATGATGAGTTACACTTTGGAAATGTTGTGTTTGGAGTCTCAGTGAAACAGCTACGTGGAGATATCCAGAAGGCAACTGGAGAGGTAGAACTAGAATTCCAAAGAGAGATTAAAGGTAAATAATAGATATAGGTTTGGGTCTCATTTGTGTAAAGGTGATATTATGAGAGTGGATAAAATCACTCTAGAGGAGATAGTAGAGAGAATAGGGGACCCAAAACAGTTTCAAGGAAGGAAGGAAAGAAACAAGCATTTGCTGAGTGTCTGCTATGTGCCAGGCACTGTGCTAAGTGCTTTATGAATACTATCTTATTTAATTCTCGCACAACAACCCTGGGAAGCAGGTGCTATTATTACTCCCATTTTACCATTGAGGAAACTAAGGCAGACTAAAGTTAAGTGACTTGCCCAGGGTCACACAGCTAGTCACTGTTGAAGGCCAGATTTGAACTCTAGTCTTCCTTACTCAAGGCCCAATACTCTATATATTACATCACCTAAGAGGAGTACTAGTGTTTTCTTGGTGGGAAAGAGATGATGATCCGTCTCTTCTTTAAAATATGAATAATAGTATTTGTACTATTTATCTCCCAACATTAATATGAGGAAAGTATTTTGCCAGTTTCAAACTACTATACAGAGGCACTAGGTGGCATAATGGTAGGAAGATTCTGGACAGTGATAGAAGGGATTATAGAGTATGGCTCTGTTTATTAGGAGGCATAAAAGAAGGAGTGACGGCATAGCATAGGATGATAAGAACTCAAGTATAGAATCAGATTTCTTTGGGTACCAGTTGATGAAAATAATGCAAGAAGATACTATTTAGGAAGTATCCCCAGGGCCTGGCCCATGGTAGACTCAATAAAAGCTTGGTGATGCAAAGTTTAGATTAACAATAGAGTGAGGGTTCCAGTGGACAAAAGAGGAAGTTTGGGCAAAAAATGATAAAGAACATGGAGAAATAGAGATGAGACTAATGGGAGAAGTAGCAGAGGGCAGAGGTTTTCTCTTTGGCCAATAGCAATCCTGAATCACAGAGATTAGAAGTGTGAAACATTTGCTTGCCATAGTAAAAGTAAAGTACTAGCTACCAATAAAGGTATAAACAAAACCAGCCTCAGGAGTCAAAATAGCATTCTGATATGAAGGTGCCCCTGACCATTATGGGTAACTGCCCATTGAAGCCTTCTCATTGGACTGGAATGAGCATCTGGTGGGTTAATGATGCTAGCAGCCAGAAGATCCTGTGGCAAATGAAATCTCAGCAACTCTCGTTTCTGTGTTTTTGCCTCACACAATCTTACTGTTCCATGGTAACCAATGGCAACCACACTAATGTGTGATTAGTTACTTCTAAGAATCACCTTCCTATCCCTGAGTATTGGAATTGCCCTTTATAGAGGGCAAAATATATGTCAGATGTAGGAATAAAATAGTGCGAATTCTTATCAAATTGTCAATTGTTCTCAGTTCTCTTTAGGCATATTTCCCTAGGAAAAATAACAATTACTAAATCCAGAGCTAGCAACCTATAGGATACAGTGTATCAGTGGAGAGGGAGAAGGCTACTTATCTACTTACTCATGAGGACCTTTTTTTAAAGATACACTTTTCCCCCAAAATTGTATCCAGCTTTATTAACAATATTTTCCATAAACAATCATGAACTGAGGCAGTTTAGAGCAAAGCTATTTCGGTGTGTATGTGTGTGATATAGACCGCCTCCTCCCCCAACCAGCTAGTTGTAAAATTCAAGTCTGTCTTGTGAAAATGAGGGTTCAGTTGATGCTGAGACTTAACTCAGTGTTCCCTGGCCTACTGGCCAAAAGCTCCCCTTCCCTGGAAACCCCTGTCAGACGGATGGTACCAAATCAAAGGTATGTAATACTGAGAGACATTTCCTTAATGCCAATCAATTCGGCTGCATTTTTTTAAAGGTGAATTCAACTTTCCTATAACTGTAAAAAGTTTCACATCCTCCACATTACTAAATAGCAAAGCACTTCTCAGTGTTCATCTCTTGATGCCACATACCCTTTATAGGAGTTGTCTGAACCTTTGTGGGGAAAAATATATACCTTAAATTAGACACATTAGACAGAAAATTCCTTTCAACTCCTTTCCAGAATTCACAAAATAAAAATGAGAAGCAAGAACAAAATTTGTTATGCATCAAGTGTATCCATAAAAGTAAGAGTTGCAATGATACTATCAAATAAAGCAAAAACAAAAATTCGAAGTATTAATAGAGATTAACAAGGAAATTAGATTATGCTAGAAGGAACCATAGATAGCAAACTAATATAATTATTAAACATATTCTCCAGATTCTATGGTATTTAAATTCATAAAGGAGAAATTAAGTAACAAAGAACATATTACACAATACTGGGAAACTTTAATGTCCCTCTCTCAGATTTGGACATATCTACAAAAAAGACAACAAAAGGAAAATACAGAATTGTACAAATTGCTGGAAAATCTAGAGCTAAAAGACTTAAGACATTTTCTAAATAGGATTGCTTAAGAATATACATACTTGGGGCAGATAGGCAGCACAGTGAATAGAGCACTGGCCCTGGAATCAGGAGGACCCAAGTTCAAATCCAGCCTTAGACACTTTAACACACACACCAAAAAAACTAGCTGTGTGACCTTGGGGCAAGTCACTTAACCCCAATTGCCTTACCTTCCCCCCTCCAAAAAAAAATATACATACTTTTAGCACCAGATGGAACTTTTACAAAAATTGACCGTGGCCCAGAGATATTGCAAATAAACATCCTTCACAGACCATAGTGTAACAGAAACTGTTATTGTTGTTGTCTGTCCTTTGTTCTTGAAGAGGACCATGACATTAGGAGGATGCTGCCGTGACTTGTGAGTTGGATTTAAGTGAAGGAGGGATGTGCAGAGTCACCAGTAATCAGTTCAGGAAGCACAAACAAAAAACACATCTCCAAATGGAGACTTAACAATGAAATCCTGAATGACTGGGTCCAAAAAAATCATAGAAATAATGAATATTTATGTGAAAGACAGTGTCAGTTATGAAGTAATCTAACAAAATTTCTGGGATGCAGCTAACATAGGCCTTAGGGAAAAATTGTATCCCTAGAAACATACATTAATAAAATAGAAAAGGAGAGGACTAAGGAATTTAATATGCTGCTGTCTGTTGTTGATGAGGATGGTATCCTGTATGTACCCTCTTTTTCTTTTCCCTTCTATCTCTGTTTCTATATACTCTGTGACTCATCTCTGGTCGTATGCTTCTCTGCATATGTTTCTGTGTCTCCATTGCTTTTGTATGTGTGTCTATGCCATAGTCTCTCTCCTCAGTGTCTTTTTTTCCTATAAGCAGAGGAGTACTTAATAAAGAAACAAGAATCAGAATCTCACAAAGGCAACACATCACAGATGACTTTGTTGGGGTTTTTTAGACATAATTCCCATCTGGTCAAAAGCAGAGGCTTTTACATTAATCATGATCATTTATTTATGCTGTTTCTACTAGTTAATTTTCAGGAGAATATATCCATTTAATCACAGAATTAAGAGTTGGAAGGGACCTCAAAAAAGAACTCTCTCTCCGCATTTTGAGTAAATTCAGAATATTAGTATTCTGTGATCATAGTGTTTCCAAATAAAGTTTAAGATCAAAGATTTAAAGCTAGAAGCAACCTTGTATTTACCTAAAAGAAAATCACCTCAGTATTTTTTCATGTTCACTCAGAATCCTAACACTTCATAATTATAGTATTTCCAAATTATTTTTTTATTAAGTTGAATACTATGACCATTTGCTCACCATAAAGTGCACTTGAAAACTTATGTGTGCTTTATATATTTAGGTTCACAGTGATATATCATTTAGAACCAAAGTAGTAATTTATATGTGAACATACTACAGATATATGCAAAATGATCTAAATCAACTCCAGCTTCACTGCAGAAATGGAGAACATGGCTGTGGAATGGTTTGTTCTTTAGAATCAGGGGAGCAACACAAAAGGGAGTGTGAATATGATTGGATACCCTGCACAAATACAGGTAAATATGGGCCAAATAAAATTAATATCCCATGACTTTTTAGAAAATCAGGTTAGTGCCACACAACTTATTATTAGACTAGGACTATTTGTCCCAAATTCACGTGAGTTATGATCTATTCACTCAGAAGATAATGATTGTTATCTATTCTATGTTGTACTTTTTGTTAAAGCACTCTAGGGAAGGCTTAGGTGTATGAGACTTGGCATATAAGACTGCCCTCAAGGAACTTAGAAAGCATTATGAGTTTTTAGATTTCAAATAGATATCAGGATTGGTTTGATGAGAACACCTTAGGAATTAAAAAGCTACTTATGGGAAAGCAAATAACGCTAACATCTCAAAACTCTTCATGACATGAGCAAATGGATGCTTACAGAAGCTTACATCAGGACCCACAAATGAAAAATAGGACATGTAGATCAAGCCAAGATGTACTATTGATCCATAGCAGGATTCGAAGCTCAAATCATCCTCAATCACTGTGTCATCTACTTAAAAACTAGGACCATTTATCTAAAACCAATATGCTTTAGGTCTGTATAACACCTAGGAGTGGAATCACTGCACCAGGGCCCATCTCCAAGAGACTCCTGTCTCCATGTCCAACCTAGGAATTCTCAAGAATGCTGTACGGTATCACTGAAAAGAATCAAAGAAGCAACTAGTCCAGGGGTGAGGAACCTGCAGCCTTTCAGGCTATGTGTGACCCTCTAGGCCCTCAAGTGTGGCTCTTTGACTGAATCCAAAAAATTATTGGACTACCTGAAAGCCATGATCAAAAAAAGAACCTGGAAAGCATCCTTCAAGAAATTCTCAAGGAAAATTGCCCTGATATTTTAGAACCAGAGGGCAAAATAGAACTTGAAAGAATTCACCAGTAACCTCTTGAAAAA
>CM053580.1:468965879-469036190 GCA_028627135.1 Pseudochirops cupreus
ACGTGAGAGCTCTGGCCTGAGAAGAATTGCTCAGTCCCCCTGCTGCCTGCAGGCCGCGGACGGGAAGCTGCAACGCCGAGGCTGGTGCAAAACCTCTGCCTTTAGCTTTTCCGCTCTGGAGGCCTTCTGGCTGGACTGCTTATCTCCCCCTTTCACAATTCCCATTCACAGCTGCTGCTAATCTGCTCACCTGAAGCTTCTCAGCTCCTCCCGTCCACCGCCCCCGGGGCACAGCCGCGGCTTCAGGCCAGGCTGGTTTCGGTTCGCAGTGCTGATATGGTTCCTCCTAGCCGAGCTGACTTTAGTAGGAGGTATCTTTGTGTGCGTTTTGGAGTTCTAGGATTGGTTTAGAGTCCTATTTTATGGGTATTTTGGGGTGGCTATGTGAGAGCTGCGATATGTTGCTGCTGCTACGCCGCCATCTTGGCTCTGCCCCCCAAAATTGATAGATTGTTAAATAAGAATAAATATATGTAACTTATTTTAAGTCGGATTTTATTTAGGCTTGCCAAGCAAGTTTTTTTTAAGGATGTAGAAGACAGTGCTGAGATGGTTAATTCCTAATTCAGATTTTTAACCTTAACTATACTTATCTATAAAGAAGATTGTTTTTGTTTTTAATTTAATTAATTAATCAATTTACTTTTGGTTTCCAACATTCAGTTCCACAACTTTTTGAATTCCAAATTTTGTCCCCCTACTTCTCCTCCCCCTCACCCCACTATGGTGGCATGCAATCTGATATAGGTTGTACAAATACCTTCACATTAAACATTAGTCAAGTTGTAAAGAAGGATTATAACCAATGGAATGAATAGCAAGAAAGAAGGAACAAAACCAAACCAAAAGAGAGAGCGCAAGTAGTTTGCTTCAATCAGCATTCAAATTCTGTAAATCTTTCTCTGCATGTGGATAGTCCTTTGGAGTTGTCTTATAATCTTGCTTTGCTGAGATGAGCCCAGTCTCTCTAAGTCAGTCATCACAGATAAAATGTGTCTGTAATTGTGTACAATGTTCTGCTTCTGAGCCTCTAACTCAGCATCAATTTATATAAGTCTCTCCAGGTAATTATGAAGTCCGTCTGCTCCTCGTTTCTTATAGCACACAGTGGTATTCCATTACTTTCATATGCTACAACTTGTTTAACCATTCCCCAGTTGATTGGCATTCCCTTGATTTCCAGTTCTTAACAGAGAAGATTTATAGGACTTGGGAATTAATCCTGACAAAATTTCAGCTTAGGATTCTGTTGAGAATTTAGGATCCAGATGCTGAGATTACCAAATCATCATCTTCTGTGAGTTGTTGGAAAAGTTCAGATTAAATGATAATTTCAGTATAAAACCTGTGGTCCAATTAACTTTTAATTTAGGTTAATAGAATAGACAGTAGCTTGAGTAATTGAAAGCATTGAGTTACCCAGATTTATTTTTTATTTGCTTTTAGAGCAGTTTGTGATTATTTTTCTTTCTCTACCAGAGAGCCATCTCACACAAAAAAAACATTGTCTAAACAAAAAATCAGTATTTACCAACTAATACATTGAAAGGAGTGTGAAAGTATATGTACCCTAGAACACTTTTGTATTCGCCTGTGTCTGTAAAAGGGTGAGGCAGTAGTGTTTTCCCTTATCTCTTATTTGGAGCCATGCTTGTTCTTTGCATGTATATTTTTGCAGCATTCACTTTTGAGTTTTATTTTTGTGATTCTTAGCATTTACATTGCTGTAGCCTGCATAATTTTTTTGATCCTACTTCACTGTCATCAGCTTATGTAGATCTTTGCATTTTTCTCTTTTCATCACATTTGTCACAACAACAGAGTAGTAACCTATTATGTTCATATGCCATAATTTATTTGCTGTTCTCCAGTCTTTGGGGATCTACTTTGTTTATTACAAAAATATATTGCTATAAATATTTTGGTGAATATGGATATTTTAATTTCAGTGATCTCCTTAAAAGCTTAGTAATGAGATAGTGTATGGACAGTTTAGTCACAGAATTCCAAATTGCTTTCCAGCATGGTGGTACTGGTTCACAGCTCTCCTATCAATGTACTGATATGTGTATTTTTCCACAACCCCTCTGACTTCGACTATTCCCATCTTTTGTCATCTTTGCCAATTTGTGGGTTGTGAGGTGAAATTGAGATTGTTTTGATTGGAATTTCTCTTACTATTTTTGGTTTGGAACATTCTTTGATATATGATTTTTACTTTCAACCAGTTTCTCTTTCTATATTTTTTTTAATCAATCTGGTATTTACAGCTGAATTGTAAATTCTGGAAGTGTCTACATGTCCTATCACAAAATTCGTAATTAAAAATTATTTGGATAATTATTAAAGTGGATAATCAGATAACTGAAGATAATTATGTATTAAAATACTCATACAATAGTGTTTTTTCTTTAAATCTTTGGAAGAAATATTTCTTATTACATAATCATAATACCAATAACTTAACTTCGTCTAGTATTCTCAGATTTTCAAAGTTCTTATGTAGGTAGTATGGGTTTTTTTGTCATTTTATATCAGAGATGTTGTGACCTATATGAAGTTCACAACTATTGTGTTCCAACAAGGATTTCAACCAAGTTCAGTGCTGTTCTATACCAGGTTGCCATTATCCTGTTCTTTCAAATTGATGTTAAAAAAAAAAAGATGGCATGCTACTAAGTACAAGTTGATTTCTTTTGTTCTTTTAACTTTCATCTTTGTTTCAATCTCATCTCTGTTTTGTTCCCAGGGAAACATCTCCACATACATTTCAACTAGACTTTTTCTTCAACAATGTAAGCAAACCAAGCGCTCCCGTTTTTGATAGGTTGGGAAGGTATGTATTTGTCAGGTTATTTCATTAGAGATTAATAGTGTCTAGCACAGCACTATTGATCCATTTGCATTGATTAATGGAACAATGTGGAAGTGTGTTTCTTTGATATAAATTATTTGTGACATTAATTGTAGCTTTGAAGAAATTTTAGTCTCCAAAAAGAGATATTTAGTTTTCTTAGACCAGTTTTTTGAAGTACAGTTTAAAAATCTATAGGAAAAATTTGTTACATTTTGTGTTCTTGTGTGAAATGTTATTTGTAATATCAGTTGTAATATGACTGTGAATGATGTTTTTTATCTGGAAGATAATTTTCAGATGATCAGATAAATATTTTATGATATGGTAATAACTAAAAATCTGCCAGAAGTTTTTAGTTCTTTGATATCAAACTAGTAAGCTCTCTGTCTTCTGTCTTCTCTTTTAGATAGACCTTTATGAGAATTGTTTTATTTGTCTTTTTAAACAGTTTTGTATGTGCTAGTTTTTTTAAAAATTTGGTTCTCCAAACTTTGTAGACATTCTGATAGTAGAGAGTAAAATGGGTAATAAAAATAACCTAATTGAGTTAATCAATTGGAGGAAAGTATTTTTAAACAGTCATGATTTTTTGCAGTGGAAAAAAGTTTCTTATTTTGGGTTTCATGGACTCTCTGGAGTTATTCATAGGTAGTTTTCGGAGGGGTAGCAGGGGCAGGATGTGGTGGTAGCAGTGGTAGTGGTGGCAGTGTGTAATGGTAATGTATTTTTGCTTAATGGGAAGATCTTTCCCATTCATTAATAGGCCCATGTGACCTGCTTAAGTCACATGGAAGCCTAAGACATGAGTTTGAGTCATGTGAAGTCTGTGATGGGAGGAGCTTGCTGAAGGGGTGGAGCAGAGCCTAGAAGAAGTTGGTCAGAGTAGTTAAAACTGAGGGAGATTGAGGAAGCAGGCAGCAAGTTATATTTGTGGGAAGGCCCTAGCAGGGGGAGGGCTTGGGGATGGCAATGCCCTCTGCATTGTTATTGTGTATAGATTTCTTTGTTGCTATGATGGATTTGGCTTTCTGGTGTTTGAATAAATGTTTTGGATTCTGTCTTCTACATGGAGAGTCTTATATTTTGTGATTCAGAATTATGCTGGTGTATTCATAGCTGCTGTCGGCGCTGTGAATATTGCGTTGGTACTACATTTGGTGACGAGGATGGGAATGTGAAATATTAAGACTTCTATTTGGAGGCAGAAGGGCTTTAGAGATAGTAACTGATATCCCAGGATGGGAGGATTTACTTAATTCCTCCCTAGCAAGAGAATGGGCTAAAAGCACAGGACTCTGTGAAAACTGGGAACTGATGATACAGAATGGAGAACCCAGAGATTTAGAAAGATGTTTGCTAGGAATACCAATAGAACCAGGCAAAGAACTGGCAGGGGTGTGTAGGAGAGGCTGGGCCTTGCTAACAAGTTACCTCCTTATGTGTAAAAGTAGAAACAAGTTTCTGGAAGAGAAGCCCAGATGGAAAAGGAGTTGACTGGTTTGTATGGGAATTTTTCTGTACCATAGCGTTCATTTGGTTCAGAAAAAGAAGAAAAAAATTAACGAGGAAAGTGCATGCCTCCCTTGCACAGGCTGAGCCTGATTGGGGCCCAGACTTCTGGGAGGAGGATGTGTGGGAGGAAAATAAAACAAAGTTAGATGAGGAGGCTTTTAGGAGTGCAGATGTTTGCCCCATTCTAAGAAGAAAGCAGGAGAACCAGGGAGGCCACATGGTGTTTGGGGAAGTAATTAAGGATTTTACTCATCAGGAGGTCACTGATATATTAAACAGATTCACCCAAAGGATGAGAGAATCATTAGTGTCTTGGATGGTGAAAGTCAGTGATGAAGGAGCTAAAGGAGTATTGATAGATAACACAGTTTTCTTGAAATTTAGAGGTGTTAGAATCCTTTTGTACAAGAAGCTTTTAGAGATCACTATATGCAAGGAAGTAACAGTGCAGCTAATCTGTTAGGTTTAGTGGCAAAAGGATACAGCAGACAGTATCCTGCTTACTGTATGTGACCTAGTGGAGATAGATCCTGGTACTCGCTTAGAGACTATATGAGGAAGATAAAGGAAGAAGTAATGAAGACTGCAATTATGAAGGGAGACACAAATGTGTATCATGATACCCTCTTAGCATTTTCTCATAGAAATATCATAGTGAAGATGGCTCCTCCTGCTTATGAGCTCCTAATTCTGACTCTGCAAATTGGGGAACTAGGGCACCCTCTTTCAGATGTGCTGGATAAGATTTCACAATTAGGTGACCCAGGGGAATGGGAAAAGGATAAATTTCCTTGAGAGAGAACATAGCCAGCGGATTCAAAGTCAGAATAAATTGACAAGAGAAGAATTGTTTACTGCTCTATTGAGAGCAGGGGTAGATTTTGTAAGAATTGATGGTGTTTCAACTAATGACTGTAGGAAATGTATCAAGATAAGGGAATTAATATTAGATGGAATAGGGAAGTAAAAGCTGCTCCTACAAATCCTCCTGAATCCTTGTGTCCAAGTTTGTTACATCTTCATGGAAAATAGGAAATTGACCAAACCCTAGCTCACATTAAAGAAATACACAGACAGGATTACAGACTCCATATCAGTTTGTCCATATATTGGAAAAACAAATCAATTACTGTCACTAGGGCATTAATAGATAGTAGAGTGGAGGCCTCCCTTATATATGGAAACCCTGACAAATTCAGACATGCAACTCCTGTTACCATCACAGGACTGGGAGGGGAAGAAATAATCAACCAGACAAGTCAAATTAATGATAAAACTGGACAGTTACCTAAGAAAGAATATACTGTAGTAATTGTACCAGTTCCTGAATACATCATTGGAATAGATATATTGAGAGGTATGACTTTAAATTTACCTGAGGGGAGATACCAATTTGCAGTAAGGAAGATAGGAATTAATACAATTTGAGTAGGATAAATAAAAATGGACCCAATCACTTTACCTGAATTTTCTGAAGTAATTACTTTAAAGCAGTATCCTGTGCCAGGTGGGCAAAATGAAATTATCATTACATGGTGGTGTCAGTGGTGTGTGTCATCTGTGATAGGAAAAAAATTACATATTTATTTTCCTTAACCTCAAATTGAAATGTGTTATTTCCTTCAGTTATGAGTGTAGACAACAAACCACAGTTGTAATGGCAGTCTGACCCTTGATTTGTTAGCAATAGAAATTAGAGATATTTTCGTATTATGTTACGGTTTTTCCAGAAAGTTTCCAATATCATTTATGCTCATTACTGCTTTGAAATGACTGACCCCATTGTAATTAATGATAGACTGAATGTGATCCATTGATCATAGTCTTCCTGTATATAGATCTTCATGTTTCATTAGATTCCCAAAGGAAATGGGGAGATCCATGATACAGAAAAGATTACAAACTCCAGCTAGAGAGGACTTTGCATTTTTTAAAAAAGGAACTGTTAAAATGAGAGAAAATAATGTTAACATGCATATAGAAATTTCTTTAACATGAGAACTTACCAATCAGGTATATTGAAATAAAATATCTTAATATCCTTCATGCATTGTTTTCTTTGGCTTATCTTTGCTTTACCATCACATTCTGCTAGTCTTAAGACTAGCAAAGATAAATTTGCAGTGTTTGAAGAGTTAAAAAAATTTTTTTTGAACTCTGACAAGACATTTAGAAGAACATTAGTTCACGTAGGATAAAAGTGACTAATTTGTATATTCTAAAATCCTTATTGTTGTTGAAACCTACTTGTTAAGATAATGGTGTCAGTTTGAAAAAATATAAATTGTAAATTTTACATTTAGTTACTTAGCATCTTGATGTTTTTGGTAAGAAAAAAATTTTAATGTACTAATTATATACTATAGCATAGCACTAATTACTGTCATTACTAAATTATTATGGTAATGACTTGAATATTTTATGAACAGTGTTGCATATGAACTTGTTTTTATTTTTACTCTTTTCGTAGCCTGGACTATGATGAAAACACCTCTATCATCTTTAGACCTAATGCAAAGGTAAAGTGAAAGCCCTCTTTTCATTTTTAAAATCCCATCTACCATTTGAATTTTTTTATGAGTTCCAACTCTTCCTCTTAAATTCAGAAATTGAATTTGTATAATCCAGTGATTATAGAATACCTGTTTGACTAGATCAGATGCTGCTCAGCAAAGGACCTCATACCTTATCTACTCTTGGACCCAGAAGTGATTTGTAAGCGCAATGGAAACATTATAACATAGTTCTTTCTCTACCCTGCCATTTGTTTCTCTAGTGGCCCAACAAGTCCCAACAGGTGGCCCAACATCTCTTCCTTTCCCTATTTCCGTTTAGGTGGGCAGGTGTAGAAGAGGACAGGCAAGTAAATCACTGTGAGACACATTGTTCTGCATTATACTTTTGTGTGGTTGACTTAAGGTTATTATTTTGTGAAAAGTAAAAATTTTGATATATTCTTCCAGCACATCAGAATGAGTTTATATTCCTATTTTTTTTTAAATGGAAAGTAGTGCTGGAAGTATCTCATCCTCAGATATTATTTAATGAAAAGGAAATTGAAACAAATCTTTAGTATGATCAGTATTCTAAACCCTTCCACGGTAGGAGGAGGAGCAATAGAAGAGCTCTGTAATGTTGTAAGGACATTTTAGAGTACTTTCACCCATAATACCTAATCTTTTGCACATTTTTGGTCTTTAGATATTGATTTTTTTCCCCACTTCTTTGATCTTCCACTCAGAGGGTTAATATTAGAAGCACTGTTGTTAAGCACTTTTGCCTTAGAAGAGGCCTTGGGTTCTTCATCTGGTATTCCATACCCTTCAAAATGGCTGTGGTCTTGATATTTGTTGTTTAGTAGTAGATATGATAATCTTGTTATATCCCTTGAGGAAATTATTTCATTCATTAGAAACTTTGTCCCTATTGGCACTTAATGTAGCATAGTAGAATGCAGAGAGTATTGAATGAGTCACGGTCTGGATCTTGTTTTCCTACTAATCCTTAATGGGATATTGGGAAAGGCAACCTTATAGATTCCATTTTTGAAATGGAGATAATATTTGCCTTGTCTACTTTAGGTGATTGTTGTGAGGATCAAATGAAAAGTCTCAAAGTGCTTTGTATAAAATGTTATATAAGTACAAGGTATTGTTAATTCTCAAAGAATGAGTAATAGAATTATATAAAGGTGTTGGTCTATTGAGACAAAAGTTTCCATTAAAAATTTTTTTTTTTGTTTTTTTGGAGGGGGGAAGGCAAGGCAATTGGGGTTAAGTGACTTCCTCAAGGTCACATGGCTAGTTTTGTGTTAAGTGTCTGAGGCTGGATTTGAACTCAGGTCCTCCTGAGTCCAGGGCCATTGTTTTATACACTGCACCACCTAGCTGCCCCTCCATTTAAGTTTCTTACGAGACTTAAGGATCAGTTAGTGTGGCTTGTTATTGGAAGACTGGCTGCTGGGTGATTTTTTTTTTTTAAGCCATAGCACCTTTTGAAGATTTTTCTGCTTAAGAATAAAGGAGACGGGGCTGGCTACGTGGCACAGTCAATGGAGCATCAGCCCTGGAGTCAGGGGACCTGAATTCAGATGCACCCTCAGACACTTAACAGTTATTAGCTATGTGACATTGGGCAAATTACTTAACCCCAATTGTCCTGCCTCTCCCCCCCCGCTCCAAAAAACCAAAAAAAACAAACAAGAATAAAGGAGATGCATTATTTTTCAGAGGAGACAGGTGCCATAATGACAACAATGAATTTTTTTTAGTATTGAAGTAATTTAGGCAAATATCTTATGTTTAGGGGTACATTTTGAGGATAGGGAAATAATGTATTATTGTTTTATCAATTTTTTCATCTGCTCATTCTTTCTGCATAGTCATGAATAAAGTCTGATTTGCACTTTTCACCATTGTAATAAATTCTGTAAGGAAAGGAGGACAATTTATGCTTTTATGAACCTCATTGGATTCTGTACTTGTTATGGTCCTGTAAGTTTTTATAATTTCCACACTTCTCATCTCCATTCTCTGGAGCCACCCTGGCGTCTGGGAAGATAAATTCTTTAGAGAGTACAGATAAAATAGTGTGTAACATTCTGGAGGACTTAAAGATATTGAATATATGGGTACTGCAGTGGCCCATAGTTGTGAAATTTACTATCTGGAGAAATATTGATTCTTTACCATTCCAATTCTATTTAATTTTGATGCCTGAATTTTCAGCATATTTTGAATGATAATTTTAGTTAGAACCTAGGAATAATATTTGTTATCTCAGCTTAGCTCTAGTCATATTGAAATTTTAATTCAGCCTTTAACCTATTGCTCCTTTTAAAAAAAATCAGGTAAATACTGATGGCTTGGTCCTAAGAGGTTGGTACAACTGTCTGACACTAGCAATATATGGATCAGTTGATAGAGTGATAAGTCATGATAGAGACTCCCCTCCACCACCACCTCCACCTCCACCTCCTCCCCAGCAACAGCCAAGTGTAAAAAGAGCTCCAAAACATGGTAAGCATTTCGGAATTGCCTGGAAACAGTGAAATCTGCATGAAGAGTTTTTTGTTTTTCCAATGAAAATTAGAAAAGTTTTTCTACATTTGGACTTGGCATCAGACTTCAGCTATATATTAGTCTCAGCTCAGCTTTCTTTTCTGTATAGCCATGTTGTTAGATATGATCATTTTTATGTTCTCCAATATTTTCAAAAGATCACACTTTAAAGAAAATCTACTAGATTTGATTTTAAAAAGTAAGTTTCATGAAGGCAGAATACACTATAAAACTAGAGTCTATTATAATATGGAATTGGTTTCATAAAGATACAGAAGAATAGGGAATATGTTTAGTATGAATTTTTGGAAGGCCAACTTTAATTGAATTTTTCAGAATAATATACAAAATTTAATTTTAACAGTTTAAATATTGTTGAAACATGTTGTAGGAACCACTTTTAACTTTCTTATGGTCTAATATTGTCATTAATTGTAAGGCAAGGAAATTGGGCGCTTCTGATTGTTAGCTTATCTTTTATAAATTATGGAGCTTATATAGATTTATAGATTGTGGAGATTAAGGAGAACTTATTTCTCTTTTTCACTTGGTACTGTTGTTAGCATAAGGTGTGTACAAAAGGATATTTAAGGGCACATAACAGAATTATGTGAATTTATTTTATGATTTACTTCACCATAATTTGCTTTACAATAAACTTTTTAGGAACACATGTCTTTATAAGTCACTTGGTATCTCTTGTTTTTATCCTTGGGTGATGTTGGAGTTTATGTATATGTACTTGAGGGCTCACTTAATGCCTTAGAGAAGTAGATTAACAGTATGTTTTATTAGTGTCTATATGTGCCTTTCTGAAATCTGATTTCTGGAAATGTAAGTTAATTAGTAAAATATTGAGAGCCATGAAGGAAAATTTTATCATCTTGGTCAGTTTAGTAGATCACAAGTTCAAATATTGAGATTTCTTTTTCTTTGTCATGTATTGCATTCAAATGAGATAATGTATTCTAAAGTGCTTGGCAACCCTCAAAATACTGTATACATTTATTATTATCATTTTATACTTTACATGAGAGTTTCTTTTTTCTAATAAAAATATAGCTGATGGTGAGAAAGAAGAGCAGTTTAATGGAAGTCC
Source organism: Pseudochirops cupreus (assembly GCA_028627135.1). Taxonomy (NCBI): domain Eukaryota; kingdom Metazoa; phylum Chordata; class Mammalia; order Diprotodontia; family Pseudocheiridae; genus Pseudochirops; species Pseudochirops cupreus. The sequence goes on from CM053580.1 coordinate 468,976,408, forward strand.
TCCAAGACCACAGCCCCGAGGACCAAGGACTCCTCCCGGACCTCCTCCACCGGATGATGATGATGATGATGAGCCTCTGCCAGTACCAGGTACAAGTAAAATCAGGATTACTTCATATTTCAGTTTTCTGATTAGGACTGACAAGCATACATTGTAGATGGAAAAAAAAACTTCAGTATTGCTTAGCATTTGATGTTAGAAATATTTTAGTAAAAAAAGACACTAAGGTGTTCTTAGAATACAATAAATATATTATTTGCAGTATCTTACAGTGTAGTATAATTTGGTTATACTTACTGGGTGAGATACGTTTTTAACAATCTCTGATAATCATTGCCTGTCTTCTACATAGTTATTAGTGAGAATTAAATATTAGGAAATATGTGCTAGAGATAATTTTTTCTTTCATTTCTATTTCAAGCATTAAAATTGCTATGTTGAAAAAATCTAATTCTCAGTGGTTGGTGAAAAAGAAGATGACGTTCCTCAACGAGAAGATTACTTTGAGCCCATTTCTCCTGACCGGACTTCTGTTCATCAGGAAGGGCAGTATTCAGATGAAGGCGAAGTAGAAGAGGATCAGCATGAGGAAGGTGAAGATGAAGAAGATGTAGATGTTGAAGAAGAGGAGGATGAAGATGAGGAAGATGGTCATACAGTAGAGAGTATCCCAGAGGAAGAAGAAGATGAAGAAGAAGAGGAGGAAGAAGGAGAAGAAGAAGGAGAGGAGGAAGAAGAAGAAGAAGAAGAAGGTGAAGGAGAAGAAGAAGAAGAAGAAGATGGTGAAGGTAGGTATTTTAGCAAAATAGTAAAACTCCTGAAGAAAAAGTAAGAATTCCAATTTTCATATTTAGAAATTCGGGAATAAAAATAGATTTTAGTTGAATGATCAAGTGTGACATAAAGTCTTTATTTTACAGTGTTTGATGAGCTTAATTTTTGAAAGAAGGAGTGAAAAAGGATTAAGCACTTTCTGTTTGCTATAAGCTGTGCCAGATGCTGGGGATGCAAGTGAAGATAGTCCTTGCCTTTAAGGAGCTTTCGTTCTAGTAAAGGAAAACATGTTCACAAGAATAGTGGCCAGGGAGGGATATTTGGTTTGGAATGTTATAGGGATGGTGAATTAGAGCCATAATGAAGTTGATTGATGTACCCTTACCAGGAGCAGTGTTGGAGTTGTTATGATTATGATTCCTGAACTGGAAAAGACATGTGGTTTTGATGGGGTAGAGGGTGAGGGTGAAACAAGGCACAGGATGCTTAGTGTTGTGGTCAGCTATTAAAGTCTGCCTGGAACTTGGCCTAGAGGCAGCCATGAATCAGTATCTTTTGATAGCAGGAATTTACCTACTGTTTAAGTTTGATACACTTATTTTTATGATTAAAGGAAATTTCAGGGTATTCAGGAATCCTAGGCTTTGGTTTTAGGTTTTTGATTAATTGTTCATTTTGCTTTCAAATTCATGTGTGTGAGACAGGCATATGCCTATCTGTATATGTGTATGTACATACTTATACACATGTGCATACATACATACACACACACTCACTCACACTCACACTCCAGGGTTGTCATTTTATTTGTGTAGGGATCTTTTATAAAGTCCTTTTACTTTGTGAACCTCCAACTCTTGTATCTTGTAGTCCATATCAGTTCCCTGAGGCCCTTAGCGGTAAAGTTACTTACCAATGGTTATATAGCTAGTGCATGTCAGTCAGGACTTTAACCTAGATCTTAATGACCGATGCCAGCCTTCTATCTGCTCTGCTGCGTTATCTATGAACAGAAAGAATTTGAAGTTTTCAATTTAGTTGCTTTACCTAACTTTTGCTTGTTTTCCAAGTAGGTATAGGTACTGGACCTTTGATTTCATTGACATAGAGAACTCTGGGCTCTCAAGCAGGGCATGTTGGTGCCTTCTCTTCAGTTTATAGTCTTAGCTGCCGAGGCACTAAGAAGTCAGGTGACTTGCTTAGTTACACAGCTAGTGTATGTCTGAGGGGGTCTTGAACCCAGGTGTTTCTGGCTTTGAGGAAGGCTCCCTGTCTAGTGTACTATGTTGCTTCTTGTCTCCAAGGCTTCTTATCTGTTCTTCATTGTAACAAGTAACATTGAGATTGTTAGGATGACAAACACAATCAGAAACTATGTGAAAAGAAAGGAAAAACTGGTTGATTTGATTCTTGTGGCAGGTCACCTGGCCTCTTACTAAGTAGAAATACCATGTCAGCCTTGCGAGCTCCTGGCCTGGCCAAGTAGTTTTGAGCCTTAGAAAATGCTGAAGGTGTGTGAACGAAATACTCTAAAAATCAGCCCTTCAGAAACCTGATAGCAGCCCTTCACACCTATAGATGTTCAAATGCCATGTGTAAAAATAGTATTAGAGTTAGTGAAAGCTGTAGAGGTCAGTGTTTCCAGCTGAAGCCAACTGGCAAAGGTCAAAGAGCATTAAAAGTTGCTATAGAAAAACCCCTGTGGGGCATGGAGCAGAAGATAAGGAAGAGATTTCTCAACTACATAGAACAGGGGTTGATTAAATCTTAGAAGATCTTTTAAAAATAATTACCTCTTTAAAAAGAGTCCATGATTAATTTCGAATACTTGATATTTTCTTATTAATTTTCAAAATTGTAGGTCAGCATCATGTTTTTCTTGCTAAAAAGTTTTGTTCATCAGTTTATAAGTGTTTGGAATCCTCTGGTGTTTTAAGATGACTATGTATAATTATGTTTGTATTCAGTCAGTCCATCAACTAGCATTTTTTAAGTGCCTGCTATGTGCCAGGATCTGTGCTAAGTGTTGGAGATACAAAAAAAAAAAATTCCTGCTCTCAAGGAGCTCACAGTCTAAAGAGGGAGACAACATGCAAACAACTATACAAACAAGATATATACAGGTAAATTTGGGGTAGTCTCAGAGGGAAGGCACTAAGAAAGGACTAAGAAAATCCTCTTGCAGAAGGTGGGAATTTAGCTGAAACTTTAGGGGAGATAAAGAAGGAGAAAGTTCCTGGCTTGGAGGACGCCCAGTGACAATGCTTAGAGTTGGAGATGCAGCGTTGGGAGTTAGTTCCCACTAAGCCAGAAAATATAAATCTCAAATTTGATTAAGGAAAAATTAGTTTTCATCAGATCTAAACTAATTTGAATTAAATATTAAGGTGACATGGTATTCCTGCAGTGTTTAATTAAGTTTTGAGTTCTTCACATATATTATGAAGTGTTGTTATTATTTATTGGTTAAAAGTTTGAGCTACCTCTTAAACTTGCTGAAAATTTCACAATTTTTCCATTAAAATTTTTTAACTTGTCGTTTTTCTCTTTTAAGTTGAGTGAATATAACTTGCAAAAACAAAGGATTTATTTGCAGTAGACATAGCAAATTCATTTTGTTCTGAAACAAAAATAAGCTTGAAAAAGAAACATACTTTATTAATGTCTTGTTTCTCCTGAAACAAAGAGATTATGTGAAATTAGTTTATTTCATCTTAACCCTAAACTTGCTTTAGTAGAAGGTGGGAACTCCAAAGAAGCTTCCTGTTAATATGGCTGAAAAGAAGAGAAAATATTTCTTAATATAACAACTGGTCCTAACTTTGCTATGAGCATCCCTTTATTATTTCTTAATTTCATCATTTAGCGTCATTTTAGTCTTCAAGGTCGTTGTCTTTCTTTCGTAGATTTGCTTTAGTTCTCATGTTAATTTGAAGCTTTAAACAGCTTGCTGTGTTGCAGGACTTGAGGTTAGAAGGAGCTGCAGCTTACTCTGCTCTGCTCTTTGTAAAACGGAGCGTTGATGCTCCCAGCTTAAAGGTAAAGAGAAATGTTCGATTTTGATAGAGGCTTAATTTTCTACAAATTGTAAACGTATCAATTTTTAAGTACTTACGATTTAAATTAAGACTTTAATACTCGGACTTAGGAGACTTTTTGGCAAAGTGAACCCTGAACTAATATTTTTTCTGCAAAGTTCATTGTTTTTACTATTAATATGTTTAGGGTGCTATTTTTGGAGCTGATTAGTCCAGAAATTCTTTTTGCTGTTGTCACTGTTGTTGTGTTTCCTTGTTTCAATCCTCAAATGATAACTTTTTTATTAGTTACAAGAAGCCTGGGAAAGAGAATATTTTTGGTATCTATTTTCTTTCCAAATGGTAAAATTAAAAGTGATGGTTTTTATTATTCAGTGAGCTAAAACAAATCTAGACTATAAGCAGGAACTTAAGGATGTTATTTCATTGATTTGAGTACTTTATTTGCATGGACGCATCTTGCAAATCCTCTGTTCTTTATAAATTTCTGTGGCTCCAAAAATTCATTGCATGGTGTTCACCCTTCTTGTGATGAACAAGTTCAGACTCAGCTAAGCCGTACTTTAGATGACAGGTACAAATATCATTAGGGAGTCCATGTATCATTCAGAGTGTTTTCAGCTTCGTAGACTGCCAGGCCACGTTCTCTTCTTGAGAGCAGCCTTCAAAAAGTTCCATGCTACTGTGAGAGAAATACCGAGGGATTATTATTTTGTGGAGGAATTTTGTCTTGCTTACATATTATTTTAACTTGCTTTCAGGAGATGATGGCTATGAGCAAATTTCTAGTGATGAAGATGGAATTGCTGATTTAGAACGTGAGACATTTAAATATCCGAACTTTGATGTTGAATATACTGCTGAGGATTTAGCTTCAGTGCCTCCAATGACATATGATCCATATGACAGAGAACTTGTACCACTTGCATACTTTAGCTGCCCATACAAGACAACTTTTGAAATTGAAGTCAGCAGGATGAAAGACCAAGGTCCTGATAAAGAAAATTCAGGGGCAGTAGAAGCTTCAATAAAGTTAATGGAACTCTTAGAGCTATATCAGGAAGATAGAGGTGCAAAGTGGGTCACAGCTTTGGAAGAAGTTCCAAGTTTAATAGTAAAAGGATTAAGTTATTTGCAGTTCAAAAACACACAGCAAGACTATATTGGTCAGCTTATAGATTGGACCATGCAGGCCTTGAATTTACAAGTAGCTCTCCGTCAGCCCATCGCCTTAAATGTCCGACAGCTCAAAGCTGGGACTAAATTAGTGTCCTCACTAGCAGAATGTGGGTCTCAAGGAGTGATGGGACTTTTACAAGCAGGAGTTATCAATGGATTATTTGAACTGCTATTTGCTGATCACGTATCATCTTCTCTTAAACTAAATGCTTTTAAAGCCTTGGACAGTATTATTAGTATGACTGAAGGTATGGAGGATTTTTTAAGAGGCAGGCAGGACTTACATGAAAAAAGTGGTTATCAGAAACTTTTGGAGCTCATACTTTTGGATCAGACTGTGAGAGTAGTCACTGCTGGTTCTGCTATTCTCCAGAAGTGTCACTTCTATGAGATTCTGTCTGAAATTAAAAGACTTGGTGATCAGTTGGCAGAGAGGTCTTCTATTCCTAACCACAGTGAGTCTGAGCAGGACACAGACCCTGGACTTGAGAGAACAAACCCTGAGTATGAAAATGAAGTGGAAGCTTCTTTGGATATAGTTCATCTTTTGGAATCTTCTCTTGTAACCGAAGGGGAGATAGAGAAGCTTATTAATCTCTTAGATGAAATCTTCCACTTAATGGAGACTGCACCTCACACAATGGTTCAGCCTCCTGTGAAGTCGTTCCCGACAATAGCGAGGATTACTGGGCCTCCAGAGAGAGATGATCCATATCCTGTCCTATTCAGGTAAGATTCCTTTATTTTTATTTTTTTATTAAATATTTTATTAGAAATAGCATTAAATATAAATGCAAACAATTAAACTTAGGTCTTTCATCCTACTGTTACAGGTAGCTAGAATTTTTTTCTTTTTTAAAATAAAAGTCAGCTGTTAAGGTTTAAAGAAAATAATTACCTTTTTTGGGGAAAGTATCATATGATTATGAAGAGTTTGTAGATTTTGGAGTACATTCTCTTAAAATACCCTAGCACTGTGTTTCCAAAGGGCTTAAATTCACAGAGGTGCTGTGGAATATTTCAGTTTTCAGCCTAACTACTTAATAAATGCAACTGTTAGGTTCATTTGACCTAGGGTCGTTGCGGAAAAACATTGCTAAGAGTACTACAAACCAAAAGTTTGAGAATTTAAGCTGTAGCACAAATTCTTGAAATGTTGTAAGTTACTCTTCTTTTATATCCCATTAAGAACAAGAACAACTGATGTGGTACAAGTTGATTCATAAAAGGACATTGTCTATACTACAGTATAATAATTGATGTCTGTGATGTTCCTGAGTTATCAAGACAAGTTTAAATAATGTTGAGTATACTTGCGTCAGAAACGTGATTTATTTTGACTAATAATATGGTAGGTAGATTTATTATAGTTGGCTGAATGACTATCCAAAAAGATTTAATTAATGGATCATTCATTGTTACCCTGGATAACAGTCTCTGATGGCATTTGCAGCCTTCTGTCTTATTAACGTTTTTATCAGTGACATCTTTGGATGAAGATGTAGGTGAGATATTTATCAAATTTGGGTTTGATTCAAAGTTGGAATGGTTAGCTAATATTGCTGATGACATAATCAGGATCCAAAATAGATGGACAGATGGATTAGAAGAATTATTTTTGTGAGCTAAAATTTTTCCAAAATAAATTTTTGTTGATATCTTTTATTTTTATATAAATTAAACTTTTTTTTTTTTGGAGGGGGGAATGCAGGGCAGTTGGGGTTAAGCAACTTGCCCAAGGTTACATGGCTAGTGTTAGGTGTTTGAGGTTGGATTTGAACCCAGGTCCTCCTGACTCCAGGGCCAGCCCTTATATAAATTAAACTTTATCCTGTATCCGTCTCTCATCTCCTGCCTAAGAGCCAGCTAATATATCAAAGAATTTTTTTAAAAAGGAGAAAAAAATTCAGCATTACAGTCAATAGTTTGAAATTTCTATACTTGCGGATCCTTTCTCCGGCCACCTAACCTCTGTAGAAGAGTTAAGGGAATTGTTATTTCTTATCTCTTCTTTGAGGCCTTTTTTTTATCATTTGTGGTTTCTGTTGTTTCCATTTATCTTGTAGTCATTGTTGTATATATTGATTTCTTGGCCCAGGTTACTTTTATTTGCATCAGTTCGGATAAGTTTTTCCATGCTTCTCTAATTTCATTATGTCTTTACAGTAGCACAGTAATGTTCCATTACATTTATATATAATTTATTCAGCCTAGTTAATGGACGTCTGCTTTATTTCCAGTCTTTGCTACTACAAAAAAGCATTGTTAAAAATATTTTGTTGCGTATGGGACTTTTTTTTTCAGTGACAGTTTTGGGGCATATGCTTAGCATTGGAATTTCTGGGTAAAGAATGCATATTTTAGCCATTTTATTCACATAATTCTGAATTGCTTTCCAAGATAATTGTATTAAATTTACAGCTCCAGCAATAGTGCATTAGAGTGTCTTAACTTTCCACAGTTCCATCAAAATTGACTATTCCCAAATTTTGTCATCTTTGTCAGTTTGCTAGGTGGGCAGTAGAACCTTAGAGTACTTTTGATAATCATTTCTTTTGTTATTTGTGATTTAGAACTTGCTTTCCTATGATTATTGATAATTTGCAATTCTTCTTGAGAGAACTCTTTGTTCATATCTTTGCTTAAACAAGAAGAAATTTAATAAAGATGAATGTGAGTGATGTCCTACTCTTTAGTTCAAAAGACTAATACCATAAGCACCATATGGCTTAATTGCAGTTAATGAGAAAAATACTTAAGAGTTTTAATGGGATATAGGATTAGTGTAAGTAATTTGTCATGGCAGAGAGATGATCTTGTTTAAGTACATCATTTTTATAGATAAGGAAACAAAGGCTGGGAGAATGTGAGTGTCAGAAAGCTAAGTAGGAGGGCAGCTAGTGTCTCAGTGAAAGACCTTAGCTTTAAAAAAATCGTCCCACTGCATTTGGGGCCATTTCTAGTCATCCTGATGTGTATCTGGCCAGTGGACCCAAATGGCCTTGGAGGAGAAAGTGAGGCTGGTGACCTTGCACAACCCTCCCTCACTTAAATCCAGTTCACTTGCATCCCCACGGCATCACCTTCTCTCCTTGAGAGAAGGACAAACAACAACAACCAGTGGATAGTGCACAGTGCCAAGAAGTCAGGAGTCAGGAAGACCTGAGTTCAAATCCAGCCTCAGATACTTCCTTCTATGTGCCCATGGGCAAGTCAGACAACCTCTGTCTGACAAAATGGATCCACTGGAGATGGAAATGGCAAACTACTCCAGAATCTTTGTTAGGCAAAGCTTAAATGGAGTCATGAAGGGCCAGACACAATTGAAATGACTGAACAACAGCAACAACAGCTTAACTGCAGGACTAAGACTTAAACCCAGCTCTTTTGTCTCCAAGTGAGCTTCTCTTTATACTGCCACTCATTTCGAAGGGAAATTGGTAGGCTTTGGTAACTGATTTTCCCCTCTTTATACCTCCATATCTAAATATTTCTGGCTTAGCTGCCCAGGAGAATGGGGTTTCAGTTGCAGAAATAAGAACACCGTTGCAAAGAGATGATTTTTATTTTTTAGGGAGAAAGAAATGAATTCTGGTTTGAAATGACAGCAGAAGATCCACATATCGGCAATTACTGTTAATTTTGTGCTTGACTTCGTTTAGGTTGTATTTGCCTGAAGTGTAGTTGCTTATATGGCAGTTAATGGGAGACTTAGTATATTAAAGTGAAGTAGGGGCTTGTGTGGGGAAATTTCTTGAATTTAAATGTAATGATCTAAAAGAAACTTTTTTTTTAGGTTTCATGAATTTTTCATCTGAAATATATTAGGTTCATTTGGCAGCCCTTGTTCAGAGCATTGTGCTAGGTGCTGGGGAGATAAAATTTTAGATAAGACTTCCATTGCTGCCTTGGAAATTATAATCTGTAGGGGTATACAAATAACTGCAACACATTTTATTTAAGTTTTGTTTTTATTATGAGCTAGCAGTAGCAAACATGAAAGTTTCCACTATACAAGGAAGAAAAGAGGATCGTATATGAAACTGTTAATCTCTGTTATGTAAAGTTTTCTTTGACGTATGTGTTTAATTCAACAGAGTAGCATCCACAATACCCTGCTTGTCTGTGTTACCTTCTGAGTTTCTCCTCCAGTCTGTTTGTTTGGTTTTTTGGTTGGGTTTTTGTTGTTGTTATTGTTTTTAGAGATTGGGTTTCCTTCTCTCACCTGTGTTGGGAGTGCAGGAACTTCTTATGGGGCTGAGCTGATGCTGTTTAATATTAGAAGCTTTAATTTGCCGTTTTTCCTGATGTGAGCCAGTTTGCCCCTCTTTAGCAGGCTGTTCGTCCCCACTTTCAAGGGCTCACCATATAGGGGCCAACTTTTGATTGACTTCAGTGCTTTGGCAGCGCAGAACACCCAAATGCAAGTGACCTACTAACTTTAGCTTCCTGTACTAAGGAGGGGTTTCAAGACTGTGCTACTAATCCTGTCTTTTGTGTTTGTTTAAACAACCTGGGTTCGAATCCTAATTAATACGTTTACTAGGACTGGTAGAATCAGGAGTGAAATTTTTCGATCTTTCAGAGCCTCAGTTTCCTTATCTATAAAGTAGTGATACTAATGTTTATACCGTTAGCAAAATGACGTATCCTTAAAAAATTTCATGGATGTTAAATCAGTATGTATTTCAGCACCCATTTTGTGTACTAGAGTATATTCTCATGAAGTTATTTTTCATTACACCAAAAGTGTTGAAAGGATTACCATCCAGTTCTAGTCCTTAGGAAGTATCAGTGTTGGAATAATATGTTTATGTTACTATAAATATTTAGATCTTTGGGGAGGGGAAGAATATTTTTGAAATGTTATGTGTTGAAAGGAATTAAATGTTATGACTGTATTATTGTTTATGACATAGTTTAAGAAAATAATGCTTTATTACGTTTTCTGTTAAAGTTGTTCATTTATGGGAATTATTTAATGGGCAGCTGTTTATTAGGTATCTCCTCTGTGAGGCTCAGTGCTTGGTGTTGGGGGTACAGACCAGAATGAAACAATTCCTGCACCCAAGAAGCTTACATTCTGTTGGGGGAGACAGTATGTATGCCTTTAAGTATGTGTAAACTAAATGTAAGGTGATGTGGAGGGCAGTGGTGGTTGGGCAGTTGGGAAAGACTTTATGTAAGAGATGGGGTTTGCACTGAATTTTGAAGGACACTAGAGATTCTAAGAGGTAGAGGTGAGAAGGCAGGAATGTAGACATCAGTTTGGTGATGTATACGTTTTATCTTCCTTACAGATACCTCCATAGCCACCACTTCCTAGAATTGGTCACCTTGCTGCTGTCAATTCCAGCAATAAGTGCTCACCCTGCTGTGCTGCAGGCTATGAGAGATGTTTTGAAGTTTCTCACACAGTCACAAAAGGGTCTTCTTTTTTTCCTCTCGGAACATGAAGCAACCAACTTGCTGATTAGAGCTCTTTGTCACCTTCTTGATCAAGAAGAAGAAGATGGTCTCCAGGCTGACAGTGTTCTTGATGATACATTTGCGTTGTGGCTCCAGTATTCAACCCAGACTTTGCAGTTTATTACAGAACTGTTTTGTCATTTTCAGCGTTGCACAAACAATGAGGAAACTGACCATTCAGATCTCTTGGGAACCCTTCATAATCTTTACCAGATTACTTTTAACCCTGTGGGAAGAGCAGCTGTTGGTCACGTCTTCAGTCTTGAAAAGAATCTCCAGAGTCTTATTACTCTAATGGAGTACTACTCCAAAGAGGCTTTAGGGTAACTATTTACTGTTTTTTGGTTTTGTTTCCCATTATAATGAAAAACTAGATCAAGCCAACATATTTTTCAAAGGAAGACAATTCAAAAATAAGAATTGACACTTTTTTTGGATGTTTGCCTCAAACTGACTTACTAGATGATTAAAAGGTAGAATTACAGAAATAACAAATTGCCAAAAATATGCTGTGACTCTGACTTAACGAAATGGGTTGCCGTGTGTTATCTTGTAGCCATGCACCTCTTTCTTATAAAATAACAAGACCTCACAAATGAAATAAAAACTGCCATCTTGGTATTCAAAGTACTCCTACAAGGTTGTGAGGAACCAAACTTCTGAGCTTCTGCTTCCCTTCCCCAGAAGGATAGTGTTGGCTGTTCTGTGTGAAGCAATGGGCAGGGCAGTAATTGTGTATCTAACAGCAACGGTTTACTTCTGTAGCTGTGAAGGCTTGTGTTGTCATTTCCATCATTCTGGTGATTCACAAAGTGTGTGCTCTGAATTGTATGGAACTTAAATTGGCATACACATGAACAAGTCTCCACTGCTGTCATTCCTTGCAGCAAAGAATTTTACTCTGCTCTGAACAAAAAGTTCTGAGAACAGCTGCATTATAGTACGCATTTATTCCTATGAACTGAGTTTGAATACAATATAATCTCCTGTCTTCAGAAATTACATTGTGGCATTTGAAAATTATATTGTGTGGCATTTGTAACTATCAGCTATCTTATTCTCTTTAAAACTAAGTGGAAAAGAGGTGGTTTGAAAGGCAGTATTGAGTCTGCATTTTGTACCTGAGAACCTAGAAAACCTTTTATGTTATAATGAATGAAGAAATAGATGCATTTATTCCAAGAGCTTAAAAATCTTATCTTGTTTCAGGGACTCCAAGTCAAAGAAATCGGTAGCTTATAATTATGCGTGCATACTTGTTTTGTTGGTGGTTCAGTCTTCTAGTGATGTCCAGATGCTAGAGCAACATGCAGCGCCTCTCTTGAAGCTTTGTAAAGCAGATGAAAATAACACGAAGTTGCAAGGTGTGGTACATGAAGTTATTAATGTGTGCAGAACATCTAGAAAAATTATTTTAAGTATCTCCTAATGCCTTATCAAGTTTTGATCATGAATAGAGTGATGCCAATATATTTTTCACTGTATAAGATTAGATTTCAGTTGAAGAAGGTTTTATATACAGCCAAGAATTTTAGAGAATTATTGGGAACATGTCTTTTCTTAGAAATAATTGTGGCATTTGGTGATTGACTACTAAGAGTGGCTAACTTAAAACTGGAATAGAGGTGTTCAGTTTCAAATTTGCATTTATCCACTTATTTCATTGTAGGTATATCTTACCTTTGTAGTTTATTCATGAACTGTTTAATAACCTGTTGGAATTATGTGGAGATTTGATTGTTGAAAATGGACACTTATTTTTAAAAATAATTTGATTTTGAATAAAATATGTCTGGAAAAATCTTATCTAGGACATTTTTTCAGAATTCTGATATATGCATATATATATATTTAATTAGAAATATTTTGTGTTATTATTTCCATTTTCCAAGTGTAAGAACATAATAGGAAGAAAATTTATTTACATTTTTGAGCAAACATTATTAGGTCATATGTGCTTAGGACTTTAAATTAGGTGCTTATTTTTTTCTTTTTGCCTAACTTAGATAAAATCTTAGGTCTTGAGTAGCAGATTTTTATTCTGGAATACTAAATAAAGTTCCATCAAAATTATGCATTTAGCTGTTCTGTCCATTCATAATTGTTGAAGAAAGTAAGAGACCTTTATCTTGATTTTCTTTCTCCTTATTCATATAGTATGTCTAGTATAGCATTGCTTATATATGTAAATTTTTGTAACTTATTTTTTTTATGATTATGGCAGAGTTATGTCATAGCCACCGGTAGAATTTGAATCCAGTGTGATAGATATTTTTTACCTTTTTGTTTATATGATCTCTTTTTTCCAGTAGATTATCTACAAGTAGATTTCGTTTTTCGTGTATAAATGTTTGATATGGATAAGTACTTCATTTTGACTAATGTAATGTCTAAAAAAATCAAAATAGATTTAAATATTTTATAATTTATATTAAGGGATATGATTGTTCCCCTAGTTTATTTTTAGAATGTATAGTAATTGAGAATAATCATGATGTAGGTGCTAGAGAGCATCATTATATCCTAATGGTAGAGACATGTAAATAATAGGGACATACCAGATAAGCACAGAGAACAAAATATCTAATAATATATAACTGGCATATACATATACACATGTAGAGTGTGTCCCAAATGTCTTAGTACAGTTTTGCACAGTGGCCAGTTTTATAAAATGTATGTGTGTGTGTATGTGTGTGTGTATGTATGTATGTGTATAAAGAGACAGACACATACTCTGTGGAACAGTGGGATACAGAGCTAACTTTTTGACAGAGCTGGCCAGGGAGAAATGAGTCAAGTCCAGTTCTGAGACGTACTGGTTGTGTGGCCCTAGGCAAGTCACTTAGTGTCTTAGTACTCAGTGAAAGTACTGACCTGGATTTTCAGATGTAGTTTTCTCTCTGGACAGTTTTCGATACCAGTGAAATCACGAGTCCCTCTCCTTGTTTGTAATATATATTGAATTTTGTTCTTGACGTTGAAGCAGAATATAGTTTTTCAAATTGAAAGTAAGAATGAATGTTGATAATTAAATGGATACCATCAAGAGCTTTCAGGAAATTCAGAAGTATTGTTTTTAGAAACCAAATAACTGAAGTAGTTATATATTTTAGGAATAATGTTATATTATGGTATCATAGATCAGAAACTTTATGAGGCCTTTGAGGCCATTTAATTGAGTCTCCTTTGAGGAACTGAAGCTAAAAGCTTTTTAAGTGACTTGGCCTGGGCCTCACAGCTAGTAATTGTCAGAGGTGGAATTTGTTCCTGGATGCTCTGACTCCAAATCTAACGCAATTTCTGTTTTACCTCACCGCCTCTTGCCTTCTTTTTTAGGATTATTTGAAACCTCCAAACCCATTCATTAGGAAAGCAGAAACATAATTTAATCATTCTTTAGGGAGAACAGAATTTAATTTATGGAAATTAAATCTCTATGTGATACTGCTGTTCTGTATTGGTCAAGAATCTTTTCACAGACTTTATTCTGAAAATTTCCGTTTTAGTCTAAATTTAAAGTTCTTTTTTTTCCTTTCAGAACTTGGAAAGTGGCTGGAGCCTTTGAAAAACCTTAGATTTGAAATTAATTGTATCCCAAGCCTAATTGAATATGTTAAACAGGTTAGTAAGTCTTTACTTGATTTTAGGACAATTTATCATAGAATGTAGCAATATTGCATTAACTTATCCTCAAAGAATAGGAAAAAATTAGTTTCTGTTATTGCGCAATCATGTTAATAAAACTAACATTTTTGACTATGGGCCCTTTGTATATTTCTACTAGACTCAGACACAAACTTGTATCCCACCCTTATTTGTAGCTTTGTTTAAATCTTTTGGTGTATTTGCCAAATATTGCTCTGATTTACCTCTGCAAATGTGTTGTAGTGGATAAAATGATTATCTTGGTCAGGAAGACCTACTTTAAGTCACCTTTGACATTAGTTCTAATGTGGCTCCAGTTTCCTAACCTTTAAACTTTTTCAACCTAGTAGCGATCATACCTACCTGATAGGACTTTTGTGAAAATCATTTATAAAATGTCAAGCTTTTTGAAAACTTTAAAGTGCTGTGTAAATGCTACTAATGTTTTTGTTTTGGGTTTTTTTTTAAACTAGACATTTGATTACATTGGTATTGGGAGCTCCAGCTGAAGAACTGTTTCTTCCAGTATTGAGCAGAACCTTCTCTGAAATTTAGCCTTGGTTGTCTGTGTGCAGTCAGAAGTTAAGTGTGTCACCCAGAGTCATAGAACCAGTTGGGCTCAAAAGAGGAGCGTAAACCCAGATTTTTCTGATTCTGAACTCAGCTGTCTATCCGCTTTGCAGCCTTGCCTCTTTAGTTTGTTACTGTTACTGTAGTGTTTATTAGTTTAAAGAGGGTTACTATGAGGCTCAAATGAAGTGTTTTTGCAAGTACTTTGAAAAACGAAAAGTAAAAAATTAAATTACACATTCATTAAATGTTTGCAATGATCTAGGTACTATGCTAAGCATTTGACAAATATTACCTTCACCAATCTGAGAAGTAGGGGCTTTTATTTACAGTTGAGGAAACTGACATGAGGAGAGGTTAAGTGACTTGCCCATGATCACAAAGTTAGTAAGTCACAAGTTAGATTTGAACTTGGAGCTTCCTCACTTCATGCTTGAGTTCTGTCTACTGTGCTACTTCTGCCTAGCTGCCTTGGCAATATTATATGTTATTGTTTACAGTGGTGTATGAGTAGAGCTTATGAAGAACTGGGTTCAAGTTCTACCTCTTGACACTTGCTGCCTGGGGCAAGTTGACAGTGGGCAAATTACTTAACCTCTCAGTGTCCCAGGCAACCCTCTAAGACTTCTAAGTTGCTGCCTGCATTAATTGTTGCTAGAGGGAGTTAGGACAGCTAGATTGGCACAGTGGAGATAGCACTGGGTCTGGTACTCAGGTTTCCTCATTAGTAAAATGAGCTGCGGAAGGAAATAGTAAATTACTCCAGTATCTTTGCGAGGAAAACCCCAAATGGGGTCACAAAAAATCAGATAGGATGGAAATCACTCAAGAACACAACAATAATAACAAAGAGTAAGTTTCCTTATTCTGGAGCCCCTTATAACAATGAAATCACAAGTCTGTTCTCCATTTCCTATTATTGTTGGTGGATCAATTTCAGATCAATTTCAAGTTAAAGTCAAATTTCATTCCTTTAAAACTAATTTTTATTGATATCTTTTGCTTTTATATTGCCTAATTTCCCTCTGTATCAAACTCCCCTTCGCCTTTCCCAGAGAGCCATCCCATATAACTAGGAATTTAAGGAAAAAAAAAAAGAAAAGAGGAAGAAGAGAAAAAACAGTCAGCAGAAGTGATCAGTACATCAAACAAATCTGAAAATATATGCAGTGTTTCATGCTCATTGACCTCCCAACTCTGCAAAGACCTAGGGGAGGTGATTCATATATTTTCTTTGGGATTATGTCTTTATAATTTTGCAACATTTACTTTATGCATTTCTTAATGTAAAAACTTAGTTTATATTGCACTTCATAGATTGTTATGATTAGTTCGAAGGATAATTCAGTTTGTCATTGCTTAAAAACCTCTCTTAAGGAAGAACACACTATCTCCTGAAGCAAGTCCTTTCATTTTTGGGTGGCCATAATCATTTTTTCCTTACATCAGGACTAGTTCTTTATGTAAATCATATTCATTAGTTTTATTCTATAGGGTCAAACTGGACAGGTTGAATGCCTTTTCTAACTGATAGCTTTTCAGATACTTAAAGAACTTTCTCAAGATCTCCCCAGCCTTTCAGGCTCAACTTTAATTGATCCTCATATCAGACTATTCTCTAGACCCCTCACTATTTTGGTTGCCTTTTTCTAAATGTTCCCTAGTTTATCACTAAACTTCTCAATAAAATTGTGTTCAGTATCCTCTACTCCACATGTTGTCTGACCAGAGAAGAATATAGTAGAACCGTTATCTCTTTGGTCCAGGGCATTAGCCTTTTCTTAATTTAGCCTAAAAATCACATTAACTTTTTTTTGGCTACCATGTATTTGACTAACTTTGCTTATATTTCATAGCACTTGCTTTCATGTTTATAAAGCAACCAGGAGATCCTTGACATTTCCTCTTTTAGTTGGTGATCCTACTACTTCCACCACCACCACCACCATCATTAGCATTACTACCATTACAAATACACACGTATAAATATTCAGGTTCTTTCTGCCTTTATATATCCAGCACTTAGCACAGTGCCTGTTGATTGATTTCTACTTAGACATCCCTCTATATTACATCTGAGAGATCCAGTACTTGTTTTTTCGCCATTTATGTGCCCTGTTCTCTTCCACTCCAGTGTTTGGTATTCCATCCTCCTCCCCCCCTCCCTTTTCCTGTCAACTATATTGTCTACCATCTGTATAGTAGTAAAGATCAATATTTAGGAAGAGCTTCTATTTTACTTGGGCTAATATGCCTTCCAGTGGAGCCTGATGCACATTTTGTGAATTGCTGTTGTTGAAAAGCTTATATAACTGATGGCTAACCTCTTGGGGCTGAGCCTTTCCACACTTATATAGGCTGTGGCTGGGCACTGGAAGTGGATTCCTTTCCAACTTTTAAAGATCTGTTAGAACTTACTTGGCTCTGGCAGAACATTTGAGGAGGCAAAGTCACTTACAATTCTATTATGAGATCTCAGAAAAGGATTCTAGTGACAGAACAAAGTAGAGACTCCCAGGATAAGTAGAAGAGTGAGAAAAATATTTTATGATAGCCAGATTAATACTAACCCACAGGGGCAAAATGTAATCCAAAGACTATAGATAACAGATCATTGTTATCAACAAGATTTATTCTTTTTACCTTTTTAGAGTCATGTATAGCATCATAGGATGTAGAAGTGAAAGGAACCTCAGAGATCACCTAGTGCAATTCCATATTATGGATGAGAAAACTGAGGCCCAGGGACATTGAATAGTTTGCCTGTAGTCCCATGACTAATAAGTGGCCAAGCCAGGAGTTAGACTGAAGTTCTCTTAATTCTTAACTTCAAGAGATTTTGGGAGGTGTGGACCAGAGGTGTAGGTGGCCTACAGTGCTTTCTGTGTGCCCTTATGCTTACTCTGTGCCTGCTAAGTGCCTGTTAGATAATCCCTGTCCTCAAGGATTTTATATTCTAATAGAGGAAGGCAACAGAAAAGGAACTGAAAATTGAGGGTGATGTTAAGATCAAGACCTAGCATAGGAGTATGAGAGAAAAGATCGAAACTGCAGCTTAGAGAGGAATGAAGATATGGCTGTGCTGTGCACCCTCCTTAAATGGAGGTTCCAAGAAGAACCATCCAATCAGAAAGAGGCTGAAGGGTCAGAGGACATTTTCAGTGAGTGAATTTTAGGACTGCAGTGATCTTTTGTTAATTGTCTTTGGTTGTATGGTGGAGAGTACTGATCTAGGAGTCAGAAGATCTGAGTTTGAGTCTTGACTCTGACAGTTAACTGTGCTAGATAAGACACTTAACCTTGCTGTGCCTTCATTCTTTATGGTCAGGAAAGCTCTTGTAAGTCTTAGAGAATTATATAAATGAGTTATCATGATGATAAATATGGGACAATAAGCCAGTGTTCTTTCATCAAGATATTTAGCTGAACATTTTTTGATGTATAGTATTTTGATTTTCATATTATATTCAGTACCTTTTCTTGCAGGGACAGGTTCACTTTTTATGAACTTTACTGTGTAGGGCACTTATTCCACATTAATGAGAAGAGTTTGTTATAGGCTAGAACTTGAACTTTTGGTCTCAGTGCCTAATGCAAAACATTTGGGTGAAGAGGGGTGGTGGGAGTTAGAAGGATTGGAGGGCAGTGATCAGTTGAGAAATATAGGGTGAAAGTAAAGTAAGAAAAAAAAGAGAAGGTGAGGAAGAAGAGCTGTTAATTCTAAGAGAAATCTTGGTGTATAATAATAGCTCTAATAAAGTGAGTTTCTATACAATGTGAAGTACCAGTACATATGTTAATGTGATATACGAACAATATTCTTTTTGTTACTAAGAAAGTTTGTTCTTTACTGTGGCCTCAGACTCTCATTGTTTGCTTTTCCCTCCTTTATTTCATCTAGAAGCATACATTTTTAGGTTTAACAGAGTTTAGTGAGGCTTATTTTGGATTACTTAAGCAAAATAAATCAGAGCTAATGTAGGACCTAAATATTTGAGTACATTGCTATATTTGATATTATCCTGGTGAAGAAGCCAGAAATTTTAAAGTATGGTCATGTATAGTACAACTGTTTTTCCATGATAGCTATCTCCATAACCTAAGGCAGGTGGTTCTCAACCTGTGGGTTACCTTCAGTTTGTAACAATGAAAATACATCCTGTTTATCAGGTAGATTCATAACAGTAGCAAAATTATAGTTAAGAAGTAGCAACGAAAATAATTTTATGGTTGGGGGTCACCACAACATGAGGAACTGTGTTAAAGGGTTGCGGCATTGGGAAAGTTGAGAACCACTTACCTAAGGGATCAGGTTCAAGAATTATAGGATATGTTTCTTCAAGCAAAAAATACATTTCTTTCACCTATTTGACACTGTGGTAGGTAGATTCTACACAAAGCAAAAAAAGAAAGCTGTCTGTTAGGCAATATTGACCTGGATAGGTGAAAAAGAACTGAGAACAATTGAACTTGTATTGTTTTTAGTGTTAAATATCTGTCCCCTTCCCCCCCGCCACTCTCCTGGCCAGCTAATATTGAATAGGAAATAAGGTTCTTTTCTCTTTACAAACTTCATTTCCTCCATCTCCCTACTTCATGCTTCTTAGCAGAAATTGAACAGGTTTTAAAGGAATGGCAAAAACAGTGGAAGAGACAGCCCTGTTTGTTGAGAGTAAGGGAATGTGCATAGGAATGCCTTTGAGCTGCAAGCTGTAACGGGAACATTTTGCTCATTATTTCTCTCCCACTAAAACTGCCTTGTAGCTGTAAGATATCTGGGTATAAAAGGTAATTATATAAGTTTTTAAAAATTATAGCAATGGAATAAGAGAATTTTGTGGAGAGATGGGCGAAGAGGAAGTTGTATTGTTAGTATGGGGTCATGAGAAATTATCATTTCTGATATGGAACAGTCTTACAGAGAAGCAGTGTATTTGATTTTTGCCAATAGCTTTGGTTTCCAATAAGCCTTTTACAAGAGATATTTCAGAAGTACCCAATTTGCCTGTTTGGTATTTTCCATTTTCTTCTATTCAAACTTCTATTAAACTGTATTCAGAATACTGAAATTGGAGAAGAGGATAGAAAAGAGAAGTAAAGATTTAATTAATCTTTTTTTTTTTTTAAAGCTAGTCACCTCCTTAGAAAATGAATTGGTCATGTGTTCGTGTACATGAACTTATGTGTTTCTGGGATGACAGGAAACCATTGGTATTTGTAGGGAATGTGTTCTAATTCCTTTGAACTTGTAAATGCTGTACATGATCATAATAAGAACTTGAATAGCTGACCTGAAGGTACAGTTACCCCCAAAGGCTTAGATTCATGCTCTCCAAAGTTCCTTCTTATCATCTTGCCTGTCTTTCTTCAGAAGCACCTACTTAGTCAGAAAAATTATTCTTCCCTCCCCCCTGCTCCATTTGCAGTTAAAATCTCCCTTCTGTGAGTTCTTGTTTATCATTTAGGTAGTTGTTTTGATGAAAGAAATTCACAATAAGATTTCCTTGACTTTATAGAATCTACTTTAGGGTATTTCCATGTTAAAAGAGGAACTTGGAATTCTTTAGTTGTAGTACATGTGGGGGATCTTTCTATTTTTTCTTAAGGGCCATCTTGTGTTCCTTAGTTCTATATTCTGTATTCCTCCATTATCCCCTATTCCCCAGTAGCTAATGAATTTGATAGTAAACATTATTTTGATAATCATTTTAACTCATCTTTCTTTCTCAAGTGACCCCATTTCAATCCATTATCCACTTACGTGCCAAAGTGATTTTTCTAGAGTACAGATCTGTCTATGTCACATCCCTTTCTCTCCCCCACAATTGAAAAGTTCCAACAGTTCCCCATTATCTCTAGGATCAAATATGAAATACTCTGGCATTTAAAGGTTTTGACCACCTGGCCCCCTTCCTGCCTTTCTGGTCTGCTTCCACAATACTCCTTCCAAACTTTTTATAAACCAGGTCTGTTGACCTGTTTGCTATTCTTTAAGCATGTTGATCCATCTCCTGTCTTTGTACATTTACATTGGGTGTTCTCCATACCTGGCATACTCTCCTGCCACATCCCAACCTCCTCGTGGCCATGGTTTCCTTAAAATTGGTCACCTTCTACTGGAAACCTATCCTTATTTTTCCCTGTCTGCTAGTGCCTTCCCCTCCAAAGTTTTTTCATTTATATATATTTCATAAACACATCTATAGGCATCACATATACATATATACAGTATCATCTTGCCATTTGATTGTAACTTCTTTGAGTGTAAGGACTATTTATTTTACTTTTCTCTATTTCTAGCATTTACTTCTGTGCCTGACATGTAGCATGCGCTTAATTAATGTTTGTTAATAGATTCATACAGATTCATACCATCTACTCCTGTCTCCTCATTTTCCCTAGTGATTATAAACATTTCAGGGCTTGGGAAAAAATGGACTTTTATTATGAGGCAAAGAGTATTTTTGAATATTTGAAACTGCAAATCAACAAGCTACAGATATGTAAGATGTCCATTTTGCTTTTTAATTTTTTAAAACTTAAAACTTAGTTTATTCACTGAATTTGTTGCCATTATGTTCATTTTATTCATTTTATTCTTTTAGATAGTTCACAGTAGAGATAAAATAGGTTATTAGAAAACTCTGTTTTAAGTTTACTCAAGCCATGTCTTTCAACTTAATATGTGTATTTTTTTAAACAAATACTAATGCATTACTGAGTTTTTTCTTGACCTGATGTACATAAGGACATGAAGTATATTAAAATCTCTTATAACTCTTGTTTTTTAAAAAGAATATTGATAACTTGATGACCCCAGAAGGAGTTGGTCTACCAACTGCATTACGTGTCCTCTGTAACATAGCTTGTCCACCACCTCCTGTTGAAGGTATAGTATTAGCCATTATACCTTTAAGTAGACTTTATATGTCTTAGTTATGTTTTTTATTATTAAATGAAATATATAAAATCTGTAATTATTTCTTTAATGTATAACTAATTTCAGTGTTTTATTTTTCCTTTATAAAGGTCAGCAGAAAGATCTGAAGTGGAACCTTGCAGTTATTCAGCTTTTTTCTGCTGAAGGAATGGACACCTTTATCCGTGTTCTGCAAAAACTGAACAATATACTTACGCAGCCATGGAGGCTCCATGTCAACATGGGGACTACTCTTCACCGAGTTACTACCATTTCTATGGCCCGCTGCACACTCACTCTTCTTAAAACCATGTTAACGGAGCTTCTCAGGGGTGGATCCTTTGAGTTTAAAGACATGCGTGTTCCTTCAGCCCTTGTTACTTTACACATGCTACTGTGCTCTATCCCTCTCTCAGGTCGTCTGGATAGTGATGAGCAGAAGATTCAGAATGACATCATTGATATCTTACTGACTTTTACACAGGGAGTTAATGAAAAACTTACAATCTCAGAAGAGACTTTAGCCAATAATACTTGGTCTTTAATGTTAAAAGAAGTTCTTTCTTCAGTCTTGAGAGTTCCTGAAGGATTTTTTTCTGGACTCATTCTGCTTTCAGAGCTCCTGCCCCTTCCATTGCCCATGCAAACAACTCAGGTATCACTTCCATATCACTTGCATCTTTATAAATGACTTCAGTATCACTTAAAAATCCGTGATCTTGGTTGTGGACCAAAAAAAAAAAGCCCTGAAGAAAATAACTGGAGGAGGGTGAAACTTGTAAAACTGATGCAAGTTGGGCGCTGTGATTTGTATGGTGGACGTAATACTTAGTGAATTTTTGTTAAAGTAAATTTCATTATTATACTGGAATTAACTTGTGCTCTTATGGTGTGTGTGGCATTTCTTAAAAGTATTGTTGCTTTTTAAATTGTGTTAGAATTTGGCATCTGACTGTTATTTCTCTTAATGAAATTTGTTCTAATGACTATTTAACTGAGAGTTAAAATATCTTACCAGGTCAGTTCAAATCAAGCAAATGTTTAGACTGTATAATAGGAAATTTTAAAAAAAATTTTAACTTTAGTAAAAATTTGCCTGCAGAAACAGATTGGTGTAGTAGTGTTTTCTGAAAATTATTTTTTGGTCAGTAATTGTAAATGTAAAGAAAGTTCATACACATATACACACATATATACTTTCTTAACAGGTTATTGAGCCACATGATATATCAGTGGCACTCAACACTCGCAAACTGTGGAGTATGCACCTCCACGTCCAAGCAAAGCTGCTCCAAGAAATAGTTCGTTCTTTCTCTGGCACAACTTGCCTGCCAATTCAGCACATGTTGCGGCGCATTTGTGTTCAATTATGTGATCTTGCTTCACCAACTGCACTTCTAATCATGAGAACTGTCTTGGACTTGATTGTAGAAGACATGCAAAGGTATTTTAATTTTATATTTTTTGGAAGACATTTATTTCCATTTACTGCATTTTCCTTAATAGATTTCAATATGGACATTTTGACTACATTCTTAACTTATGATTTGGAAATTTGGCTTCAGAACTCGTGGTACAGTAGCAAGAGCAGATTTGGAGTTATAGGACCTGGGTCTAAATCCCTGCTCTGCCACTTACAACTTGTGTGACCTTGGTCAAGTCATCTTGTCTAGGCCTGTTTCTGTAATTGTGAAATGAGGACTATATGCAGCTTTAAATCTATGATCCTGTTATCTGTCACCTTTGATTTCAGTGTTTCATATGCAAAAGTAATTCTGTTACTTAGTCCTTTGAAGGAAGTATCACATATATTTTTAAGGAAGCTTTATGAATTCACATAAAAGCAGCAGTTGTACCCTAATTACAAAAATATTATAAATGTAACTGTTAAAAATAACCGCCCAAACATATAAGGAGGTAACATGTTTGTACTCTAATAAAACCTGTTACATTGAAAATCAGATTTTAAAGCATAGATAGATTAGTGGCTGTTGAGATTAAATAAAGATTCTTAATTATATTGAACAATTTATCTCAAGAATCTTTCAAATAGCATGCTCCTCTAGGGTCATTTCAACTTGAGAAATTGTATTTGCTAATAAAATTTTAGGTATACATCTATTAAGTAAAACCAAATCCATTTTCATTTTTATTAGTATTCTAACATCTTCAATTCTAAAATAAGAGAGTTTGTATGTACTGTAAAGATTTCATGAAAAGTTGGCTTGGTTTTCAAGGATTAAAACAAGATAGACTGGATTACAGAATAGAAATGAGTTAAATGCCAGAAGCAGGAATATTCTTCACTAAGTTTATTACTTTGATTTCAGCAATTCAGAAGATAAAGAAAAACAGTACACAAGTCAAACCACCAGACTTCTGGCTCTTCTCGATGCCCTTGCTTCACACAAAGCTTGTAAATTGGCTATTTTGCATCTGATAAATGGAACTATTAAAGGTGATGAAAGATATGCAGAAATTTTCCAGGAATTGTTAGCTCTTCGATCAACTGGTGAGAGTGTCATTCATCAGCAGTGTGTTGAATATGTCACATCCATTTTGCAGTCTCTCTGTGATCAGGTACTTATATAATTTTTTTACGTATTGCTTTCAAAACAGGCTACATGTGAGCCTCTATCATTTTACGTATTAGTAATTGGATAGGTGACATCCTTTCGATTGTGCTGCCTTCTGTGAAGCAAGACCTTTTACAGACCCCTGCCATTCAGTGACCATGTCAGTCAGTTCAGAGGGAGTGAAAGGTTAAGCGGCAGTACCAGCATTTTGATACTTCATAGACCTCTGATATTTGGTCTCTTTGTTGGAGGGCTCTTTGTACAGCTGCTGTAACAGATTTCTTGATGGTAGTTGTGGTCAAGGTGCTCGTTTTCCTTTTGATTATTGTACAAAGGGTTTTTTCTGAGTTTTCCTTTTTCACATACAATAACTCATGAAGAATTGTAATTTTTAGGATTGTTCATTTTTTCTTTTCAGGACAGTTCTTAAAAATCTTTCAGGATGTGGGCTGGTTGACTGTATTCTAGGACTCCCTGGTTAAAGATGTCTGACTTTGTTCTCCATTGGTTTTACAGTTTATTCCCATGTTTATTCAGAGTGATTTAATCCAAATAGGCTTCTGTGACTTGGATCCTTTGACATCCCTTTGCATAGTATTAATTTAATTTTCAAGAATGACCTTGTAACCTGATGGGGAGATGTGGAGTTCCAGCATTGCACTGTTTGTGTAAATCCCATATTTTTTATATTTCTTTGTGCTTCTACTTCAACAAAACTTTAGTTCAGGATTCAGTCAAAGAAAGAAATCTTTTGGTGTGACATTTTCCTATATAAAGAAAAACTGGGTAAAATTCATAGAATGGATCTTTACTTGAGGGACCAGTTTAATCACATGTTTTAATTACACGTGAAATTTTTTTTTTTGCTTTTTTTTTTTTTTGGAGGGCAGTTGGGGTTAAGTGACCTGCCCAAAGTTACATGGCTAGTAAGTGTGTCAAGTGTCTGAGGCCAGATTTGAACTCAGGTCCTCCTGACTCCAGGGCCAGTGCTCTATTCACTGCACCACCTAGCCGCCCCATACACGTGAAATTTAATCAGCCGAATGCTAGTATAGCCCTAGCCCTAACTGTCGTCATTTCTGGGTCCCACTTTCTTTCACATTTGTCCCAAACTTCCTTTTGTAACTTTAGTTTCCAAGGCATTAAAAAAGGCAGTAGTTTGAGGGTTTTAGTATTGTGTGTTTTAATTCCTAAAACAAAAATCTGACCTCATTATTCCCTTGCCTAAGAATATTCATTGGCACTCTATATTTATCCCTTTATCCAAGATAAAATATAAACACATCAGTTTGTCATTTAAAGCCCTTCAGAATCTGGTACCAGTCTACTTTTATTACTCTTCTTCACATATTCTACATTCTAGCCAGACTTGCCTGCTTGTAATTTCCTGAATTCAGCTTTCCGTCTTTGGCCTCGGTACCTTTTCACAGGCTGTTGCCCTTCTTCTGAAACTTAGAACCTTAGAATCCTTGACCTCTTTATAAGTGCAGCTTAGCTTAGGTGTCACCTCTTATTCATTGTTGGTGTCTACTCTTTATCTTCTCAAATTGCTGTGTTTACTTAAGTGGGTTTTTTCCTTCACAGTGGACTGTAAATTTGGGCTTGCATTGCTCTCCCTAAGAATAGTGCCTCGGTATGACAAATAGAGTAAACACTTCCTGAATTGAATTTAGTTAGACCATGGTTGGTCACCTTCCTGCCTTCCCTTTGTCCTCACTTGGTGACCCTGTCACTGAACTCCAGGGCACTGGGTAACTCTTGAGAGTTTATTTCACCGAAAGACTGACCTAGCTTTCTTCTAGCTGTTGTTTTCTTATTTCAGCCCTGTTTCTTAAGTCACTGCCCTTACCTGGGATGTACCCCTCAATTTTCTGTACCTCTGCTTCCTGCCTTCCCTCCCCAGATTCCTGAGTGGGCTTTGTCACAGGGTCCAGGCTGCCCTGGCTGGGGAATATGCACTCCTGAGGTGGGCCTTCCTTTTTCTCTGGGAAGAATCATCAAATCAGTTTTCTGTCATTACCATTGGAAAGGACATGACATTCTCCTCTCTATGTATGTTAACTCTTCATTAGAATGTAAGCTCCTTGAGGAATTTTCTCTTTTATTGGTATCACCAGCATCTTGTACAGTACTTAGCACATAGTAGAAGCTTGCCTAGCTGGCCTTTTCATTGAGTCAGCTGCTGACAGAAATGAAATACTGACTTCAAAGGGACTTACATTGTATTGGGGGAGTAGTGAGTGCACATTTGAGTTTATATGAAATAAATGCAGAATTTTGACTGTACTGTAATGTCCATGGAGGGGAGTAATGTATAATAAAATTGCAAGAGTAGACCAGTCATATTGTGATGGGCTTTAAATGCTAAACAGAGACATTTGTGTTTGATCCTAGAGGCAAAAGCCAGTGGGCTGCTAGAACTTGTTGAGCAGGGGAGTTACATGGGCAAATCTGTACTTTTAAAATAACCCTTTGGCATCTTTATGGAGGATGGATTAAAGAGGGGAAGAGGCTGGATGCAAGGAGATCAGTAAATAGGAGGCTATTGTGATAGCCTAGGCAAGAAGTTATGAGGACCTGAAACTGGGGAATTGGAAATCATTTTGCTTATTAAAGTTTTTAGTTGTCTTTGTTCCTTTATGATATCCCTAGTCCTTTTAAAATGTTATGTTGTCCTTATAAAATAGAAATGCTAATACCTAATTGCATTTATTATCATAAGCAGACTTGAAAAATGCCAGGTGAAAAGGATTTTTAGTTTTTATAACAGATTTTGAACTTCTTTGCTAAATCATTCATAGGTTTTAAAAATATTAATTTTTTAAAAGTAGTCACGTTCTTTAGCCATAGCTAATGATTTAAGTTTGTCTATTATTTTAAAATAATTAAATCTTATTTGAAAGGAGGGAACTTTGATTTCTGTGTATATTTATGTGAGCATATATTTGGGTTGAAAAAGTAAAAATAACATTTTAGTGAAAGATTTACTAGGAATAATTGTTACTTTGTGAGATTAAAAGACAAAGTGAAGATATTTTCCTTAAGAATTTTTTCCCCTCATTGTCTTCATCTGTAGGACATTGCACTTATTTTGCCAAGTTCTTCAGAAGGATCACTTTCTGAACTGGAGCAGCTGTCCAATTCTTTACCAAACAAGGAACTGATGGCCTCAATCTGTGACTGTTTACTGGAGACAGTAGCCAATTCTGAGAATAGTTACAACTGTTTACTGACATGTGTCAGAACAATGATGTTTCTTGCAGAACATGATTATGGGTTCTTTCACTTAAAAAGGTAACACCTTATATCTCACTAATTAATGCTGTAGTTCCAGGGATTTTCATAAAAACTTGAGGTGCTCACAGCTTCTTTGAGCAATTTTTGGAAGATCATTTGGCACTGGAAACATTTTAGTATTCTTAAAGAATGTAAATATATTTTGGAGGTGCTGCATTTTTTTTCTTTTTAAAATACATGGTAATACGGTAAACAAGTGAGAAGAAAAATTGGCAAATGAGAAAAGACAGATTTCTGATAAAGTGGGAGAAATTAGGTTTTATGTGAAAGATCTTTAGCAAAGAGGTATCTCATAGTTAGTGAAATGAATTGGGACTAATAATTCATATCTAAAAGATGGAAACCTTGTTGGTTGTTTTGTGTTTGCATTTTATGAATTTGAATGTTTGTGGTGTGACACACTTCTCCCCTATAGCTCCTAGATGGTTCTAGATTTCCCCTGATTTTTGGTGAGGTTGGGGTGAGGTGGGGTGGCATAGCTACTTGCTGCAAAGTTGTGGGGGAGAGAGGAAAGATTGTGTAAGGCTGGGTACTATAATACAACATTCATTTCATGTCTTAGAAAATTAGTTTAAAAGCTGGAACTGTTTTGAAGTGCCGTGAACTTTTAGTTTTTTTGCAGTCCATCCAGTCTGGTCTTAGTTCAGTCCAGTGTTTCCCTGTCCAATCTCTGTACCTTTTACATGCTGGAAAGATAGGTTAGGGAGGAGGATATATATTTCTTTGTGAGTATTCAAGGATGAGATGAGAAAGTGGAGGAGGAGTTGTGATTTTAATTTTCTTTATTTCTTTACTCTTCCTAAAGCTATCCTGAATACACTTTGCAGATGAGCTAACTGCAGTGAAGGGAAGAGAGGAGAAAATAATAAGACCCAGAGGAAGTCCTAGTAGTTTTAGATTACCCTAATTTGGGGGACTTTATTCTATGAATGTCAAGATTCCCCTCTACATAAGAGTAATTGTGTGTGCATGCAGTCTGAACTATCTTCAAGTACATAGTTACATATAGAATCAAATTTAGGCTGTCTTTCTAAGAAATCTTATCTTTCTCTTTTGGCTGCAAAATTCTTCTAAATATTTGCTTTTCAAGTGATATTTCCAAGGGAAAAACATTTTGACATCCAGAAAAATATTTATTTACCTCTGGTCAGTACATCTATTTACTAAAGTTGAATGAAAATTCTTGTGGCATTAAGATTTGTTTGTTCAGTCATTTCTTAGTCACATCTGACTCTCCATGACCTAATTTTTGGGTTTTCTTGGCAAAAATACTAGAATAGTTTGCCATTTCCTTCTCCAACTCATTTTACAGATAAGGAACTGAAGCAAACTGAGTGAAATGACTTGCTCAGTTTCACACAGCTAGTAAGTATCTACGTCCAGATTTGAATTGAGGTCTTCCTGACTCCAGCCTGGCGCTGTATCCACTGTGCCACCTACTTGCATTCTAGACTTGTGTATTCTGATTTATTCTAGTTAGTTCTTTTTTTGGGGAGGAGGGAGGAAAACAAGCAGTTGGGGTTAAGTGACTTACTCAAAGTCACACAGCTAGTGTGTCAAGTGTCTGAGATCGGATTTGAACTCAGATCTGCCTGATTCACTGTGCCACCTAGTTAGTTCTTAAGACTGCACATTTTAATTGCATTGGTGTGTATACTTGATGTATATGAAGCTTTTCATTCCTACACAAATCAGGATTTTCTGAATGTATATATAACCTGTTTTATTTAAAGATGCCTTTCTTTATCTTCATTATTTTGATGATTGAAGAGAACTGTTCAAGACTTAAAAGAATTACTCATATTTTATCAGAATTACCAGAATTGAATGAGTAGGTAGAGCGTTAAAGTACCCTCTCTTAATGATGGAACAGTCTGGGACACTGAGTTGTTAAAAATTAATCTAGAATTACAAAATGGGCTGATGTGGATTCTAGAAGAGAACTTAGCTTTACCTTTACCTTCTCCACTAAGCCTTGAATCACTAAAAAGTGAATACTGGCGTGTATATCCTTTGGCACGTGGTATGGATGTTGATTTCTGGAATTTTGAGACCTTCCTTCTGCTTTTCCTTTGGGCTGTTGGAGGTTTGCTTGTCTGTTGCTCCTAAAACACAGGCCTTTCCCCTGTTACTCCCTCACTCAAAAAACTCCAGAGGCTTCCTTTTGCCTCCAGAATAAAATACAACGTCCTGAGACAGGCATTAAAGTTCCTTACAGTTTGGTTCCAGTCTACATTTATAGGCTTATTGAATGAACATTACTGTCCACACAGTCCGTACTCCAGGATCCAGCTAAACTACTCTGCTTGCTGTTCTTCCTGCTGTTCCTTGATCTGCTTGCTATTCCTTGTAAATGGCATCCCAATTCCTACATCTCTTCTGCCTTTGTATATATTGTTCTCTAATCCTGGGATATATTTTTTCCTTACTTCGACATCATAGGATCCTTTGCCTTCTTCAAAGCCCAACTCAAGTGCCACCTTCTATAGAACATGATTTTCCTTAGAGTCCCGGGTTCTAGTGAGCAGGTGATAATGATTTCCCTGGAAATTACTTTATATCTATTTGAATATATTTTTATTTACTTTCTGTTAGTCAACAAGCATTTATTAAACACCTACTACGTGCCAGACACTGTGCTAAATGCTAAGGAATATAAAGAAAGGCAATAAATGACTAGTCTTTGTCCTTGAAGGGAACATGATCTGATGGGGAAATAACATGTAGACAACTTTGTATAATATATGTGTGTGTATGGGGGGGGGGGCTCCCCCTTCTCCCTGATTAAGGGGGAGAAAAACTAAGATTATTGTTGTTTGTCCTGCATTTAGAAAAAAGAAAAATCAAACTGGGAGGGCAAGACCCTCAGTGCTTCTGGCCAAAACAGAAATAATTCCTACTCACTCAGGGTCCAAACAGTGACCAAGTGGGGTTTGGCCTGGGACTTATTGTTGGCCAGTCTATGAGAGCCAGAGTGATTTGGGTTTAAGCCTTGGTCCTTAAGAAAGAAATCTCATGCTGTAAACTCCAAGATATCTTGTGACAATTCAGAGGGGAAAGAAAGAGAAGGGAAGGAAGAAAGAAAGGAAAAAAGCTATATTGCCCAAGTGGCTAGTTCCAGTTGGTTCCCCAGTGAAGTGGCTCCTACTACTCACAGGAGTGTCGTTTGTCTTTTGTTCTAGAAGGGGACCATGATGTCATGGATGTGATGCCATGACATGCAAGTGAATTGGATTTAAGTTAGGGAGGGCTGTGCAAAGTAACCAGCCTTATTTCTCCTCTGGAGCCATCTGGCTCCAATGGCCAGATACATATCAGGACGACTGGAAACGTCCCACTGTGGTTCAGTAACCAAGAGAGCTGATGGAATCTCGGCTGCATTGATAGAGGCATGACTTATAGGAGTAAGGAGGTTACAGTCTCACTGTACTCTGAACTGATTAAGTCATGTTTGGAGGACTGGGTTCAATTATATTGAATTGGCTTTACATTTTAGAAAGGACAGTGATGAGATGGAGAATGTTCAGAGTAGTTCAGCCTGGATGACTAAAGGCTTTGTACCCAGACAAGGAACCAAGGTGGTTTCTCTTAGAGAAGAGAAGGTTCAGGACAACATGGCAGCTGTGTTTTATCATTTTAGGGCCTTTTATATGGAAGAAAGATTTAAGATCTATTTAGCTTCAGAAGACAGAACTATTAGAAATGATTAGAAGCTTCAAAAGGATAAATTTCAAGTACAATATCAGGAAGAACTTATTAAGAACACTAGTAAAAATGGGGTAGGTTGTGCCTGGGGTAGGGGGTTATGAGTTTTTCCTGTGAAGAAGCTTTAGAAAAGGTTGGCTGAAAAAAAAATAAAGAAAAGGTTGGCTTGACCACTTCTTGGGAATGTCATGGTAGAAATTTTCTTTTGGGTCTTGGTTGGAATGAGATAGACAATAAAGGCCTGTGAGGCCTTTTTTCATTTTATATTAGCAGGGACTGATAACTCTTAGTAGTACTATCTTTAATTTTTTTCCTTCCTCTCCATAGTTCATTAAGAAAACACAGTCATGCCCTGCACCGCTTATTGAAACGAGTTGTTAGCACATTTAGTAAGGATACAGGAGAACTAGCATCTTCTTTTTTTGAGTTCATGAGACAAATACTCAACTCCGATACAATGGTGAGTTAATACATTTAGTTTTTCTTGAATTTATTAACTTGTGCTATTACTGTGGAGTAATTTAAAAACCATTTTGTCTGTTATTTAGAATTTAACATGCATTTTTTTAATGTTATATTTATCAAGCATTTTGCTGCTGACTTTAAAGCACCAGTGTGAATATAACCTTTGAGACCAAAGGAATTTCAAAAATGTTTTCCTTCTCTTTGAAGTTTCATTTTTCTTCTTTACCATATTGATGCTACTCAGAAACCAGTATTTGTCTTATTAGTCAGTAAGTATTATGGATGATGGCATAGTAAGTTCTTTTAGCATTGAAGTACATTATATTTAGATTCATTAATCCAGTAAGTATTTTTAGCCTTTTTTTGGACTAGGCAAATGGCCTACCAAGACATAATGAAGTAGTCCCTTACCTCAAGGAGCTAACATCCCATTAATAGTATTAGAATGTTTAATTGGAGATCTGAATTAAAAACTGAACTGTCTTCCAAAGTGATGTCTTCTGCTTTAAACCTTCTAGTACAGATCTAAGATTAACAGTGGTTAAATGCAGCTTAGACTTGAGACTCTGCTATAACATTTTTGTGTGTGTGCAGTGGCTAAAGATAACTTATTTATTAAAATGTTACTAACAGGTAAGTTAGGGAAATAAAATGTTTTTTTATGAACTATTTTGATCATCAGATAAAGAAAAAGTTTTTAAATGTGAATTTTTATTTAAATTTTTAAGTTATACGTATACTAAGTTTATTGAGAATAAAGTTTTCCTTTATATGAGTTTGATTTGCAGAAGTTATTTTTTGTCCATTAACTTTTTAATTTTAGAAATTTACATTTTGTATTATGACTTGAAGAGTTATGAAGTTTTGAAAAAGTTGCTAAAAAGTTGGATTACTCAGTATTAGAAAACACAAGATGGACAGATTTAGAGAAACCACCCCAGATGTTCACGTGGACTATTTGTGCATTACCTGTTTAGAACATTCTGAGCTTGTACTGGTGTGATCACACAACTGGACACAGTGAAACTTGACTCTAGCATAGTCATGTCATTTTGGTCCTCTTCAGGAATGAATGACAACAACAAACCAGCTACAGATAATCTTTCAACAAGTTACTTGAATTCCTAAGGGTGTTTTGTTGTATTCACAAGCTAAAAATCAGTGTTTTCCTTAAGTATGAGGCAATATGAAATGGTGTGAAATAGTATCACACTTGTCTGAAATTTTCACATCTCATTTGGTTTTCCTGTATAGCAGTAGTGGTTAAAAAATTACATCTTTGCATCCTAAATTGGATATTTAGGAAGTTAGATTTCCATGGAAAGGTCTTTAAAAGATGTGAAGCTTAATTTAAAATTTGTCAGACATGAAACTTTTAACTGTGACCCAAAGGACAAATTATCATCAACTTAAAAAAGGCATTTTCTTTTATTTTTATGTTATTTATGATAATGATGAAGGAAGGATACCTTGAATAAATGAAATCTTCACATAATCTCACATCTAATAATTTTCATCATGTTCCTCACAACTGTTTTCATGAAACATAGCTACTGCTGGGTAACCAGATTGGCTTTTATTTTTGTTTATTTGGTTAATTGATACCTGTTCGCTCACTATCCACTAAAACATTTAGTGAGAATAGATTATAATTGAGTTGTATTTGAATACTTACCATTCTGTGATAGAGGTGCTAATATTTTGGAATGGATATAATTTGTACAGATAGGAAGAGAAGTCAGGGGTCTTGGTAGTTTACAAATGGATTAATCGTTATTTTTGTTCTTGTGCAAATATTATACTTAACCATTTAATTTTCAGATTACATTTCAGTAATATATTTCCTTTAAGAGGTTAAAGTGTACTATATCCTTATATTTAGAAGAAAGTTTGATGTTTTGAAAATTGTCCACTTTTAATTGTTCAGATTAAGGAAAGAAACTTATTGAGCTGTGACTATATCCTTTAAGGCAGAAAATATTCACTTCTACACCTGATGGGATGTCATCTTTAGTGGGAAGATTGCTGTCCTCTTCATTTGTTTGCCTTCCTGTCTCTTGAGAGAAAATTTAAAACTCTGTCAGCTCTTTCTAATGGCAGGCATAGTTTTATTAATTCTTGTGTAACAGTTTTGTTGTTAGACTCTAGTGTATTTTGAGGAAGCCCATTTGATACATCATGGTACCATAATTGAAAATAAGTAGGCAGAGTTGTATCACTTCTTTGAGATTGAAACATTAATGCTTATTTTATTGCTTCCTTTAACAGTTTTGTGCTGGTATAAAGCAAAACCATCAACTGAAATAATACACTAGATGATTTAGATGTTTGATGTAAATGTGTAAATTTTACAAATTTATTATTTTAATTTAATATCTGTCTAATGTTTACAGGGATGTTGTGGAGATGACAGTGGTATCATGGAAGTAGATGGATCTCATCCATCGAGGACATTGAGTCTTAATGCTGCAGAATTAAAACAGCTTTTACAGGGCAAAGAAGAAAGTCCAGAAAGTTTGTTCCTTCAACTGGAGAAGCATGTTTTGGTAAACAAACAAAAAACCCCAAACCCTCAAAGGACCCATTCCCTCTAATCCAGCAGTTCTCAACCTGTGGGTCGTGACCCCTTTTGGAGTTGAACGACCCTTTCACAGGGGTCGCCTAAGACCATCGGAAAACATATTTCCGATGGTCTTAGGAACCGAGACACCGCTCCTCTATCCATCTCCAGGCGGGTCCGCCCACATGCAGATATGCCCATATACAAGTATAGAAGGGTTGCGGCATTAGGAAGGTTGAGAACCGCTGCTCTAATCAAAACATATTTTCTCCCTGTCTAGATTACTGTTTTTCATCATCACTGTTTTGAGTAGTGATCCCTGCAGTGGGTGGTTGGTAGTATTTTTTCCAAAATCATACTGAAATAATTTATGAAAGATTATTGAACTTCTCGGAAAATCTTTAAGAAGTATTTTTGAAATGTAGCCTACTCTCTTGATTGCAGGGTACCCCTTACTATCCATTTTATATAAAGGAAATTTTTGGAAATAGTCTTGTGTTTATTGTTTTACTTTTTTTAATTGGAAGATGGAAAATTTTTGCCTCGTAAAGTATTGATGTCAAGAATTTTATTTCAGTGGCTCAGATTTTTTCCGTTAAAAGTATGTGGGCATAATAAATATTATTTATTTTTTAAACTTGTGCTTTATGATTCACGTATTTTCTTTTTCATCTTAAACCTAGGAACATTCTAAAGATGATGACAACCTGGATTCTTTGCAGGACAACATAGTTGGTCTTCGACAAATGCTGGAATCTGCAGGTGATCCTTTACCACTTAGTGATCAAGATGTAGAACCAGTACTTTCAACTCCAGAATCTCTTCAAAATCTGTTTAATAATAGGTAAAACAATTTTTTATGTTGTTGTTCTCTGGAATCAGTAGCCATATTAAATATGTCACCTGTCTAGTTTTAGCAAAATAAAATACAACCCCCTTAGTAATTGGCTTTTTAGTCAACAAACCTTTTTAAGTGTCTCTGAGGTGCCAGGCATTGTGCTCAGGGCTGGGTATACAAACACCAAAGGGAAATGGTTCACATTCTTCAATGCCCTCGCTAGTTTGCTTCATAGAAAAAAAAAAAAGGTTAGAGAGTTCAGCTCACCCTGGGCTCTGGGGCCTTTGCTGGGCTAATGATTGGTTATGTGATTATTTGAGCCTCCATTTTCTTATCTATAAAATGAGGGTGTTGAACTGAATGATCTCTCTTCTTTGAATATTTGTGGTAAAAAAAATTTCTTTGAAAATAGACTGCTAGCCCTGTTTAGTGAGAGAATGAAATCTATGTAGACATTGAAGAATTAATCTACATATTATTTTAAATCTTGTTTAATTTTTGCTAAGGACTCTTTCTGAAGTAGCTATTTTAAAGTTGTAGCACCAAATTTACTAACCCTTCAGATATTTTAAATTATACTTTACACAAGATTTGGAAAATGATCTTAAATAGTTTGATGTGTGCTTATCACCAATGTATTTGCTGACTTTTGTTATAGGACTGCATATGTGCTAGCTGATGTCATGGATGACCAGCTGAAGTCCATGTGGTTCTCTCCGTTCCAGGCTGAAGAGATTGAAACAGATTTAGATTTGGTAAAGTGATTTTTTTCATATATATCCAGAGAGTTATTTTAAAATTGTAGATGGTGATAGTTTCTTTGGCTCCTAAAATGGCTTTTACTTTGTGCCAAAATTCTGTTGTTGGATTACTGATACAGTTTATGTTTTGTCTAACTGTGCATTTCATTCTTTGTTTAGATTTCTTTTATTTTTCACATCTACTTCATTTTAGTTCTTTCATATCAGTGGTATGAATCTTTGAGAAGCAGTCCTGAAGGGATAGGATTATAGTCTTGCCTCCTTATTATACTGTCTCCATGATAATATTTTCTATAGGCTGAGTTTTCTCTGGGCAAGTGTATGGTGTTCTGTTTTCCTATAAGCTATTGCTCTTGCCTGGTGCTAGGATGATAGAGAACCTCGTGATGGAATGCTCAGTTTGATCCTGTGTGTGAGTGTGGGAAACATATTATGACAACTAAATCCTGTTTTTTTTTAATAGGATCCATTTGGTGAAATGATTATTTTATAGCATAATATGTTGTATTAGGAGGGAAGCATGCTAAATTCTTTAGAACACTGAAAAATTTTTGAATGTATAGTTAAGCACATTGAACTTGTATGAAGTTTGTTCTCCACAATTTCTGAGAGAAAAGAATTTCCAACCAATTTACTTTTATTTTAATAAATACTGGAGCATTGTTATAATAATGGTGAGGTATTGAGCATGATCTTGAAAAAATAAATTTTACTTGAATATTTTTATTGTAAGAACAGATATAAGCTATTTATCATCATATTCTGTTTCTTTTTTTGGGGAGGGGGAGTGGGCAATTGGGGTTAAGTGACTTGCCCAAAGTCACAGGGCATAGTGTGTCAAGTGTCTGAGGCCAGATTTGAACTCAGTTCCTCCTGACTCCAGGGCTGGTGGTCTATTCACTGCACCTAGCTGCACCTATCATCATATTCTGTAAATGCTTTTGAGAAATCTTTTGCTGAAAACTTAATTTATGATTAAAGAAAGACATGCCCTTCTATTTTTCACAATTGTATTATGATTTTAATGTCATAGTGTTGCCTTTTAAAAAAAATACTTTTAGTGTTACCTTTTTAACATTTAAAATAGATTAATTATCTTAGATTGATACGAAAAATGCCCAAAGTACCATTTAATATTAAGTCTTTTTCTAGATAGTTTAGTGTATAAGAGATTGTACTTTTGCTCTGGAAGGTGATACATTAAAGATTTATAATAACATTGTTTCATTATGTAAAATTTAAGAAATTTAGGCTTGATCAATTTAAGAATGTTGTGTGTTTAACTATAATTTCTGTTAAACTGAACCCCTGCTAGACCTTCTTGGAAGTACCATGGTAGACAAACCTTGCAGTAAAGAAAATATGAGTTCTCTTGATGACTTAGGCTCCTTCTCTTTTGGAAACTGGTCAGGAAATTTCACATGCCATCATCCTTAGTCTCTATCAGGCTGTAGACATTCTCCTTTGTCTCAAAAAAGGTTGTGAGACTTTGCTGTCTCTGCTTGATGTTTTTGTTTTTTTTTTTACTTTTTCAGAAACTCAGTTTTAAAGGATTTCCTTTACTGATAAAAGTTCATTTATTTTTAAAGTATACATATAGCCTCCCCCATACCTATCTAAATGTTGGCTTCTGTATATTTTCCATGTTAGGAAACTTCTGCCAAAATTATACTTAAATATTTGCGTCTGGAAACTCCTTACCTCACCAATTACACTCTTATGAAATTATTCTTTTATGATTGCAGGTAAAAGTTGACCTAATTGAGCTCTCTGAAAAATGCTATAGTGACTTTGATTTGCAAGCAGAATTAGAGCGTTCCTTTTTGTCAGAACCATCATCTCCTGGGAGGACAAAGACTACAAAAGGGTTTAAGCTTGGCAAGCACAAACATGAGACTTTTATAACATCAAGGTAAGCTTTGTTACTCTTCTGTAGCTCTCTCAAAACAACTGCAGATGGCTGAGGAGCATTCCAGAACATGATCTGGTAAATTACACAAAGTGGTGGTTTGAAATACAAGCTGTTTTTTCTGGGAGTCTTCCCACTCCACCTGTAAAGATTACTTATTCAGTTGGCTTATTAGTAGGTTTAGGTATAGAGAGTTGGGCCATTGCTATATTTTTTGATTATAAGAAAACTTGAGGGGCGGCTAGGTGGCATAGTGAATAGAGCACTAGTCCTGGAATCGGGAGGATCTGAGTTCAAATGTGACCTCAGACACCTAACACTTATTAGCCATGTGACCTTGGGCAAATCACTTACTCCCAATTGCCCTGCCTTCCCCCTCCAAAAAACAAAAAAAAACAACAAAAAAAGAAAACTTGAGTGTCTTGGATATTTATTGCTTTCTTGTGCTTGAAGAAAAGGGAAATTAATTGGGTCATTAAGAAAATGTTTTTTACTTGCAAATAGCATTAATGTCAGCTCTGTTTTTTCCCCTCGATTTTGTAGCATACGGTGTATTTCTCTTATGTGTTGTTTTCTATAAAAGTCATACCAACTATTTTTTTTTGCTTTTTGGAAGGGGGAAGGTAGGGCAGTTGGAGTTAAATGACTTGTCCAAGGTCACACGGCTAGTTTGTGTGGGTTTGTGTGTGTGTGTGTGTTAAGTGTCTGAGGCCGGATTTGAACTTGGGTCCTCCTGACTTCAGGG
This sequence comes from Pseudochirops cupreus, assembly GCA_028627135.1. NCBI lineage: Eukaryota > Metazoa > Chordata > Mammalia > Diprotodontia > Pseudocheiridae > Pseudochirops > Pseudochirops cupreus. The sequence continues at coordinate 469,014,861 of CM053580.1, forward strand.
CCGGTGCTCTATTCACTGAGTCACCTCGCTGCCCCTGTCATACCAACTTTTTTTTAAAATTGATTTGTTTATTTACTTTTAGTTTACAAGATTCAGTTCCAGAATCCCTTGAGTTTCAAACTTTTCTCCTCTCCCTCCCCTCCCCCCCCCAATGGCAGCATGCAATCAATTATAGGATCTGCAAATACTTTCACGTTGGACATTAGTCTGATTCATACCAACTTTTTAAGGAAAAGGAATTATTTTTGGTTTGAGGGAAAATAATCTTTTGAATGAAGTTTGGAAACAAATGGAAGAGATCTTTGTGGGAATTTTCAAAGTATGAGTGCAGAGTTAAATCAGTTTTAATTTGTTTTCTCTGGTAACATGAAAAAATGAAGTTTCTTTATGTTCTTCCTATTATTTTTAACTTAAGTATTTAAAAATTTTAATTAGTGGAAAATCTGAATACATTGAACCTGCCAAGAGGGCTCACATTGTGCCACCTCCGAGAGGAAGAGGCCGAGGAGGATTTGGACAAGGTATCAGACCCCATGATATCTTTCGCCAGAGGAAACAGAACACAAGTAGGCCACCATCTATGCATGTGGATGATTTTGTCGCAGCTGAAAGCAAAGAAGTGGTCCCACAGGATGGGTTACCACCACCAAAAAGACCACCCAAAGTGTCACAGAAGATATCTTCTCGTGGTGGGTTTTCAGGGAACCGAGGAGGACGAGGTGCTTTTCATAGTCAGAATAGGTTCTTCACTCCACCTGCTTCAAAAGGTAATTTGTTTTTTGGGATAATGAGTAAGTTGAAAATTCGCCTTTGTTTTCTCAGAGACCTAAGAACTTTTGTCTTAAAAAAAAAAAACCATACTACTTATTAGTCAGAATTATTCCAGTGACTCTCATTTGTGAAAGAAGCTTTTAGATTTAGAGTGGAAGTATGTGGAGTGGGAGGACATTAAAGAGAAATGTAGTTTGACTTATTTAAGCAAATATTTCTCTCATATTTTTATCCCAGTATCTACTTAAGTCTTTCAGTAACATTTATGACCATTATTTTAATTTTCATGCATTGGATTTATCCATCTGATTTACACAAGTAATTTATTTGAGATTATTCTTAGTTTACCAATTTATATTCATCAAATTGCTTTCCAAGGCTAATATTGTAAAACTATCCCTTTTAGGATTTTTTAAAAAGTTTTTTGGTTGTCTAAATTAGTAGATATATACATGTTATCTGCATAATGTCCTACCTGCTGCGTATACATATGGGAACGAAAGAGAATAGATTTCTTTAACTGTATCAGTAATTCTTCCTGGAAGTTGTTTCTCTTGAGTTAGTTACTTTTATATTCCAGTAATTTGCCTGAAAGTTTTTCAGTAAGCTGTTAGTAGTATTCCTTCAACCTAGGACTTAATAAAGGGCAAAGTTGTGAGTCATTAAATACTGACATTGTATTTTCTGTTCAGGAAATTATAGTCGTCGTGAGGGAACACGAGGTTCCAGCTGGAGTGCTCAAAGTACACCACGAGGAACCTACAATGAAAGTAGAGGAGGGCAGAGCAATTTCAGCAGGGGGCCTCTGCCACCACTTCGGCCACTCAGTTCTGCAGGTGGGCTGTGTTTTTGTTTTCAAATAGTACTGATGATATGGGAAGATGTCTTCTGCCCTCTTTCAGGTGGGAATATGAAAAACAAGCGTATTGTGAGACATTAAATGCTCATATGAATTTCTGTATTTTTAAGCTAGCAGTATTATTAATGATTTCCAGAAATTTCCTGAACAGCATGACAACTTGGATAGGACTAAACATTTGTGCTTATCTGGCTTTAAAAAAAAATCCATTAGCAAGGTGTTAGGGTGCTTACTATATTTCATTTATTGTCCTAGGAACTAGGAATATAAAGATGAAACAGTGCCTGCCCTTAAGGAACTTACATTTATATGCAAGACTATAGAGAACACATAACAAAGAGATTCAAGGTCTAATATAATAATGATAGCCTTTTTAGAAAAATACTTTTGGACAGATAATGTCTAATCACCTTTGCCACCCAAATAACAATAAGAAAATCAGTGATTCTGTACAATTCATTTTTTAACATTTTTTGTAAAGGTGACCCAAAAGTAAGTCTTTGGTACTAGATGTAAGAGTCACGTTCTTGTCTAAATTGCCATATATTCTATTAAATGAAATCAAAGTTGTGTTAATTTCAGTTCTATTTTGAATAGTATATTTAATATATTATTAAGTAATAATAAATCAGTGTTTACTTGCAGGAGCAAGAATTAAAATAACTATTTTTTCTATTGTAGGATATCGTCCAAGTCCACGTGACCGTGCTTCCAGAGGTCGGGGTGGACTTGGGCCTTCTTGGGCAAGTGCAAATAGTGGCAGTGGAGGCTCAAGAGGAAAGTTTGTCAGCGGAGGCAGCGGGAGAGGTCGTCATGTACGGTCCTTCACACGATAAAAATTTTTCTTGGGAACATGCTGAAAGCATAGACATTTCATCAAGACAATTTTTAAAAATTAAGGCACTGAAGGACCAATTTAGACTTAACAGATATCGGGAGACATCTGAGAGAATATTTTTATCTGAAGAAAGATTTTGTTTGATACGAAACATGAAATTTCAATAAAAATCCAAACATTTTTATGTATGGTTGCATATTTTCTCTTTATATCCTAAAGCACTTTGAGGGATTTCATAGAAAATGCAAGATGTATCTCAGTTGGGGCATTAAAAATTCTAGTAATTTTTTGTTATAAAATATTCCATGCCTGTGTAGAAAGTAGCATTTTTCTCTGACTGGTTAAAAATATGAAAAAAAAATAGCTTTTTTTTCTTTTCTTGATCGAAAAGCGCTATGATTTTGCTTTGCTTCTCAGGTTGGAACTAGTAGCCTAGTTTTGATGGTGTTACAATTAATACACCACAATAAGACATATCTTACTGCTGTTTGGGGAGAAATTAGGAGCATTTAGTAAGACTTGAACTTTATCTTAAAAAAACGTGCATAAATTTCAAAAGAATAACATTTTCCCCAAGGAGAGTTTTGTCACCCCGAGTTTTTCCATTCACAGTATGGAGCACTGTTATCACAGATGCGGTGTATTTATCTTTGTCGGGTTGATACTTTTAATTTCTGTAGTTGTGTATTTGTGAGGTGATGGCTGGAAGGAAGGGTTCTGTTTGATAAGAAAATGACTGAAGGAAACAGCACATCAGACATGTTTTCTCAGTTACTTAGGTAAGCTGTCTTTGATGTTTAAAAAAAAGAAAAGGTGAATGGAAAAATGTTAATACTTAGAACCCAAACTACCATACAACGTTTAACATAAGTCTGCCTTGTTTGTATCAAGTGCAGTATTGTGTAGTGCTAAAGATTGGATGTTGTGGTTTGCAATTCTGTATAACATAGCGAAGGTCTCTTAAGTAGCCGTATTTCTTATGAGATTATTGGATGAGACAAAGGAATCTGAGATAGGGCTATGAGTTCAGTGGAATGAGATACGAAATCACTGATTTGTCTTTTGGTCTTGAGTTCTTCTGTAGTGACCACTGAATAATACTATGCTGCAACTGTATCTATAGCTATTAAGTGTGCTTTCAGCTATTATGAAGACATTACAGATAATAAATATGTTAATGTAGAAGTTGCTCTTAAAATGAGGCTAGTCATTCAGGGAAACTGAAGAGTAACTTTGTGACTGACAGTTTTGACTGAAGAGATAAAACTTCACATGAGTGGTAGTAAGGTAATGTAGGAAACTGGAAAGTTACATATTATGGTCATTTAGGATATGATTATAGGTGTACACAAATGTCTACAGAAAGAACATCTTTAACTCTATTTTAAATTATTGAATCCCATTGACATATCAGGAGGAGGCCTCCTCCAAGTTCATTCCTTGTCCATGTAGGATGTTACTCTATTCCAGAGGCAGATTTTGTCAGTGGTAAATGTACTCTGAATAGGAAAGTAGCTATTTTTCAGGATGCTTTTATCTTTTTAAAAGAATACTTCAGGAAAAAATAGGTCACCTTTTAGAAATTAGTTAATATGCATCAGTCATAGGTATTGATGAAAATATGAAAAGGGAATAGGTAGATTTTTGAAAATTTTGTTAATTATAAAAAATTGATTTAACAAATGTATCTTAAGAGTACATTAGAATTGTGTCAGTCTTGAAAGATAGAACGGATAGGGGCAGCTAGGCGCCACAGTGAATAGAGCATTGGCCCTGGAGTCAGGAGGACCTGAGTTCAAATCCAGCCTCAGACACTTAACACTTATTAGCCAACTTGGGGCAAGTCACCTAACCCCCATCGTCCTGCCTTCCTCCTCCAAAAAAAAAAGAAAGATAGAACAGCTATAACTTCATTCTGTCCTGATTATAAATAGAAAATAACAGAGATGTAGTCTCCCCAAAGATGGTTGTCATGCCATTCATCATCATGAAGGGTGTCCAGGATAAAGTCTAAGGGGAAGGGGGCTTACTTATTATAGAGTGAGGCACTCCAGATGTGCCTGCTTGCAAATGGCATTGTACTGGTTACATCCGGTTCTGTAACATTGTAGAGCTTCATAAATAAGATCCAGAATCACTCAAGAGAGTTTGGCTTTTCCACACAGGAAGAAATCAAGGAGATGAATAATGTGTGTTGTCTAGACTCTTAATATTCAGCTAGAGGGAAAGCCCATAAAACAGGTGCATCATTACATACATCTTGGACAGATACATCAGACTAACACTGAATTGTTCCTAGAACTGAATAGGAGGAAGCAAATGGGTTAGGTTGCATGTAGAAAATTATGCTGTTATTTGAATGATATCCAGTTTTACCCTGAACAAAGACCTGTCTTTTAAACACCAATATTTTTTGACTGATACTATATTTTTTTAAAGCATGGAAATAACCACAGTCACTGAGGAATTAAAAGTTTCAGGTACCCTAAAGCTCAATGGAAAGATGCATGGTGGCTTTGAAAAGATGGTAGCAATACTACTGGTATAATGATCGGAAAAGAAGCCACATGCTAGGATCATAGAAGAGTGAGGGGATAGTCCATGTAGAGGGACTGCTGTTCTCCACTCATATGGAACACTGAGCTCTAGAGGAAGTCTCTCAGCAAGGACAAGAATTTCATAGGATGAACTAATTGTGTATGGGTTGAAATCTACCCTATCGGAAGAAGTATCCACATTAATGAGATCACAGATCATCGATGTAAGTAATGAAAAATGCTTCAGATACTTTCTGGAAACACTTGTGCTTTTGTTAGACTCATAGCCAAAGTTGAGAATTGTATATGTTAATATCTTAAGAATATGGAAAAATAGCAGCTCTGAAATGTTGTTACCTATCATGGCAGAAAGTGCTACTAGCTAATCATTGCATTTAAGTCCTGTGTCAGATGAAATTTTTATTCTTTTTGGTCAGTAGCCATTGCCAAACATGCAGAATAAAGAAAAGGCAAAATGTGCTCTTCAGGGAAATACGATAAAGTTTCAAATTTAAGAGTGAGTTCCTGAACCTGTAAGAGCATTAAGAAATTCATGAGGGAATCAGATAAGTTTAGCTTTAGTTTTTGAGGAAGCTAATTTAAAAAGGGGATGAGAAATTTTGGACAATGTTATATCAAGCAGTAGCTTATTTTTTTCTGGAATTACTTGGTAAAAAATAGTTAACAATTATCCTCCCAAATAAGCGTAACAAAGTTGTAGAATATGAGGCAGAAGGTGATGTGAAAAGCCTTCCCGTGAAGGAGCCCTGCAAATAACAGGTTTCTTGTGGCTATAGAAGAGTTTGGTATCTGCCCTGTGAGCATATTTTGTCAATGGATTCTCTTTTTAGAAAGACCATAATTTGAGAAAGACTTAAGATTCTAGCTGGTTTGCATTTGGTTAGTTAACTTGTAACTCACTTCAGAACTTCATTTTTGTGGGTATTCCCTCCAGTGAGCAGGCCATTAACCCACTCAACCCCTAGTAATCATTTTTTAATGAACCGCTATGTTCAGAAAACAAGCCCTAGGACAGAGGTTCCTAATCTTTAATGGTGTCCTAGACTGCTTTGGCAGTCTAGTAAAGCCTATAGAACTCTTCAAATAATGTTTTAAAATGCATAAACTAAGATATGTATCCTTATAAAGGGAGCAATTATATAGAAATAGTTATCAAATATAAAGAAATAAGTTCATGGATGTCATGTTAAGAAACTTTTCACCTAGCAACTAGCCTTTTTACATTGAACATGTTCAGATGTAACTAAATTGGTCCACAGATAGCACTGCTGGGCTGTATTTAAAGGCTTTCCAGCCTAATAGGACTGTTCTAGCCTGCAAAATGCAGGGTCACCTTTAACATCATGGTAAGGCATCAGAGTAGGACTTATATTAACATAAAGTTTTCAGACAAAACATTTTATTTTAAAAATCCAGATGAAGAGATTAGGGCCTACCTGAAAAATAAGCTCTGAGTCTACTCAAATTGAGTCAAATGCTATATGAGGACTAGTGGAAAGGCCTGGAAAAGAGAAAACTTAAAAAAAAAGAAAAAGAAAAGATAAAATTTAGAGGAGAAATACAACAGTCATATTCAAATATTTGGCTACTGTTATATGGAGGAAAGTATTAGATTTGACCTGCTTGGCACCAAAGGGCAGAACAGAGACTGAACAGTAGAAGTGGTGGAGTTAGATTTAGGCCCAATACAGGGAAAAACTTCCTAATGGTAATGGTGTCCCCCCCTTACTGGAATTCAGTGAGCAATAGGTCCTTGAGTATATCGTAAAGATTATTACTTTTAAGATAATGGTTAGACTAGATTGTCTCTGAGGTGCCTTCCAATACTGAGATATTCTATAAAGCAATTAGTTATGAATCTAGTCTTAACAATTATGTAAGATTTTGACAAGTGATTTTCAGAAGAATCTTTTAATTTTTTAAAATAGCATTTGATCATGATTGTATAAATATGGATTGTAAACGAAGGCAGTCCCCTTTCTGTCTGGATCAGGTCAAATGTTAGCATTTTTGTAGGATTTTCATCTGTATTGTAGTTTCAAATTTCTGCTCCATAGGGAGTATGGAGTATTGCTTTACAATATGAAAATGTCTTAGCAGAAGCCTGACTAGAAGACCAATTTTTGATAACAAAACTGTTGGTATGATAGGTTTCTTCAACCTGTGTACATAAAATATTTGATTTGTTCTTTTATTCTATTCACAGCAAGGAGAATTATGTTTTTATTTTGTGGGGAGTGGTGGGAGTGGGGTGGGTTGGGGGAGACCTCTGTGTCTTAAGGTTTCTGAAGTGGACTTTGATTCCATCAAGAAGTTTTTATTATGCGCCAGGCACTATTTTGAGAAATAGATTTTTGAATCTGCTTTTGATTGCTATATTCAAGTTATGATTGGTATTTCATGTTTTGTAGGAGTTTAACTATTGTGTTTCATATTAACGTAGTGTTCTGGAAGTGTTATTTCTGTTCACTCTGCTTGCGGTTACTCTAAGCTCATTATACAAAAACTTATGAAGTATATATATAAAATGGAATAAACTTTTTTAGGTATTGAACTGAAAAAAAGTTATTTTCATTCTAAGATAAAAAGACTAAGGTTGGTAAAGCTGAATAAGTGAGAGCAAGAGGGCCATTTCTTTTTTGTATGACTTTCAAAATTTATAAGTAGTTAGTTATTGAATTAATGGGTTGTATTTGCCAAATATTAAGTGACTTCCTTGTTTTTCCTTATATACTTAAAAGAGGTTTTGGGAGTTGTCAGGATGTAGCTTTTTATTAAAATAGGTATAGGGCACTCATTTCATTCTGGGGCTTGTCAAGACCCTAGGATTCAGTCAAGGCTTTACCCTAACAGTTTCAAAAATCATCTTTGGGGGAAACGTCTGACAATTATAATGTTCTCTGGGTTCTTTCTAGAGCAGGGTGAACTTGGATGGGGGGAAAAATGCATCATTATTTCAGTATAATTGATTTCTTTTGTAATCTGATGTAATTGATTTTACACATTTAAAAATATTCTGAGAAAAAGGGTCCATGACACATAAAAGGTTAAGAATCCCTTTTCTAAAGCAAATCTTTAGAACCATGATCCCCTCAGGATGCATGAGCAAGGACTCACTCACTAGAAGCAGCTATAAGCCATAATCTTTTATAAATAATATACTTCATAACTTCTGAAGGTCTTAATGCATTTTGGAGTTAGTGATTTTATTTTTAAAATTCAATTGGATAAAAAAAGAACCTTTTTTTCAAATTAACAGAGCATGCAGAAAAAGCAAGGCAATAATGAAACCTGTTCAAGTGCTTATTGAAATTCAGAATTTAGCATTCATAAAACACAACTGATTACGAGAAAGAAAAATTGGTTATGATTTTATGCCTGTATTTTAAATTGTAGACACACAGACTATCAAAATGATCAGTTTAGATTATTTGCCTGTTCTCTGTACACTGGAGGCCAAGAAGGTCTTTACCATTAAAGATAAAAACTAGAGATCTTTCTGGTATTTTCAGAAATAACCAATTTTAGGTGAAGTTCAGAGTGCCCCCTCCCTTAGAGCAAATTCAGGCTGTGTTGTAGTTAACAAGGCCAAGACCATTTCCCAACAGATGTATCACTTTAGTACTATTTTTCTTAGAACTCATGAAATCATGGGATCATAGATTTAGAGCTGGAAGGGACCTTAGAGGCCAACTAGTCCAAGTGACTTGACTTGTTCAAGCTCACACAGGCAGTAAGTAGCCCCACTGGAATTTGAGCCCAGGTCCTCTGACTCCAAATCTGTTTCTTTCCACTGTACCATGCTGCCTCCTGACTGATTATTGTTAACGTATTTTAAACAAGTAATGTGACTTCAGTGTAAACGGTTTCAAATAATTTCATATGATCTTTTGTAACTAGTTACGATGATATTAAAGATATCAAATGTTATTCTCTGACTGTAGTTACTGTACAAAAGGAGTTGTTATTTCTGTGTGGTGGCACGCTCCTATAATCCCAGCTCCTGGGGAGGCAGGCAGAGGCTGACGGATCTCTTGAGCTCAGGAACTCTGAGCTGCACTGGACTTAAGGCAGCTGGTTGTCTGCACGAAGCCCAGAATCAAGGTGGTGAGCCTGTGGGATCTAAGGAGGGTGGACCAACCAGTCCAGGATAGAAATGGAGCAGGTGAAAGCCCCCATGCTGATCAGGGTGGGATGAGCCTAGGGAGAGGCCAGCCCGCTGACTTCTGGCACGGACAAGAAAGGGAAAGTCAGAGGCACTGCCCAAGTCCATGAGTTTGACCCTTAAAAGTAAAAGGTAGGCGTGTGCGTTTGATTTCTTTAATAGTAAAAAACAACCATGAGGTAGTTTCTGTTTTTATTGTTTTCTATAGGAAAAATGAAAATCATTGGGTTGACTTTTCCCCCACATAACCTTTCCCCTCAAAAGAAGTCTTTCCATTGCAGCATCTACAAAATTTAACTGATAACCTGTAATCTTTTTTTTCTCAGAAAATATTAATCTGGAATATTTTCTCTAGCCCTGCATTTTGCTTTCATAGAGCCCTATTTCATCCATTATAAGTTTTTTCACCTTGCAGAATAGTTTTTGAAAAAGGGGAAAAAATATTTTGGACAATTATTTATAAAGAAAGGTTTATTTGGAACACTATTATAAATCCAACTTAATTATAGCAGTGTAGCATATCCAAAGATGATAACTATCACAGGTCTCAAAGGCCCTGTTCATTTTGTTAGGCACACAGTGAATATTTTTCTATTAAGTTTACCTAGTTAAATGTAACTAATTATGGAAGTGATATAGAAAGTTGCCTAACAAATCCATTATGTTAAAAGGGACATATTCTGTGGCATAGTACATGTCTTTAAAACATTGATGCAGACAGTTTTCCAAACAATATAATTTCTGTTTGGGATTAAAGTACTTAAAATTTAAATCTAATTAAGAAAATATAGAGAATGATTTAATGCTGTAAAGTGCCTGAGGTTAACTCCATTCCTAAGTAGCAGCACTGTTCAGAAATTTTTATAGTTAATAATTCGGTATAACACTTGCAATTAAATGCTACATTTAGAAGCAAATTATTACAAAGTCCATATAACTGCAATAAGGTGACAGATCCATTATGGATGTTTCTAGGTTAAAGGATTGTGCAGCACCTGTCCAGAAACAAAATATAAAAGTATGGGATGACTGTATAGATACAAACAGATTTTGTTTTGCCCAAAAGATTCAGGATAGTTTTAAAGGTCCATACTGAGACTGAATTCAGATAGGATCTATTTAATGTAAAACAGCCAAGTCCCATAGCTATCTTGTGTAGTACCTCATCTGAAGCATTTAGTGGGGCTCTCAAATTATTAGGAAGTGATAATGGGCTGTAAAAGTTTTAACCAGGGATTTAAGACAGAGGTGTAAACATCCACAAAAATAGTTTTTTTAAAAAAATTATGAAAACATCAACCTCCACGAAAAGCAGGGGAAATTGTAGAGGGACTCTGAGTGTGGATGTCTGTATTTCTGCAGTAGCCAAGAGACTATTATCTGTGTTTTATGTGTAGACCAATCTCTTCACTGGAGAAAAAGGTCTTGAAAAGTGCTTCTCTATGCTCTAGAGTCTAGGTAATCAAGGGGTGATGAAATATTCTAAAGGAAACAGAAGCAAGGCTTTATTGAGGGAAAGAAGGGTCTCAGGTGTGAAACTTTGACCCTTGTCAGGATCATGAAAAAGGAAAGAGTGTGACACAAAGGGAAGGAAAAAGAGAGATGTACATATTTGAGGTTCTTCCTCAAGAGGACAGAGCTAGATGCTGCTCATTTTCCCCAAAACATGATGTAGCTGAGCCATAGAAGCTATCAGATAAGCTTATCTAAGTAAGGGTGAATGGAAAAATCAAAGAAGAGGAATAGTTAGTGGACTCCTTGCAACTTTGTCAGCTTGATAACTACAAGGGAAGTCACACGTGTCTTGCAGAGTAGCTGTGTCTTCCAGAGTCTTGTATCCAAGACACAAGAGAAAACAAGACACAAAAAGAGATGACATTTCTGATGCATTCATTCATCTGGATACAAATGACACTGCAAGAAAGAACTAAAGAAGTATTGTCAAAGATTACAAAGTCTTAGGCAGGTCACTTTAGACTATTGGCACACAAGGAATACAGAAAAGAGGATAGCTTAAGAAGTTAGTGTTTGAGAATGAGATTTTAATTTCTACATCTTGGCTTGAAGTACAGGGAAGACACATTCCTGACCAGAGATGGGAATGCATCTATAAACAGTGGTAAGAATGTATTTACTGAGTGTCTTGCAAATTTAATCTAAAGGGCTTTAAATGAAGAAGGATTGGGGAATAAAATTCTATTCCACATTCTCCTCACTCTTCACACCTGGGCAGATATCATAAAGAATAGCTACAATGGAGGAAGAATAGTATTTGAGGCATCTAGAAGTGAACAGGACACAAAATCCAAGGATTCATCCCTCCTCAAACCTCCCCTAGCATTCCCCTACCCTCGCAGCTGAAAATCTTATCTCCTATTTCACTGAAAAAATGAGAGAACATTTGCTCAGAGCTTCCTCCTCTTCTTACCACTCCATCTCACATCACTCAGATGCCTTCTACCGTTAACCTCCTTTTTCATCTGTCTCACATAAAAAGATGGCTCTTTTCCTTAGGAGACAAACTTCTCTATGTGAACAGATGATCCCTATTCCATCCCATCTCTTCTCCAGCAGATTACCCCATCTGTCAGCTCCCTTTTTTACTGCAAACACTTTCTCCCTACCGTCTTGCAAACATGTCCATGTGTCCATCATCAAAAACCTTCCTCAGTCCATCCATCCCTGCTAGCTACTGTTTCATCTCTTCTCTCTTTTGTGGATAAACTCCTTGAGAAGGCCACCTGCAATTGATGCTTCTACTTTCTTTCCTTTCTCCTCCTAACTTTTCAGTCTGGGTTCTGATCTCATCATTCAGCTGCTTTCTTCAAAGGTCATCAATTATTTCTTAATTGCCAAATTTCTCAATCTTCATTCTTGATTTCTCCTGCAGTCTTTGACTCTCTTGGCTATCCTTTTCCTTGATACTCTAGAGTTTTGTGACATTACTTTATCCTGGTTGTCTTCCTTCCTATTTGACTGCTCCTCAGTCTTCTTTGCTGGATCTTTGTTTTATGTCTCAGGTACTAAGTGCATATCCTCCAGAGTTCTGCCCTGGGACCTCTTGTCTTCTCTTTTCCCTCTATAACATTTCACTTGGTAATCTCGTCAGGTCCTATGGATTCATTTAACATTTCTATGCTGGTGATTCTCAAATCTATTTGTCTTAACCATCACCTCTTTATTTCCAATTTAACATCTCCAGCTGTCTACCGGACAGCTCTAACTGAACGTCTTATAGATATCCTGGGTTCAAAATATCCAAAGTTGAACTCATCTCCCCCACACATCCCTCCCCAACCCCCAACCTTCTCTCTTCCTTTCCTATTACATTCAAGGGAACCACCATCCTCCCAGTCACCTAGCCTTGCAATTTAGGCAAACTCCTTGAATGCTCACTTTCTTACCTCTCCTCCATTATGTTGTCAAGGCTTGTCAGTTTTACCTTCGTAACATCTCTCACCTATGCTCCCTTCTTTCATATGACACTGCTACCATCCTGTTAAAAGGTCCTCATCTCCTCATGCCTCTACCTGAAGTCTCTCCCCATTACAATTTATCCTCCATTCCTACTAGCTGTCTCTTTTACTTGGAACTCTCTCCTCCCTCATCTTCACGTCTAGGCTTCTTTTAAGTCCTAGTTAAAATTCCCTCTTTTACACCAAACCTTTCCTGACCTCCCTCAATGCTAGTGCCTTCCCTTTGCTAATTACCTCCACTTTATCCTGTTATATAGCTTATCTGTACACAGCTGTTTGTATATTGCCTATCCCACTATACTGTGAGCTCCTTGACAGCAGGAACCCTCTTTTTCCTTTCTTTGTAAACAGAGAGCCCAACAGAGTACTTGGCACATAATAGGTACTTAATGCTTATTGACTAATTGACAGGAAAGAGCCCATAGTGAAACTAATAGCTCCAACTATCTGTACACACAAGTGCCCTAATAGGGAACAAACGAACTAGAAGTCCTGATACAAGAAGGTAACCTCAGAAATCGCTGAGACTTTTTGGGATGAAAACTATGACTAATGTCTTTTGGTGGGTATACTTTACATAGAAGAAATACAAAAGGCAAAATGTGATGGCATAGCACTGTACATTAAAAAGGTACAAATTAATGAGGATATCCAGGAACTAGAAGAACAAAGTATGGAACCATTTGAGTAAAGGTCAGTGGAGGAATAAACAAGAGATTTTGTCAGTGGAATATAGATCACCAGAGAGGAAAGAGATTAGTCTGGGAAGCAGATCATAAGCCACACAAAGGCATGATAAAGTTGCAATGACATATAGTCAATTATCCAGGCATTTGTTGGATTAAAATTCTATAGTAGATATTACCTCAGGGGGATGAATAGGAAAGTCTCAAGAATGAGATTCTGCAAACATAAAAGGAAACAATTCCAATGAAGAAAACTTGTCTCAAGGGTCTGATGAGCTCCCATTTACAATTTTAGATTAAATAATAATTATACAGCAGATGCAAGCCAGCCCAGGTAACAGCAAATGAATATAAAAGCATGTTATGGTCTTGTAAAAATCTTGTCAGGAGTGCTAAAGTTCAGAATGAATTGGTGCAGGCAAGAGAAACTGAGGACAATGCAAAGGATTTGTTTGGATGTACTGGGAGAAAAGTAAGACCAAAGGAGAGATAGGCTTGGCTCAAGAGGGGGTGTGTGATAACTAACAAATGAGCGTCATTTGCTTTTTGACAGGATAACTAAAAGAATAGATGATAGGAATATTGTGGATATAGCTTAACTTAGGGTTTAAAAAAAAAATAAATAAAATATCTATCACTCTTGTGGAGAAGACAGAGAGATGTAGACCAGGCAGATTCAGAACTGGTAGGATAGCCAAATTCAAAGAGCAGTTGTTAATCGTTCAGTGTCCATATGACAGGAAGTTGCTACTGCTGTACCTCCAAAATCTGTGCTTAGCCTTGAACTAGTTAACTTTTTATCAATAACCTGGACAAAGGCAAAAGTGTATTTACCTTCAGTCTTAAAAATCTTACTAAGAGGACTTTAAATGAAAAGGAAGGGCAGTGGGGAAAATATGCCTAAATATATCTACCACCTTAGAAACAGAACATAGATTCCCACTATCTGTACACACAAGTGCCCTAATAAGGAACAAACGAACTAAGATCATGAGATTTTTTTCAGGGGATTCTTGAGGTCAGAACTATTTTTCATAATGTTTAGACATCTTCATAACTAATAGGGTAAATATCAAGCTATAACCCATATAAAAAGCTTTCGAGAAGGGTCCCAAATTTTTAAGAGTATAAAGATATCCTGAGATCAAAAAGTTTGAGAACGATGAGTAGGAAGAAAGATATCCGTAGAATTATCCAGAAATTTGTACGAGATGAAGTCAGTTTTGTATGTCTACATAGAAAATTACAAAATATGGGAAACTTTCTAGGTGAATTAGAGATCTTAATGCAAGGAAGAAAATTTGACATCATAAGTATCAATGAGACTTGGTGGAGTGGGACCCGTGATTGGAATATGATTCTGAAAGAGTATACTTTAAGAAACGAGAAAAAGTAAAAAAAAAAAAAATTTGAGGGGGGGGGCGAGGGAAGGAGTGAAAGGAAGACCCTATTACAGAGATAGGCTCATCTGAAAAAATACAGGAACCAGAGAGGGAAGGATAGAGGAGATACATAAAAAGAGACAGTATTTTCACAGCAACACACTACAGACCATATGAACATAAGCACAGAACCACAGGAATAACCTGGAAAACATAAAAATCCTGGCTGAGAAGTACCATTTAGATAACAGAGCTGCTTGATTCTTACTTTGCTTCTGTTTTCTCTGAGAAGGAAAATTACCTTTGAACTAAAAAAATGAGAACAAAAATGGCCAATAGGGAGTCTGTCCTGAAGAGAGCTGTCTTTGGTAAGATCAAATTACCAGGTTCAGACCAACTACTAAAACAAACTCAGGGCAAAAGAAGGAATACCTAGTGGATGTGATTGCTGTACCACTCCTAATGACCACTGAAATACAGCAAATAGGAGAGATGCCTTAGGCCTAGAGAAATACAAATGTCCTGATTTTCAGAAAAGGGACAAGAAAAGATATCTTAAAAATATAGCTCAGAGTCTAACTTGGATTCCTGGAAATATTCTACAACATATTATTAAAAGGACACTTAACTAAGGACAACTAAGAAAGGAAACTGATCACAATGACCCTACAGTTAATGGCAGATAAATTCTTCCTATTTTTGACAGTTACCAGATCAGGGAAATGGTGTAGTTATATCTTGGCTAGGTCTTAGTAAAGGTGTAAATGTGAAAGTAGATGTAAAAGTAAAAAATGAAACATGTGATAAAATGTTTCATCCTGGTGGACAGGATGCCCCCAGATTAAATGACAGTATGGGCAGGCGGATTTGGACACGGTGGGATGGCTGCTGGGCTCGCCAGTGACTCAATGATGTTGACATCTTGGTAGTGTGTCCCAAAGACCTGCACTCAGTCTTCCTCTGCTGTTTAATTTTTTTAATCAACATTGTGAATAAAAATATAGATAGCAACCTTATCAAGTCTAATAAGATGAATTTTTAATAGAGATAAATGTAAAGTTTTATACCTGATACAATCATCCTATTTCACCAGTATGATATGGAGTCAGAAGTGGGGAGGCATGATAACAGTCTGCCTAATAAAGATTTGGGGGGCTTTATGGACTGCAAGTTCAATGAGTCAGCAGTATGATTTTTAAAAAAAATTGGACCTGTGGTTTAACTGGTTTAACATGCAGAAGCAGCTTCCCAAAAGAATGCTACTGTGAACAGTTTTTAAGGTTCTGATTACACAGTACAGTGAACACTCTATTTATTCCATAACAAATCAAAGGAAAACATTCACAACAAATTAAAATACAGTATTCACAACATTACATCTTATCACAATGTATTGTTCACAACAGCTTATCATTAAAATGGCCACGTAGTTTTCACCAAAGTGGTCATAGTATTTAGAACAAAGAACAAAAGAACAATCATCTGGTATCCCTGAGGAGGTTTACCTCCTTACTTAGTCATTCAATCATCTTACAATACAAGTCAGTCTTCCACTCATGGGGCAACTAGGTTAACTTAGTCACTTATTTAGCAATCAGTTTCTAAATATTGCTAATCACTAAATACAATCATTAGAAAATACACAAACCTTCCACCAGTTAACTCAATCAGTCACTTATTCAGATTCACAATTACTAAGTATCATTAATCACTAAGTACAATCATTAGAAAATACACAAACCTCCCACCCATAGGTCACTAGTAAACCATGTTATCATCACAGCATTCAATATCCAAGGAGAGAGATTTCCTTCATCTTGACTCAGGGTGGTTTCTCAGATTCCCTGGATCCCCTTCCATGGTCCCAGCTCCTTTGAATCCACCAAACAGTCACCTGGACTCAGAAGTAGACAGTCCTTGTCCAGTCCTCAGGGCAGTTCCTGCTACACACTGAAGTTCACAGGTTCCAGTACATCTCAAAACCTTCACAATTTCTGTTCTTGGGAATTCAAGGATCAACCAAGCCACAAAGTCTTAGCATCCAGGTCATGCTTCTTCAGTCCTTTGGCAATTTGTCTGGTCCTAGGACCCAGAAGAAATCTCAGCCTTCAAGGTGGCAGCAGCAACTTCAGCCTTCCAGGCAGCCTTCCCGGCAGCAACTCCAGCCTTCACTAGATCTCTCAGCAGAACAGCTTCTTCTACCAGGATTTTGTCAGGAGAAAATTCTGAGTGTGCCTCTCTGGGGCTTTTCTTACACACACACACACACACACACACACACACTTCCTGTTTCAGCCAACCCCTTCCTGTTATGTCAGCAACAGGAGACAGAATTCACACCTTCTGTTTCTTTCACAGAGGTTTGATTAGTTACTAAGGGCTAAGTACCTGCTTACTTGACATAACAAAAAGGGGTCTTCAAATTTAACTTAATTACCATTACACTCAACTTAAAGTCTTAGAGATTGCCTAGTCTGCTAAGAGATTAAGTAATTTGCCCAGAGTTACAAAACCAGCATGAGATAGAGGTGGGAACTTAACTCAGATATTTCTGATTCCCAGGCTAGCTTTCTATTCACCATACCACATGGAGTCTTCAGTGATTTTAAAGGATGGCCAGAAAAACTGAATCCTAGCTTTATTGAAAGTCACAGTCTGGGATTTCATCAATATGTGTTATTGCTAGTGTGGAAACTCCCTCCATCAATGCTGATAAAAAGTTAGCATCTTTTGGACTTAAAGCAAATTGTTAAGCAATAGCTAACATTAATACAGTGCTTTAAAGACTGTAAAAAGTTTTACATATATTTCATCTCATTTTTATCCTCACTATAACCCTTGGAGGTAGGTATTATCATTATTGCAATTTTATAGATGAGAAAAATGAAGCACAAAGAGGTTTAGTGACTTGCCCAGGATTACACAGCTATTAAGTGTCTGAGGTAGGATTTGGAAAAGTCTTCCTCCAAGCCTAGGACTCTTGTCCACTGTAACACCCAGGTGCTTCTAACTGCAAGTTTAGGTGGCATAGTCATACAGCCAGTATATGACGGAATCAGTTCTTTAACCAGTTCTTCTGCCTCTATCTATTTACTAAGTCTTGGGCTACAATAATGAAAACTGGTATCCAGTATGGGTACTTAGCCTTGATCAGACTACATCTTTTTCAGGTCTAGGTATCAAATTTTATGAAGGATATTAAGTAGCTACACAATTATCTGGAGAGGGGCAACCAAGATTTGGATGGGCTGCTAGACCATGGCATATTGGAAGAAAAGTGAAGGAACTGGGGCTGTTTATCTTGGAAAAGAAAAGGCATTTTAATTTCTTAAAGTATCTTAAGTACTGTCACATGGAAGACAGATTAGACTTGTTCTGTTTGGTCCTAAAAGATAAAAAACTAGGAGTACAGGTAGAAGATACAAAGAGGGAGATCACAGGCTTGATATACAATGAAAAGCTTTGCCCCGAATGCAAGTGGGTTCCTCTTCACTTGAAATCATCAACTAATAGCTGGATACTTGTCAGGCATACTGTTGAAAGAATTCTTACTTAGGTCTGCTAAGGTACATGTCTCCTGATTTCCTTTCCAACTCTTGAGGTTCTGTGCTTCTGTGCAAAAGTCATCAAATTGAAATAATATTTCATAGTTTATCTTTTCCCCAATTTCATTATATAGATTACCCTGGGAATAGAGGAATTCCTTGGAATTTCTCCATTTTATTATGTCTTGCATATAAGGGCTAAAAAAACCAAACAAAACCCCCTTCCTAAACTTATTTAATTTATTATAAGCACAGTTAAATCCACTCCCCCCCCAATCAACAACTTGTTAGTATATTGTTGTTTTAGACAGCATGCTCCCTATACAAGCATCTCTCTACTAGTTAAATTAGGAGATCTATATAGGCCGTTCCTACTCTCAAATTCACCAATTTTTTTTAGTAGATCCTTGTTTTTTTTTTTTTTACCACATAATGAAGTATAACAGTTTAGTAAAAATTTTAGAACCCTATGAACTCTGGAGTTGAAATAAACATATACACAGGAGGCTATTAATGGCACTTTACTTTGGGTATATTTGACAGGCTAGATTTAAAATATAGTCTTCACTAGCAAATGCTTCTTAAATTAAAAAAATACATAAATATATATATTTTCACATACACAATACTTCACACATCTGTGACACTGCTGGTAGAAGCATGCCTTTCACTGATATAAACCAGTGAGGCTCTATGTGGCAGATCCTTCTTTTTGGAGTTGCTATGGTCACAGTCTTTAACACACCCTCGCAAACCTGGCCATGAGCCTCTGTCAATTTAGCTCCTATACTCGCCTTTTTAGACTGGCAGAACCTGCAGGGCTTGTCCTTGATTAGTGTACTCTCTAAGAGCTCAGTGAAATCTTCATACAAAGATGAGGCAAAAACGAATTTTAGTGAAGGGAATTAAAAACCAATTATTTTAAATTCCCCTCTTATAATGATAACAAAATAGAGGAAAATCAAAACTTTTGTGAGAAATAGCTTTTCAATTTATTTTAACAAATATCCATTAAATACTTACTGTGTTTAAGGCCCTGGCCTAGATACTGGATTTACATGGATTTACAAAGACAAAAACCAAATTAAATATAATTACTAAAAAGTAATTTCAAGAGGGAGAAAATACTAGTAAATGATGAGATGATTAAAGGCCTCCTGTAGGAGGGAACCTCACCTGAGCTTTGAAGGAATCTAGGAATTTTAGAAGGTAGGTAAGAAAAGAGTATATTCTAGACAAGGTAAGGGCCACTTGCACAAAAGAAGAGAGATGAAAGATGAAAGGTTGGAAAGAGGGAAGGAAACAGCTAACAGGCTAATTTGCCTAGTCTGGAGTGTTCATTAAGGAAAGTAATATGAAATAAAACTGGACAGATAGGTGGGAGCCAGAGTACGGAAGGTTTTAGATGACAAGCTAAGGAAATTGTGTTTTATCCTATAGGCAATAGGAAGTGTTCAGTAAAAACTTTCAGGAGGGGATGCTATCATCAGATTTTATTTTTATTTTAGTAATAACTATTTGATAGCTGTGTAAAGGATGGATGGAAGAAGGATGAACCAGGCAGGAATGGACCTACGGGGAAATATGAATTCCATTTCTTATATGTCAAATTTGAGATGCTTATTAGACACTTAGGTAAATATGTCCAACGGGCAGTTATAGGAGCATGAGAACTGGGAGTTCATGAGAAAGATTAGGATTCAAAATAGAAACTGGTGAGTCATCAGCATGGAGATGATAACTAAACCCACTGGAGCTGCTGAGATCCTTGAGAGAGTATCTAGAGAAGAGAAGGTGGCAAGTGGGAACATGATGATTATCTAGGAAAAGATACTGAAGAATGGTCAGACAAGTAACAAGAGAACTAAGAGATATGGAAGGAAAGAAAAAAGCATTCAGGTGGCTGACAGCATCAAAAGCTACTAAGAGATTCGGTAGATTGTAGGACTGAATTCAGAAGAGACCACTGCTAACTTAGGAAAGAACAGTTTTAGTCAAGTAGGGGGGTCAGAAGTTAGAATAAGATGGATTATGAACTGAGAAATGAGAAAGGAAAGGCAATGAGTTTGGGCAATCTTTTCTAGGAGATGATGAAAAGAAGAGGTATACACACACACATATTTTGAATTTAAGAAGCATTTGCTAGGAAAGAATATATTTTAAATATAGTCTATCAAATGTACCCATTCCCGAAATGGGAAATGCCTGGTAACCAAGAAGGAATTCGTAGATAAAGAGAAACTGAAGCTGAGAGAGGGGTCTAGACATAAGGAGAAAGGATGAAGAGAACAAGTAGAGGGGTTAGACTTGTAAAGGGAAGGACCACTTTTTCACCAGAGCCTGGGGCAGGAGAGAACAGGGGATGAAGAAGAGGAGTTCTGAGACATTAAAGAGGACACGAGGGAGCTCATGATAGATGGCCTCTTTTTTCAGTAAAAAAAGGAAGTGAGATGCTCCACTGAGGTAAAGAGGATGGTTTGAAGAGAGAGAAGGAGATTTGAAACAGCCATTGTGTAGTGTGATAATCAAGAAAGAATAAAAGCATTGTTGTGTAAGAGTAAAGGCCCAGAGCCAAGATGGCGGCGTAAAAGCAGCAACATATCGCAGCTCTCACATAGCCACCCCAAAATACCCATAAAATATGACTCTAAACTAATTCTAGAACTCCAAAACGCACACAAATATACTTTCCACTAAAGTTAGCTTGGCTACGAGGAGCCATATCAGCACTGCGAACCGAGACCAGCCTGGCCTGAAACCTCGGCTGTGTCCGGGGGGAGACTGGACGAGAAGAGCCGGGCCTGGCTGGAGCCTTGGGTGAGCGGATTGGCGGCAGCTGTGGCAGGATCCAGAACTAGGTCAGTGGAGCTTGCAAGGTCGTGAGAGAAAAGTGGTCCAGCCAAAACGCCTCCAGGGCTGAGAAGCGAAAGGTGGAGGTTCTGCACCCGCCTCTGCCTCTGCTTCAGAGCTCTCGGCCTGCAGACTGCAGGGGGACCAAGCAATCATTCAGAGGCCAAGTGCTCTTGCATTGAGCGGCCTGGATCCGGATC
>CM053580.1:469036690-469057439 GCA_028627135.1 Pseudochirops cupreus
ATCTTGCCCTACAGGAGAGTAGGGGGAAAGGGGATGAGAGGGGGGAGGATGGAGGGGAGGGCCGGCTGTGGGGGAGGGTTGTGAGAAGCACACACTTTTGTAAAGGGACAGGGACAAAGTAGAGAATAGAACAAGAGGGGGGTAGAATAAGAAGGAGGGAAATATACAGGTACTGGGGTAGGGATATCCACCTTGCCCTAC
Organism: Pseudochirops cupreus; assembly: GCA_028627135.1. Classification (NCBI taxonomy): domain Eukaryota; kingdom Metazoa; phylum Chordata; class Mammalia; order Diprotodontia; family Pseudocheiridae; genus Pseudochirops; species Pseudochirops cupreus. The sequence goes on from CM053580.1 coordinate 469,036,892, forward strand.
CGGAAAGTCAGGCATGATGGGGGAGGATATAGGAGAGAGCTGATAGGGGGAGGGGGTATACAGTGGGATCTCTGTTTTGGGGTGGTGGGTAGGGGAAAGATGGGGAGAAAATCTGTAAATCAAAGTCTCATGGAAATGAATGATGTAAACTAAAAATAAACAAAAGTTTAAGTAAACAAAAAAGAATTATGGACAGGGTGGGGGAGCTAGGTGGTGCAATGAATGGAATACCAGCCCTGGAGTCAGGAGGACCAGAGTTCGAATCCAGCCTCAGACACTTAACACTCACTAGCTGTGTGACCTTGGGCAAGTCACTTAACCCCAATTGCCCTGCCTTCCCCCCTACAAAAGGCAAAAAAAAAAAAGAATGATGGACAACAACCACCACTGCCTATGTTTCATTCATTTTGTCCCTGTTGTGTACATTCTTTCTTGTCCTTAGGTAAGGATTGGAACACATACAATGCCTGGCATATCATAATAGCTAACATTTATATAATGCTTTAAAGTTCACAAAGCACTTTACTAAGATTGTTTCACTTTATCTCCACCACAACCCTGGGAAGTAGCTGCTATTATTACCTATTTTACAGATGAGGAAAATGAGACAGAGAAGTGAAGTGACTTGCCAGGATTACATAGCCATTAATTATCTGAGGCCAGAGATAAACTATGTATCTTATGGGAACTGTAAATATAGCTGGACATAATCAGAGCCCAACCAGGTATCAGTGGCTTGCCAGTAAGAGTATACCTTTAAATACCAGTTCTCCACTTCTCCAGGATGAATATGTTTCCTGAAGCAATGGCTAAGTTCTTTTTTTTTTTTTAAATATACTCAGCATTTAGCACTGGAGATTACTCTTAGTGTATACTTAACAAATTACATTAAATTGAAGAGGATGCCAGGAAAGTTAAAAGTTTGCTGCAAAGGCAGCCAACATCTCAGTTGACTATAAATTATTCTTATCAAATTTTCAGATGATACAAAACTGGGAACGATTGCTGATATATTAGATGACAGAGTCAGGAGCCTGGAATACCTGGATGCCTTAGGATAGATGTTACCATGAGTAATTAATGTCGCACATACAAAGCAAAGGTAATCTTTTTTTTTTCTTTTTTTGGAGGGGAGAGGGCAGGGCAATTGCGGTTAAGTGATTTGCCCAAGGTCACATGGCTAGTAAATGTTAAGTGTCTGTGGATGGATTTGAACTCAGGTCCTCCTGACTCCAGGGCCAGTGCTCTATTCACTGCACCACCTAGCCCCCCAACAAAGATAATCTTGCTTCAATATATGCCAAGATAATGAATGAGAGTATCTCCTAGCTGCTTTAAGTAGAAGAGAAGTACGGAGCAAAATGTATGATGGGAAAAGTCTGACAAATGAAAAGTAATAGAATTGGGGCGGCTAGGTGGCGCAGTGAATAGAGCATGGGCTCTGGAGTCAGGAGGACCTGAATTCAAATATGCCTCAGACACTTAACACAAAAAAACTAGCCATCTGACCTTGGGCAAGTCACTTAACCCCAACTGCCCTACCTTCCCCCCTCCAAAAAGCAAAAAAACAAAAAAACAGAAAAGTAATAGAATTATGAAATTAATTTTAAAAAGAAACGGGTCAAGTGGAGAAAAAAGAATGGAAGAGGGGGAGGCGAAAGAGAGAGAAAGTGGAGAAACCAGGGAACAATAATGCAATGCAAAGATTAAAGAGTTTAAAAAGAAATTGCTAGATCCTATACTTGATTGCATGCCGGCATGGGGTGGGGGGGAGAGGGAGGGAAGAAAATTTGAAACTCAAGGGATTATGGCACTGAATCTTGTAAACTAAAAGTAAATAAACAAATCAATTTTTAAAAAACAAATAAATATTTCTTTGCCACCATTAAAAAAAAGAAATTGCTAGAAAATCAGTAGTGAATTTATCCATTCATTGTCATTTATCAGCTCAGATGCTGCCTCCAGATAAATTGTCTGGGCTTTTAAAAGATCAGTAGAAGTCAAGTCATTTGACATGAGGAAAGAAAACAAAAACTGGAACATGACCCTTTTAAAAATTTTACTCTTCTTAGAAATTAGGTTAATCCCTGCCATGAATGATTTCTGAAATTAGTTCTAATGTATAATCACATAGTTCTTCAGACACATGCAGTAAAATTCCTTTCGCTAGTTTTTGCAAAAGATGATAACTGGGTTTATAGAAGCAGATATTTATTAAACCTGCATGTTTCAAGCATTATTCAATAAAGTATTTTTAGTTAACAGGGTACTATGGAAGTTGAAAGACCAAAAAATTTTTTTCCATTATGATTGCTTGCTAAAATCACAAATTTTTAAAAATATATTTTATTTATTTCATAAAATATTTCCCAATTACATTAAAAAATTTAACATTCTTTTTTTTTAATTTTTGAGGTTCAATTTCTCCCCTTACCTATTAATCTCTCCCCTGTCATTTAAGAAAACAAGCAAAACATATTTCCATATTAGCCACAAAATCATAAATTTTTAAATAGGAATAAAATTTGTTATAAACTTCTGAAGAATTAATTTCTAATCTTTAAACTAAAGTTTATTTTAAAAAGTAAAACTAGACCATACTTTTTACAATAAATTCACTCCATTTTTTTTCAGAATTTATTTTTAGCTTTCAACATTCATTTCCACAAGATTATGAGTTCCAAAATTTCTCTCCATCTCTCCCCTACCCTCTCAACCCAAGATAGCAAGCATACTGATTACTCCTTCCCCGAGGCTGCCCTCTCATATATCCCACTCCCCCAATCCCTCCCATAACACCTTCCTCTTTATTTTCTTATGGGGCAAGATGGTATCCCATTGCTTGTATATCTTATTTCCCAGTTGCATGTAACAACAATTTTTTAACATTTGTTTTTAAAATTTTGAGTTCCGGATTCTCTCCCTTCTTCCCTCCTCACCCCCCCCCCAAAGACAAGTAATTCAATATAGTTTATACATAGAATTCATTTCTTACCTCAATGTTTCATTCTTTTTATTCTTTACAATTTATATTGTTGCCTTATATTTTACACCATAGTAGTTTCCCCCTTAAAAAAAATAACACTCTTCCATTAAACCGTGCCTTGCAACAAATAAAAACATTTAAGTAAAGCCAACTAACATAGCAACTGTGTCTAAAAATATATACCACATTTTATATCTATAGTACCCATCTTTCAGAAGGACACAGAGTTGTACTTGAATATAATGATGTTTTTAAAAAAAGAAAAAAATTCAATTAAAAAAATCAGTGAATTCTTGTGAATTTTAATTTTGGAAAAATATTTTTAATTTTTTTAAACTCCCTTTTAAAAATGTAACAAGAGCAAAGGAATAATATTGAAGCTTGATCTAACTAGGATTTTTTGGAAACGTTCGTTTTCCCTGAAGGATGATAATGATGCGGTAGTTTGACCTTTTTTAATCTGAGTCAATACATAATGATCAGTGTTGCATCATAATGGGAATTACTCTTCTGACATTCATTCATTCATTCATTATCTAAGATGTGAATAGGATCTGATATAAGCGATATTTAAAAGTCAGACAGTCATTATTCTTAGTACCACATTAAAAGGAATTACAGTGACTTGATCCTTAATAACCTTGCCTGTCTAATCTCTGCTAAAACTGGCAATGTCATCATAATGCAATCAATTCACAAATATTTGGTGAATGGTTACTCTGTACAGGAGATGTTGAAAATATAAAATATGAGATACAGCTACTTTTTGGAGATTCCTTCATTCAGCAAATATTTTAGGCTTTAGTTACTGGTGGAAATTTAAAATTTAGAAAAGACAGTTTCTGCTTTCCTTAGAGCTTTTTGTCTAATAGGAGAAGACACTAATAACTATAACACAAAATACACTTACAATTACACATCAAAGTTGCTATATGAGGTTTTGGGAAGAAACTTCTGTATGGAGGGAATCAGAGAAGATTTCATGAAGCATTTGAGTTGGACTTTAAAGGATTAATTCAATAGGCAAAGAGAGGAGGAAAGATATTTCAGACATAGGGAAGAGTGTAAATGTAGCCCTGACTTTAAGAGTGGAATATTGGCATAAGATTCTCCTCACTGGTAGAGAGAATAGTGACTGAATGCTGGCTGCCAGACTTACCTCAACCTTCTCAGTTGTCCTGCCCAGCCAACAAGCAGACCCATGGATTGGGCTGATAAATAGAAGTAAAAACATCTACATGAGCCAATGGGCCAGTAGACAGGCAGGTGACAGGCCAACAAACAGAATCACTTGTTGACCAAGTACTCATGGCCATCTCCACATGTTGGGCACTAGAGGAATGTCAAGGGATAGAGGGGCAACAAAAATAGCTGGGGGGCTTTCCGCATCATTGAGTCATCTCTGTTATGCTAGGCTTGGTCCCCTAATCAGCAGGAAGAAAGGATGGAGGTCCTCTAGTTAGCTTCCTACAATTAAGCAAATAAACTTCATAACAAGCAAGTGAATTTGTAATATTGTAGTTTAAAGTCTGAGGCCTATTATAAGAAAATCTAGTCTGAGTAAATGTATACTGATAGGCAAGTATAATCACTACCCCTACATAATCACACAAAACCAATTAATACTGTTGGAATAAAATAGGGGTATAATAAATCATTCCTCTCATTCCTAAATCGTTCCTCGCATCACAAGTAATACACTTCAGTAGACAATGTCTTTACCATCAACAACTGACTGAAAGATGTAGAGAAAACAAGACAAACCACCCTAAAGGCTTATTGTTAGTGGACTCTTTTAAAAAGGATTTCTTTCAGTAGAGGGTCCTTCAAGGCTTTCCTCCTACAAGGTCTCTCCCAAACACATGTTAAAATGAAACAAATTTCCTTGAAATATACAAGAAAAATAATCTTGTTCATCGATATATATTACGAGACATTAAAAGGGGCGGGGGGGGGGGAGGGAGACATATTCATCAAACATGTTTGCCATGTCAAGAGGGATTTTTAGCACAAAGTTCAAGTCAAAGAAGGATCCTATGAATACTCCTGTTTGCAGATGGCATTATACTGTGCAGCAAGACCCAAAACACTACAGAGTCTCCAAAACTAGAATTACAGTCACTCAAAAGAGTTTGGTTTGACTATCTAGTTGGGGAGGAAAGTCACTGGAAAATGAAGGGCCACTTTCCACACTATAATATTTAGTTCTACAGACAACCTATAGAGCTATCAATCAGCTCTGAGAAAAAGAACCTAGGACTTCTCAGACTCACAAGGTCTCCTCCAAGTTTAGAATGGCCATTGTAGGAAACATACTTATTCACCTAAGATCAAGGGGAAAAAAACACAAAAGAGCTAAAACCCAATCCCAGGCTTGCCTCAACAGAACATGGGCTTTAACTACCAAGTTCTGATACTTCAATGGCAACTAAGGTGGGGAATGAGATAAACCACCCCTTCTCCATGCCTCAGGGGCAGCAGCTTGAAGTGTTTCTGATAGAATCCAAAGTCAGAAGTGAAAAGAACACTGAGGGTGGGGTCGTTTCCCTTTAAATATCATCTCTGTCATCAATGGGCAGCTAGGCATTATAGTAGATAAAGCACCATCATGAGTTCCAATCTGAACCTCAGACACTTCCTAGCTGTGTAACCCTAGGCAAGTCATTTAAAAACCTTATTTGCCTAAGTTTCTCATCTGTTAAATGAGCTGGAGAAGAAAATGGCAAACAACTTTAGTATCTTTGCCAAGAAAACCCCAAAAGGCAAGTAAAAAACTACTGAAATAATAAACAACTTTAGCAAAGTTGCAGAATATAAAATAAACTGATGGGATGGCTAGGTGGCACGGAGCACTGGCCCTGGAGTTAGGGGGACCTGAATTCAAATTCGACCTCAGACACTTAACACTTACTAGGCATGTGACCTTGGGCAAGTCACTTAACCCCAATTGCCCTGCCTTCCCTCCTCCAAAAAAAAAGAACAAAAAAAAAGTAAACGGACATAAATCATTGACATTTCTGTATTTTACTAACAAAGCCCAACAGCAACAGATAGAAAGAGAAATTCCATTGAAAGTTACTGTAGGCATTATAGAATATTTGGAAGTTTACCTACCAAAACAAACCCAGGAAGTATAGGAACACAATTATAAAACACTTTTCACACAAAATCAGGTCTAAATAACTGGAAAAACATCAGTTGCTTGTGGGTAGGCCAAGCCAATATAATAAAAATGACAATTCTACTTAAATTAACTTACTTTTTCAGTGCCATACCAAACTACCAAAAAATTATTTTATAGATCTAGAAAAATAATAACAAAATTCATCTGGAAGCACAAAAAGTCCAGAACATCAAGGGAATTAATGAAAAGAAATGCTAGGGAAGGTGGCCTAGCCATCTTAAATTGTATTATAAAGCAGCAATCATTAAAACTACATAGCTAAGAAATAGAGGGGTAGATCTGTGGAACAGGTTAGGTACATAAGACACAGTAGTCAATGACTGTAGTAATCTACTGTTTGATAAACCCAAAGACCCTAGCTTCTAGATGAAAACTCATTGTATGATAAAAATTGCTGGGAAAATTGGAAAATAGTGTGGCAGAAAGTGGACATAGACCAGTGTTTTATACTGTATACTGAGATAAAGTCAAAATGTGTACAGGATTTAAATATAAAGGCTGATACTATAAACAAATTAGGAGAGCAAGGAATAGTTTACCCGTCAGATTTATGGAGAATGGAAGAATTTATGACCAAACAAGAGATAGAGAACATTATGAAATGCAAAATGGATAATTTTGATTACAGTAAATCGAAATGTTTTTGCACAAACAAAACCAATGCAACCAATATTAGAAAGGAAGCAGAAACTTGGGAAAGAATTTTTATAACCAGTGTCTTTGATAAAGGCCTCATTCCTAAAATATATAGAGAACTGAGTCAAATTTATAAGAATACAAGTCATTCCCCAACTGACAAATGGTCAAAGATATGAACTGGTAGTTTTCAGAGGAAGAAATTAAAGTTATCTATAGTCATATGAAAAAGTGCTCTAAATTGCTATAGATTAGAGAAATGCAAATCAAAACAACTCTTAGGTACCACCTCATACCCATCAGATTGGCTAATATGACAAAACAGGAAAATTATAAATGCTGGAGAAGATGTGGGAAAATTAGAACATTAGTGTAGTGGAGTTGTGAACTGATCCAACCATTTTGGAGAGCAATTTGGAACTATGCCCAAAGGATTATAAAAATGTACATACTCTTTGACCCAACAATACCACTTCTAGGGCTATATCCCAAAGAGATCATAAAAATGGGGAAAGGACCCACTTGTACAAAAATATTTACAGCAGCTCTTTTTGTAGTGGCCAAGAACTGGAAATTGAGGGCCATCAATTAGGGAATGGTTCTGCGGTATGTGATTGTGACAGATTACTATTGTGGTATAAGAAATGATGAGTGGATGATTTTAGAAAAACATGGAAAGACTTGCATTAAATAATAAAAAGCAAAACGAGAAGAACCAAGAAAATATTGTATATAGTAACAGAAATATTGTTTGAAGAATAACTGTGAACGACAAAGTTATTCTGAGTACTGCTGATGCTCAGATCAGCTACCCACCTCCAGAGAAAGAAAAAATAAACAGAAGTATGTATAGTTTTACATATATTTACAAATCTATATCAAATGATGGCCTTCTCTAGTGATGAGGGCTTGTACCATAGTGGCAACAATGACAGAAAAGGGAAACCTGACATTTTTCTTAGGAGGCTGGTGGATGGAAGAATATCACACTGAGGAAAAAAAGAAAGATTGCTGTACACCTAGAGCTAATGCAGCACTCTCTCAGAGACTCTTTTCACAACTATCACTTGCATTAGCTGATTGGGTCCCCAAGAGGTCAATTACTATCCCAAACTCAAGCAGAATCCTATGGGTCTGCACTCCTAAAACTACAGGATAGAGTAATCCCACCAGTACAGTTCTGTCATAATATAAAATATCTCTCTACTCCCTGTTATATGCATCTCAACACATAATGAAAAACATGTATGGGAGGGGAGAATACTGGAAACATTCACCAGGAAAACACAATTTAATTCAATTTTGCAAGCTTTTATTAAACATCTACTATATGTTAGGGATAGCTATCAGTGGATAGAGCAACAGACCTAGAGCCAGGAAGATCTAAGTTCAAATCTGTGTTGAAACAGTGCTGAGATGTGTGACCCTGGTCATGTCATTTCATTGCAATTTATTTTAGTTCCTCATCTGTAAAATGGGGACACACTGGAGAAAGAGACGGCAAACTACTCCAGTATCTTTGTCAAGAAAATGATCCATGGGGTCACAGAGAGTTTGACATGTTTGAACAACTGAACAACAAATATATCAGGCTGTTAGATAATGGAGATAGAAAGACAAAACCAAAGTAGCCTTTGCCATTAAGAACCTTACATTCTACTGGCCGAAACACAAGTGGTCAAGTCAATTCTTGCCTGAGGCACCACAGAGCCAAGAACATCTTCTCGTGATTTTGTCCCAATGCTGTGTGCCGGGTGTTGGCTCTTCTTGGCATCTGAAGCCAAGCTGCTGATCTCTGCTGCCATCTTCTGACTTTTTGGTCATGATACAACTTCTTCACTCACCTGTTGTTGCTGTCTGCTGCCCTCTGCTGATATTACCCTGTAATATGACTTCATCCATAAAATGGAGGGTCTGAAGCTTTTTTGCTTAGAGTCCTAGGGGCTATCTTCGCTCTTTTGAGGTAAAGTCTCCAGCAAGCTATATCCACCCAGCTAGCTAGGAAAGTCCCTGGCCATTTTAACCAGAACTTTTGAAATTCTTTCCTCTAATTGTTCTACATTGTCAGAGTGATAAACTTCTTTTCAATTCCTTATCACTCCCATTGATACCAATGATATGCCTACAAATCATTGAGGAGAAAAAAGCTAAAGGGGTCTAGTGACTTTTGTCCTATTTCCCTTTTCAGTTTTCTTGCCAACAAGAAAATTACTGTCCCCTGAACACTGAAACCACTTAAGTATCAGTTTGGAAGGATTTTTACTACAATTAATAGTATCTATTTAAAAGTCAAAATTAGCATGATACACAGTGGAGAAACATTCCCACTAAACATAGGCTTAAAAATCAAAGAAAGAGAAAAAGGACTCATATGTATAAAAATATTTATAATAGCTCTTTTTGTAGTAGCAAAAAACTAGAAAGTAAGGGTATACCCATCCATCAATTACAGACTGACTGAACAATTTATGATATATGAAGGTAATGGAATATCACTGCTCCTTTAGAAATTATGAAAGGGATGTTTTTCAAGAAACCTGAGAAGGCTTGTATGAACTAATACAGACGAGTAATCAGAACAATTTCTATAATAATAATATTATGAAAGAAAATAAATTTGAAAAGTAAGGAACTCTGATTAATGTGATGACTAACCACAGTTTTGGAAGAACAAAGATGAAGAATGCTACCCACCTGTGAATGGAGAGGTGATGAGCTTAAGATGCAGAATGAGACAAACATTTTTACTTGCTTTTTGTTTGTTGTTTTGCTTGCTGTCCTTTGTTTATACGTATTTCTTGCAAGGTTTTGTTTTTTTTTTCCTTTTTCAGTGGAATGGGAGAATAAGTTGGAGAAAAATAAATGCTTGTTAACTGATAATAAAATTAAGTAAAGTATTTAAATAGGTTTAAAGTAGGACTGCTTGAAAGAGAACTAATGAACTCTGAGTACAGACTGAAGCATACTTTTTTCACTTTTTTCTCGAGTTATGTGTGTGTATTTTTCTTTTTAAGGTTTGCTAAGTGTGGTTTTCTTTTCTGATAAACTTTTAAAAAATATTTTTATTTAGTTAGTTTTAGTTTTTAACATTCACTTCCATAAGATTTTGAGTTCTAGATTTTCTTCCTTTTCCTCTCCCTCCCCCTCCCCAAGATGGCATGCAATCTGATAGAGTTTATACATATACATTTATAGTAACATATTTTCACATTAATCATGTTGTTAAAAGAAAGAATTAGAACCAATGAGAGAAATCATGAAAAAGAAGAAACAAAAAAAGAGAGGGAAAATAATATTCTTCGATCTGTATTCAGACTACATAGTTCTTTCTCTGGATGGGCATAGCATTTTCCATCATATTTCCCCATTAGTCATTTTGTGAAAAAGAATCAGAACAGAAGGGGGAAATCGAAAGAAATAAAAACAAAAATAAAAGTGAAAATAGTACACTTTGATTTGCATTCAGACTCCATAGTTCTTTCTCTGGATATAGATGGCATTTTCCATCATGAGTCTTTTGGAGTTGTCTTAGATCCTTGTATTTCTGAGAAGAGCTAAATCTATCAAAGTCAATCATCATACAAAGTTGCTGTTACTGTCTACAGTGTTCTCCTGGTCCTGCTCACTTTACTCAGCATCAGTTCATGTAAGTCTTTGCAGATTTTTCTGAAATCTGCCTGCTCATCATTTCTTATGGAACAATAGTGTTCCATTACATTCATATACTGCAACTTGTTCAGCCATTCACCAATTGATAGATATCCCCCTCAATTTCCAATTCTTTGTGACCACAAAAAAGAGCTACTATAAATATTTTTGTACATGTGGGTCCTTTTCCTATTTTTATGATCTCTTTGGCATACAGACCTAGAAATGGTATTGCTGGGTCAAAGGGCATGCACTTTTTCTTTTTTTAGCCCTTTGGGCATAGTTCCAAATTGCTCTTCAGAATGGTTGGATCAGTTCACAACTCTACTAACGATACATTAGTGTTCCAATTTACCCATATGTTCTCCAACATTTATCATTTTCCTATTTTGTCATGTTGGCTAATTTTGATTTTCGTTTTTCTAACTAATAGGGATTTAGAGCACTTTTTCACATGACTATAGTTAGCTTTAATTTCTTCCTCTGAAAATTGCCTGTTCATATCCTTTCATCATTTATCAATTAAGGAATGACTTGTATGCTTATAAATGTGACTCAGTTCTCTCTATATTTTAGGAATGAGGCATTTATCAGAGATACTGGTTGTAAAAATTGTTTCTCAGCCTTTTGCTTCCCTTCTAATCTTGGTTGTATTGGTTTTGTTTGTTCAAAAATTTTTGAACTTAATGTAATCAAAACTATCCATTTTATATTTCATAATGTTCTCTATCTCTTGTTTGGTCATAAATTCTTCCATTCTCCATAAATCTGACAGGTAAACTATTCCTTGCTCTCCTGATTTGTTTATAGTATCAGCCTTTATATCTAAATTCTGTACTCATTTTGACTTTATCTTGGTATATGATATAGATGTTGATCTATCCCTGGTTTTTGCCATACTATTTTCCAGTTTTCCCAATAGTCTTGTCAAATAGTGAGTTCTTATACCAGAAGCTGGAGTCTTTGGGTTATTAAACAGTAGATTACTATAGTAAATGACCACTTTGTCTTGTGTTCCTAACCTATTCCACTCATCTACCTCTCTATTTCTTAACCAGTACCAAGTAGTTTTGATGATTGCTTCTTTATAATACAATTTAATATCTGGTACAGATAATCCACCTTCCCTTGCATATATGTTCTTTAATTCCCTTGATATTTTGAAATTTTTGTTCTTTCAGATGAATTTTGTTATTATTTTTTCTAGCTCTATAAAATAATTTTTGGTAGTTTGATTGTTATGGCACTGAATAAGTATATTAATTTAGGTTCAATTGTCATTTTTATTATATTAGGTGAGCCTACTGATGAGTACCTGATATTTTCCCAACTATTTAAATCTGACTTTACTTGTATGAAAAGTGTTTTGTAATTGTATTCATATAGTTCCTGGGTTTGTCTTGGCAGATAGACTCCCAAATATTTTATATTGTGTACAGTGACTTTAAATGGAATTTCTCTTTCTATCTCTTGCTGTTGGGCTTTGTTAGTAATATATAGAAATGCCAATGATTTATGCGGGTTTATTTTATATTCTGCAATGTTGCTAAAGGTGTTTATTATTTCAAGTAGTTTTTCAGTTGATTCTCTATGATTCTCTAAGTATACCATCATATCATCTGCAAAAAGTGATAACTTTGTTTTTCTTTGCCTATTCTAATAACTTCAATTTCTTTTTCTTCTCTTATTGCTAAAGCTAACATTTCTTGTACAATATTGAATAACAGTGATGATAATGGAAATCCTTGTTTCACCCATAATCTCATTGCAAATGCTTCTAGCTTATGCTCATTACATATAATGCTCGTGATGGTTTTAGATAGATGCAATTTATCATTTTAGGGAAGACTCCATTTATTCCTATGACCTCTAGTATTTTTAATAGGAATGGGTATCAAATTTTGTCAAAAGCCTTTTCTGCATCTATTTAGATAATCATATGATTTCTGTTAGTATTGTTGTTGATATGATAAATTATGCTGATAGTCTCCCTAATATTGAACCAGCTCTGCATTCCTGGTATAAATCCTACCTAGTCATAGTGTATTATGCTCAAAATAAGTTGATGTAATCTCTTTGCTACTGTTTTATTTAAAATTTTTGCATCTATATTCATTAGGGAAATTGGTCTATAATTTTCTTTCTCTGTTTTGGCTCTTCCCAGTTTAGATATCAGCACCATATTTGTATCATAAAAAGAATTTAGTAGGACTCCATCTGCACCTATTTCCCAAATAGTTTATATAGTATTAGAATTAGCTGTTCTTTAAATATTTGATAGAATTCACTTGTAAATCTATGTGGCCCTGGAGATTTTTTCTTAAGGAGTTAATTGATGGTTTGTTCAACTCCTTTTTCTGAAATAGGGTTAAGTTTTATTTCTTCTTCTGTTAATTATATTTTTAAAATATTCATCCATTTCAAATGGATGTCAAAGATCATCACATTTATTGGCATACGGTTGGGCAAAATAGTTCCTCATTATTGTTTTAATTTCCTCTTCATTGGTAGTGAATTCACCCTTTTCATTTTTGATACTGTTAATTTGGTTTTCTTCTTTCTTTTTTCAAATCAAATTAGCCAAATCTATTTTTCCCCTAAAACCAGCTCTTACTTTTATTTGTTAGTTCAATAGTTTTCTTAATTTCAATTTTCTTAATCTCTCTTTTGGTTTCCAGAATTTCTAATTTGGTATTTAATTGGAGATTACTAATTTATTTTCTTTCTAGCTTTTTTAGTTGTATGCCCAATTCATTGATCTCCTCTTTCTCTACTTTATTCATGTAAGCATTGAGAGATATAAAATTCCCCCTAAGTGCTTTGGCTGCATCCCATAAGTTTTGGTATGTTGTCTCATTATTGTCATTCTCTTGGATGAAATTATTATTTCTAAGATTTGTTGTTTGACCCACTCATTCTTTAGGATTAGATTATTTGGTTTCCAATTAATATTTAGTCTATTTTTCCATGGCCCTTTATTACATGTAATTTTTATTGCATCATGATCTGAAAGGACACATTTAATATTTTTGCCTTTCTGCATTGGATTCTAAGGTCTTTATGCCCTAGTACATGATCAATTTTTGTATAAGTGCCATGTACTGCTGAGAAAAAGGTATATTCCTTTCCATTCCCATTCTACCATATCTAACTTTTATAAAATTCTATTCACCTCTTTAATTTCTTTCTTGTTTATTTTGTGGTTAGATTTATCTAGTTCAGGGCAGGGGAGTTGGAAGTCCCCCACTAGTATAGTTTTGGTGTCTCTTTCTTCTTGTCACTCACTTAACTTCTCCTCTTAGAATATGGATGCTATACCACTTGGTGCATATATGTTTAGTATTGATATTACTTTGTTGTTTATGGTACCTTTTAGCAGGATATAGTTTCCTTCCTTATCTCTTTTAATTAGATCTATTTTTGCTTTTGCTTTGACTGAGATCAGGATTACTACCCCTGTGGGGTTTTGGGGTTTTTTTTGCTTCAGTTGAAGCATAATATATTCTGCTCCATCCTTTTATCTTTACTCTGTATGTATCTCTCTGCTTCAAATGTGTTCCTTGTAAACAACATACTGTAGAATTATGGTTTTTAATCTACTCTTCTATCCACTTCTGTTTTAGGGAGAGTTCATCACATTCACATTCACAGTTATGATTACTAATTGTGTCTTTCTTTCCATCCTATTTTCTCTCATTTATGTTTTTCTCTCTCTTTCTCCCTTTTCCTCCTCACTGTGTTTTGCTTCTGACCACTGCCTCCTTCAATTTGCCCTCCCTTCTATTAATTCTCTCCCTTTCCTTCCCCTTTTCCCCTCCTACTTCCTGTAGGGTAAGATAGATTTCTATATCCAAATGTGCATGGTATTACCTCTGATGAGAGTAAGGTTCAAACAATACTCCCCTCCCTCCTTCTTTCCCTCTACTGTAATAGGTCTTTGCACCATTTCATGTGATATAATTTACCTTTTTCTGCTTTCTCTTTCCTCTTCTCCCAATACAATCTTTTTTTTTACCACTTAATTAATTTTTTTATCATCACATCGAAGTTAACTTATATCCATACTCTGTATCTATGAATACCCCCTTCTAAATGTCATAATAAAGATACAATTCTCAAGAGTTACAAATATCATCTTCCCATGTAAGGATGTAAACAGTTTAACCTTATTGAGGTCAGTAAGGGAGAATGAGAGAAACTTATTGCTTCCTCTGTCATCTTGGCTCTGAGAACTGTGTGTGTGTTTTCTTTTGCAACATGGCTAATATGGAAAAATGTTTTGTATGACTAATTGATACATTGCTTACCTTCTTAAGGGATAGGGGAGGGACATAATGGAGGAGGAGAATTTGGAACTCAAAATTTTAAAAATGAATGTTAAATTTGCTTTTAAAATGTAATTGGGAAAAATTTAATAAAAGAAAAATATATTTTAAAAATAAAAATGAAGTAGAGTTGCTTATTGTAATTACTATTGGTTGACATAGCTTTAGGAATGTTAGCTTTCAATTCAATAACAATTAAACAATCATATATTAAGCATCTACCATGTGTAAGGCACTGTGCTGGACACTAGGAATATAAAAAGGACTGAGAAGATGCATAGCACTAAGAAATGAAAAAGAAATTAAGGGAATAAGTATCGACAATGAATACGTGAAGTAGTTTTATTTCAAAATGACATGACACAGTGTTAGAAAGGGTATGACTTTACAGTCAGATAATAAGGATTTAAATCTCAGCTCTGTCATTTATTACATGAATGACTTTGGAAAATTCACCTAACCTCTTCAGGCCTACATTTTCTTATCTTGCTCTACCGGCTAGAGGGCATCAGAGACCCATTTCAGTTTTAAATAAGTTTATGTCACCACATTTAGAAAGGGGCAGCAAACTGGCATAGTAGATAGAATGCTGGACCTGGAATCAGGAAGACCTGAGTCAAAATCTGTCCTTAGACACTTAACTAGCTGTGTGACTCTGGGCAAGTAACTTAATCTTATTTGCCTCAGTTTCCTCGCCTGTAAAATGAGCTAGAGAAGGAAATGGCAAACCTCGCCAGTATCATTACCAGGAAACACACACACACACACACACACACACACACACACACACACACACACACACACGCACACACACACACACACACACATACACACACACAAAAGGGATCATGAAGAGTCAGACATTACTGAAATAACTAAATATACATTTAGAATATTCACAAGACTTCACAAAAATTTAGTTAAAATGACAAAGGTCTTTAGCAAGATAATACATATAAAATAAATACATAAAATTTATCTGCATTTAAAAATATATCAGCAATATAATTAAGGGGTAAAAACAGAAATACAATAGACAGCAACATCAAATTGTATCAAATGTTTGGGTATTTACTTATCTAGACATACAAATGACCTATATAAATGCAGCTCTCAAATTGCTCCTCACACAAAAAGGCCGCCCTTGGTTCAAGGCATGTTTTTAACTAGCCTCTTCTCAAAACCACAGTTTGTGAGCCCCTCTATAATCTCTACCTTTTTTTTATTTTGCCAGATCAACCAGAAAACACATTAATTCAAATGAAAGTAAAAAGTAAACATACACAAAAAAACTATCACCTTCTCCATTTTCATCCCTCCCCCCCCCCAAACATACAAAGGCATAGTTCAACAGAAATAACAGGAAAGGGTACACAAGAGTGCAATCCAGCTTCCTCCACAACTACTCTAATAATGATTTAAGAAGAATGCTGGACCGAATAATGAAAGGGAAATCAAAGGAGAAACTATTATCTTTCTAGCTCAACATCAGGTGACATGTGGATGATCTGTATAACAGGGGTAGGTGGAATCACAGACTCAGCACCCAGAGTTGTAAGATATAGCAGCATCGTGGAGATGTCCATACCTGATTATTTACTCAGCTTAGGGCCCACGCCAACACTAAATACTGTTGGAGGGTGCTCTGAGGTCCAAGTTAGACCAGCCCAGAGCCAGTTTTGGACTGGTTTTTCTCTGACCACTAGGGTAACAGCTCAAGACTCCAGAGCATAGATATAATCCTCAAATTTCTGAGCGAGGCCAACAGCCCACAGATGCCTAGAGCTAATCACAGATTCATGCCCAGGCCAAACTAAGAGAAAAGGGTTTCTTAGTGAGGCCTGCAATGCAAGTACTCCTAGAACTAATCTCAGACTCAGTCCCTGGCCTAGTCAAACAGCTCTCGTCTGGAGAATAGACTTGGTGCTCAGACCTAGGACAGCAGGGTGGTAATGCCTACAATTAATTGCAGTTTTCACCCCAGGCCTAAACCAATGGTTAGGGGTCTTCTAGAGAGTCCAAAAGATTGGACTCAGAACTAAGAGCATAGAGTTTGAAGCTAGGCATGTAGCAAAGGGATGACCAGAGGTGATCTTGGACTCATCCCCAATGCAAGCTGGCAGCTTAGGATCTGGAGCACTGACTCAGAGCCCAGAGCTCCCAATGCCAAATTTGACTTCGGTCCCACACCCAAGAAAGTAATAACAGGGAGTCCTCTCAAAAGGGCCAGGATCACAGACTCAGCTCTGAAAGAGCTACCTGGCAAGGTTGCCCAGAGCAGATTGCCAGAAGAATGAATAAACAACAACAACAAAAAAGAACTGTGAAGTCATGAAGTCATGGAGGCCCAAGACACAAACTCATAAGAAAAGAGTAACTCCAAAACACTGGCAAGCAAAGTCTCAAAGAGAAAATGTACTTTGCACATAAAATCCATTAGAATTCCAAGAAGAAATGATGCAAGACTTTTAAAACTGAGCTTTTAATAGAATTGCAAATGAACTGAAAGCAATAGATGAAAAATTTAGAAAAGAAATTTAGTTACAGAACTAAGCCTATAAACTTAGAAAGAGAATGAATAGCTTAGTATAAAAAGAACAAAACCATACCCAAGTAATATGAAAATCAGAATGGACCAACTAGGAGTTAATGACTCTATGAGACAAGATATATGAAAACAAAATCAAAATATTGAAAAAATAGATGAAAATGTAAGGTGTCTCATTTTGAAAACTACTGATGTGGGAAACAGATAGAGAAGTGACATTTAAGAATCAATGGGCACAAAAAAAAAAAACCTGGATGTCATACTTCAAGAAATCATGAAAGAAAACTACCCAGATCTTTCAAGAACAGGGCAAAGTGAAAAATAAAAATAAGAATCTATTGATTACTTCATAAAAGAAATTCTGAAATGAAAAATCCAAGGAGTATCCATAGACCAAATTCAGTACTTACACATTAAATAAAAAATATTGCAAGCTACTAGAAAGAAAGAGTTTAAGTACCAAAGATCCACAGTCAAAATCACATAAAAGTTAACAGCTGCTGCTGTATAGAAACAGAGAGCATGGGGATACAATACTCCAAAAAGCAAAAAATAAATGCTTACAACCAAGACTAACTTACTGAGCAAAAATTAGTATAATTCAATGGGTGGAGCCAAGATGACAGAGTAAAAGCAGGAACTTGCTTGAGCTCCTGCTCCAAACACCTCTAATACCTGTAAAAAATGACTTTAAACAAATTTTAGTGCTGCAGAACCCACAAAGTGACAGAGAGAAACCAATCTCTTGCTGAAGGCAGCCTGACAGAACAACAGGAGGCTCTATTGCACTGGGCTTGGAGTGGAGCATAGTCCCACAGGGGCTGTGCCAACCCAGACCTGCAGTACAGAATGGCCAGAATAGACTTCAGGGGAGTAAATCACTGGCAGCTGTGGCAGTTTCCAGACTTCTCAACCCATAAACACCAAAGAGAAAGTAAAAGGTCAATGGGAGAACTCTGTGGGAACTGGGTGAGAGAAGAGCTGGGTCTAGCCCCTGCCCTGGGGAGGTGGAGGTGATGGTGGCTGCTTCCAAAATTCCACACCCACAAATTGTGGGAGGACCAAGTGGCCAACAAGAGGGCAATTGCTGGAATCTTTTTGCTGGCACTGAGGCAGGATTCTCTTGCTTTGCCCTGCTTGGATCTGGGTTGCAGTCTTGGGTGGCAGTCCTGGGGTAAGGAGCACTAGAGTGGCAGAGCTTGTTGAGGCTGTGGAGAGGGCATCTTCCCTATAGTTCTGAGGCAGGTGCCTAAAAGTAGCTCTGACAACAGCTGCACAAAACCCCACAAATTTGAGACACAGTACTCTCCACTCTGGAAGCAGAGTTCTATCGTGGTAAAGAGATCAAAAGTCAAGTAATTGGCTGTCAGGATGAGCAAACAGAGGAAGCAAAATCAAACTATAGAATTGTTTTTTGGTGACAAAGATGATCAAAACATAGAACCAAAAGAAGACAACAAACTCAAAACTCTCGCATCAAAAGCCTCCAAGAAAAATATGAATTGTTCACAGGCCATGGAGGAGCTCAAGAAGGATTTTGAAAATCAAGTAAGAGAGGTAGAGGAAAAATTGGGAAGAGAAATGAGAATGATGCAAGAAAATCATGACAAGTGAGTCAACAACCTACTAAAGAAGACCCCAAAAAATACTAAAGAAAATAACACCTTAAAAATAGTCCAACTCAAATGGCAAAAGAGGTCCAAAAAGCCGAAATGAGGAGAAGAATGCCTTAAAAAGCAAAACTGGCCAGATGGAAAAGGAATATTAAAAACTCACTGAAGAAAATCATTCCTTCAAAATTAGATTGGAGCAAATGGAAGCTAATGACTTTATGAGAAATCAAGATACTGTAAAATGATCCAAATGAATGAAAAATTAGAAGGCAATGTGAAATATCTCATTGGAAAAACCACTGACCTGGAAAAAAGGAGAGATAATTTAAAAGTTATTGGACTGCCTGAAAGCCATGATCAAAAAAATAGCCTAGACATCATCTTTTAAGAAATTATCAAGGAAAACTGCCCCGATAGTTTAGAACCAGAGGGCAAAATAGAAAGAGAAAGAATTCACCAATCGCCTCTTGGGAAAGATCCCAAAAAGAAAACTTCTAGGAATACTATAGCCAAATTCCAGAGTTCCCAGATCAAGGAGAAAATATCATAAGCATTCAGGAAGAAACAGTTCGAGTATTGTGCAAACACAATCAGGACAAGATAAGATCTAGCAGCTTCTACATTAAGTGATCAAAGGGCTTGGAATACGATATTCCACAGGTCAAAAGAGCTAGGATTAAAATCAAGAATTACCTACCCAGCAAAACTGAGTATAAACACTTCAGGGGAAAATATTGATATTCAATGAAATAGAGGACTTTCAAGCATTCTTTTTTTAAAAAATTAATTTGTTTATTTACTTTTAGTTTACAACATTCAGTTCCACAGTGCATTGAGTTTCAAATTTTCTCCCCCTCCCTTTCCTCCCCCTGCCCATGGCAGCATGCAATCAAATATAGGATCTACAAATACCTTCACATTAAACATTAGTCAGATTGTAAAGAAGGATTATAACCAATGGAATGATCAGTGGGAAAGAGGAAACAAAACAAAACAAGAAAAAGAAAGAGAGCAAGTAGTTTGCTTCAATCTTCATTCAGACTCTGCAGCTCTTTCTCTGGATGTGGATATCTCTTTCCATCATGAGTCTTTCGGAGTTGTCTTATAACCTTACATTGCTGAGAGGATCCCAGTCTATTAAAGTTAGTCGTCACGGGGGCAGAGCCAAGATGGCGGTGTAGCAGCAGCAACATATCGCAGCTCTCACATAGCCACCCCAAAATACCCATAAAATAGGACTCTAAACCAATCCTAGAACTCCAAAACGCACACAAAGATACTACCCACTAAAGTCAGCTCAGCTACTAGGAACCATATCAGCACTGCGAACTGAAACCAGCCTGGCCTAAAGCCGCAGCTGTGCCCCGGGGGCGGCTGGACGGAGGAGCGGAGGAGCCTCTCTGGTGAGCGGATCAGTGGCAGCTACGAGCAGCGTTCAGAACTAGCTCAGTGGAAATTGCGAAAAGGGGAGAAAAGCAGTCTGGCCGAAAGGCCTCCAGAGCGGAAAAGCGAAAGGCAGAGGTTTTGCACCGCCTCCACGTTGTACCTTCCTGCCCACGGCCTGCAGACAGCAGGGGGACTAAGCGATCGTTCAGAGGCCAGTGCTCT
>CM053580.1:469057939-469087764 GCA_028627135.1 Pseudochirops cupreus
ACGATAGCTTATATTGGTTGTGATCTGCACCTGCATCAGGCCTGCACAACCTGCAGTTGCCAAAGGATTCTGGGTGACCTTTGAAAAATGTAGAGAGAAACATCCTCTACATTTTTCAGGTGCTGCCTGAAATCTTTTGGCATGCCCATGGCCCACAGGTTGTGCAGGTCTGATCTAAGTGAATCTTGGGTTCATTTAAATATGTCTCCTTCATGTCTTCAACTAGACTAAGTTCTTTCAGGTTGAGGAATGAATTTCTTTTGCAGCCTCCACAGCAGTAGCACAATGCTTAGGCCATTGGAGCTAAAAACAATAACTTGTTGACGAGATTATGGATTTATAAATAAAAAAACTATGGTAGAAGACCATGCTGGCACTTTTGAACAAAACTTTCTGAATAGAGGAACTATGTACATAAAAACTAATAAAATGGTTTATAGCAAAATTTTATGGCTCTAGATATAAAATTCACAAAGCTATTCAATAAGGCATTTAAAACCAAAGTATTTCTTCACTGAATTTCGGCTTCCTTGTTATGAGATTTTCTTGACTTATTATCTTAGTTTTATGCATCATGCCTCAACTAGTTTTCCTTTTAGCTACATACCAAGACCAAGAATCTCAGGATACTATATTATCTTTTTTTTCCTTATAAGATCAACTAATCTTCTATACTCTCCCCACACCTTCTTACTAGTACTAGGTAACAGTCATTAAGGCATTGTTACTCACCTGCAAAAATAGAGGAATAAGAAAACAACTGTCAATAATGACTTCCTTCATCAATTTATAATTATGCATCTATTCTTATTGCTTCCTGATCTTGAATCAATCAAAGATGAGCCTTATGCCTCCTGATTTATGGCTAATCATGCAAAACGTATTCATTTTGCCCTCAAGGCAAGTCACAAGAGAGAACTGGATCGACAAGCTTCATAATTGAGAACCAACATAAGGAAATGAATAAGGAGGGGAAAGCAGGAACAGTATCAAGAGTTATTTCTTTCAGTCCTAAAGAAAAAAGCTATTTTACAAATTCAAGAATCTATCATTTTGTTGCCACATAAAACAGATTGCAGCCTCTTTGTCACTTAGAAAATATTCTTCCAGAAATGCCACAGCTGGAAGGTTTAATCACCCTGCCCCAAGCTGGTTCTCTCCAAATCCAGTCAGACTGATCATCTAATACAGGATTGGTCAATGGCATGATCTCAGAGCCTAGGGTCACTGCCACAGCACAAAGTACAGGCAAAGTGCTTTAGTGGATATATACTGACGTAAATCTTAGAAATATGACTGAGCAATCTTTTCCAATCTGAAACATCTTGGTCTTTGTGACACCTTTTGTAGAAGTTTTGTTGTTGGTGGTGGTGGTGTTGAAATTGTAATGTTAGAAGAGTATGCTAAGCAAACTAACTGAACATAAGGGAGACATTTTAAATAGAGCTCTAGGAATTTAAAGATGAACATTCAGATATGCCTCTCCATTCAAAAGAACAGTTTTTAATAGGCTTTTAAAAATTTTATTGAAACACAAACATTTACTCTGTAAAAGAAAGCACCAAAATGCTAAATGTATTTACAAGCACTGACACCTCTAAATCAACTTCCCAAATTTACATATACATAAACAGGTATGTAAATATAATGCTAAGTAAGAGAAAAAATAAGGCAAGTCATTCTGAATATATAATTGGAAGACATATTTAGTATGTCTTAGCCTTACCCTAGCAATTAGCAACTTGCAATTCCTTAATCTTGTTTTCTTCTGTTTAGGGAATGTCCCATACTCAGTTAAAGATTTAGGCAAATACATTATTACAAAATAACTATCCCATCTTACTGAAAATAAACTAGTGAAATAAATAAGAATGAAAAAAGTGAGTTGGTCAAAGTGTTTATTTTCCCAGATTTCTTCCTTTGTAGAGGAAGAGAAGAGGCAAATAAATAACAGAATAAACTTATTTTGATACTAGGTCATAAATACAAGTTTCATGTTTCATCTGTTTTTAAAAAGTAAGTTTGGCCTCCTGCATGTCAGTCTTTCCAATTTACCCAGCCAGTCAACGTACGATAAATACTACATCCAAAAGCAGAGATAGCAACACCCCTCAAACTTCACATTTCTCTCTCCTGTTCCTTCAGTTTGCCTAGGAAGGTGTACTTATACCCAATAAGAACACTAAGGTCTACTGTATATGGAGGCAGGTTTAGGCTTGCTGGAAGAAAAAGACTTCTCAGCTATTAGCATTAACTGAGAATGGAATGAACTGCTTCAAAAGGAAGTATATTCTCTTCTCACTAGAAATCAAGTGAAACCTGGATGACCAGCTGGTAATTACGTTGTGGAGGAGATTGCTGGTCAGGTATGAATTTGATGAGGTTGCCTCAGCTTCTATTATTCACAACCTAATCACAAAAATCTCTAAGTTGGCGGAGACTTAAGAACATCTTGTTCGACCCCTGAGTCAGTCAACAAGCATTTATTAAGCACCTCATATGTGATGAGGAAACAGAGAAAAGCAAAAAACAAGTTTCTGCTCTCAAGGAGCTCACGGTCTAATGGACTGTACTTGACAGTAATTTCCTTTGAGGTGGGGAGAAGGGAAAGATCTTGCCCAAGGACACATAAGAAGCAGAGAAGGTATTTTAACTCAAGGTTTCTGTCCTCTGTCTTCAGTTCTCTTTCCATTAAAACATTATAGAAAAGAGAGGGGGTCAATTAAGCTCTTAATGCAAAGAACTGGAACAGCAAATCACAGTGGAGAGGAAACTAAAGTGACTAAAGTAGTAAATTGAAAAAAACTGCATTTTGATCATTAGAAACAAAGATGAGTAAGAGTGGCTCCCATAATAACAAAATTTAAGTCTTCTGTAACTCTAGACTTCTCCATGTGAGCTGAGAAAGAACTAGAATCTAAGAAGCCCCTCAAAATGTTTAGAGCAGCTTTTTAAAAAAATAGAGGCAAAGAACTAAAAACCAAGAGGATGGGTGCCTATCCATAGGGGAATATTGGCACAAAGCATGGTATGTGTATACTATTGCTCTATGAGAAATATCAAAAGAGAAGGGTTTAGAGAAATGAATTGATGCACAGAACCAGAACAATTTACACAATAACAAGATCATAAAAACTACTTTGAAACAATGAACAATTCTGATAAATGCAGTGATTAATCAGGAATCCAGAAGACTTAGAATGAGCCACATTTTCCCTTGATTATGCATATTTGTTTTTCCCCCTACTTAATATTTTATTTTTTCCAATTACATGTAACGATAGTTTTCAACACTCACTTTTATAAGATTTTGAGTTTCAAATTTTTTTCTCCCTCTCCCCACCCTCCCCAAGATGGCAAGCAATCTGATACAGGCTATACAGGCACTATCATATTGAACATATTTTTATATTAGTCATGTTGTGAAAGAAGAATCAGAACAAAAGGGAAAAACCATGAGAAAGAAAAAAATTAAAAAGAGAAAACAGTATGCTTCAATCTGTTATGCATATTTGTTAAAAGGATTTTGGTTTTCTTTTTCAGTGGTAGTAGAGACAGAAAACAAATTTATATTTATAGGAAAAATAAAATGACCCAGAGAAAAATTAAGTAGGGGAGTCCTCTTCTAGAAAGATTTTTTTTTATTTTAGGCTCAAATTCTTCAGTTCAAAATAGTTCTAATTCTAAAGAACAAAACTTTAACAAAGTATTCTGATGAATTTTTTTTTTTAGCTCTCAACCAGTTTAAAAACATGCAATCATCTTTTATTTAAATTACACTGTTATGGAAATGCTTGTTTTAATCCATAAATTAAAAATAAAATAAAAATATATATTTAAAATGCCCTCTCCCCCAAATCACAATGAAGTTCAAACATATCTCATTGAGGACTAAATCAAATATGCTGACTACTTATTTAAGACACAACTAACAACAAGTACCAATGGATGCAAGTGTTCTCACTTGGCTCACATTAATGGATACCAAAATAATTTCTTCTCTAGCCCACAAGTTCAATGATCACATTTAACTCAACTATGTGTTTTGATGTTTTGATATTATACACACACATATACATCTTTTGTCATGAGAGACAAAATAAACATAAAGATAGATATCAGTAGGACTCTCTACCCCATCCCTTTTAAAACCTTGCTTTAGAAGCTATGCTTTAATGGTCAAAGAATATAACAGGCAGCTCTCAAAAGAAAAAAAAAGAAAGCTACTAACAAATATGAAAAAACACTCTAAACCACTAAGAATGACAGTCGTTGAACTGTGGAAAAACAGCCTACCAAGGCATCATCAGGAGAGGTATGAAGTGATCCCACCTTTCTGGAAGACAACTTGGAGCTAAGAGCAAAACTTTGTCAAGCGACTATGCATGCCCTTTGAGGCAGTGATATCACTACTAGGTATATACTCCAAGAAGATCAAAGAGGGAAAGCACTCATAATTACAAAAATATTTATAGCAGCAATTTTGTTGCATCAAGGAATAAGAAACAAAGTGGGTATTCTTTGATTGGGTAAATGGATGGACAAATTACTGTTTAGAAGCCTTGCTTTTTAAAGCAACTTCAACCAATTCTTCAAATTATCATCTTTAATGAGTCATATTAATATAATTTTATTAATTAATTCAGCTTGAGTGACATGAGACCTCATTTAATATGGAAGAGTAGGGGAGAGTATAGAAGATGACATAATTACACATTCCCTCTTCTTCTTCATACAACCGTTCCCTAACATCAGAATACATCACATTCTAGTGTGTGACTAGACTGATGGGAAAGATAGTAGATTAACTTGGCAGACTTGGAAAATAAACAGAAAAACCTGACCCAGTCCAGTCACACACAAGTTGGAAGAATAAAATTTAAGATTAAAAAACCCAGATACTACCTTCTACCTTACCAATGTAAGGCACATTTAATTTCTCAAGGTGCTTTCACATCTATTGCCTCATTGTACATACACCAACGACCCTGTAGAATGGGTTGTTCAGGCATTATCTCCCTTTAATGGGGAAACAAGCTTGGTTCCAAAGAAAAATTGTAAGAATATGCCTTTCTTTCTTTACTGCCAAGGGAGGTTGGAGGGCAGAACTAAAAATGAGCAATACAGTGGCCTATACTGTTCCATGCAGTTGATGTATTAGTTTTACTAAACTGTTTCCCCCCCCCTTTCTTTTTAAATCTTATAAGTGGTAGCTTTCTGAATAAAGAAACAAAAGAAAATATATTGAAAAATGAATGTGACGTGAAAACAAAGTACTGAGAATAAATAATTTAAAAAATATATATATATATATCTATATATCAGTAAACACAGCTGTTTATCATCACCATAGTCATTTAGCAAGCATCTATATGAAGAAAGCTCTGGGCTAGGATCAGTGGGAAATTAAAAGCTTGTATAAAATGACGTCTTTCCCTCATATGACTCCTCTAGGAGTTTGAGACAAATGCAAAGAGATGAAATGTCTTTATGCCTAAAGTCACATCTGCCTAGCAACAGAATTTTTAAAGCATCTTTCAAGAGAAAGAGGTCATGAAAATGCTGTTTTCTTGGCTCTGAGTCTCACACCTGGTACACTAAAATGCCCTGGTGGACAAGAACAAAAGGAAAAACAAGTGCTATACCTCCAAATGAAAGTGTGTGTAAATCCCAGGGGAAAGCAGAGTTTCCACCCCTCCCCCTGACAAATGACTGACCTGTCTTGTTAAGCATACTGCATGTGGATATTGTGGAGTAATAATTCTTTATATTAAGAGTACCAGTCCTTAAATGGCAAAGTAAGTGGGGCTCTGCAAACTTTACAAATGGTATAATGGAAATCCCTTATAACCAAATCTAATACCTGCGTAAGATCTATACTCTTAGCTGCATTTGAATGCATAATCTATGGAAAATCTACGGGGAATTTTTCAGACTGGATTCCTTGCTAGTTTGGGAAAAGCACACTTAATATTAGCTAAGTAAAACGGAAATTAGGAAAATATCTACTACCCATATTGTGTAAGGCTATAATAATAGGGATTGGATCTAGGATTTCATTAGTACAACTCCTAGGAGAGGAAATTCCCTCTTCCAGAGCCGGTCAGCATTCCTGTCAGTTCCACTAATGAACCAAACAAGAGCGTGTGCTCATCCGCTGGAGAATGGCTGAACAGATGGAGGCAAATGAAAATAATCACTGTAAGAAATGATGAATTCAGAGAAATTGGGAAGATGCACATGGAAATGACACAGAACAAGGCAAGAAGAAACTGAGAACAATTTACATAATGACTACAATAATGTAAAGGAAAACAGTGGAGGACTTGAGAATTCTGATTTGTCTCATGGCCAGGAGAGACTTCAGAGGACTAAATGTGAAGCCTGCCTCTTGACAGAAATAAGAAATCATCTCTAAATGTAGGTATACATTTTGTATTTGGCTTTTCGGAGGGGGAGGACAGGACAATTGGGGTTAAATGACTTGCCCAAGGCCACATGGCTAGTAAGTGTGTCAACTGTCTGAGGCTGAATTTGAACTCAGGTCCTCCAGACTCCATAGCCAGTGCTCTATTCACCGTTCCACCTAGCCACCCCAGGCATACATTTTTTTTTAACATGGTCATTGTGATTTTTTTGCTTGACTCTACTTGTTACAAGAAAGGGTTTCTACTGTGGGAGTAGGAGGGAAGGAAGGGTGAACATCAACAATCTTAAAAAGCAAAAATAAAATATCTCCTACCCTAACTCATCATAAAAACTCCGTATATTCCAAAGCCAAATTGTTTTCATCTACTCAGCTTAGTAGTCCACCAAAATTACTTTATACTTATTTACAAAGATGCTTGTTATTTTATAGAACTTTTTTTTTTTTTTTGCTTTTTAGAGGGGGGGAAGGTAGGGCAATTGAGGTTAAGTGACTTGCCCAAGGTCACACAGCTATTTTTTATGTGTGTTAAGTTTCTGAGGCCACATTTGACTCAGGTCCTCCTGACTCCAGGGCTGGCACTCTATTCACTGCATCACCTAGCCACCCCAGAACTTGTTAAAAGAAAAAAAAATCACACCAAAAAGGCACATCTGCTCAATAAACCAATAAAATGTTTCTAATTTTTTTTTCAGAATGTAGCAAATTTCCCAAAGATCTAGAGTTCTCTCATCAAAAATCCCAGAAGCTCCTGATTCACCTATTTAAGGAAAGGACAGTTGGTATCAATCTACATGATGTTTTTGCCTGCCAGGTTCCCCATTTTTCACTGCTAACAATGCATTACCCTGAAAACTCAGAAGTCTAACATCAGAAGTGGTCCTCTCCAGGAAACCCAATATAGACAACAAAAACCAGGTTAGGGCAATACGGAAAGCCTTTAGTGTGTGTCATAAGCAACAGAGAGCTGCTGGAGACACTCCAAACAGCAAATACAATATAATCACTAGTCTTGCTTGAGACAAAATCCCTAACTGGCACCAAAAAAAAAATCACCCAGAGAGAATGATTCTTCCCAACCACTTTCTTCATCCATAAGGAAGACATTATTCCCTTATTTCCTAGGTGGTTTATAAAATTTACTGAAATCTTGAAAAATGTCACCAAAGTTGAACACTGCGAAATTATACCAAGTTTGGTACCACATTAGAGATGATACTCCTTCCTTCACCCTCTTTGCAAAAGTGTAGGACTATGGGTGTGAAATCTTCTATAGACTGCCAAAGTTGCTGTGCTGGTTGATTTTAGCAATTGAGTTTTCCTCCTCCTCTTTTTTTCTTTGTTCCAAGGGTTGGTCTGTTGTAAGTGGGGTAGGAATATATGTGTGTGTGTGTGTGTGTGTGTGTGTGAAAATGAATGTGATGTAAAAAAACAAAAAATGTCCATTAATTTTTTTTAATCATAAAACTAAGAAAACAGATAACTGCAGTGCTAATTTTCCCTCTTAGAACATCCACCAATCCCAAATTTATAATACTAGGACATAAAAATCAGTTGCGAAGATAAAAAAAAAGTAACATATTTAATAATCTGAAGAAATCAAAGGAAATAATACAGAGAAAACACTTTGCAAACCTTAATGCTCTTTGTAAATGCTAGCTGACATCTAGTAGCATCTAACTTCCATATGCCTTTATGTTTTTTTTTAAAGGGAATATCACTCTTCTACTATAAGATACCAAGAGAAATCACAAAGAATGAAGCTCTGTCCAGAAAATGGACCATTTGCAGATGAAACAGAGATTTTTTAAATCCCCTAATCCTATAAAAGCTATCAATCTCTACTTGACAAGAATTGGCTAAAAAGATGTTCCTTTCACTCCCACACTGGTTGACCAGGTTGAGCAGGTAATCCTCAGGCACATGACTCCCTATCTACTTGGCTACCAGTGCTGCAAAACTGCCAACAGGACATTTAAGCTTAAAGACCTGAACGTGTTCCTTAAGTTCTGGATTCCACACTGTCTTCCCAACACTTTAAAAAGAAGAGTCTTTTTGTGACCTAAAAGTACAGAATGGACCTACATTTCAAGCATCATGAAGCTGTTTTGCATAGATAAGGACACTCATAAAAATTTTGAAATGCTGTTCCAGATGGCTTCATTTGACCTGAAGAAATGGTGCCTGTGTTCTGATGAAAGGAACTTGCTTTTTTGAATAGACATTACAAAATAAATTAAAACATCACAGATTGAGTGCATATATGCAATAAATGCCTGTGCACCCACACAGAGCTATAGGCAAACTTATAAACTCAGCATTTTAGTACTTGGATTCAAATCTAAGGACAACCTAAACAGATTTTAATCAAAGAATAGAGTTCTAAAATGATTGAAATCTAACTTTATATAATTTTTTTTAAAGATTGCAAAAATAAGGAGAGGTAGGGTGACACAAAGGGCAGAGGACTGGGTTTAGGACCAATAAGGAAGACTTGGGTGCAAGTCTTGCTTCTGACACTAGCCATACTAACTGTGTGACCGTGGACATGACACAATCTCTCAGTGCTCCTGCCCAACTAAGACTAAGCTCTCTACCCCCTGAAACCAAAAAACCCAATAAAAATAAACCTCACTCCACAACTCTGAAAAAATCTTCTAGAAATGTCATTAAACTTATCAAAATACTCCCAAGAAACAGTACTATGATAAAGCTGTCTTGTACCAAACAACTACCAAAAGAAAATGCCCTGGCTTTACATTGAATTTAGTCATCTGACCACATTAAATTTGTATGGGGTATTTCTAGAGACATTAAACAAGCCTTTGACAACATTTTTTACAAGTTCATGCTAAATGTTCCTGTTTCCTTAACTTACAGTAGTGGAGCTTACTGTAGCTATTGCCATTTCACAGTTCAGAATTCTTATCTCCAGGATTTCTGGGAATCCACCCAGAAGAGTTTGTAGGTGATGTGATATCATCACTTCAATCAAGCTCTACCCAACAGATCTTTTGCGTAGTTCCTTGTTTATCCTTCAAGGTTTGTGAAATTTTAAAGTCCAGCTTTTAAGTTTTAAAAGTCCTATTGACAGTCTACAGTGTAATCACACTAAGAAAAGAGATTAAATAATCTTGTGAACATCAATTAACAAAAATATTTTGGGTGAATATAGCAGAAGTGCTTACTGGATGAATTCAAAGTCACCTGACTGTGAATATCGAACACAACATAAAATGTCAGGCTATTTCAAAATGCTGGTTAGTTTTGATGAATTGCAATCCCCCCCTGCCCCCTTTTTAAAGCTCTTTGTGGTAAGGGATTGCTCACTAGGAGAAGAAGAAATGAAAGGAATACGTTGGGAAATGTAAAGAAGCGAAAAATGAAATAAAACTTTATTTTCAAAAATATTGTCAGGGAAAAATACATTTAAAAAGGTAGTTACTTTAGCACTAAGTAGGCCAGATTGTATATGTGAAAATAATAAACTCTCTAGTAAATGCTAAACTTTTAACAGATCCTTCTTGAGTTGCAGATGATAAATGGAAAAGACGAACAACAATTAAGAAGACTACCAATCAGTCTCCATCTGTGGCTAACAGTTTAAAAAAATAAAAAAGTTCTCACTCATGTCTTGAATAGCACAGTAAACTGCAATTTACATGTTGATGTAGAACATAACATCTTTTCTATTTCTACTAACATTATTGAGTCTACTAATCTTCCTGTAGTGATTTCTTCTCTCTAAAGACCTACTGGCTATTTTGTTCCACTGTACCCTGATTTTCTAAAGTTGCCATATATTTTAGAAGATTCAAAGGTAGTATGAATAACTCAGCTATTTTAAATATCCAACATCTTCAGAGTTAGTATTAAGATAGTGCTGATGAGCAGTCAAATAGCCTCTCAAAGAGATTTAGGGGCACTGCCTTAAATTGAGCTCATTCTAACCTCTCCCAAGAACCAGTCATGCCGAAGTGATAGCTCTTTGTTAAAACTTGAAACATATAAACCTAAACTCCAACCAATCAATCCTAAACAAGACAAATTACTCTTAACGTAAATACAAAAGTAGTCAGGAAGGCTATTTCTAAAAATAAAATACATCATAGTTACTGAGAATATCAGTGCTCAAAATGTTGATAATAAGAATCTTGGCAAAAATATTCAAAGTTTAAAGGAAAATATATCTTTTAATAGTTCTAAAGGTTTCCAGAAATTTGAAATGTGAGATTCAATTGTTTCAGCAGTTTTTTTTTGGGAGGGGGGGAGTAGGGGAGTCTGACCAGTTCTACAGCTCAATTTCCCTATCTGTGATATCAGAATACCGTTACTATTTATTAGTACTATAAAGCTGTGAAATGGAATATTTGTCATTCATGATCACTAGGTTAAGATTTATGGACACCAAACTTATCCAAGTTATATTACGCAAAAATATACACAATGATAGTATTAAAGTAAATCAAACATAACCACATCTATACCCCAAATTTTCAAAGATATGTTGAGTATAGGTTAGTTGAGTTTATTAAGGAACAGTCCAGAAGACAAGAGAATTTGTTTTGAATAGAGTCAAAAGTGGTCATGAAAAGAAAAAAACCAAAAAATAAGAATAAAAATTCTAATTCATTCCAAAGAAACCCAAAGCCAACTAAAGAACCAATATATCCACCCAAAGAACCAAACGACCTTGGAAAAGGCACTGGAATTGAAATAAGGATCTGGGTTCGGATCCCACATCAGACTACCATTATGTCCCTGTCCAAGTTGCTTAACCTCCTTGGGCCTCAGTTTCCTCATTGGTAAAGTGAAGGCATTGGTCTAGATGACATAGATGCTATCTTCCATTTCTTCATCTAGAATTCTATCATCTCTGCCAAGATTTGATAGGCAAGATTGGGTAATAAATAATAGAGAAGGGAATGATTTCTATTCCAATTAATCTTCATGAAAAAAAACCTCACCAGTAATCAAAACACCAAAGCCCAAGTCACCACAGAAATTCAGTCATCCTTCTAACAAAATCT
Organism: Pseudochirops cupreus; assembly: GCA_028627135.1. Taxonomy (NCBI): domain Eukaryota; kingdom Metazoa; phylum Chordata; class Mammalia; order Diprotodontia; family Pseudocheiridae; genus Pseudochirops; species Pseudochirops cupreus. The sequence continues at coordinate 469,069,397 of CM053580.1, forward strand.
GTCTCAAATTATTTTTATCTTGCAGACTACTGCTCAGCCTCATTAAAACAGAAAAGTATTTTAGAATGATGTGCCTGTACTTCAAATATCAGTTTTGTCATTTTTGAGTAGAATCACGTTGAGCCATGTCTATTCTACCTACCATCCCCTTTAAAGAAATAGATTATAACATTTTTCCAAAGTACACCAAGATTCTAAGTTGACACCTCCACATAGGTCTATAGCCAGACATCTTTTTACTGGATAGCTAGGTTGTCCTGATCCCAATCATTAAAAGGATACAATCTGTCATTGCTGCAACATCCAATTTGTCAATATCAGGTGAACCAGGGCAACACTTCCTGAATTCTTTCCGGAGATCAAAAAAGGAGTAGAAGCATTCCGGCAATAACACATTCTGAGAAAGGACAAGTTAGTTACTAGTAGCTAAAGAGTGTTTTAGTCTATGTTCCCCAAATGACTCAAAATCAAACAAAAATAATTTCCTGCTATATTTTGAATGTATATGATTTCATTCCACGAAATCTCAAAATCAATTAAAAAAACAGTTGAACAATTGGTAATGACTATCACATATATAGCATATTATCTTATTCTAAAGCTTTAATAACTTCATATTCCTATGTCTTTTATTTGACTCTCTTGATATTGTCAACACTATGATGCTTTCAATTTTGCCATTAACTAAGAACACACAAAGCTGTATTGAAACTTGGTGTTAAATGTATCTTAATCTTTAATTTACTAAATTTAATTTGCTGTACCTATCTAGACATTATATAGTAGGAGTATAACTAATTTATTAAGCACTTACTTCAATCAAAGTGCTATAATAGGTATAATACGCAAGGGCTACAAAGACAAAACTTAATAGTCCCTACCTTCAAAAGACTTACAGTGAAATTCTGAAAACTATTTTAAAAAATGTAACAAAGGTATCTTCTGACAATTCCTAGTCCCAATAGGAATAAGTATAATAAGCAGATGCATGTGTATTACTTGTTTTGGGAATTACTACCAAGGGGAATTTACTCTTTCTTTGTTACTAAACACTTATCTGGTGTCTCCCCATTAGATGGAAGCTAGCATAGTAAGTGAAAATAGCTTTTGAAGTCAGAGGTTCTGGTTCCAATTCCAACTCTTAAAGTTTACTGCCAGTATGACCCTGGGCAAAATCACGTCTCTCTCTGGGTTTTAATTCCTCATATGTAAAATGAAGGGGTCCAACTAAAGAGCTTCCAAAGTCCTTTTTGGCTCCAATTCTATGATCCTATATACAGAGTTTAAGATGAATTTTAATGCTACTTTTACCTAATAAACACAAATCTGCTAAATTAAAGACAGTACATTCCCAAACCAAATAAGTAAAATAATTTTATCAATTGCTTAATACTATAGGCAACTCTTTTTTTTTGTCCATCCACAAAGATGGAAATAGATTTTGTTGTTGCTATTGAGTTGTTTCAGTCATGTCTGACTTCATGAACCCATTTGGGGTTTTCTTGGCAGAAATACTGGTGTGGTTTGCCATTTCTTTCTCCCGCTCATTTTATAGATGAGGAACTGAGGTAAATAGGGTCAAGTGACTTGCCAGGGTCACACAACTATTAAGTGTCTGAGGCCAGATCTGAACTCAGGAAAATGGGATGAAAAGAATGGTCTAGACTGTAGATTGATTTTGTACTGTTATTTTAAAATAGTTCTAGCATGTCTCCCCCCTCTTGGCAGAAGTAGTAAAGGTGGAGAATGAGGCATGCTTTTTTCAGACATGGCTATATTGAATTGCTTTCCTTCTGCAATTCTTTGAAATGGGGAAGGGCTCTATTTGGAAGGGAAAGGGGATAATGAAGAGCCATTGGAAAGTGATAGCAATGTGCATAGAAATTATTAATAAAAATTTTTGCAAAAGAAAATGTTATGTTTTTGACTACTGGTTTATGTATTTATGTGTTAGGCATATGAGGTACAATTAGAAACAAAAGACTAGTTTTTGTCTCTTCCTTATGAAACCAATCTCATTCAATATTTGTAGTCAGTGCTTGCAGCTTAAGAGGTAAAAAGTCACTTCTTTGGATTCCCCAAACAGCAGACATTTGTCACAGACATTTACCCTAAGGTAAATGTATCCTGCAAACTAATTCTTTGAGTTTTCTGTAGTTGATCAAGGCTCAAATAGAAAATGGTCACAGTATATAGTTGGTCTTCATTTCTCTTTCCAGTTATCTGTCATCTCTCCCCTCCCCTCCCTCCGATATTTAAGAGTCTGCTAAGGAAACTTTGTAGTAATTTCTATACTCCTTACATAGGAAAGAGTACAGTTTTCATTCAACCCCTTAAAGGCAAGAACTTATTTTTGTTATTCTTTCCCCAGCACCTAACAGTTCCTATCTATTGTAGGCATTCAACAAAAGTTCAAATTAGTTGTTATTTTTGCTATCACCCAGACCTTTTGAAATTTGAGTGGAATAACAGCATTATTGTAAAGCACTTCTTAAAAGAAAACCAGGGGTTCATGAACGTGCCTCTTCATTATTATGTATATTAAAGCAAAAGGAAAGTAGCTTTGACTAGTTGCCTACTATAAATTATTCTAAGCCACTGAAATGGTTTATACAGTTAAAAATGGAAAAAACAAACACACACAATAACCCCCGAATGCTGAATACCATCAAATGATTGGGTCTAATTCAATTTAATTTCCAAACATCAACTTTTTATGAATATATAGCTATACTGTAGATATTGTCCTTAAACTTTCCCCCAGAGAGAACATCAAATCAATACCGATTTTCAGGTTCTCAATCATTAAGTTTCTTAAAAACAAAATCAGAAATAGATATAAACAGAAATAAAAGCAAAATCAGATAATTTGAAGAATTGCTCCCAGTTTTGAGAAACTGACAAGATGACACTTCAACTTTAATTCATCAAAAACACAAATGCGTGATGTAACTCACTTTAACAGTTTTCCATTTCTGTATGTTATATAACTAAAAATTTTTTCACCCTCACAAACATAGAACTAAAAAATGATGGCAATAAATTAGAACAAAACATTTTCAGTACAGGGGAGCCAAATGCACTCAAAGTTTTTTGTTTTTAAGTCAAGTTTTTAAACAGTTAGAAACATCCTGTCCTTTGCTTATTAGCACAGTGCCAGGCAAATACGTGGTTACCAAATGTGTATTGATTGATTTTCATCTTTCTAAATAAGTGTATTCCAACATAATCACAAATATCAGATCAGTCTCTGGGCTAAAGAATACTAAGCATCTCCAAAATCTAATTTAAATTAAAATAACAAAAGAAAGCTGTTTTTTTTAATTAAAAAAAACCTATGTATTTAAATCACTTCAAATTTCAACAATTTAACTCACTTTAGGAATTTAAGGACACACTTCTCTCTATGAAAATGTCATGTCTTATTTTTTAAATTTAAAGAAAAATTATAAAAAAACAACAAAAAAACTTTGGACACAAAAATCTAGTCTTTTCTTTACAGAGTCCTCTTACCTTTTTGGAAGCTTCAGGGTGCAAGATTTGCCTGACATGAAGCTGGCCATCAGTACAGAGACAGAAGGAAGTCCCTACCCCAATGTTCAGTTCGTTGCTCACGGACTGATTGAACTGAAAGGAAGACACACAGGAGGATACAACTGATAAACAGATTTACAAGCTGTTCAGCTGTGAAAAGTGTTCCACTTAGCAATGCTCAAGGAAACACGTGCTAACTTCTGGCAAGTGATGCACAAGTGCTGCCCAGAGAAACAATAAAGGAGAAAAGCTTTCATAAAACTTCCTTACACATCTCTTTTCCCTCTGACGGACTTTTTGATCTACTCCAAGATACCAATGCAAGAGTACACAGGAGAAAAACTTAAAAGGTATCCTTTTTCTCATGAATCCTTATTTTTTAGAAGTGGTCATTATTGATCTATGTATCAGATTTTTCATTTCAACAGCAGACTGACCCTGATGAACTGATTTTCTAGTGTATTTTCCGGTAGATAGCTGAAGCATCCACTTCTAAAGAAATAGAAGTAGGGGTTACAAAGACCCAGAGCAGGACAAAAGTATTTATTCCCATCATGGGTTTTATTTCTGTGAATTTTGTCTTAAGAAGTGTCAAATATATCACAAAATAAATGACCTGGTGCTAAACAAAGTAGAATTTTCTGGTACTTAAAAATACATTCAATTACTGGAAATATACCACAACCCCACATATTGCATGTAGGCAGCAGTCTCCTTGCCTATCTCCCATCCTGTGTCCTCACCTTTTACTGGGTCAATACATCACAAATAAATAATAAAGCTCTCTTTTCAAATCTCATCTGAGACTCTCTCGCCTAGCTGGTTTATTTTCTGTGATCCCAAGAGGGAGAAGGGAAGAGCCAACCCAGAGTTTGCTCATGTCTTTCAAAAAGGCCACAGGTGAGCCATAAGGCACTTCCCCCAATCCAGGCCGAACACAGTTTACAATAAAGAACTAGGGGATTCCTCCCATGCCATGAAGTACTGTTACGGAAGTACTACCTCAGAGTTTGGACAAACTTCTAGGGAGTAAATCCGCAGCTAGGAGGGAGGAGTGCACCTCAAGGAGCACCTTTGCCTTCTGGCTCCCCCAGAGGTGGATTAGACAAGTTGGGCAAAGAAACGCAGAGGAGCTGGGACTGAGTAGCTCCGCCGGCAGATAGCAACACCCCAAAGGACATCTAGGCAGGTTACCCAAACAATTACTTCGCCTACCTTATACCAAGTTACAATCGCAGTGCCTAACGTCTGCAGGGAAAGAGACATATACACACAGATAGATACACACACACACACACACACACACACACACACACAAAGACAGAGAAACAGATAAACACAGAGACAGACAGAGGAGAATGTATGTATCTGACAACTTAAAGCTATTTCTTCTCTTTGATCAGAAGCCAAGTTTGAGTTTAAATAATGGTTACCTTGACCCAAGTTTGAAGACAAGGAGAGAATTAGAGAAGTGGACAAATACGATTGTGAGGGTGGAAGGGAAAATCTTCAAAAAGGGCTCCAATTATCTCCTCCCCCATTAGCTTCCAACCCCAGAACAGCGTGTTCCTTCCACGAGGTCTGGTCCCCACGCCAGGGCTCAGCCCTAGTGCACCTTGCCTCCCCAGCACTAGCAGCCGAGTTAAGGCGCCAGGTGCTCTGGCCTGGGGAAAGTGAAGGTGGGCTTAGTGGGACAGGGGCTATCTGTCACCTTACCTGTCTGAGGGCTTGCTCCAGCTGCGGCGCTGAGGACAGGCTTTCGGCGTCGATCTTGGTTTCTTCTTTGCAGTCCTCAGTCAGTTCCAAGTGATCCGGTTTAACTAGTACTTCGTGCAATTGTCCCACCTCCGGAGGTAGGAAAAGTAGGGGTAAGTTCCCCCCTCCCGCCTCCTCTTTAGGTCTTACTGGTTGCTTTTCTTTACCCTTCTGTCATTCCACTTCTCAAGACGCCTCCCGCCTCCCAAAGCCTCTGTGGGAATATGGTCAGATAATCAGAGCCTTTATTTCATACACCGGCTGCTGTCGGGTTAAGGCAGGCGGTGTTCTCCAGTCCCCGAACTCCTGCAATTCCTACAAGGGTGGGGAGACAGCGGACGCTGGATATTCTCAGACCCAATAGATAGCTGCCGGTTGCCCCGAGGGTGTGAGAAGGCCTTGCTCAGTTCCAATATTGCGTCCCAAGGGTATTGTCCCTTCTTAGTACCAGATACGAGCTTGGCCAAAATTCGAGGGGCTGAAACGATTCAGTGAAGGCTCCGGAGGCCTTTAGATCCCCAGCACTCAGGCAGCAAAGCTTACCTCTACCACCCCTTCCTTACCTGCGCCCTCTCCATTCCTCTCCTCCCTTTCTCTAAAGCGAACTTCTTCCCGGCTCCCACAAGTGGAACAAAAGCGCCAAGAAACAAATACCTTCTTGTTGGCCAGATCCACCACTTTCCACAGTAGCAGGATCAGCTCCTTCTCGTCCGAACCCAGCTTGGCTCCTGTGGCCCCGGCAGTGATCCCAAAAAGCACCACCAAGTAATCAGGAGACGCCGTCATGACGATAGGTGGGGAGGGGAAGAAGGGGGGCTGGGAAGTGCTGAGGCGGCGAGGGAGTAGCAAAAAGAAAAACCGATGCCAAGCCCTTTTACAAAGAGAAAAAGGAAGAAAATCCACCCCCCTCCTCGCCGCCACTGGTGCAAAAGACAGTGCAACCACTCTACCCCACACCTGGCTGTGCTACACACCGAGGGCAGGAGGGAGGGAGGGGGGTGGGGGAAGGAAAGCTTCTAAGGCTTGGCCCTTTTTTGTATTTAATTGCCCGTGAGTCTATGCAAAAAGCAAAGAGAAGGGCTGCACCCCTGGGAGGCGCGCGCGCAATGGCTGAAGGTTTTTCTGTTTGGGGGATGTGGCTCTACCTGCCCACCCTCCCCCACGTGGTGCAGGTAAGAGAGAGACACCTGGCGGCGCCCGCCCATTGGTTCCTTCAAACCACTACGTGGCAGCCATGGGGGAGGAGGCAGACTTGCTGAGAGGGAGGAGTGGGCTGGGGAGGCAGCTGCGACCCGGACACAATGGCGGGATGAATGAAAGAGGCTGCTGGGGGTGGTGGATGGGCGGATACAGCCCAGAGGGAGCATCCGCAGAACCCCTAGAGGTTGAGGGTTCTGGGGTGAGGAAGAGCTTGAGCCGTCTTGAGAGGACAGGGGGAAGCTGGTGGAGAGGCTTGAGGACTGGAGAAATTGAGAAGGATGGGGACGCCAGGAACAGAAAGGGAGGTAACTGAGAGTGGTGGGGGGCGGGTCAAAAGAAGGCCTGATCCTGGGGACTAGAAGCAGGAGCAACCAAAGCTCTAGGGAAAAGGCTGGGGTGGAGGAGTACCAAAGAAGAGCAGGGCAAGACCGACGCGAGGGCAGAGGGGGCGCGGAGTTATAAAGGGTGTGGTGGCAACCCTGGGAGGAAGGGAAGTAGGGAGCGAGCTGTAAACAGCAGCAGGGAGGTGGCGAGGGCAATTCCTGAAGACCGGAAAAGTCTCTTTGGAGCGCCACACACCTTCCAGTGCAAACAGCAGCCCCAAAACCTGTTGTGCCCTCCCCCACTCCACCCTACCCCGACCCTATCTCACACTTCCTTATCCTGGCGGGCTGGTGAAGGAGCTTTTCACTTTTCCTGAGAGGTGAAATGATTGGAGCCGAGCCCTAATGGGCTCACCTAGGAGGGAGGCAAACCCCGGGGTCCAGAGTCACACCCAAAGACAAAGTGACACACTGGCCAGGTCTGCGTGGCACAAAGTGAAGGGATAGGCAGGAAGCCTGTGGCTAATTCAGGCAAACTTTTCCATACTTTTTTCGTTAATTGTGTTCGTTTACTGCGTTTCCCTTCTCTAACGTGCATATACTATAAACGCAGATTTAGATGTTTGTTCCAAACCTCGTTTCATGAATGAAGGGCTCCCAGTTTGGTAAATTCTTTTCATTTGTAGAGATAGGCAAATTTGTTTAGAGGAAAGGCTGAATGGCTTAACGAATAGGGAGTGGATCTAGAATGTCGAACCCAAGGCTGAGTCTCACCTCTGACACTTAATAGCGACACTGGACCTGTCACTAAACCCCTCAATGTCTCAAGCTATATAAAACTGAAATTACAAGGAAGGTGGCCACTCGTATTGGTGGAGATGCTCCTTATTCTTTCTTCTCCTTTGAAACCTTTGGACCAGTCTAAATAACAAACAAAAAGGTTTTGGAGAGTTGCCCCAGGCACTGAAAAATTGTGTGTTAGTCGGGCGGTCACACTGTTTGTAAGGGTGCTAAGACGAGTCTGAGGCAGTACGTGAACCCACGCTTCTGTAATTTCTACCTTTTAGGAGGCTGCTCAACTAAAAACCTTGGTTCATCGAGTTCACGGACTTACTCCTTTTATGTGTCCACACAACATTTAGTAAGATTTCCTTCGCACACGTTTTCCTGGCTGCAAGGCCAGCTTTAGCCACTACACCACACTGCCTTTCGGTAAACTTAAAAATAAAGGAATTGAGGTCAATGCAGATTTTTGCTTTAATTCTTCTATATGCTTGTTTTGTCGAAAACTTGTTAGGGGGAAGAGACACGGAAAATGACAGTCAACCCATTCGTCACAAATCCTATTGACGTCTTAGGCTACTGAATCACTCAGTCAATGTACATTTATTAGGCGCCTATGTGTCAAGAACTGTGGATGGAAAAAGATGAAACATTCCCTTCCCTCAACGAAGTCATATTCTATTGTGGGAAGAAACGAGTGCACAAATAAGTAAAAATACATACAAAGTAATTTCTCTGGAGTCACAAGCGTCCGGGCGAAACGACCAAAAGCTTTTTAAAAAGCTGCTACTTAAGCCGAGTTCTGAAGGGAGCTGAGAGCGGGGTTTGTGAGGAGGGAGTTTATTCCAAATAGAGGTACACAACCTGTGGAAAAGCTGGGAGGCGGGATTTGGAAGATTATTTGTGGCGAACAACAATTAGGATTGTTTATCAGGAACGAAGAGTGTAAAATAAAAGAGGAATAAGCCAATTTAGACAGCTTTTGTACTTCAAATTCACCTGTCCTGGGGAACGGAATTCTCATATTAGATCTAAGTAATTTGGTTCACATTTTTCAGACGCTGTAAAACTAATACCATGAAGTTCATGAATCCCAGTGCTATAGCCTAAATGACGTCAAAACAAAACAACGCCTATCTATCCACTTAAACTACCGGGCTGACCATTACAGCACACCTGGTATATGGGAGCAAGTGGAGACGAGACTAAGGGGTTTTTCATAACCTTTTTTGAGAAGTGGCTGAAAGTTATAGCATCTGGGAGAGAAGATAGAAAAGCCGTGGAAAAGTTAAAAGCCTCTTTTCCTAGGTGGGAGTGAAAGATGAGAAGCCAGTAGATTTAATGAAATTGGCGCTTGGTTTTTTTTTTGGCTCGGTGGTAACTGAAGTCTCTGCTTGCTAAAGCAAGGGAGGGGGCAAGGGTGGGTCTGTTGCTAGTACTAACTACCTCAGAACAAACGAGAGGAATTAAATAAGACTTGTGGTGACGGTGAGCTGTAAACGTAAGCTATTATCATTCATTTCCCCAGAAAAGGGCTGGAGACCCGATAAGGGTTTAGAAATACGTCCCTCAGCCGGGAGCAGTCAGTGACAGATCCAGTCCCAACGCACCTCTCTCCTCTAACCAATCCCAAACCTGGAGAGGCGAATTTCGATTTAAAGACTAGGTAGGTAGAAGTTAAGACAAATGGATTTCTGGTTACCCCTGCCCCACCTATTCTTCGTATGGTCAACCAAAGGCTATTCTAAGCTCCTCTTTCCCCACCCCTTAGCAAAGGGAGTGGGGCTTAAATCTGTCAACCAACCTCGGAGAAGGTGGGAGGGGGGACGAACTAACTACCTGGAAAAACTGCCTAGATTGCATTGCAGTGGGAGAGGCCTACCGGAGAAGCCAGTTCTCTGGAGCGACCTCCCCGCGGGGTTTTTTCTGTGCGCTGTTCCCAGGTCTCCACCCCGAGTACTGGCAACCTGAGTAGTCCGAGCCTCGGCTGCCTCAGCCCTGCCCTCCTGCAAACTGCTTAGGTGTTGATCACCAGGAATCGCGGTTCGGATCCTGCCCTATGTTGTACTGGGAGGGAATCTCGTAAAAGTTTCTACAAAAAGGATTGTAGCTAGGGTAGCCAGAGAAGACTGTCGTATTGGGGGATGGAAGGCAATGACAAATTTTGGGTTGCTCCAGGATGAATGACTCTCCGTGAAAAACCTGGCCACACCCTTAATCTTTTGGCGTTTGAATTTTGTGATTTTAATGGATTTATAACCAGTATTATTACCCAGGGATCCTTCAGATTTTGTCAGTTAGGATATTCAAAATCCTCAGCATTTTGCTGATTGGGATATTGAGTAGGTTGGCTCTTTAAAAAAAAAGTTTGATGTAGTAGGAACTGCCAAGTTCTGCATGCAAAAATGTCTTTTTATTATCTAAGAATAATACTTATATAACAAGAATAATCATAGAATTGTATGACTAAGATCTTAAAAGAACAACTTCTTAGTACATCCACCCTTGGCTTTCACTTAAGTCCACACCTACCATCCTAAGGCTGATCAGAATCCCCTTTTTAAAACCCTCATAGAAGGTCTTTATGCTCCTTTTCTCTGTAACCCATCCCAATGCTTATCAAGCTTCAGTGTCAGGAAATTCTTCTGTATAATCTAACCTAATCCTTCATGCTTCAGATTAAATCCATTTCCTCTTGTTTCTTCCTCAGTTGGGTTGGCAGAGTTCACTCATAACCATCTCATATACCTGACAGTTGTTATTAAATTAGCCCACAGCCTTCTCTTCTCTAGACTAAATAAATACGGCTTTTAGCTATCATCACAAATCTTACATCCCTGCCCTTTAATTATCTTCATTACTCTGCTTTGACCTGGCTTCAAGTTCTTCACGCTTCATAAACTATGGAACTATGAAATGGACACTATGTCTTTGACTAGGACCTGGCCAGTAGTGCAGCAAAGCTATACTTGGGTATCATGGGAGGATTATTATCTCATTGTTCCTACAGCTACCTGTTCACTGTCAATATCGAATTTGCTTTTTTTTTTTAGTACTTTATTCGAAGAATGAAGTTTGGTTTGACATCCTTAGTGACTTTAGGTCATAAGATTATAGGATTTAGAACCATATCTCATCCAACTCCTTTATTTTACAAATGAGGAAATTTAGTTGAAATGCTTAAATGACTTGTTTAAGGGCAATGAAGAACAGTCAAGATTGAACTTGGGTCTTCTAATATACTATACCTGTTGGATCAGACTCAAATAGAAAAGGGACTACTAACCCATACATAAGGATACACGAAGGTGCATATTGATTTAGAAAACTACGTAGTAGCATTATTTATGTTCTATTGTATTTTTATTTATTCTGTTAAATATTTCCCAATTACATTTTAATCTGCTTCTGGCTAAACTTGGGAGTGTTGGGCTACATGTTTGATGTATCTGAATTACACTATTTCTGCCATATTTATGTACATTCCCCCATTTGTGTTTTTTGATTTTTGCTAATAGAAAAGAGCCTTCAACACATCTACATTCAGAGAAAGATCTAGAAAGAACAGAGTTTAAATGGAGGCTGAAGCAATCTACATGCTAGCGTTCTTTTCCATGTTTGGTTTTCTTTCTTTTTTCCCATTGTTCACTCCATTGGTTACAACCCTTCTATACAACCAGACTATTGTACAATGTGAAAGTATTTGCAGATCCAGTACTTGATTGCACGCCACCATGGGAGGGGGGAAGAGGGAAGGGAGAAAATTTGAAACTCAAGAGATTATAGAACTGAATCTTGTAAACTAAAAGTAAATCAACAAATCAATTTTTTAAAAAAAAGAGCCTTCAATAAGTGAACATAGTAAAGATCCTAATTCTATGAATGCCACCAGCTTTATCCTCCTTGAGATGATTGTTATATTATTATTATCGCAAATCTGTTATTTTCACTACTTGATGTGGGGTGAGGTTGACAAGTAGTATGTGTCCCTATTCAGGAGTGGGTGAAGAACCTTGTAGATTTAATAGATTCATCTGTGCTTTGTGAATTATAAATCTTAGCAGATGGTAACTTGTATATAAGAAATGACATAAGAAACCATGGATGTGCATGGACAGAACAAGGAGGTGGGCTGGTTATGTGATGAGGTTACGTGTCCTGGTCTGGTCCTGCCTCATGGCCCTTAGTGACTCATTGTTGGAACAAAAAGAGATACTTGTAGATTATTCAACAGTTAGCAAAAAGCTGAAGCAGGAAAAGGATATTCAACAAGGATATGCATAGAAGACATCCTTAGCTGATTCAGTTGAGCTCTGTCAGGAGGAGCCTCGCGTGGTCCATCAGCATCTGAGAGTACTTGGATTTCTTTGAGATTATTTTGTATTCAGGCTACCAGGAAACAATGTCAACAGCCAGAAAGTCTGTTAGTTCCCTGAGCCAACCCAGTATCGAAGATGTTCTCAATATCTTTTGGGCAGCTAAGTGGTGCAGTGGCTAGAGTACTGGGCCTGAAGACTTATCTTCCTAAATTCAAATCTGACCTCATACTTACTAGCTCAGCAACCCTGGATAAGTCACTTGACCCAGTTTGTCTCAGTTTCGTCATCCATAAAATGAGCTGCAGAAGGAAATGGCAAACCACTCCAGTCTCTTTGCCAAGAAAATCCCACATGTGGCCATGAAGAATTGAATACTACTGAAAAAAAAATGACTGAATTGAATCAATGCCTTTTAGGGAAAATTTGTCCAATTGGTTCTGGCTGTGGCTTTTACAAAACATAGTAAGGGATAACAGATGGACAGCCTGAGTCTTTCAGTGATATCCATGAAATATTCAAAGAACCAGAGGAAGGCTCTAATATTTTGACTAGATCCTATGTGGAAAAGATGTGGACAATAAATGCACAGGATGAGGAAGCATTCAGTCAGCTGGGGTCATGGTGGAGAAAGAGAGTGATGAACTTGGAGTCAGAAAGATCTGAATTCAAATCCATTGTCAGAAATTTACTAGCTGTGTGACCCTGGACAATTCACTTAACCTCTGTCTGTAAAATGAGAATAATAATAATAACACAGACATCCCAGGGTTATCGTGAGGATCAACTGAGGCACTATTTATAAAGCTATTACACAGTTCCTGGCATAGAGTAGATATTTAATAAATGGTTTTCTTCTCTTCCTCTGCAGTCAACAAGTGTTTAAGTACCTATTAATGTGCCAGGCACTAGGGATATAAGTCCAGAGAATGAAACCATCCCAACTTACAAGGAGCTTACATTCTAATTCAAGGAGATAAAAAGTACAGATTAAAAAAAATTATATACAGCAGTTAATAAATGCAAATATATACAAAATAGTTAAATACAAGCTAGTTTGGGAGGGAGGACATCAGGAAAATGTTCACACAGAAGATGTAGCTGGAACTACGTCTTAAAGGAAGAGAGAGACCATGAGGCCGGGGTGAGGAAGGAGTGCATTCTAGGCACATGAGACAGTCAGCACAAAGGCATGTAGATGGAGTGATACGATTTTAAGAAAAAAACAGAGAGAAAGCTGGTTTTGCTGGATCACAGAGTGTGGGAGGGGGAGTAATGTCTAATGAGCCCAGAAAGATACATTGATTGTGTAGGGCTTTAAAAGCGAGGCAGAGTAGAGCATATGTTTTATCCTAGATGGAATAGGAATCTATAGGAATTGAGTCAGGAGTCACTAAGGAAAATTACTTTGGCAGCAGTGTGTAAGATGGAGTGAAGCAAAGAGAATAGGATTGAGGCAGGTAGGTCAATTAGGGGATCGTTGCAAATAATTTAGGCTAGTGGTGATAAGGTGACCTGAATTAAGGTAGTAGCTATGTGAGTGAAGAGAACAGGTTGGGTGCAAGGTGTATTGTGGAAGTAGAAACATTAAGATTTGGCAACTAATCAATTGAATTTATAGGGTGAGGGAGAGTGAAGAGTCCAGAATACTGCTGAGATGACAAACAGACTGATTGCTAGCTCTTCTAGTGGTGTGAGTACCCACATCGGTAATATCACAGATCTGTTGAAGAATTTATAAATGGAAGCTAATTATAGTATGTTTCATGAGTATTACTGGGTGACACGTTCACTGTCACTGAAAGTTCTGCATAGTTTATTTGAACTTTAGAAACATAGACTTTTCTCTTGAGGGATGTAATAGCATTCTCTAGCAGTTTTCTCTCTCTATTTCCATTGCAGGACAGTTAGGCGGTTTGGTAGATAGAATGCCAGGCCTGGAATTGGGACGACTTATCTTTCCTAGGTCAAATCTGACCTCAGACACTTACTAGCTCTGTGACCCTGGGCAAGTTACTTAACCCTGTTTCCTCATCTGAATAAGGAGCTAGAGCAGGAAATGGCAAACCTCTTTAGTGTCTTTGCTTCCCCCTCAAAAAAACCAAAAAACCCAACCCAAACAGGGTCATGAAGAGGTGGACACAACTGAAAGCAACTGAACAATAACAACAAGTTCTCATGCCTTCACCTTCAGCTTTAGGACTATTAAGGAAATAAAGGCCCCTCATTCTGGGGGATAGGAAGAAAGAGAAGAGATACAGAAACTTTGGAAATTAGGAGCAGGATAAGAAGGGAACTGGCTTTTCATCAACCTTCACCCTACCGGTCATCCTTGCCTCTTCAGCCCCACTGCTTGGTAGAAAATACAGTTACTTTATTACTGAATACAATTAGCTGACTTACAGACCAAAGGATGGTTTTTTATGTTTAAACAAAAAAAAGATGATCTCTCCACTTACTTTCTGCGTTAGTGAAAGGAATACTGAGTCAGAGGATGTGCATTTGAATTCTGACTTTGCTATTTCTCTCTGTGACCCTAGTCAAGTTATTTTTTTTCTCTATATATCTCAGATGAGAGGGTTAGTCTAGAGTAGACGATTTCTTAGGTACCTTCCTGCTCTAAAATCTATGTCTCTAAGCCCTGCTACATAGCATCACATACAAGTATAACCTCCGTTTAGGGATTGAGAGAATTGATTGGGGGTGTGGCTAGTATCATATCAGTCATTGTATTCCCATTGTCATAGGGGACTGCAAGGTGTTAATGAATCCCCTCATGGGCCACAGTATGAGCATCAGGTAGGCACAAAGTCACAAATCTCTCAGGTACCTTCATCTTAGATTTGTGTTGGTTCTTTCTAATACCAACATTTCACAGTAGTCTGACTCTCCCACCCTCCTCCACAAACAAACCCTGCCTAACTCACAGCCAAACACCATCCAGCAGCATCTCCTGGAGAGATTCATACTACCCCAAAGCACTGAAGATAAACCCTGTCTCTCTTGGCTCCATGCCTATGGAAATACTCTCACAGAAGGACAGGGTTAGGCTGACCCCGAACTACTCTTCAGGATCAGAGTGATTTGGGAGTCCTGGGGTCAATAGACATAAAGAGTCACTACCCTACAGAAACTCCCCATGTTCAGCACCCTTTTTATTGAAGACTTTTTCTGCTTGTTCCCAGAAGGAGCTATGGGTAGAAGTTGCCAAGAGGTATGTTTAGGTTTGATGTAAGGAAATCCCTTCTAGTAATTAGAGCTACTTAAAGGGTTGCCTAGGGAGGTAGTGGTTTTCCTTTCATTATAGGTCATGCAAAGGTTAGATGACCACTTGTTGGGTTTGCTCTCAAAGGGATTCTTGTTAAGGTATGGATTGGGGTAGCAAATTCCCAATTTCTTTTTCTTTTTTTGTCTTTTTGGCAGGAGGAAGGCAGGACAATTGCAGTTAAGTGACTTCCCCAATGCCACACAGCTAGTAAGCGTTAAGTGTCTGAGATCAGTTTTGAACTCAGGTTCTCCTGACTCCAGGGCCAGTGCTCTATTCACTGTGACACCTAGCTACTGCCCCTACAAATCTCCAATTTCACTTCCAACTCTGAAATCCTGTAATTCATGTAAGGCCTCTCTGTTAAAATCTGTATTGTTTATCTGCCTTCTGCTACATCTTATTCTTGTCATAGTTGAGGCCTCAGGGAATGAAGGTTCTTGTTCCAGGTGGCGAGCATAGTTAGCCAGTTGAATGTGTCCATGACTCAGAGTTGTGGGTTTCAGTTGCAAAGCTCCTAGAAGAGAGAGTCCCTTCTTCTTCCAAACTCAATGTATTATGTTAGTTTTAGCAAAATCTACCATGGACAAATCGTGGGTCTGGCCTAGTTGCAAGTGTGTGTGCATGTGCACATGTGCGCGCGCGCATGTGTGTGTGTGTGTGTGTGTGTGTGTGTGTGTGTGTACACCACTTGATAGGCTGGGTGACTTAAAAAATAAATTTGTCACCTATTGATCGCATGCCATGCTAAATAGAAGGTACAGTAACCTGTGTGAAATTGGGCTATGACTTGTTTCAAACAATCTGAGTTAGACGACCGTAGAGTATTATTAAACCCACTGGGAAATAATGAGCCAGGAACAGCTCCCAGTACTGGACCAAGTGCTACAGTTTGGAGAAATATTGCTTACATTCATCATGGTCCTAAAATCTAATGAAAAAGATAACCCTAAGACAAAGTCCAAGACAGTCTATGATAAGTGAAGCATCAACCCATAAGAAGAGGGAGTGATTGGAGAATGGCTCAAGACTCCTAGTGGAATTGCTTGAGCTACAGGGAGTATTGATTCCCTCATATATAATGCTAAACATCCTTTCACCTGCCCCTCACCCCCATAGTGATTCAGGTTATCTATGTAGTCAGAATAATCTGAAGAATTCTGCCTCTGTATGTTTCAGTACTTGGTCTAACTTGTCTCTAAGTTTGTGCCTTTCCCTGTGTCAGCATGTGAGGCTGTCCAAAGGACAATATGCTATGATTTGTGTTCCCAAGGACATCGATCCACTAAATGGAGCTTTGCCTGTTTGCATCTATCTTTTGGTTCTAGGAGGGAGTCAGAGGGTTGGTTTGAGTTGGTTGAGTTGCAAGTGATAGTCACTGAAGAAAACTGCTCCCAGACTAGCCTAAGACTTGTGTTAGAGTGTTGTTCTGAGGTCCCTTCTACCCTTTTATCCCTTCTGCCCTTTTAAGGTCAAGCAAGAAGATGACTATTCCCTCTCGAGCAGGAAAAATTGTTTTTGCCAAGAGGACCTGGGCATCAACCTGTTTGTCTGCCTTGTCTGGTACCAAACTGGAAATCATCAGCCTGTGCGCTTGTAGGGTGGGACAGTATATCATCCAGTCATTGAGAGGAAAAGAAGAACCTGACAAGTGAGCTGGTTCAAAAATACATGAACTTCTTTAAAGTAGGACAGATTCTGGTGGCCAATTAATATAGCTACTTGTAGGAAATGAAGGCTTCTACAGGAAAAGGTGCTAAGTCTTCAGAGCCCCCTTCTGATATTTTGCTGGTGGGGACTGTCCACAGTCCTTTATTATCTGCAGGCGCAAGAAATTTAACAAAGCAGAAGTGCTTGCTGCTAGTGAGGGCTGCCCTTAATGCAAATCGTGAAAGTCTATTTATATTACTTAATTAAAAAAATTTATTAAGTGCTTATGTTCCAGGAGGACTAGTACCTCTTGTGTGAGAGTTTGCTGAGCCCTTTCTGGGACAGCTCATCTACCTTTGGTGTCCACCTTTCAGCCAACTCTTGCCTGTGGATCCAAGAAACTAGCATGCACAGTGGACATATCCTGGTAAAATCATCTTGCCAGATGGCTACATCAGGTTGAGGGTAGTGGACAGGCCTCAAACCCATTAGTGAGTTAAGGAAATGTCTACTCCAAGCATGTGAAGACTTCCCGACAGAATGGGCAAGTGAAAACAATTTGTTACAATGGCCATGAAGGTGTCTGAAGCAGGTAATGTGGAGCACTTAGAGAACTTAGTGAAGATTCCAACGTCTTCCACTGCATCCTGGCCATTGCCAGTCTTCTTGATTTTTGTCCTGCCACTGTACTTCATTGGTTCTGGAAGAGAAAGTGAGGCTGAAGACTTCATGCAACTCTGCTTC
The DNA here is from genome assembly GCA_028627135.1 of Pseudochirops cupreus. Classification (NCBI taxonomy): domain Eukaryota; kingdom Metazoa; phylum Chordata; class Mammalia; order Diprotodontia; family Pseudocheiridae; genus Pseudochirops; species Pseudochirops cupreus. The sequence continues at coordinate 469,086,967 of CM053580.1, forward strand.
ACTTAAATCCAGTTCACCCAGTTCACTCATCCAAGATATCACTGATCCTCTAAGAAAATGATGGACAAACTACAACTGTGTGACAAATGGATACTAAGTGACAGGGATACACATCTAAAAAGGAGACAATTCTTGCCTTTAAAGGAGCTTACATGCCAAAGGAAAGACTTTTTGTATAGGAGAGGGAAGGGTAGCCTGGGTGGGAGGTTGTCTGAGAAGTCACAAAGACAGTAAGTGTAACAATAAAGAGGTGGGTTTTTGCATAACAAAGGATAAACCTGGTAAGGAATCTCCCCATTCGGAGGCTAGAAAGTCTATTTCTACCTCTGAAAGGGGTCCTTTCCTTCAGCAAGTGGGGGAGAAGTTCTGTTTTGTCTGCCAATTAAGAATGACTTTTGGGTTTTAAAGAATGGAACAAAAATGATTAGTAGGTAGTTTATGCTCAAATTGCAGTGATTGAAAAAAAGAGGGCTTAGTCGCCCTTCATGAGTCCAAGTCACCTATCTCAGACAAATTACATCCGCAGATACTTAAAGAAACTCTTTGCTATTTGTGATTGCTAAAAAAAAACTGGGGAGAATTAGAGAGGTGCTACTGAACTGAAAAAGAGCAAATGTCTTGATCTCCAGAAAAACAGAAGGGAATGTATTCTTCCTGGCAAATCCTAGATCATATTATTAAAGAATGGTTAGCCATTAGGGAAGGAATGACATAAACACTAAACTGGGCATCTTGCCACATAGAAGAGTAGGGGGAAGGGGGATGAGAGGTGGGGTGATAAAGGGGAGGGCAGGGTGG
>CM053580.1:469088264-469109611 GCA_028627135.1 Pseudochirops cupreus
TGAGTAGAATAGGGAAGACTAGAGTGGTTTATCTTGCTACAGTGAAGGACCTGTTGACATTAGATAATATAAATTTCTAGTAGGCCCAGACAGCATGGTTTTATGATTTCCTCCAGCTCCATTCAGGAACATGTGAATAAGAGGAAAGCATGTGGATCGTGGGAGTCATCGAGGGTTGTAACTTAGAAAGGTGTGATCAGTGGCAGGACAAGGGGGAAGAGATAGCACAAGAGTTGAGGAGAATATTAGCTTGAGTTGGTTCACCAAGCAGTCATTAGGGAAAGAAACAGAATGTAGTCAGTTCAGGGGGAATAATGGCCTGGGAAAGAACTGGGAGGAAGGGGAAAATGGAGGTCTTGGTGAAGATGAAAAATATGATTAGGGGTCATAAGGTATTGGGAAAGATGGAATGATAAAAGACTATGATGAGAAAAGGGAATTTCAGAGTTCTTGAACAAGGAAGGGAACTTGTGAATAATGACAAGATCAAGGGTGTGACCATCTCTGTGTGTAGTTGAGGTGGAATGGAAAATTAGATCGTGAATTGTAAATTGAGTAGATTGAGGAACTGGGAAGCTCTTGGGTATTTGAGGGGACATCAGTATCTCAGTTGAAGTCCCCTGATAGAAGAACAGGAGGTGAGAAGGAAAAAATAATTATGATCCCAGCACTGAATTTACTGAGGAAGATCTGGATTGTGTGATAAATTTTTATAGTGTAAACCTCAAAGAAAGAGAGGTTGCTTAGTAAAGGTGGTTGTAGATGACACTAGAAGGAATAGCCAGACAATTCAAGTGAAGAGATATGATAGAAAGTGTAACCTGTACAGGAAGGAGTGGTTGGAGAGAAAAAAAAATGTCGTCCAGGGGAGCTGTGTCTCAGAGATAAGACACCATGAAAAAAGAAACAGGTTTAAAATGAAGGGAAGTTGCTTTATTATTTAGCAAGCATTCCAGAAGACACAATGAAGGGGGTAGGCAGATGGGCACTGCCCCACAGGAGGGGTAAGGCAGAAGATAGAGATGAGGGTTTGTACACTAGCAACTTGGAGTTTGGAATCACTGTGTATAAGGGGATGGGAGTATGCAACCTTAGAGCAGTGAATCTAGGCAGAATAGTAGTGATTAGAGAGCAAGCAGTTCATTGAGTGAGGTATAAAATTAGAATGAAATCTTTCCAAGAAGTTCACCCTCCTTGGTAGATGGTGATGTATTCTTTAAAACTCCTTACATCAGGCAGGAACCAGGTAGTCAGGAAGCCAAGGATATCTTGTGGAAAAAGTCTTGGGGGATGGAGAAGGAGATAGAAAAGGTTTTGGCCACAGAGGCCATCTCTAAGATTGATACAATCCTAGAACAGGGCCCTATAAAGTGAGAATTGGACAGCAACTCCAGAAAGTTGATTCAGGCAGGAAGAGAGTATTTTCTCTAGCTGACATGCCCAGGCTCAGGATTTGATCAGGACTCAGGACTCTTAACTAGGAGTGCATTTAAAAGCTGTCCTATATGCTGACAAGAACTAGAAAATGTACTTGAAGTCTGCTCATTTACTTCTGGAAGTACTCTATTCTAGAACTAATAGAAAATAATTATAAATTGTTTTTGTATGGCAGATCCTCTCAGTTGAATGTAATCCCCTTGAGGGCAGATACAGTGCCAAGAAGAAAAGTTAATGTGGTTTCTCCATTCAAAGACAGTTGGAAGGAGGGAACTTGCTATCTTAGAAATATGCAGGCAGCTCCTGTAATCCACAAAAGACCAAGAGAACATTGAGCCCTGCAATGTAATGTTACCATCTACTGAAATCTGAACCAAAAATAACTAATTATTGGAAACACAAAGAACAGAAATTTGCTAAAGGGGAATATCTGAAATTCTTCTGTTTCTGTGAAAGTTTCCAAGGAAGATGGTGGGGAGGATGAGAGGCATCAGTGAATTTTGGAAGTATCTAAATGTCCTTCCTTACTTGTTCCACAGCAGCAAGATGGAACTGGTGGATGATAACACTATAGTGAGGGCAAGAGGCTTGCCATGGCAGTCGTCAGACCAAGATATTGCAAGGTTCTTCAAAGGCCTTAACATTGCCAAGTAAGTTTTCTTTAGTTAATCTTGACTTTTAAATAACTCCAACAGGATATAATGCATCAGATAACTTTTTTTCATTCTCCTATTTACTTCTTCTCCTTTGCCAGCCACCTTCTAATTTATTTTTTTTTAATCCTTGCAGGGGAGGTGCTGCACTTTGTCTAAATGCCCAGGGTCGAAGAAATGGAGAAGCGCTGGTTAGGTTTGTGAATGAGGAACACAGAGACCTTGCACTACAGAGGCACAAGCACCACATGGGGAATCGGTACATTGAGGTAATGCCTCCGCAATCAAAGTCCCTCCTGAGCCCTTCTGAAGTAAAGGCTGAATGGCTATGTGATGGTGCATTCATAAAATTTGACTGTAATTTCTTTATCTCTGCTTTAGGTTTACAAAGCAACAGGTGAAGATTTCCTTAAAATTGCAGGTGGTAAGTCATTGTTCTGTGATCTTGTTATAGTGGTAAGGAAAAGATTTTTAATAGTTGAAATTCCCAAAACGTTGTATTTGTCTTAAATTACTGATTTTTTTCTCTTGATGTGGTTTTAGATTCCATGCATAATTTCTTAAATTTTTAAATGTAGTTATTCCTTAAGGGCTAAGACTCACATATACTGTAAGCATTCAAGTTCCCCCCGCCCCAATTGTTTTGTTGTATTCATGTTATCTTTTCATTCTAAACAAGAAGCTGCTATTGACTAAGGGTTGAGTGCTAGGATTGGAATCAAGAAGACCTGAGTTCAAATCTTGCCTCAGATACTTACTAGCTGTGTGACCCAGGGCAAGTCATTTAATGTCTCTTTCCCACAATTTCCTCAATTGTAAAATGATGATAATAATAGTGCCTAACTCCCAGGGTTATTGTGAGGATCAAATGAGACAATATTTGGTTGTTTGTTTTTTAAGCCACATGGCATAGTGCTTGGCACATAGTAGGGACTACAAGTCTTATCTTCTACAAAACAAGATATAGAATTTGGAAAAAGGGAAGAAGTCACTGGTACTAGTGACTAAGGAAGGAAGGAGATGAGCATTTATTAAGTGCTTAATATGTGCCCGCTACTATACTAAGTACTTTACAAATATTACCCATTTGATCCTCACAATAACCCTGCAAGGTCAGTGTTAGCTATTATGATATGTATTTAGCAATTGAGGAAACTGAGGCTGGCAGAGGTTAAGTGGCTTGCCCAAGGTCACAATTAGTGTGCGAGGCTAGATTTGAATTCAGATCTTCCTGACTCCAGGACCAGTGTTCTATCTACTGTGCTGCCTGACTGCCTACAAAGTAGGTAATATAATTATCACTACAAAAGTGATCTGATCTTTTATTTATTTATTTTTAATTTTGGATTAAATAATTATCTCAGCCTACAAAGGGGGGGAGTTGCCAACTCGTAAGTCTTGTGATTCTTAGGACATATGAATAAAAGAGCTATCTTCTGATAAAGTGGAATTAGAAGTTCATTTACAAGTCCCCCCTTACTAGGGTTAAAACAAAAGCTTAGGGCTAGGCATATGATCATCAGATCATAGATCTGAAGCTGGAAAGGGACTCCAGAGACCAAATGAAAAAGGAGAGATCACAAGACAACACAGATCCTTGTTCTAATCTACTTCTAATTTGCTAATCTACTTCTAATTTAGTATCAACACATAATTTAAATGATCTAAAGTCACTGAATGGGAGATAGCACAGTGATGGAAGAAATGAAATGTATTCTTTCCAATGTTTCGTTGGTGAACAAGAGACACATGCTATAGTCTGAAAGGTATAGGAACAGTGTAACCCTTCATTCTTATCAGTAATGTACAGTTTTAAAATCTTAAAAGCATTGTGATGCTGAGACTTCCTACCTATTCTTCCAGGACTTATGGCTTTTATTTTTTTGAGTGCTGAGAATGTTGGAGAAGTGAATCTAATGTGCTTCCAGGACTGAGTTGACATAGGAGTATGAGGGGAAAGGATTCTGAAATCATACCTAAAAGGTTTCTACTATGTTCCAGATACCCTGTGGCAGTGGTTCTCAACCTGTGGGTTGTGACCCCTTTGGGGGTCGAATGACCCTTTCACAGGGGTCACCTAAGACCATCGGTAAAACACATATTTCCAATGGTCTTAGGAACCGAGACATTGTTCCTCTCGTCTCCAGTTGAGTCCGCCCACATGCAGATATGCCCACATATCAGTATTAAAAGGTATTAAAGGGTCATGGCATTAGGAAAGTTGAATGTCTTGCAACTCTAAAGTTTCAAAGGAGTACTCTCAAGTGCCTTCATCATATATGCCTCCTTTCTCATTCAGGAAGCTCGCTATAGGCTAGAAGTGGGCTCCCCTATAGTAGTTTGATGTACTGTGAAAGTAAAAGATTCCATCTTTTCCCATGGAAGGAAGATAGGATGAGACTAGGATTTTTGTCTTTAAATGCTAATGAGATATTATTTTATTTATCTATAGACCCCCAGACTCTGAACTTCATGCTCTAGGTATATGGCAAAGAAGAGAGCCTAGTCTCATATTGACACCTTTAATTCCTCTTGAGACTTCTTGGTATGATGCTATATGCTAGAAGGATCTATTCTTGCATGTTTATGTCTTCCTCTCTTTAAAATGAGGGGAGTGGACTAAATGACTTCTGAGGGGTGCTTCCAGCTCTTAGATGCATGAACTGACTTGAATGCCAGGGCTGGACTGTTGAAAGAGCAGGATCTAGCAGGTATTTCTTTTGAAGAGGAGAGTCAAAGGGAAAGGGACTGGTTACAGTAGGGTTTCATGAAGCCAATATTCCTGAATTAGAGAGTTATAATGGTGATAAATTAAGAAACCCTGGGAGAAAGCATGAGTAGGAGAGGATTTTTAAAAGAAGAAGCAGAAAGTTAAAATCATAGGATATTGTCTGCAGAAAATCCAGCAAAAGGTTTGGAAATAATTATGGATTTCAAGTGTTTCCTAAAATTTTCCCCTCTTCAGTTCAGTGAATTTGAAGATCTTTGTCCTTTTCTCTCTCTGTGCATTGGTTCTCTAGGTACTTCCAATGAAGTAGCCCAATTCTTGTCCAAAGAGAATCAGGTCATTGTCCGAATGCGAGGACTCCCCTTCACAGCCACAGCAGAAGAAGTATTGGCTTTCTTTGGACAGCATTGTCCTATCACAGGGGGGAAAGAAGGCATCCTATTTGTCACGTTTCCTGATGGTAGGCCAACGGGGGATGCTTTTGTCCTATTTGCTTGTGAGGAATATGCACAGAATGCACTGAGGAAACACAAAGACTTGCTGGGTAAAAGATACATTGAACTCTTCAGGAGCACTGCAGCTGAAGTTCAGCAGGTGAGTGAAAAAAATATTAATTACTTTGAGTTAAATACTTCTCAAGATGTAATGTGGGAGTGGTCACTCTCATGATGTTCACTGAAACCCAAGGGATAAAACTAGATGTAAAACCTAAGCCTTTTCTTTTAGATAATTTAATGAGGAAGGCACTATACTAGGCTCTGGGGATCCAGAAATTTTTTTTGAATGACAATTCCTGCTATCAGGGAGCTTACATCCGACTGACAAGAAAAGACAGATACATAACTAGTCTATGCACACTGCATCATCCAAAGATTGGATGTTTCTATTCATTTTATTTTTGAACAATAACAATTTTTTAAAATTTTAATTTATGGAATGAAAGAAGCATTTCCATAAGACAGTAACAACAAAAAAAGATGATTATACATGAAACTGCAAATCTAGTATGCACAACTTGCTATTCCTTTCAGATATACAACAGAATTGTCATATAATTGTTTTCTTCCATCTCCCTCCTTCCACTTTGCCCTAGAGATGGCTACCATTAGACAAAATAGGGGTGTGTGTGTGTGTGTGTGTGTGTTTGTGTGTGTGTGTGTAAAATTGTTCTAAACATACTTCTATTTACCAGTTCTTTCTCTGAATGCAGACAGCATCTTTCTTCATATGTCCTTTATAGTTAATTTGGGTATTTACAACAGTCAAATAACTTACTTGCTCAAAGTCATTCTTAAAATAATATTGCTATTATTGTATACAATGTTCTCTTGGTTCTGCTCATTTTGCTCTTCATTATTTCATGCAAATCTTTCCATGTTTTTCTAAAATCATGGAACTGATCATTTCTTATAGCACAGTATTCCATCACAATCATAAATCACAACTTGTTCAGCCATTCCCCAGTTGATGGGCATCGCTTTCTTAAAGCTAAGTGATTTAGAGCTGTCTTTTACATGTTTATATGGAACTGTGATCCTCAACTGAAAATTTAACCAAGGTGATGGAAGCTTTCCTCTAGGTCTTTTTAATATTTTGTAAACCCTAGAATAATATTCAGACTGTCCATTTGTCATCCGTTTCTCCTGTTGTAAGTAGTCATGATGGTTTATTCCTCAATATACATCCCACCAAACTTAAATGGATTTGTGATCTAAGTGCTGAGGGTACTTCCAATAGTATAGATTGCAACTTTCATCTTTCATAGGCAATATACCAAGTGTGCTGGGAGCCTTTTAGAACTTTTGGTGGTACCTAAGTATCACCTGAAGGCTTGCTAATGGTCATCTCTTACACAGCTAGGTGCCCAACCCTCTTGTTCTTCTGGTCCTCTGTCTCTTGGATAATATCTTTTACCCCACTAGTACATAAGTCTTTGTTGGTATGCCCTACCATATCACATGAATTATATAAAGTGTTTATTATGTTGCATTGCTGGCTTTTCATCTTAATAATACCTGAAATGATGTTTATTTTTATTTTTCAAATAATATGTCCTTTAAAGTAGTGACTATGTTTTTAATACATTTATTATTTTTAACACTTCGTAAAGCATCTTGCTCATAGTGATGTAAGAAGAAATTTTGGAAAGAGACCTCTTATTACAATTCTTTTACCTTTCTAGTGCATAAAGATCTCTTCATGCATGATTTTTTACCTTTTTTCTTTTCTTGTAATTTACCTGTGATGAGAAATTTTAGTAATTCAACATGCTTTTTTTGGTTCTGATGACAGTTCTTTGTGCCATGGGAAATGGCTGCATGTTAGGAAATGGAAATCTTGAATTATAAATAAATCCTGATGAAACAAAATAATTGGAGATGTTTATTCTAACATCTTAGATTGCAACCAGTCTATGCATTCCAAAGAGATAAAGGATAGAAGACCCTAAAGTGAATGTGTTTTAGGTATTTACAGGAATAAAAAACGTGGTGTGAGACACCGGTAGTCCTGGAGACTTGTTTGTATGATAGAAGATTAGTAGACTTGGAATCAGAAAACATGGGTTAAAATCGTTTGGACATTTAGTACTTGTGTTACCTTGGCCAAGTAAATCCCTTCCCTATTTTGACATTCAGTTTGCTCATCTATAAAATGAGAGATTTGAGTTAGATGATCTCTAAGGAAGGAACATGGCATAGCAACTAAAGATTTGGACTTGAGTTGGGTTGACCTGAATTTGAACCTCTTCTCAAATGTTTACTAGCTCTTTGTTGTTGTTCAGTCATGTCTGGCTCGTTGTCTCCTTTTTGGAGGGTTTTCTTGGCAAAAATACTAAAATGGTTTGCCATTTCCTTCTCCAGCTCATTTTACAGATGAGGAAACTGAGACAATAAGGTTAAGCGACTTCCTCAAAATCATACAGCTAGAGAGGCGTGGCTAGGTAGTGCAGTGAATAGAGCACTGGCCCTGGAGTCAGAAGGACCTGAGTTCAAATTTGACCTCAGACACTTAACACTTATTAGCCGTGTGACCTTGGGCAAGTCACTTAACCCCAATTGCCCTGTCTTCCGCCCTCCAAAAAAAAAAAGCAAAAAAAGAAATCATATAGCTAGTTAAGTGTCTGAGGCCAGATTAGAACTCAGGAAGATGAGTCCTCTTTACTCCTGGCCTGGAGCTCTATCCTCTGCATCACCTAGCAAGTCAATCTTTCTCTGCCAAATTTACTGTCTACAAAATCTGAATCACAGTAGCCTCTGTCTTAAAGGATTTTTAATAGAGTCAAATGTGATAATGTGGGTAAGGTATTCTATTGATCTTAAAGCTTAGTTTTAATAGCTGCTGTTCCTACTCCTGTTCTAGCACTAGGATTTTGTAGTGTGTTGCCATATATTATGTATAACTTGAAAATAGAGTTTAATTCCTGAGAGCCAAATAAAACTGGTATCACTCCTTTACAGCCACACCCCTTACCTCTTGTGGGATTACTGGAAAGCTGCAAGGCCTTGGATTGTGGGTTTTCATAGGGCTTTCATAGGAAATAACAATTCTGACATCAGAGAGTTTAACCAGACTACATATACTACATTCCTTCCCTTATGACAGTCTTCACTGGGGAGTATTATCCTCATAATGCCCTACTACCAAGGCATACAGCCCAGCATATCTGCCCAGAGCTAAGATTAACAATGTAGGATCAACATATTTAATCATTTAGTTGTCACCTTCTCATTTTTATGTTACCGTCATAATCAGATATTGCTTATTGATTTCAGCTTGCTAATAGTATGCAACTCTGGCCTCATTTATACGCTTGTTTTAAGAGAGCGCAAGGTGGATTAGAAAGTAAGAAAAGGAGTATCCGCTTAGGAAAGAGATGTGCACGTTGAATCCCAGTTCAATGTATCCTGTAATCTGTGTTGGTGTTGGGCTTAAATTGTGATTCCCATATCTAGGAATCAAATAAACAAATTGATATTTCACAGAAGTGATTTGATTGTGACCAAAAACTACCTAATGGACTTTCCAGTTGCAAATAATTAAGTATTAGTTGAGTACAATGGCAACAGTGTGTGTTGCACACTTTCTGAAACAGTGGTTCCCAACCCTTTTAAACATGAAAACCTCTTTTTAAACATAAAGTATCATGGACCCTCTTATTTCTTACACACACACACACACACACACACACACACACACACACACGCACGCACGCACGCACACACACACACACACACACACACACACACACACACACACACACCCCACTCCTTGGTAGAACTTTAATTGTTATCTATTAAGAAATTTTTTTTCCTAGATCTTAAATTTTTAGATGATCTAGAAAAATAATTCCTGGTGAACAAACTTGCTCCACCCAGACAGATTAGCAGATACTCTGCAATTTGTAGTCTCAAAGGGGAAGAAATAAGCATTTATTAAGCTCTCACTATGAGTCAAACATGGTGCCTAAGCACTTCTATTATCTCATTTGATCCCCACAAGTCTAGGAGGTAGGAGCTATCATTATCACCATTCTACAGTTGAGGAAACTGAGGCAGATGGATATTAAATAGCTTGCCAAGGATTACACTGCCAGTACATGTCTGAACCTACGTTTGAACTTGGGTCTTCCCAACTCTAAGGCCATCACTCCATCCGCTGTGACACCCAGCTGTCTTAATGAGTTGTGACAGAGAATTTGTGACTTGCCCAGGGTCACCTAGTATATATCAGAGGTGGGGCAGGAAGAAGAAGGGTCTTACTGACTCCAAGGCCATCCATTATACCATGTTGCCTCTCTTAATGGAGAAAATATATGATAACAAAAAGCTATGAATTCGCTCTTACTTTATAGATGAAGTTGTATTTTAACCCTCATAATACCACCTGTGCACCTCTTTGAAAATTTTAAGTTAATTGATCAAGCCAATTATTTAAGAAAACAATAGTATTCATGCTCTAGAAAGTATCTTTACTTAATATGTGATGACTGATGAGCATGTTATATTAATTCAGACTCTTTGCAAGAACTTAATGGCCTCCACGGGTTGAGAACCGCAGGTATGGAGTACAAGTTTATTGTAGTCACTGGTGTCTGCTCTCAGATTCAGCCACCTATAGAAATCAGAAAAAAGATGGGATTGCTCATGCGTACTTTATCATGAGAATCATGTAAAATAGTTTTTGTGTTGGGAGGTGGGCAGCTTGGTAGAGCAGTGGATATACTGCTGGGCCTAGAGTCAGGAAGCCCTGAAATCAAAACTGGTCTCAGACCCTTATATGTTTGTGTGACTCTGGACAAGTCACTTAACCTCTGCTTGCCTCAGTTTCTTAACCTGTATAATAGGGATAATAATAGCACCTGTTGTTGAGAATCAGATCAGATAATATTTGTAAAGTGATTAGCACGCTGCCTAGCACACAGTGTTATATAAATCTTAGTTAAGGTTGATACTTAAAGTACCCAGACTCATAAAATGCCTAAGGTTCTTTATTTAAATTATGAAATGAACACATTCTGAATCCCAATTCACTATTAGGTTTAAAACTAAGTTTTCTTTTGGACAATGGATGTTCATAGCTCGATTAAAATGTGTGTACATATAAGTAGATACATAAACATATGTATTTATTTTTATGAAATGTTAGGAATAGATTTCTTTTTTTTTTTAAATCCCTGTTTTAATTACTATATAATCAATTCAATATGTTATATAGTAATCCAAAATTGGATCATTGATACAACTGAGCAGATGGAAAGTTTAGCTACAGGCAGTCTTAGGGTCCTGAGTCTTCTGTGGGCTAAAGAAACCTAAAACAACTTTAGATCATAAATTTGATGGAAGCATGGCATAAACAGGCTTTTCATGAAAAGGCAGCATTGGAAAAGCAGAAGTAATTCTTCAAATTCTTCCTTGTACACCCAAGGCAGGCTGTGTGATACATGGCCTTTGGCAGGGGGATCTTTTACTGCTTTTACCTAAAAGGACCGCAACACTTTTGAGATGTTCTTAAAGTAACAAGGGAAATGATCTACCCATTTTTTTGAAAGACAAATGCTTTTGATTGTCTTTCCGGTGGGGGTGGGTGACGAGGGAGGAAGAGAAAGAATCTAGAATTTAAAGTTCTATAATCAAATGTTAAAAATATATATGTGTGTATATATATATATATGTACTATTATGATGATGATGATGATGATGATGATTATTAACTACATCCAACTGGAACTTGAGATACACAGGCACTGTGGTTGGAGATCCATCCTGCCCTACCAAAAAGTGACATAGGAGAGAATAGACTGGGGGAGGGGGGACACACTGGGATGGCTGTTTTGGGGCGGTGGGTAGGGGAAAGATGGGGAGAAAATTTGTAACTCAAAATTTCGTGGAAATGGATGATGTAAACTAAAATAAAATTAAAATAAAATTTAAAAAAAAAGAAAGACAAATGCTTTCTTTTCTTTCCTTTGGCTTTGGCATGATAGCATTTAGAACTAGGAAGAACCTTCAAGGTGATCTAGTCCAAATTCTTCATTTTTGGTAAAGAAACTGAATAGAGGTGAAATGATGTTCCTTTGGGCACATGCATAATAAAGTGACAAGCCTGGGGTCCCAACCTGGATCCTGCCCTCAAATGGAATGTTTTCTCCCTTTTGTCCTTCACTCTGTTGACAAACTGTGTAATTTAATGGCTCCTGTGCCGGACTTAGTCATGGGACGTGGCTTTGGATATCACCTCACAGTCCTAGCAGTTGTGTGATATAGGTAGGTCATTTCACCTAAGAGTGGTTTCCTCACCTGTGCAATTGGCACGATAGCACTTGTATTACCTGCCTCAGGAGGTTGTTATGAGGAAGGCTTTGTTTTCTTTTAACTTCTTCTTATTCTGAATTCTACCAGAACTAAAAACATTTCTACAAACATAGTATACTATGTTAGGTAAAGAAATCATAGTGTTACTTTTACTGCTGTCCTGCTTGTCTGTGTTTCCTTCTGGTCTTCCCTCTAGGTCAGTGGTTCTCAACCTTCCTAATGCCGTGACCATTTAATACAGTTCCTCGTGTTGTGGTGACCCCCAACCATAAAACTATCTTTGTTGCTACTTCATAACTGTAATTTTCCTACTGTTATGAATCGTAATGTAAATATCTGATGTGCAGGATGTATTTTCATCGTTACAAATGGAACATTACCCACTGGTTGAGAATCGCTGCTCTAGTTCCTTATGTGTCGGTTTTTGTTTTTAGCGCTTTAGGGACCCTATTTTCTTTCTTTCCTTCTTTTCCCCTAGTCTTTCTTTCTCTTCCAACTCTATGGGTCCTTTTCTTCCTTCTCAGTGTTGTTTTAATCTGAGTTTCTCTAATGATTTGTGGCATTTTTTTTAATGGCTGTAGATAGTTTGGATTTCTTCCTTTGAGAACTGCTTTTGACTATCTATTGGGCAGTGGGACTTACCCCTATATTTTTGAATCAGGAAAGGACTTAGTAAACTTTCGAGTATTATTAGTCTGAATTGTTTCATTACCCAAATGTTGAATGAGTGATTTATACACCTTACTGCCCCTGTCTTCTCCTAGATCTATGTGGTTTCATTTCTGCCTTTTTATTCACTAATGAACACTTTTGGCCACATCCTTTCTCATTTCAACATCATAGCTGATTCACTTCCCCTCCCTTTATTTCTGCCCTAGATTTATGTAATTATCTTCCACCCTCTCTTGGTTCCCCAAGCAGTTTCTTAGGTTATATTGTCATCATTATGTTTAGGAGGCAACCTGACAGGTTGAGTGAGGGTGGGGCAATGTGGATGGGAGGTTCTTTGGCCCTTTTTCCCCTGTGAGTCAAATAAACACAACTACCTCCGGTGCCCTCAGACTGTAAGAGGTAAGAAACTGCTAGATTGATAGTCTCTACTAGTGATTCACTCTGACTGTAGTAATGGCTGCCATTACCTTGACCCTCCAGGGCATGAAACCCTGGGGGGGTCCAGAAGAGCCTTCCTTTTGTTGTTGTTGTCGATGTCTCTTTTTTATTGTCATCACTATTTTATTGTATTTTATTTTTTAAAAAATTAAATTTATTGACTTAGTTTATACCGTTCGGTTCCACAGTCCCTTGAGTTTCAGATTTTCTCCCCCTCCCTTGCCCCCTCACCTTCTCTCCATCATGGAGGCATGCACTCAGTTACAGGATCTGCAAATATGCAAAAGAGCCTTCCTACGTGTGAAATACTTTCGTATGGACAAACAGATGTATTCTTTGAGTAAAAAAAAATACATGTAGCTGTTTTGCTCTATGTTCCTTCTAGGGTCATCTCTTCAACTGTCCTCATATATCAAAATTAAATAGAAATTAGAGTCGTCTTGTTCTATCATCTTAAATTCGCCTTAAAAAAAAGAAAACTTTTTCATTCCTCTCTTTGTACTAACTGTTAAATATAAATTGATCACTATACTAACTTCCCAGTTACTTTCAAATGTTATGATGAGTGTATGGAACTTGTTCTACTCTCTTTCTTTATAAGATGTGATACTTCTCTTTCATTAGGGTAGAGCCCCTGTTTGGTCAGAGGGTTTATTTTTAGGATATTCACTTTATTTTTTTTGGATAGATGGGGGGGCAGGGTAGAAGAAAGGTTTAAAAACTTCGGTGTGTTCTGGGGGAATAAGAATAACTATTATCAATTACTGGTCTATTTTGAGTCTGTAAAAACTTGTCATCAGTATACTTTCTTAGAAATTATAATTTTTAATGTTTTGACATAAAATAATGTTTATAGACAGGTATAAATCAATAAGCATTTATTATATGCTTGCTATCTGCCAGGCACCATGCTAGGATCTATGGTTATAAATATGTGCAAACAATTCCTTCCCTCAAAGGGCTTATATTCTAATGGGGGTGACAATATACGTATGTACATATGTACATACATAAAAGAGTATGAAGAATATATATAAAAATTAATACAAAGTAGTTTTTCTTTTGTTTTCTTTCTTTCTTTAATCAATTTAATTTTAGTTTACAACATTCAGTTTCACAAACTTTTGAGTTCCAAATTTTCCCCCTCTCTCTCTCCTCCTCCCTCCCCTCCATGGTAGCATGCAATCCAATATAGATTCTACAATACCTTCACATTAAACATTAGTCAAGTTGTAAAGAAGGATTATTACCAATAGAGTGAACAATGAGAAAGAAGGAATGAAACAAAAGAAAGAGGGAGAGCAAGTAGTTTGCTTCAATCTGCATTCAGATGCCATAAATCTTTCTCTGGATGTGGTAAAGTAGTTTTTTCTAGTTAATTAACATTCATTTTACTTTTTTGGAGAGGGGAAGGTAGGGCAATTGGAGTTAAGTGACTTACCCAAGGTCACATGGCTCGTTTTTTGTGTGTGTGTTAATTGTCTGAGGCTGGATTTGAACTCAGATCCTCCTGACTCCAGGGTCAGTGCTCTATTCATTGCACCATCTTGCCGCCCCCATTAGCATGCATTTTTTTAAAAATTTGAGTTCCAACTTCTTTCCCTCCTTCCTGCCCCTCTTCCACCCATGGAGAGAGCAAGCTATATATCAGTTATACATGTGAGTCATGCATTTAGCCATGTTGCAAAAGAAAGAAAGAAAGAAAAAGCAACAAACATAAAGTGAAAAAAGTGTGCTTCAAACTGCACTCAGAGTTCATTAAATCTCTCTTTAGAGGTAAATTGCATTTTTCAGTATGGGTCCTCTGGAATTGTATTGATCAGATCAGCTTAGTCTTTTGCATTTCATCATCATTAAAATATTACTATTACTATATATAATATTTACCTGGTTCTGCTCACTTCACTTTGTATCTGTTCACGAAAGTCTTCCCCCTTCTTTGGTAACCATCATGCTCATCATTTATTGTAGCACAATAGTATTCTGTCATAATCATATACCACAACTTGTTCAGTCATTCCCCAATCAGTGAGTGTCCCCTCAATTTCTGATTCTTCGTCACCACAAAAATAACTGCAACAAGTATTTTTGTACATATATGCCCTTTTATCTTTTCTTTACTCTCTTTGGGATACAGACCGAGTAGTGGTAGTGCTGGATTAAAGGGATAAACGATTTGATAGCTCTTTGAGTATAGCTCCAAATTGTTCTCCAGAACGTTTGGACCAGTTCACAAGTCTACTAACAGTACATTAGTGTACCTATTTTTCCAGCATTTTTCATTTTCCTTTTCTGTCATGTTAGCTAATGTGTTAGATGTGAACAGTGGTACCTCAGAGTTGTAATTTGCATTTCCCTAATCAATAGTAATTTAGAGAATTTTTCTACATGATTATTAATAGCTTTGATTTCTTCTCCTGAAAATGATCTTTTCATATCTTTTTAAAAGCCATTTATCAGTTGGGGAATGGCTTTAAGTTTTATAAATTTGACTCAGTTCCCTATATATTTGAGAAACAAGATCTTTATCAGAGAAACTGACTATAACATTTTTTTCTCCCGGTTTCCTGATTTCCTTCTAATTTTGTCTGCATTATTTTTGCTTGTAGTCAAAATTATCCTTTTTACTTCCTGTATTGTACCTTTACTTCCTTTTTATCTCTTGCTTAGTCAAAAATTCTTCCTTATCCATAGATCTGGCATATAGAATTTTCCATGTTCACATAATTTGCTTATGATATCACTCTTTATGTCTAAATCATGTACCCAGTTTGACCTTATTTTGGTATACTGTCTGAGATTTTGTCTGTTCCTAGTTTCCGCCAAACTGCTCTTTGGCAGAAAAAAAAAGCAATTTTTTTTTCAAATGATGAGTTCTTAATGCAAGGTGGTTTTGAGGCAGGAGTTTCCTAGTAACTGAGAGTGGGGTAGAAAAAGCCTCATATGGAAATTTTGAAGGATTTCAGGGATTCCTAGAGGTAAAGGTGAGAAGGGAATATATTTTAGCCCATTATACAAATTTGGAAACAAGAGGTGTATTATATATGAAAGTCATTATATCTCGTGTGTGTGTGTGTGTGTGTGTGTGTGGGTGTGTGTGTGTGTGTGTGTGTGCGTGTACTATGTACATCTTAAGATAGTGTCAATGACAGAAATACATTCTAAGTAGACAGACCTAGAAAGAATACAACTTAAGTCAGAATTCAGTTGAATTGTAGTGGAAATTCACACAATACAGCTAGTTGGGGAGCAGGAAATGCTCCAACATGATTATTCTCAATGAAGGAAATGAACGTTAAGTTTTTTGTCTCACAAACATTTGTTTTACTTCACATGCAGGTGCTGAATCGGTTTTCTTCTACGCCCCTCATTCCACTCCCAACTCCCCCTATCCTTCCTGTACTACCTCAGCAATTTGTGACCCCCACCAGTGTCAGAGACTGCATACGTCTAAGAGGGCTTCCTTATGCTGCCACTATTGAGGACATACTGGAATTTTTGGGAGAATTTTCCAATGCTATTCAAACCCATGGAGTTCATATGGTATTAAATCACCAGGTAAGTTGTTCATTAGAAAAAGTATAATATGATAAGCTAGAATGTTGAGGGGACCCATCAAGGGCTTTTATAAGCAAGCATCAGTAATACCCATTAACTAGATTTGAAGAGTGTCTAGGGGAAGACCTTACTCAGAAATAAGCCATTGAGAAATGCTATAGAACATTCAGTACATTCATATTGAAGAAAATGCTTAATTTCAGCTCAAGGCTAGAGAAGAAAAAGATGTGTGTTTTTTGTCCTCATCTAAGTTCCCAGACCCCTGGGATCTCATCTGTGGACCCTAGATTAAGAATTCTCTGCTCTATAACCAGACTCACTAATCATTAGTGATCTTTCATAGAATACGCAGAGGGAATTAAAATTTTATGCTGATTTCTGGTCACCTCACCAATTTAAAAAGCCTCTCAGTCAACCAGCATGTACTATGTTACAGTCACTGCTCAGTAGAGGGGTACTAAGAGGCAAAAACATGGTCACTTGCCTCAAATAGCTTCCACAAAAATGGTGCAAGACAACACGTAGAAAGCTGTGCTTACAAGATATAAATATATAGTATAAATAGAAATCATCTTGGAGGGAAGGCACTTTCATGGACACCTAACAAAAATAAAGCAAAAACAGCCCTTTGCCTTCTAAAAGCTAAATTGTGCGTACTGATACCAATATGTGTTTTATCTGATACACAGATAAATAAGCCCGATATATGCAAAATAATTGGAAAGTAAGTGTTTTATTCTTTTTATTTGTATCTCCAGTGAAGTATGTGGCACATAATAGGCTTGTTGACTGATTAATCTGGATTAGGAGAAGGACTCTACCAATTTGAAGGATTAGGAAATGCCTCCTGTAAGAGGTAGCATTTTAGCAGCTTTGAAGGAAGCTGGAGATCCTAAAAGGTATAAGTGTGAAGAGAATGTATTTCAGGCATTGAGGGACAGTTTTGTCCTAAAACATGAATAGGGGAAATGGTACTGTCATGGGGGAGAGGGAGGAGGAGGGTGGCAAGGAGATGGCAAGTTGGCAGAGTCCCTGGAATCACTAAGAGCTAGTTGTATTAATCTGCATACAGACTGTCAAAGATAAAGACTGATTTTGTTGTATCCTGATTAAAATATACAGAATATACTGTAATGAACCCCTAATGAAACAAATTAAATTATACCTGGAGCTGTAAAAACAAAAAAAGCCATTTACTACTTAATGATTTTTGAAAGAGTTCTGTTTTTTTGAAATTAAGATCTATTTCCTAAATGAAATCTTTTTCTGGATTTAATCTCAGAAGGAAGGGCAGTTCAGAATAAATTTGCTTCTGCATTCACATGATAATAATAAATGTTAGTGAAATATAACCTCCCCCCCCAAAAAAAACCATGAAAACTCCCTTAGATTTACAAATCAATCTTTGTAATGATAATAAGTTCTAAAGAAAAATTGCTTTAGTCATACTCTAGAGAGATTAAAATAAATGTGTAATGTCATGTGGTTTGTCGAGATAATTTTTTAAGTTTCAGACTTTTAGACTAAAGTGAAGCTTTATGATCCATGACTGTAATGTGTGTCTTCCTCTATTATTATTTTCAATGATGTTTTCTGCTATGACCCCATCTCCTTTGACCTTTGATTGTACCTGTCTTATTAGCTGCTTCTTATCCACATTTCCCACTCCTCTTTTTAGGTTACTGAGCATTGATAGAGAAAGTAAATTAATTGTTATGACTTATTTAACATGAATTTATATCTAGATTTATGTGAGTCCTTTATATTATGCCCATTCTTGGTAAATATCTTCTCTTCTTGACTAAGATAAAACCGCTTCATCTCAACTCTACTTTCATCCTTTCCATCTTAAAAAATGTCTTCCCCTATTTTGCTATTAACTGCTATCCTTCTGCCTCAGAAATATCCTTCCTCGACAAGGCTATACTACCCTCTTTACTTGAAGACTTGAACACACCCCCTTTCTTTCTTCATCTTCAATCTCATCTTCAGTGGCAATTTCTTTTCTACCTACAAACATAATCAGATATAGACAGAGAAAGTATTTATTAACTGCTTAATACATACCAGGCACTATGCTAAGCACAGGGTATATAAAAAATGAGATAGTCCTATTCTCAAAGAGCTTATATTTTAATAGGAGGAGACAAGCAAAAAGTGGATCTGGAAAGTGGAAGAGGGGATTGGGTAGAAAGGAAAGAGTGCACCCTTATGGGGGCTAGACCACTAGTATGGAGGCGGAGCAGGCTGGAGAGTAAGTCTGATGTTGTTCATGGGAGTGTATTCTCCCATGGGAGTGTTTATGTTTTGGTTTTCAAGTTTTCTTTTCACCTACTGCTCCCTCAGGGTACTGCCTTTCATCCTTCTTTTCTCTGCCAAACTTTTGGAAAACATCCATGCTACCTGTCTACCTCCACTTTTCCCATTTGCTTTACCTTGTGTCCAGGCCAGTCTCTTAAGACTTGTCAGTGGCATAGAACGTGCTGCTCTGGGAAGTGGTAAAATAATGGATTAAATTATTTGTCTTTATGCACTCTCATTTTCAGTCAAGTTGGACTACTAACTTAGCATTCTATCTTGTATTCCACTCACCCTGTCCTCTTAATATTCCTTGTTTGCTTCACAGAATAGATCAAGTGCTTTCTTTGCTTTTCCCCTGACTTTTTCCAATTGTTTGTGTTTTCCCCCCCGGCCCCAAAAATACTTCATATAATTTTGTATGTTTCTCTGTCTACATGTTGTATTCTTCTAGCATAGCAGTTCTTAACATTATTGTGTCATGGACCCCTTTGATCGACTAGTGAAGCCATTTGATCCCTTCTTAGAATAATGTTTTTTAAAGACTTTTAAAAAATTATATTGAAATAGATTTATCAAAATATTTTTCAAAAGAAGGTCTTGGATCCAAGGTTAAGAACCACTGCTCTAATGGAATGGAATATAACCCATTTGGGGCAGGGAGTCTGGTTTTTCAGTTCTGACCAGTTTTTATAAAAAACTTTATATTAGCTGCTTCATAAATGATTGTTAAAATTGCAAAGCATGTAAATGAAACTAACATGCCAAAGGAAGAGGTTAGGATGCTCATGAAAATAAATAATTATAATTCTGGTGCTTAATTTATTAATTTACTGGGGAAAGTATCACCAATTTTAAACCCTAGTTTGAATCTGGATCTTTTTTTCTCCTCATATATTTCACATTTAGTAATAGCAGTGAAGTCTGTACACTCAAATTAACAAGCATTTATTAAGCTTCTAATATGTGCCATGCACTGTGCTAAGAGGTGGGGTTACAAAACAAAGTGGAAACAGTCTCTTCTCTTAAGGAGCTCACAATCCAATAGAGGAGAAAGCTTGCAAACAACTATGTGCCAACAGGTTATATAGCAGATGAATTGAAGGTAATCTCCAAGGGAAGGTACTAGCATTAAAATGGATTGGGAAAGGCTTCTTGATGAAGGTGGGATTTTCAACTGTGACTAAAATAGAGCCAAAGAAGTGAGGAAGTGAAGATATAGAGGGAGAGAATTCCAAGCATAGAAGACAGCCATTGAAAATGTGTGGAGGCAGGAGATGGAGGGTCATATCCAGGAAATAGTAAAGCGGCCAGTGTCACTGGATCACAGAATAATATGTGGAGGTAAGTAGGGTGTAGGAAAACGGGAAAGACAGGAATGGTCCAGGTTATGAGGACTTTTAAAAGCCTGGGGGTTATATTTGATCCTGGAAGTAATCTAAGGTCAATAAACAGAGCTTCACTTGAGGATGATCAGTTTGACAACTGAGTCAAAAAGGACTGGAGTAGAGAGAGACTTGAGGCAAAGAGAAAAGCAGAACCAGAAAATGAAGGAAAAAGCTATTAAAGTTGGCCAGATATAAAGTGATAAAGGCTTGCACCAGAGTGGTGGCCGTGTCAGAGTAAAGAAGGAGGCTCATGATGATTCGTTTACTTTAAAATATGCAGCAAACCAGGCAAAAAGTCTTTAGGGTGTTTGTATAGACAAATCAGAATGAGTTCTGGCTGTTTGTGTTGAATAGGAAATACTCAAATAATTGCTGCTAAGAGAGTGGTCTTGTGAGTGAGATTTTTGAATGTGTAATTATGCTTGTAGAAAATGTTGAAACATGACTCATGATTTGTCACACAAATAGTTATGCCTCTTTTTTTAAAACTTTTGTTTATTTTTAGTTTACATCATTCATTTCCATGAGATTTTGATTTACAAATTTTCTCCCTGTCTTTCCCTTACCGACCACCCCAAAACAGCCATTCCATTGTATACCCTCCCCTCAATCGGCTCTCCCCTATATTCTCCCCCATCATCCCTCTGACTTTCCGGTAGGGCAAGATGAATCTCCCTACCCCAGTACCTGTATATTTCCCTCCTTCCTATTCCACCCCCTACTTGTTCTATTTTCTACTTTATCCCTGTCCCTTTACAAAAGTGTGTGCTTCTAACAACCCTCCCCTCAATTTGCCCTCCCTTCCATCTTCCCCCCTCTCATTCCCTTCCCCCCTACTCTCCTGTAGGCCAAGATACCAATTTAGAGTACATGTCATTCTTTCCCTAAGTTAACTTCAATGAGAGTTAGGTTGACCCACTGACTTTTGCCTTCCTGTTCTTCTTCTCCATTGTAACAATTATCCCTTGCCTCTTCTATATGAGAGGATTAACCCTGTTCTGTCTCTCCCTGTCTCCTCTCATACTATTTATTCCTCTCCCACCTCTCAGTTTCACCTTTTAAAATATTATCCCATCCTATTCAGTTGATCCTGTGCCCTCTGTCTATATGCACATATATGCACACACTTCACATAAGTATTCATATGCATATATACCCTCCTATATAGACATATGTGTATGTATACATATATATATATATATGTATGTATATATACATTTATATTCCCTTCAACTATCCTCATACTGAGAAAAGTTTCATAAGTTATAATTATCATTTTTCCATGCTGGCATGTAAATAGTTTAACTTTGATAAGTTCCTTATGAATTCTTTTCCATGTTTACCTTCTCATGCTTCTTGTATT
>CM053580.1:469110111-469126866 GCA_028627135.1 Pseudochirops cupreus
ATGATTTTCGTGCATCATTCTCATTTCTCTTCCCAATTTTTCCTCCACTTCTCTTATTTGGTTTTCAGAATCCTTCTTAAGCTGCTCTATGGCTTGTAACCAGTCTATATTTTTCTTGGAAGCTTTTGGTGCGGGAGTTCTGTCTTGTCTTCCTCCCATTCCATGCTTTGATCCTCTTTGTCCCCAAAAAAGAATCTAAAGTTGCATTGCTGAGCTTGCTTTGCTTTCTTTGCTTGCTCATGTTGCCAATGAGTCTTGACTTTTAGGTTCAGTA
Source organism: Pseudochirops cupreus (assembly GCA_028627135.1). Lineage (NCBI taxonomy): Eukaryota > Metazoa > Chordata > Mammalia > Diprotodontia > Pseudocheiridae > Pseudochirops > Pseudochirops cupreus. The sequence goes on from CM053580.1 coordinate 469,110,386, forward strand.
GAACTCTGTTTTCAAAAGGGAGAGCTCTGTCCCAAATTGCTGGGGTTTTCACAGCTGCCGGAGCTATTGGGAGGCTGACGTTTCTGCAGCCCCCACCAGCTTTGGCTCACTGAAAACGTACCTCAGGACCACCACCCAAGACTATGATCCTGATCCAGGCAGGTTAAGGCAAGAGCACTTAGCCTCTGAATGAACGCTTGGCCCCCCTGCAATCTGCAGGCCATGAGCTTCTAAAGCAGCCACTTGGAGGCAGCTGCAGGGCCATTGCTTCTGCTGCTTTCTTGCCCTGGGGACAGACGGCCAGACTGCTTCTTTCCCCCAAATTTATCCGTGTTCCACTGACCTTTCACTTCGTCCTTGTTTCTTATGGGTTGGTAAATCTGGAAAAGGCCACAGCTGCCGGTGATTCACACTCCACCCGTGGCTTGTTTTGGCTGCCCCAAGGCTCCAGCTGTGGGTTCATGAGGTGCTGGTCTGGGCTCCCAGCGAGCTGTGATGAACCAATTCCTGTCTGCCTGCCAGGCTGCCTTCAGCTGGAGCTTTGCCACTCTGTCACTTTGTGAGTTCTGGAGCTTTAAAATTTGTTTAGAATCATATTTTATAGGTATTTGAGGTGGTTATGGGGAGAGCTGCAGAGTTTTGCTGCTTCTGTGCCCCCGTCTTGACTCTGCCCCCAGTGGTTATGTCTCTTACTTTCACATTGCCACACGGACTTTTCTTGGAATTTTACTTCAAAATTCCCTAGTGTGAGGATTTTAAGAGTTACTAATGTTTCTCAGAACCACTTAAAGTTAATTTATTGTGCCTCTGATTTCCCCTGTAATAATTGTCCAGAATTATTATTTTCAGGCAGTTAGCTTCAGTGCTAGCTAGAGCCAGCTAGATGGCTCAGTGGATAGAGTACTAGGCCTGGAGTTAGGAAGATCTGAGTTCAAATCCAACCTCAGACTCTAGCTGTGTGACCCTGGGCAAGTCAGTTAACCTCTGTTTGCCTTAGTCCACTGGAGAAGGAAATGGCAAACCACTCCAGTATCTTTGCCAAGAAAACCCCACAGGCAGTATTGGTGTGCCATGGTCCATGGGGTCACTAAGAGCCAGACATGACTCGGCAACAGTAGGCTTCAGTGCAATGCTTCACTTACCCAGTCAATCAGTCGACATTTATTAAGCTCCTACTTTATGCTGGGCACTATGCTAAATGCTGGGAATACAAAGAAAGATAAGACAGTCCCTGCATTAGAGCTCACAATCTGATGGGGGGCACAAAATGAAAATAACTAAGTACAAACAAGCCACATTACAAGACAAATTGGACATACTCAATGGAGAGAACAGAGTGAGAATTAAGAGAGTCCTGGAAGACCTTACTGGGGAAGATAGGATATTGGGTGGAACTTGAAGGAAGACAGGCAATCCAGGAGGCAGAGATGAGGAGGGATAGCATTCCAGACTTGAGAGACAACCAGAGGAAATGCCTGGATTTTAGAGATGGACTGTCTCATTCAAGGAACAGCTGTGAGACCAGACAACTGTTTAAAGAATGAGCAGCCTTTATAATGAAGCATATATGATTTTTAATGCTCTATAGTTGCTATCAAAAGAATACATGAAAGATCTTTGATTTGAACAGCATGAGAAACTCCCAAGATGGAAAATCCCTTCCATCAGAGGAGGAGATAAATACTAGGGAGTACTAGGCACAAAGCCAGGGCTTCGTAACTAATAAGTGTCAAGAGAACAGATAGGAACTCAATTCTTACTAAGTCAAGTGATCTACTCATAATGCCACACTGCCTTTCTCAATATGTGGTTAGAGTTAAGGTAAAAACTAAAATTTGCCAGAATAATGACACATGGTTTTTATACCACAGTTCTAGGCTGGAATACAAGCATATATATGAGGGCTAACTTTGTAAATATAAACAGATTCTAGTACTTTCTATATATATACAAACTTCCATATTTAGACCCATCTGTACCTGACTTCCTAGAAATCCAAATTAACGGGGCAGCAAGTTTTATCTAGAATACTAGAGTGATCTGAGTCATGAGTTGGGCTTCGTTCCTTTGATGAAGCAAGGGAGTGGCTACATTTTGGTAGTGGAATGCACGGGATGAAGAGTTGGAGAGCTTGGATTAGAAATCAGTCTCAGCCACTTAGCACATCAGCATGACTGTGAAGTGAGAGGGTTGTTTTTGGTATCAGATAACTTTGTCAGCTCAGTCCTATGATCTTCTCTGTATTCTATTTTATTTTTCAGTTAACAAACATTTATTTTCTTTTTCTCTTCAATATAAAAAAGAAAGAAAAAAAAACTTTGACACAAATAGGCATAGTTGAGCAAAAAAAAATGCCTTTGTTGTCCATGTCCACGAGTATTGTTTCTCATTCTGCATCTTGAGTCCACCACCTCTCTGTTGGGAGATGGGTAGCATAATTCATCATCAGTCTTCTGGAATCATGTTCAGTTATTAAGTCTTTCAAAGTTGCTTGCCTATATAGCATTGTTGTTACAGAAATCATTCATTTGTCTGGTTCTGAAGCCCACTTCATTCTGTATTTGTTGATATGGTCTTCCCATCTTTTTCATCATTTCTCATAGTACAGGTGTTGCTGTCTTTTTTTTTCCAATAATTTATTTGTCCTGTTATCTCTCTGTCTCATCCCAAAATGTTTTATGTTCAAGATGTTAGCGTGAACCTTGCAAAGGTGTAGAACCTGCCATCTAGAAATTAATTTCCAAAGATTCTGATATGTAAAAGTAGCCTGATCACATTTGTTTTTCTCCATGGATATTTACCAGCCTTCCCTGGGTCAGCATAAATGGTGGAGGAAAACAAGATACTACTACAAAATAAGTAAAAAATACTACCAAAAACTATTCCTGCTACCACCAGCTGGCATTTCTATGGATGGCACTTTAAAGTTTTGCAGAGGGCTTTATACTATAGCTCTTGTTGTTCTCACCACAACCATGGAAGGTAGGTGCTGCTATTATCCACATTTTATAGATAAGGAAACCAAAGGAAAAAAAAGTCTAATTTTCCCTGGCTCATACAGCTAGTAAGTCTATGAAGCTGAATTTGAACTCATGTCTCCCTGAATCCAGATCCAGTACTCTATCTTACTTGGCTACACTACCAAGTTGCCTCTGTATTGACAAGTGAGCTTTTACTATTGTAATTGTTCATTAAAAGGAAGAATTTCTTTGTATTTTCAATATTTTTATTTTACTTTTCCTCCTTCCTTCTTGCCCTGCTCTTCAAAAATATAAGGCACATTTACTGAAAAGTATAAGCCAACAATTTTTTTTTTAGTACTTGGTAAAACTTCAGCAATTTGTCCTGAAATTAATTATATATTATTTGTTAATTTCATGTATTTTTAACATTCTCATTTTAAAAAAAGCAAGACTTATAACTTCCATGCCCTAGGCACAAGATACCTTAACCCTTTCTTAACTAGAATATTAACTGGAGAACATATTAACTGCCTTAACCTCCTCCCTTTTCCCCCCACCCTCACCACCCACAACACACACACACACTCCTTCTCTTAAGACTCTAGTTACCCATGAAGGGTGTATGTGGAAAGCACTACATTTTCCCAAGTCTTCTGACTACTGTCATCACTTCTCCCACATGTACCTCCCAGTTTTATTGCTGTATCTCCACCCTTATTTTGTAAGTGTGTGTCTCCAGAGAGTAGAGGATGAAGAATAAGCAGGAGAAGAAGGCATAATGGCCTGGTAGAATTTCTCTCTGGCCTATTTCTACCCACACCCACACTCCCGCAACTGGAGAAAGGCCTGGATGTCAAAAAACTGGTTGATTGCAATAGAGTATACTAATATTGTGTAAATATTTAGGGAGTGATTAGGTAAATGTATCAGTCTGGAGGGACAAGGGAGCCAGTGCAGTGCCATGGAAAGAGGGCTGCATATGGAGTCAGAGCACCCAAGATTAACCAGCCATTTATTAACTACCCACCATGTATCCATCACTGCAAGAAGGACCTTTTGAGTTTCTGCCCTTATTTCTGTTTAAGTCCAATTTTAGTTTACTTGATAAATGGTGTTGATATGGGTCACAGTAGTCTATTCCACTGATAAAAGACTTACATTGTCCCCCTAACTTTTGCCCTTAACCCTGCTCCTAAAATGTGTGCTTTTGGTTTTAAAAAACAATCTGCATAACTTCTCTACCACTATTAGTCAAAACCTCACAGATCAGTAGGTACATCCTTGGCCATGTTTTCATTTTAACCCCTTTTTTAAGTCAAATTGAGGATCTCATAGATCTTGCTGTGGGAACTCCATGTTCTTATAATCACAGCTGGGTCATGGGTGGTAGGGTCTGTGCTCTGAACCCTATCTTTTTGTGACATCAGCAAAGTTGGATGGCAGCATGTCTCCCCTAGTTTTCTTTTCATTCCCTCTCAGATACAATTACCAATTGTGTAGAGACTGTCCCAGGTCGATATGTCTCAGTGGAAAAATTCTGCTTCTTATTTACGTGAAAGACCAGGATCTTTGGGAGGGAAGACAGGGAGGGATAACATTGTTGAAAATGGGTGTGCTCTCTGCTACGATAAAGCAGTTATTGCAGAAACTTTGCTTGAGATGTCTGTTAATATGCCATCAGCATTTAAATGGTCCCAAGGAGACTTTCGGTCTATCATTAAATAGGAAAGCAATCCTATATTTATCTGTTTCTTTTCCCACCTCCTCTTCTGGTCTCTGTCTCTGTCTCCCTCCCTCCCTTTCCTCCCTTCCCTCTCCCTCTTCCAATCTTTCTCTCTCTGTCTCTCTCTCTCTCTCTCTCCTTCTCTCTTTCTCTCCCTCCCTCTCCCTCTCCTTCTCCCTCTCTCTCAAAAGTTGTAATTTTAAACAAAGCTAAATTAAGAGGGAATCTCCAGGGACAAAATAAACACACACACAATTTTCTCCCCAATCATAAAGTATCAAACTTGATTTAAAATGAAAATTGATGATCTGGTTTTTAAGAAAACAAATTCTCAAAAAAAAACTTGCTTTCATTTTGTTGATTTTTTTTAAAAAGTCATTGTTAAACCAAATAATCTAAACAAAATAATTAAGCCAAACAATATATAAAACCATAAACTCCAAACTATTTACAGTTTACCCCCAAATTATATACCTATAGATAAAATATCCAGTTTGTTCTCTGTTCCCTTCTACTGTTTCTTTTTTATGTCTGTGTACTTACTAGAATTACTTGCTGTTTAAAAAAATTATAGTCATTGTTAGAATTCAGAAGTTTCTTTTTTCTGGATCATCTCCCATAAGACTTTTCACATTTCTTTTACAGATTCTTTATGTAATTCCACTTTATTGAATGTACCCCAGTTTATTTAACCATTCTCTAATTTTTGGATGTTCTTTCTAGTCTTTAATTATAACAAAGCCATTGTGTATCTTTGTAGTGGTGGGTCATTTTTTTCCTTTTCATGACCTTCTCTCCTTCATAGGTTTGTTAGTGGCCAGTCTACTGTTAATAAGCCTCCCCATACTTGGCTGGCGTGGATCTTGTGCAGCAGGCTTAGTATGTCACTGGCCATATAGAATACTATTTAGCATGGTAAAAAAAAAAAAAAAGAACCTGTTAGAGCTTGTAATCTATTGGCATAGCCTTTGAGAGCCCAAAGCCATCTTCATGTCATGATGAGGCATTTATAAAGGATATCAAAATACCATAGGGTATAGTCCTAGTAGTGGGATGACTGCATCAGAACTCATGATTTGTTTTGTAATTTATTAGATATTGCCAAATTTAAGAGTGCAGTAGTGTACCTCTGTGATAATACCTCAGCCATCAATGAATATTTATCCATTTTTAACCATTATTGCAAAGTTACAGTATCAGAGAGCAACTCAACATTGTTTTAATTTAATTATCATTAGATAATTTTAAGTTATTAAAAAAATTATTATTAATTTGTATTTCTTCATGGAGAATTGTTTATATCCTTTGCCCATTTATCTTTGGAGGAATAGATATAAACTTGCCTTTAGATGGGAAATGCAAAGAGAGCTATTATTGTTTGGCAGGGAAAAGGTAGTATAAACTAGTAACTGGACCCAGGAATTGAGGTGGGGGGTGGGGAGTAGAGTGGTTCCTCAGAAACCTGAACCAAATCCCTCCCTAAACCATCTGCTACCTTATGCCTGAGGGAAAAGAGGAATAAAGAAAGGGGAAGGAGAAAAGGGATGAAGGGGAAGGAGAAAGCAGAGGAAGAATGAAATCGGGGGACGAACAGAATTAGTCATCAGAAGATTATTATGGATTTAACCACAATATGTGGAGTGAGATATTTGAAACTCCAGCATAACTCTGCTACTACCTTTCAGTATTGGATTAAGATTAATCAGGAGGTCACATACTTACCTGCTTTCCAGGAAGAAAAAAAACAAAACCCTAAAATTGCAAACTGTACTTAGAAACCACAGTGAAGGTTATAAAGACACTTTGCTAGAAACTCTGATCTTGTATTTGTGTCAAAGGAAGAGAATTCCTTTTGGCTTTGAGCTTCCAAACTCTTTACTTCTGCCTTTGTAGTCCAAATGAGAAAGATATTGTTCTCAGTGAATAGATGATGGAATACAAATCTGTCTTTGTAGATTTGCTAACACCTGAATTTCATAATTAAGATCTCAGTGATGTAAGTGATTGTCCCATGGCATATCAATCAACAATTGTTTCCTAGAAATAGAAGACAAATCTTTTTTTTTTCCTTTGTCATACAAGAAGACTTTTTTTTTCTTTCTTCTACCCTCTATCAGGGTCGCCCATCGGGAGATGCTTTTATCCAGATGAAATCTGCAGACAGAGCATTCATGGCTGCACAAAAGTGTCATAAAAAGACTATGAAGGACAGATATGTTGAAGTCTTTCAGTGTTCAGCTGAGGAGATGAACTTTGTGTTAATGGGGGGCACTTTAAATCGAAATGGCTTATCCCCACCGCCATGTAAGTTACCATGTAAGTTTTTCTTGGGTCTTGGCGCTATCTTCCGCTATGTGCTGGTAGGTGCTTGAGCTGCTTTCATAACTGTGTTCCTGGCTCTTTCTGAGGCAGATAAAGTGATCATATGAAGCTTTCCCATCTGAAATCAGTAGTATCTGGTGATTTAATTTAAGACTTTGGTTGTGGATGTCCATGATAAAAAAAATGTTAAAAACAAGCAAACAAAACCAACCTTTCAGATCATCCTCTTGCCTTTCCAGTGATAAGCAACTTGATTTCTAAAGCTTAACATGCCCAAGTAAGTAAGCACTGACTCTGGGAAGCAACATGGCTACAGAGATATTTTAATATACATGTAAAATAATTTGAAGGGGAAATTGAAGTTTTTTCATGGAAAGCTTTATTGCGTGAATGATGGTAGGTTTATTCTTTTTCTCCCCTACTTTCTGGATGAGGAAAGATAAAACTCAAATATTGCCTTGGTGAGACATATTTACTCTGTTACTTTACAGAGTGTCTGGAGTAACGAGTTAACACAAAGGCAAAATGCATAATTAAACTAGCCAAAATTTTCATTGGGTCACAGGATCAGTGCTTAATTTCAGGCCATGCTCTTGCTCATTGGAACCTGGGTAGCAGTCAGCTGGTGTCCTATCTGTTATATAAACATACTCTTTAGTCCATACTAAGTTCTGGATAGTGATTAAGGAACATATTTTAAAGATCTAAAGTTTAATGTTGGGGAGGGGGTGGGACATGCAGGTGAAACTTTTAATTGTATCTGAAGTCATGCTTATGAGAAAAATATTTGTTTTTTATAATATTTGTTTGTATAAAGGGGTCTCCTGGTATAAGATTTTTAGTCTTGGGATCAAAGATGTATCACAACTCAAAACAATTCCAAAGGTAATTGATTTGATTTAGAAATTTGGTTGTTTTCCATTTGGAAGAGCTGGAAGACTTAGACCAAGCTCTAGTTTTTAAAAAAAGTCCCTATCACGGCTCCATTTAGTCAGATGACTTGTTGACTGAATATTGCTAACAGTTGTGCTAATAACAATAATAATACTTTCACTTCTGGAGATAATCCTTCCTGTACGTATGATTTATAGTGGGATAATGTAAAGGAGATTTTATGGTGACTACCTAGATGAGATGTGTATACTACTTTTTACCAATTATCAGTAGTGTCTTCAGTTTAGGACCATAGAATTTAGAAGTAGAAAGAGATAATTAATTGTTTTTAGATTACAGATTAGCAAACTGAAACCCAAACAGGTTCTGAAATGAACTTGAGAGACCACTCAGGAGCAAGTCAGTTTTATGAAATTAAAATTTCAAAAGAATCCGGGTGATTGAGAGGAAATCATATATTGCTATAATGTGGCCAAATATTTCTATGCCGTAATTTATCAGTGTCTCTAAAGAAATCCTATAGTCTCCCTCTGTAATACATTTTATTACCTCTTATAGTTGGGTGACATCTTCCCACAGAATCTAAATTCTTTCTCTTACCTTAGCCTTCAAAGACATGAAACAGTCTTCCCTCCAGAGGTTAGATAGGACCAAATCCATTTTATCTTTCTGAGCAGCAAGTTATTTGGGGAGGCAGGTTGTAAAATGGTCAAAGCCATGATCCTGATGTCAAGAAGATCAAAGCTCAAATATGAACTCAGACTCTGACTAGTTATATGACCCTGGGCAAGTCACTTAACCTTTGCCTCTGTTTCTTCATTTATAAAACTGAGTTAATAATAGCACCAACCTCCCAGAATTGTTGTGAGGATCAAATGAGGTAACAGTTGTAAGGATCATAGCACTGTGCCTGGCACATATTAAGTGCTATATAAATGTTAGATAATATTATTAATTCCCAATCTTTGTTTTAGAAGAGGGATGAAAATGAAAAACAGTCTAATTAAGATTATGTGTCTAAGAGAAGAATTAACTCACATTGTGTTGGATTCCCACTGATAAAGCTTAGTATCTTGTTTGTTCCTTTTTCTAAAATAAAATATGCTTCAAGATGAAAATCTTTTGGCCTCGTCATACGATTAAAACAATCACACAATTTGGAGTGCGTTTCATATGAGCTTTTTAAAGATTGCTGCTAAACTTCAAAAAAGAATATGACATTGGTGTAAAACTGTCATTGAGCAGTTCGATGCTGAAGATGCAAGGGAAGTATTCATTCACTGACCCTTGAAGTAATCTCACTGACTGTGTAACAGTGTATTGCAAGGGCAATAAAATAAGGAACAGTTATGTAAAAAAACTTTTTCCATAAGAAAATTCATAATTAAGTATCCTGCTTTGAAATAATTATACACTAAGCTACGAGAGGCTTTCCAGTTCCCCAAATTCTTTAGGGGAATCAGTCAAATCTCAGAGGTACCACCTGTCCTTATCAAAAATTTGGATAAAAACAAAATTCTTTGCCTTGCATTGTTTGAATACAGAGCAGATATATTCAGTTACTTCAGTTTGCCATTTAATCACTCAGCTCATCTTATCTGTATGAGGCAAATGCACAGTAATAAACAGGAGTGGTGAAACTGACTTAAGTCTCTGGTCTGACCTTGAGTTACACTATGATTTTGGATTAATCAGCCTTCTGGGGCCTCAGTTTCCTTGTCTATTCAGTACATTGGTCTAAGTATTAGATTCTTTTCAAGGGCAAATGGCTTCATTTGTGGCTGTATAATTTTAGCCTCCAAAAAAATGTAGAGCTCTATAAAAATTGTGAATTGTAGGGCACTGATATGAGGGAGAAATTATTACCTTGAGAAATTCTAAATAAATATTCATGTGCCTCATGCATGACATAATATATTTCTGACTTGTGCAATATTCACTGTTAGGTAAGAGAAAGAAGGTTAAAAGTAAGTTGCCTCTTCAATTGGAGATAATTGTAGGATCACAATGATATGGCTAAATGAATTCTGTAGTTTGATTTGAAACTTCTTTTCCATAATCACACACCTATCTCAACCAGGTTAAAAAATGAGTACTGCTGAGTAAGAACTAAGATGAGTGATTTGAATTGATCAGTCAAAGGCTGATAAAAATTCAGATATCCCTGGCCTTCTGCTAGGTCAGCCCTCATCCAAAAGACCCTGAGAAGAGTGATAGGATGGTGCAATGGAAAGAATATGGAATCTGGAGTCAAAGGGTTTTAATTCTGGCTCTGCAGTTAGTGTCTTTGGACCTCAAGCTTCCTCATCTGTAAAATGAGGTTGGACTAGGTGACTTCTGAGATCACTTCAACTCTAAATCTATATTCCTATGATCCTAAGACAGTGTGAGTTCTAGAGACACTCAGCCTTGGGGTTAGCTTAAGACCTCTTTGAATTAAATTCTGAACCTGCCTGAGACAAATTGCCTATAACCCTAGGTTAGACATCTCCAATCTGACTTGAGACATCTGGCCTTTAGAGATATCCTTCCTGGGGTAGGAATTGATTTAGGGTAGCTTGGACCCCTATGGGTCTCTCTTTACTCTGACCCAGATTTCCTGGGGGATATAAGCAGGAATACTAAATGAACTGATGCATATTTTAGTGTAAGTTCTTGGTATAACTACCAGGGAGAAGGGTAGCAGTAGAGAGAGGGTCGAAGGAAAATGGAATCAAGAGGTGTTGGAGTGTCCCTCAAACAAGATGATTGGCCTTTGAACAACTAGGAGTTTGTTGTACTCTGCTTTATTCAGTATTTGTGCAAGTATGTAAGTTCTCCATCCCAGAGCTAATGCATAATTGAGATCGTTCAGACTATATGCTATAGAGAAGCAGACATTAGACTGGTACCAAGGCATAACATTTCTCAGACTTTATAGGAGAAGCTGTAATTTCCAGGTCATTGAGATGTATGTAGTTACCACAGTAATAGCAAAGGTTCCTTGGAACCAAAAAGACAGGCTGAAAAGACCTGTCTGGGAAGACTCCCGGCTACCCAGCTTGTATCTAAAAATGATAACTCTGTGGCCCATTTGCTAGTAAAGATGCTGTGTGTGCTGTAACTCTCTCCTTTTTTCAATTTAGGTTTGTCTCCTCCCTCCTACACGTTTCCAGCCCCGGCGGCAGTGATCCCAACGGAAGCTGCCCTTTATCAGCCTTCTGTCCTGCTGAGTCCCCGGACACTGCAGCCTTCCACCGCCTACTACCCAGCTGGCACACAACTTTTCATGAACTACACAGCATACTATCCCAGGTAAGGCACAGAGGAAAGTGGAACCAAGAGGCACGAACAAAGAACTCCTTGTAGGGCCAGGACTCAGAGCTCACAAAAGAATATTGTCTGTGGTCACACTCAAGGTTAGCCCTGCAGGGAATGGCTCCTTGTTGCTAAACCTGTGACCAAAAGAGAACTTCTTTAGAAAGGGCTCTCTCTTGTATGGCTCTCTGGTTCTTTCGGGGCTGTGTGTGGATGATTTAGTGTACATGTTCTTGCTGTACATTTAAGGAAATTTTAACTTGGAAGAGAACAGAAAAGGAGTTGGAGTAGGGAAAGAAATAGGTAGATATTCAATGTAAACATTGAATTATATTTAATATGAATTAAACATATTATTAATAATAGCTAGCATTTATAAAGTATATTAAGATGATTTCATTTGATTCTCATGAGAACCCTGTGAGTTAGATGTTATAATTATCTTCATTTTACAATTGAGGCAACTGAGGCTGAGAGGGCTTAAGTGTCTAGGGTTATGCAACTATTAAGTATCTGAGGCTGAATTTAAACTTGGGTCTTCCTGGCTCCAAGCCCAGCACTCTCTGCACTGTACTGCCTAGCTGATTTATACTTAATATAAATCAGGAAATCCATTTGTAAACCAGCAAAGTTGATGACTTAACAAAATACAGGTAAGGAGGTATTTGAGGGTGTGTCATCTAGTAGGGGATGATGGCATATGCCTCTAATCCCAGCTACTGTGGAGGCTGAGGCTGGTGGATTTCTCGAGCTTGGGAGTCCTGAGTTGTGGTAGGCTAAGCTAGTAGGGTGCCTGCACTGTCTGGTTCTAATATGGTGGGTTCCAAGGAGTACAGAACTACCAAGCTACCTGTGGAGGAGGAAATTGGCCCAGATTGGTAAAATGAACAGATTAAAGCTTCCATGACAATTAGTGGGATTCAGTCCTTGAGTGGCCATTCAATCTCTGGACTGAGTGAGAGAGCAAGACCTATTCTTTTAAAAAAGGAACTGGGCTAACTCCAGTCATCCTGATCTATATCTGGCCACTAGACCCAGATGACTCTGGAGGAGAAAGTGAGGTTGGTGACTTTGCATAGCCCTCCCTCACTTAAATCCAATTCACTTTCTAGTCATGGCATCATCTTTCTGATGTCATAGTCATCTTCAGGAATGAAGGACAAACCACAATACACAATCCTAAAAAAGAAAAAAATGTATAATTTGTGTATGATATATAAAGGTACATAAAGAGTATAGTAACACACAATCATAGTGCAAACTTTAGAGCAATTATAATTTTCTTCAAAATTAAATTTTAAAATATTGGTCCTTAAAATCAGATCTTCTGTGTCTTAGATTGGTTGGATTTCCTTTTGTGTTTTATCTACCTAACGATTAACCTTTTGAGTTAAGGTCTGGTAGCACTTTAGCTATTGTGGGATTGGATATTGGATTAATTGGAACCTGCCTTCACAATGTTGTTTTTATTCATATAAATTATCCTCCTGGTTCTTCTTATTTCATTCTTCATCAGTTTGTAAAAGTCCAAAAAATTGTTCATTTTTATAATATTGGGGTGTGTGTGCATGTGTACACACATTGAAGGAGTTTGTTTTTCTTGACTCTGCTTATTTGTTATAGGAAACTTCATTCTCTCCTCCCACCCCGCCCCACTACCCCATGGGGTAGAGGAGTAGGAGTGAGAGAATAAAGGTTTTTGTTAATTTTTTTAAAAATAGAGGGGCTGATCCCAATGTGAAATGTTGCATGAACCTTTAGATCAGCGGTTCTCAACCTGTGGGTCGTGATCCCTTTGGGGGTCAAACGGGTCACCTAAGACCATTGGAAAACACATATTTCTGATGGTCTTAGGAACCGAGACACCGCTCCTCTATCTGTCTCCAGGCATGTCTGCCCACATACGAGTATTAAAGGGTCGTGGCATTAGGAAGGTTGAGAACCACTGCTTTAGATGTAGTTACTGTATTAGTTTCATTTAATTGTTTCAAAAAGAGACCAAAAAATGTTGGAAGGGAGGAGAAGGTAAAATGTTAAAGGCAAATCTTCAAACAATGAGAAGAGCTGTCCTTTCATTGAAGGAATTTCGAGTCCCAAAGTGACTCTCTTGGGGATTACCCAAAGTATGTTCTCTACATGCATTGCTATAAAATGGAAAGAATTTTGTATTTGTGTCCCCATGTTCTGACACAGTGCCTCATGCAAAGTAGGCACTTAATAAATATTGGTTGATTGACTTAAAAACAAACAAACCTGGAACCTGGAGATAAGTATTTCCATAGGAGAAAAACCTAGCAAATGATACATTTACTAAGTGCCTAAATTTGGGGTTCTGATGTCCTGCATTCTGACAATTCATACTACCTGTTGACTTATAGGGGCCAATATGAGAGTGGAAATAACACTATGGAGGGAATTCGGAGCACCTACTTCTTTTCTGGGGAACAGGCAGGTGGTGCAGTGGATAGAGTGCCAGGTCTAGAGTGAAGAAGACTCATCTTCCTGAGTTCAAATCTGGCCTCAGACACTTAACTAGCTGTGTGACGACGGACAAGTCATCTAACCCTGTTTATTTCAGTTTCTTCCTCTGTAAAATGAGCTGGAGACAGAAATGAAAAAGTACTCCACCATCTTTGCCAAGAAAACCCAAATGGGTTCATGAAGAGTCAGACATGATTGAAAAACAACGAAATGGCAAACTGTTCTCAGATCTGCCACTAACAAGCTTTGTGACTTGGAACAAGACATTTCACAACTAGGGATCCGTTTCCTTAATTTGTAAATGAGGCAGTTGCATACGCTCTAAATATAAAATTTTACTTCCTACTTTCCCATTAAAAATCATTGGTATTTTTTCCATGATTTTCATGTTCATATATATAGAGCCTTTCTCTTCTCCATATTCAGAAGCTAACAACAACAGTAACAATAATAGCCAGTATGTATGAAAGCTCTTAAAGTTTTCAAAGCACTTTAAAAATATGATCTCATTTTATCCTCTCGACAATCCCGGGAGGGAAGTGCTAGTTGTTACCCCCATTTTACAGATGAGGAAACTGAGGTGGAGATTAAATTACTTGCCCAGAATCACATTGCTAGTATCTGAGGCTGGATTTGAATTCAGGTTATCCCAGCCTCTAGCCTAGTGCTCCATTCTCTGCACCACCTACCTGCCTACCTTGTTAAAAAAAATGTTTAAAATTTTCAAATAAAAAAAAAAAGAGGAATAAGCAGTTCAGCAAAAATTAACCAACCTATTATCCTATCGCCCCCTTTTAATATCTAAATTTTTCTATTTGTGAAATAAAACTATTGCTTAGACACACACATAAAAAAGCTTTAGGATCTTATATGTGGATCTGGAAGGGACCTTAGGGGTCACCTAATGCAATGCCCTCATGTTCCAGAGGAAGAAACCAAGGTCCCCAGCGGTCAAGGGATTCATCTGAGGTTTTACAGGTAGAACTGGGATTCGAACCCAGCTGTCTTCTGACGCCATTGCCAGTGTTTTCTCCCTGTGCCATGCCATACTTTGTGCATTTTATTCTAAATTGCCATCATTGTTTATGAAAGAAAAAAAATCTGGAGGATTATTTCTTTTTCGAGCTTTTTGTTATAATGTTTTAGGAAATAATTATCCAAGGGTAAGAGAGCACCCACTCCCCCTCCCCCATCTGCACCCCCGCAAAATCACAGGGGGCTCTTTATACAGGTGATCTAGACACCTGCCTTTCTGTCCCTAGGGAAGAAATGCCAGAGCGGTGCATCCCATTGGCTTCCTGCCCAAGGCTATTACACTGATTACAAAAGAGATCAATTCTCAGTAAAACTGTTGGTATCTAGGGTGAGCTTCACTTTTGCCTCTGAACTTTTAAAACTTTTTCCTTAGTAATACCCAGAACATTGTACAGAGCATAACCACTCAATCTTCCTACTAAGGGAGATTCAGAGACAGACACCAGCATTGCAGGCCTAGCTCATCTTTATACATTGTCTTAAGCAGTACAAAGCCCTTTCCTCACAACAGTCCTAAGGATTAGCCCCGTTTTTCAGATGAAGAAACTGAGGCTTTTAGACATTACCTCATCCAAGGGTGACAGTTCAATCCAGTATTATTTCCACTGTCCCCTCTACTCTTGACTAATTACCTGAAGCAGCTGGCCCACATTTCTCATCATTTATCTTCACTGGGTTTAAGAACACCGTTGTTTGTCCCCATTCCTTTGCTTTTGCATTTCATGTCCTCATTTTTGAGACATGAAGTAGAGCAGAAAATTGTTGTGGTCAGCCTGTAAATGTATTCTGGCACTGACTGTCCCTGAATTAAGAAAACAATGTAGGTTGTAAAAGGAAGCATACCTCTTGCCTAATGGATAAAAGTGAGAGGCTTACTATTTTTTGGCATTTAGAGAAGGCAAAGCAGCTTTTTAAGTGTGCCTTAGATTAGAGGGTACTTAAGAGACCATCATTAAAACCTTTAGGCGGGATAGCCAGCATTGTCTAAGAGGGAGATATCATTTTCATCCATTTTCTGGAAATGCCACCACTGAGATTCAGGGATGTCGGCTTTCATGATCCTCTTCCATCCCTATTTACTACAAGTTAAGAATAAGGAAAGGGGAAATCATGGCTATTTATTGATCTTCCCAATTAGGTAGAAGGCATTATGCTAGGCTGTCCTTTAAATATAAAAATAATGCCCTACCTTTATGTAGCACTTAAAGTTTAAATGTTTAAAAGTTTATGTAAATTATCTCATTTGAACCTCACAATAACCCTGTGGAGTAAGCCCTTGAAATACAACATCCCAATTTTATACATAAAGAAACAGGCTGAGAGATGTTTATGAACTTGCCCCTGTCAGTGTCAGAGACTGGATTCAATCTGTGTGTGATAAAAAGATTTTAAATCACTTGGAGACAGCTCAAGGTGAATAGAGAAGGGTCTCTTTATTAGAATCTTGCAAGAAGCGGGCAGTCCAACCACTGAACAAAAAGTTCGGGGGAGGGGAGGAGGGGGGGGAGGGCCAAAGGCCCCAAGGCAGAAGGGTTCATTTATGCTAGCCAGGTGCAGGGAGTGGAGTTTGGGAGGGGTTAGAGAGGAGCTGGGGTTTAAAGGGACATACACTTTCTATATTCATTGCGCAGACGCATTGCCCATAAGTCATTGGGAAAAATTGGGAGGGGGGCAAGTGAGGAGGTGTGGTTTTTGCCTTGACACGTCACTAGGTAACTTCTGGTCAAGGATGAGTGACATAGGTCCAACTATGGCTTATTGGGAGA
>CM053580.1:469127366-469164469 GCA_028627135.1 Pseudochirops cupreus
AATAATAATAATAATTGCATATATATATATATATATATACAAAGATAGATAGATACACATTCATAACATTTGATTATGGAACTCCAGATTCCAGATTCTTTCTCCTCCTCCCTCACCACCCATCCCCACTGGAAGGACAACTTAAGGCAAGATATTTGTTTATTTTTGCTTTTTGGAGGGCAATTGGGGTTAAGTGACTTGCCCAAGGTCACATGGCTAGTTTTTGTGTTAAGTGTCTAAGGCTGGATTTGAACTCAGGTCCTCCTGACTCCAGGGCCGGTGCTCTGTTCACCGTACCACCTAGCCGCCCCCTTGCATGATTTTCAAACAAGTAGCTTCAGTTAGAAGCTTTATTTTCCAGGTTTGGATTAAATATTGATTTGGAAGGACTGAACCAGTCACTATGTACTTAAATTTTCAAGGTTCTCAATGTCCTTTAACTATGGTTCAAGAAGTTGGCATGCTGGTGGAGGTGGAGTCCATTGGAACACTGGACATCCAGTAGTGACAAATTGCCCCTCTTTGATCCTATCTGTTTCAACTTACATTCTAGTATGCAGCAGAGAATGGACTTGTACACTCAAATGACCAGGCAAGGACACTGCCCAAAGAATGGGTTTGTATTTAAGGGCCCCAGCAGTTAGACCATCCTCAGAAAAGAAGGTAAGGATGTGTGATGTGACAGTTTAAATAAGAATAAAAATGCTAGAAAATATTCTCACAAAGATCAAGCATCAAAGAACCAAGTCTAACAGAAGTCAGTTGGGTCTAGATTGGATTAGGGGTTTGAGAAATGTAAGAGTAAAAAGAGTAGGAGGGAAAATACTAGAAAAGACTTATTACAGTTCTATAGTAATTCAAGGGAAGCTGTACTGTAGGAGAAATAGCATTGTGTTTAGAATCAGAATATATAGGTCCACATTTTGATTCTACCATTTATTAGCCATGCAACTTTGAGTAAATAATTTAACCCTTGTGAGCCTCACTTTTAAACTCTGGAAAGATAAGCCCAATACTTGTCCTTCTTGTCTCACAATGTTGCTGTGAAGATAGCATGCTAACTTCTAAAACTTTATGGTTACATTGTATTATAGTGCTTTACAAAAGTAAGCTTCTCTTAATGACAGGGATAGGGACTGAACTTGTGATTTGTTTTAAAGAATTGCTTCTGTCAGTGCTGAATGACACCTTCTCTGCATCTTAAGAGTCTTGAAGAGATGCTGAGAGCATTGCGAGTTTTAAGTGACTCATTCAGGGTCATACTACCCGTATGGGTCAGTGATGGGACTTGAATTCAGTTTCTGAAGCCAATTCTCTAGCTACTGCACCACTGCATACACTGTCACTCACCATCATTATCATCAGTAATAGCTGTAGTAGTCTTACCCTTTACATTTAAGGAATATGTATGGGGATGTTTTGATGGAGTGACAGTTGTTTGTATTTCAAGATTTCATATGCTCTTCTATATGTTGGCTTGTATTAAGGTTTTTCTTTTTGATAATGGTATAGTTTTAAATATTTCTTTACATCTAAAAATTAATGGAAGAAGAGCTGCCTTTCCTAGGAAATGGATTGAAACATGGGAGGGGAGATGGTCCATGTCTTTCAAAGCACTTTCTAACTTTAACTCTAACCTCTAAAAGAAGCAAGAATCCTATGAAAGATTTCCTGCAGAAAGTAAGATATGAGCTGACTTTTTTTAAAAAAATTATATTTCTTTTATTTTTTGTTACATTTTGAGTTCCAAGTTCTCTCTCTCCCTCCTTTATAACCCCACATTAGAAAAGGCCAACATTTGACATATATACATATGGAACTATATAATACATAACTCCATTTATCAGCTCTTTCTCTGGAGGTGGATAGTATTTTCCTTCATACGTCTTTCATAGTTGATTGGAATGTTCATATTTCTCAGAATTGCTTAGGCATTCACAGTTACAACAATATTGCTGTTATTGTATATAACGTTCTCTTGGTTCTTCTCATTTCACTCTGCATTGAGCTGAGTCATAAAGGAAGCCGGGGAGTGGAAGCAAGGAGCAAAAGTATTTCAGGGACAGCAGAACAGCCAGTGAAAAGGCATGGAGCCAGGATATGTTGTATGCAGGACAATCGGTATAGTTCATCTAGATTTTGGCAAAGCGTTTGGTAGTCTCTCGTGTTGTTTTTGTGAACCTGGTAGAGAGATGTAGGCTAGACAGTATGATCAGGTGGTTTTTGGAGCTGGCTGAATGGCCAGACTCTAAGACTAATCATTAGTGGTTTGATGTCACCTTGGAATGAGATTTGTAATGGTGAATTTTAGGATTTTTTATATGGTTCTGTGCTGTTTAATATTTTACAAATGATTTAGATAAAGGTATATGTAGATGAAACAAAGCTGGGAATGGATTTCTAACATGTTATATGATTGTTGGGAGCCAAAAAAAATTCTCAACAGGCCAGAGCATTCAACTGAAGCATGTGGTGAATAAAACTAAATTTAAAGTGCAAAATTCTGCTCTTTGTTTCAAAGAATCAGCATCGCAGGTTGGATAAAGAATAGATAGCCATTCATTTAAAATGTCTAGAAATTTTAATAGACTGCAAAACCCAGAGTGAATCAACAGTGTGTTTGTGTCAGCCAAAAAAAGCAAACATGATCTTGGGATGCATTAAGAAGAATAGTGTTTCCAGGATTTTAGGGAGTCAATTGTCTAGTTGTTCTTTGCCTCGGTGAAACCCCTTCCACAATATTATATTCACTTTTAGTTGCTACGTTTTAAGTTGGAATATAGAAAGTACTACCAGGACAGGGAAGGACCTTGAGATTGTACCAGATGAGCAGTGGTTAATCTGACAGAGTTTAGGTTCAACATGATAACTACTGTCTTCAGGTATTTAAATAACTCTTATTTATTTATATGTAAGGAGTATGAAGTCATTTTGTTTGAACTAGGACTAACAGGTGGAAGCTGCAGTGAGGCAGATATAGGTTCATTGTAAGGAATAACCTTTAGACATTTAGAGCTATCCTAAAATGTCCTGGGTAACAATGGTAGGTCATAGAGTCTTTAAGCAGTGACTGGGAGGCCTCTCCTTGGAGATCTTGTACAAAGGATTCCTACTTAGAAATAAATTGGATTCTGTGATTCTAAACATTTCCATTGACCAAGTCATTATTCAACCTTTACTGGAAGCCCTCTACTGATGGAGAACCTATCTTGAGACAGCTTATTCTTTTCTGAAAAATTCTAATTGCTAGGAAATTTTTCTTTTCCTGGAATTAATTTTCTATTGCTTCTTCATATTGCTCCTACTTCTTCCCTCTCAGGCTGAGCAAAATGAGTCTGATTCTATTCTACATGAGAACTCTTCAAATATCTGAAGACTTGATTGATGGTACCCTTTGGCTGGGGGCATGGTAGGACCGCAGGAGGGAGGAAAAGAAGATCTGGTTTAAAATTGCTATGGAAAAGTTTGGACCTTGATCTCTCTGGCCCTGATGTTGTGTTGCTCCAACTGGGGGAATCTGGGAGGATTTCTGGAGGCATAAAGTGGGAATTTCCTATCATGTAGTAGAGATAGCTTTGAGGACATTGTGTTCCTGAAAAATATGGTGTCAGGAAATCTTGGAGCCTGTTATCAAGTTCTAGGCACTTCCAGGTCCTATATGTCTGTGGGAATGTGTTAAAAATTGCAGGATCACCTTTCAGACCAAAGTTTGCAAAACAGGTGGCTTTTTGGTTCACTGTACATTAAAGCAGAGGTGTTGTCAGAGATGCATATGATCCACAACACTCCCAAGTGCCTCCTGAATCAGATTAAAATGCAACTAGGAAATGTTTAATCAAATAAATAAAAATAAGACAAAATTTAGATGATACTAAATTTTTTAACTAAGTCAATATGCCACCTGCTGGGATCCTTATGTATGGTTTAGTGGACCCCCTTTCTATTTCAGTTTGATACCACTGCATTAGATGATCTCAGTTCTGTGACTTTGTAAAACATTAAAACCTGTCTCAAATGCTGGCTTTTGCAAAATGACCAACAAATAAGAATTGTTTGAGGTAAAGACTATTGTGGAAAGAATGCCTACTTTATTATGATTTAAAATACAAGTTAGTAAAAAAAAACAACTTTTTTGTTGTTGAGTTGTTTCAATCATATTCAATTCTTCATGACTCTATCTGCATTTTTCTTGGCAAAGATACTGGAGTGGTTTGCCATTTCCTTCTGCTTGTTTTACAGATGAGGAGACTGAGGCAAACAGGGTTAAGTGACTTGCTTGGGGTTACCTAACTAGTAAGTGTCTCAAGCTGTATTTGAACTCAGGTTCTCCTGACTCCAGGGCCAGCACTCTATCCATTGTGCCACCTAACTTCACCTTTATGTTGTTAGAAGCCAAGGCAAGGGAAAACTTCAATTGGCATATGGAGAAGGGTGTTTCTGTGGGGCAAATGAGCTATTGGCTGAGCTCTTTCAATGGATACTTTTAATTCAGTAATTTAATTAACATATATTAAGCACCTTCTGTGATCCAGTCACTGTGCTATATACATACATACATATATACACCTATATATACACACATATATACACAGACACACACACACACACAGACACACACACACACACACACAGACACACACACACACACACACACACACACACACACACACACACACATATATGGAGGCCTCTAGATGGCTTAGTGGATAGAGTGCTGGGCCTGGAGTCAGGAAGACATGAGTTCAAATCCTGCCTCAGACAATTACCAGTCCTGTGACTCTAGAGAGTCACTTAACCCTGTCAGCTTTCATTTCTCATCTGTGCAATGATTTGGAGTAGGAAAATAGCAAACCACTCCAGGGTCTTTGCCAAGAAAACCTCATGGAGAGTACTGATGTGCTATGGTCCATGGGGTCATGAAGAGGTGGACACAGCTGAATGACTGAACAACAAAAAGAAAATACATAGTCACACGAGGTTCACAATTAGCCACTGGACGTGGCAATAGTCGGTTGTGTTTCAGGAAGGGGCAGCAACTTTCTAATCTAGTCTTTTGTTAGTTTTGAGGGTCCAAGGTAGGATGAACTCAGTTTCTTTTCTTTTGGGTGGGTTTTTTGTTTGTTTTGCACAAGAACTGGGATAATGGAAGGAAAGATGAATTAAATGTGATTAGCTGTTTACACTGAAATACAGCTTATTCTCAAATTGAGTTTCTCAGGTCAGGTAAGAGAAAATACAGTGTTCTGTCTCCCTAGTGAGATGCATGAAGAATTGAAGGGTAAGATAAGATTTTCTTCCGGCCTCCATTTTTACTACCACTAGTCCGAGCAAATGAACTTACTTCTTTATAGTGAAGATAGTCATTTGACCTGACTATTTCAGCTCTCTTCCTCCATACCTCAAAATTTCTCTGTCTAGCCTCTCTTTCATTTTGAAAGATGAAATAGTCCTCCTTCTAAGAGTTAACGTATGACCTTGATGCCATCTGCTGACTCCCTCTAGGACTTTGGTTCATTAATCCCCCTTTCTTGCAACTTCAAAATCTTTCTCTCTACTTTCTCCTTTTATTTTGCTTTCAAATTTGTTTAGACAAAAACTCTCCCTTTTCCTTTGCTATTCCCTTAACCCACTATCCCACCTTGCTTTTTCCCTTTAACTGTCCGACATTTTTTGTCCTCAAGAGGTTGTGATGTACTCTTTACCTCTACTTC
This sequence comes from Pseudochirops cupreus, assembly GCA_028627135.1. Lineage (NCBI taxonomy): Eukaryota > Metazoa > Chordata > Mammalia > Diprotodontia > Pseudocheiridae > Pseudochirops > Pseudochirops cupreus. The sequence continues at coordinate 469,133,078 of CM053580.1, forward strand.
CTCACTACCAGGATTTGCACTGAAAATACTATATCCAAGCTTATCATTGATTTCTACTACATCCAGTTGCCACTTCCTCCCTTCCTTCCTTTCTTCATTCACAATCAGGCTTAACTGACTTGCCCAGAGTCCCACAGCTAGTGTCTTTGAGGCCAAATTTGAACGAAGGTCCTCCTGACTCCACAGGAGTAACCTAGCTCCACTGTGTCACCTAGCTGCCCTCAAGTCCTGTTAACTTATTTAGGTCCTTGTCCTCCTTGATGTTTGACATTGCCCATAAATTCACTCTTTATATATACTGTCTTCCTTTGGCTTTCATGACACTCACATGATTCTCCTTTGGTTCATCCTTCATTGCCTTTGCTAGCTCTTGTTTATTCTCCCACCTTCTAAACATAGATATCTTGAGAAGTTCTATCTATAGACCTTTTTTCCCTACAGAGTTTTCCATGGTAACCTGATTCTGTGCTGTATCTTCAACTTTGACCTTTTGGTGAATGAGTCTCAAGTACATATTTATTATTTGCATTCCCTAGAATTTAAGGCCCATTTCTCTTGTTGAGATAGAGTGGATGGAGCTCTGGGCCTGGAGGGAGGAAAACCCAAGTTCAATTCCAAACTCAGGCTCTTACTAACTCTGTGACTTAGCAAGTCACTTAAACTTTATCTGCCTCAGTTTCCCCAACTGTAAAATGGGGTTAATATCATCACTTGCCTTTCAGGGTTGCTGTAAGGCTCAAATCACTAGTCTCTCACAGTACTAATTTATCCAGACCAGTAGCAAAGAAATATTCTGAATGTTCAACTCTGATAATATTACTATCTTTCTTACAAACCTTCAGTAGTTCCCTATTTTCTACCAAAGAAAGTCCATATTCAAGTTAGTTGCACTGAATGTTCCCCACAGGATGATTCCAATGTATGTTTTAGGCATTATTTCACACTACTACCCTTCACGTGTGTTCTGTTGCTGCCAAACTGAACTGTTTACTATTCTTAATTGTTCCTGCCTTTTCCTGTGTCTGTATATTTACTTATACCATTTCCTGTGAATCAAACCACCCTCATTTCCCTGTCTGCTTGTTGAAATCCTAGCTTATGTGTTAATTCCTCCATGAAGTTTTCCATGATCTCCTCAAATGGAAGTGATTCCCTTGGGTCTCTGAGATCTTTGTACTCCCTACTTGCTAATTTGTAGTAGTTATTTATGTGTCTGTCTTGTCTTTCCAGCTAGATAGTGTACTGCTGTGTATCGTTCACCTTTGTTATCCCCTGCTTCCTAGCAAAATATCTTATACGTTGTCGTTTAATGAATATATCTTTTTTTACCCCATTTTCTGACTGTTCACATCTAACTCTTACTCTTCTTTAAAATGTGACCCTATGAGGCTTTCTAACTTACATTTTGGAATATTTAGCAAGAGTAAAACTGTGTGTCAAAGTGGTGAGTCCAAATTAGTCTACTTATTCTTTATAGAAAACAGACCAAAATAATGCAAAAGTTATTCTTCTTTGTTTATATTGATACTTGCCAGGATCTAGGATTTTATTGGTATGAATATTCCTTCTATTACTACAAGGTAGAGTGCCATACTTTCTTATCCCAAATGATTCTTATCCTTATTTCCTTGTAAATCCTCTACAAAAGATCTACATGAGAGACTGAAAACCTTCTCTCTGGATCTTTTACTACCTTGTACCATTCTAGCTCGTTGTCGATTCAAAACTTTCTTTCCTGACAATATGTATCCTTGAATTCAGCCATCATTTATTTCACTCCTATTGTGTGCTAGGTATTGTGTAAGGTGATAGAAGAATGGAAAACACATCCCTAAATGTCAACGAGCTCAGCTTAACAGAGAGGCTATAGCAATGACTCAAAAATATGATACAAGGTAGAATGTATATATAGTGAAGGAGAGCAGGAGAGAATGTTTTGAGAAATTGGAGAGGGAAAATCACTTTTAGAAAGGGGAATAAATTAGTGAAGGCTTCATGGAGTAAGTGGCACCTCATAGCTGAACCTTAAAAGGAAGAAAGGAAGCTATGTGAGAAGAAGAGTATATTCTAGACTTTGTATATTATAAAATTAAAGTTAAATGATTAAAGGGAAGGAAATGTCAGGAAGATGGGGTTAGGGGAGTGGGAATGAAGAATAGTCCAGTTTGTTCAGGCTCTGGAATATAAGAAATTGGGAGAAGCATAGAATAAGCTTGGACAGGGAGTCTGGGGATAGGTCATAGAAGGTCTCAAAAGATATGGGGTTTATATTTTTTGATTGGTAATCAGTGGTCATCAAAGATTTTTGACAAATAATGACCATAATTATAACATGATTAGGAAGATGACTCAGGAAGCATTGTGGAAGAAAAATGACTGTGAAGGCAAGAAGGACCAATTAAGAGACTAGTATAGTAGTCTAGGTAAGAAGAAATGAGAGATTGAATGTAGATGGTTGGAATAACTGTTGAAAAGAGGAGCTGTGTGTATTTTTGAGAGGGAGACCAAAAGAACGAGGGAAGGCTATGAGGGGAAAAGCTTAATGATGGGATGTGGAAATTGAATTGGATGTGCAGAGTGAAAAGTCATCTAGATTCTAAGGCTATAAGCCTGGGAAACTGGGATAAATGGAGGTGATGTTAAAAGGAGTTTTAGGGGCAGAATATGTTGGGTGGGGATGAGCAAAAACTGAGTTCAGTTGTAGAAATCTTAGGTTTGAGGGGCCAAGATATTCGGGTAGACATATTCAGCAGACAGTTGAAATATGTGGTGGGAGCTCCAAAGGAAAATTGAAGATGGAGGGATTTAGGAATCATCTATATTGAATCCATGAGATCACCAAGGCACAGAATGAAAATAGTGAAGAAAAAATGGGTCTCTAATTGAACCCTGTGAGCCACTCTTGTTAAAAAGAAGTGGAAAGATGAGAAGTCAGTAAGAAACAAAAGAAAAGTAATAAGCAGTAAAAAGAAAACCATAAGAGTGTGGTGTCACAATGGCCGGAGGAGGAGAAGGTATTAAGAAAAAGGAGAGATTGAACTGCCCTGCCAAATGGTGTAAGAAGTCATGGAGGATGAGAATAGGGGAAAGGTCAATAGATTTAGAGATAAGGTCATTTGTAACCTTCCAGAGAAGTCTTTCAGTAGATTAGTGGAAACAAATGCTAAATGTCAAGGGCTTAAGGAGTAGGTGGTGAGTTTGGCATTGAGAAGGGGAAGAGATGACAATGATTTCAGAAAGAGGTCGTGGGATGAAGTGCTCATATCCTTTATTCTGTTTCTTACATATGAATCACTGGTAACATGCTGCAGCCTGCTTATGACCATTATTTTCTTTCCTCAGGTCTTTTAGTTGTCATTTTAGTTTTTTTCTGAGATGTCGCTGTTCTGTGACTTATAGACATCCATGTAGCATCACAGGAAATTATGGCAAAGTAAATAGAGTTCTGGACCTGAAGTCAGGAAGACTTAGGTACTGCCTGTTCCATGGAAAATTCACTGTATGTCCCTAGACAAATCACACTGTTTGAACCTCAATTTCCATATCAGCAAAACAGGATGATAATAGCATTAACATCACATGGTTGTTAGGATCAAATGCGATAATATATATAAGCCAATTTGCAAACTTTAAAATGCTTTATTAATTTGTTTACTTTTAGTTTACAAGATTCAGTTCCACAATCCCTTGAGTTTCATATTTTCTCCCCCTTCTTCTCCTCCTCCCCCATGGTGGTATGCAATCAAGTATAGCATCTACAAATACATTCACATTAGACATTAGTCAGGTTGTAAAGAAGGATTATAACCAACGCAATGAACAATGGGAAAGAGGACACAAAACCAAACAAGAAAAAGAAAGAGAGCAGGTAGTTTCCTTCAATCTGCATTCAAACTTTGTAATTCTTTCTCTGAATATAGACATCTCTTTCCATCATGAGTCTTTTGGAGTTGTCTTATAACCTTGCATTGCTGAGAAGAGCCCAGTCTATCAAAGTTGATCATCCCACATACGTTGTGTCTGTAATTGTGTACAAATTTCTCCTGGTTCTGCTCTTCTCACTCAACATCAGTTTGTATAAGACTCCCCAGGTAAATACGAAGTCCATCTGCTCCTCATTTCTTATAGCACAATAGTATTCCATTACATTCATATACCACAACTTGTTTAGCCATTCCCCAATTGATGGGTATCCCCTTAATTTCCAATTTTTTGCCACCACAAAAAGAGCTACTATAAATATTATTGTACATATGGGTCTTCCTCCCACTTCTATGATCTCTTTGGGATACAACCCTAGAACTGGTATTGCTGGGTCAAAGGGTATGCACTCATTTATAGCCCTCTGGCATAGTTCCAGATTGCTCTCCAGAATGGTTGGATCAGTTCACAACTCCACCAACAGTGCATTAGTGTTCCAATTTTTCCACATCTTCTCCAGCATTTGTCATTTTCTTGTTTTGTCATTTTAGCCAATCTGACCGGTGAGATGTGGTACCTCAGAGTTGTTTCCATTTGCATTTCTCTAATCAATAGTGATTTATAGCATTTTTTCATATGTTTATAGATATCTTTGATTTCTTCCTCTGAAAACTGCCTGTTCATATCCTCTGACCATTTATCAGTTGGGGAATGACTCGTATTCTTATAGATTTGACTCAGTTCTCTGTATATTTTGGAAATGAGACCTTTATCAGAGACGCTGGTTATAAAACTTCTTTCCCAATTTCCCACTTCCCTCTTAATCTCAGTTACATTGGCTTTGTTTGTACAGAAACTTTCAATTTAATGTAATCAAGATTATCTATTTTGCATTTTATAATGCTCTCTAACTCTTGTTTGGTCATAAAATCTTCTCTTCTCCATAAATCTGACAGGTAAACTATTCCTTGCTCTCCCAGATTGCTTACAGCATCAGCCTTTATACCTACATCATGCACCCATTTAGATTTGATTTTGGTATACAGTGTTAGATATTGGTTTATGCCCAGTTTCTGCCATACTAAATTCCAGTTTTCCTGGCAGTTTTTGTCATATAGTGAGTTTTTATCCCAAAAACTGAGGTCTTTGGGTTTATCAAACAGTAGGTTACTATAGTCATTGACTGCTGAGTCTCATATACCCAATCAGTTCCATTGATCCACTACTCTATTCCTCAGCCAGTACCAAGTAGTTTTCAAATCTGTACTCAGACACTCATTTGCTGTCTGGCCCTGGGCAAGTCACTTAATCTGTGTTTCAGTTTATTCATCTGTAAAATGATAAAAATAGCATCTATTCTTTGCCTAATTTGATTCCTTTGATTTCTTTTTCTTCTCCAATTGCTACTGCTAACATTTCTAGTACCAAATTGAATAAGAGGGGTGATAGTAGACATCCTTGTTTTACCCCTGATCTCATTGGAAATGCTTCTAGCTTATCCTCATTATATGTACTACTTGCTGATGGCTTTAAATAGATGCTACTTATTATTTTAAGGAAGACTCCATTTATGCCTATACTTTCTAGTGTTTTTAATAGGAGTGGATATTGTATTTTGTCACAAACTTTAAAGCACTACAAAAATCGGAGCTATAATTATAATTTTTATCAGACAAAAATATCTAAAAACTTTCATTCACTCTCAGAAGGACATATAGTTTGAGCTAGAGTTCTAGAATACCAGAACTGGGAGGGACACAAGGTCTAGTCTAGTGCTAACGTAAAACTGTTTTTATAATTGCTGGAATTGGAAGGAATGGAAACTGGAACAATGATTTCATAGGTATAGGGAACTTTCAATAGGGAAACTCCTATCTGTGCCTTCTACGCAGCTTATACACTAAGAGAATTACCTAGCAAACCAAAGGGTTGCATGACTTCCTTAGGGTCACATCAGCAATATGTGTCAGATGTGGGTCTTGAACCAAGGTCGTCCTGTTTTCAAGGACAGCTCTGTTCAGTATACTAACACTGCCTCAGTGAATTAAAACAGAGGAGTCAAATCTAGATTTTACCTCACTGGTCCTATAGGCTATCCAATTTAGTTAACCAGGTGGTTTTATATTTCAAGTATGTTATGGTTGAGTTGTTTTTCAGTTGCGTCCACCTCTTTGTGATCCCATTTGAGGTTTTCTTGGCAAAGATAATGCAATGGTTTGCCATTTCCTTTTCCATCTCATTCCACATATGTGAATACTGAGGCAGAAAGAGTTAAGTGACTTGCCCAGGGTCACACAACTAGGCAGTATCTGAGGCCAGATTTGAAGGGTTAGTCTTCCTAACTCCCAGCCTGTGCTCTATCCACTGTGCCACCTAGCTGCCCTACTTCAAAGTATTCTTACCTCTGCCATGCAGCATCCATTCCATTCACACTTTTTCCTCCTGTAAAATCCTTGTCTTCGTCCCCCTCCTCAAATAATTCTCCACAGAACAATCGTGTGTCATTATAATATATGCAGGTGAGGCAGCTACTTGGGAAACTAGAATTAATGCACCTACTTTTACTTAGAAATGCACCACATGCAATTAAAAGTTAGTTTAAGTAGAAACCTAAAATGAATTAACTTATGATCATTTATACACAGGTTCCTTGGGTTTGGTTTCCTGTAGTAAATTAGATTTCTAGTTTATTTCTTCAAGGGTCTCCCCAAATTATGCTTTGACCTCTTTTATAAATTAGGCATATAAATTTTATAAATTAGGATCAAATGCATTCATTGGTTCCATCTTTTGTGGTGGTCAAAAGTACAGTTTGAGTTTCTCTTAATAAGCTAACATTTGTATAATGATTTAAGACTTTCAAAGCACTTTCCATGTGTTATCTTTACAATAATCATTTTATATGAGAAACCTGAAGTTGAGATGTTATGAAAGACTTGCCTAGGATTTCACAGCTAAGAAGTGTCCAAGGCAGGATTCAAGCTCAGGTCTTGCTGACTCCAAGTCTAGCATTTACCTACCACATCATTTCAATACATCTCTAAGGATGTATGAAGCCCTGAGAGTCCATAAAACAGCTGCTGGTAAATCTAGATCTGTTTCTAACGCAAGACTAATGGGGGGTAAAGCTTGTTTTCCAGTATGAGCCCTGTGAAACCCCATATAAATAGAGAAATGTCTTACTGTTGCTTTCTATTGCCATCAAATATCTTTTCCATGATATTGATAATTGCCAAAATGTTAAATAAAAGTCATTTTCCTGGTGATTCATTCTTTAGGCTCAGGATTACAGATGAATTTGAACATATGAAATACATTTTCAACCTTCTGAAATTTCTTCTATCGTTAGAAGGGGGTGTGTGTGTGTGTGTGTGTGTGAGAGAGAGAGAGAGAGAGAGAGAGTGAGAGAGAGAGAGAAAGAGAGAGTAGATTTGAGATCAGTATGTTCAGTCTAGTCCTTTTGGTTCTAAAGCACACTGGAGAGTAGCAACACAAGACCCTTCATAACTATTGAATGGAATAATAGGCTAATCTGCTCAAAAGGACAACACTGACCTCTTAGACAATAGTCAATAAACATTTTTAAGTACTTACTGGAGTGCCAGCACTCTGCTAATTGCTGGGGATACAAAGAAGAAAAAGACAGTCCCTGCCTTCAAGGAACTCATACTCTAATGAGGGAAGATCTTACACAGAAGGAAGCTGAAAGGGGGCTGGAAGGGGTAACAGGATATGATGTTTGGGAAGTTGAAGACAAACAAAGCAGCTGAAAGGAAATGATGTTAGCTGTAAAATTCTCAGCCCTCTATAAAGGACTGATTTAATAGAATTCTTTTAAGAATGTTGTAAAATCCAGTGCTCTGTCCCCACCTTCCACCCCAAAACCTATCTCTGGTGTGCCCTATATCTTGACCAAGTAAGTGTCAGCCTACATGATGTTATCTGACTCCTTGAAAAAGCTTCCCTATCTAAAAATATCTGACTATCTGTCCCACTTGAAGGGTATAACTTTTTTTTATCAATAAATAATTTTATTTAAATTTAAAAATTTAATTAATATTTAATTAATATTAAATATTTGAATAAAATTATTTAAATTTATCAATAAATCAAAAATACCTTTGGGTTAGAAAAAAATAATGTTGTAAAGTACATGAATAATATGGAAATATGTTTAATATGATTACACATGCATAGCTTATATCAGATTGCATGCCATCTTGGGGAAGAGGAAGGGAAAGGGGGGGAGCAATTTAGAACTCAAACTCTTATAAAACTCAGTATTGGGGGAAAATGAATATTGAAAACTAAAAACAAAGAAATAATTTTTTTAATATACGTTGTAAAGTATAGGGTATAAAGCAGTGGTTCTCAACCTTCCTAATGCCGTGACCCTTTAATATAGCTCCTTATGTTGTGGTGACCCCCAACCATAAAGTTATTTTCATTGCTACTTCATAACTGTAATTTTGCTACTGTTATGAATCGTAATGTAAATATCTGATATGCAAGATGTATTTTCATTGTTACAAGTTGAACATAACCCACAGGTTGAGAACCGCTGGTATGAAGAAACAGCTTCAGATATAAGCATTCTTCTAGACTGGTAAAATCTGTGACTCTTATGGAAAATAGAAAAAATGAATCATAAAAATGAGTTATGCCACCATTAGAATAAGGAAAAACTTCATATTTTTCATAAATATAATTACAGAGTTAAGTATAGATTCCTCCTAAGGTATAGAGGTTTGACATGTTTTTCCTTATATTCAGCTTCTTCAGTGGCTTTCAATTGCCTCTATCATAAAATGCAAAGTTTTCAGTCAAATATTTCAGATTCCCCACAATCTTGTCTCAATAAGAACCTTCAGATAATTTCCTTTTGTATATTCTGTGTCTGAATTACATGGGACAGCTTGCTATTCCCCAAAATCTACCTTCCCTCTTTCCTTTCTGTGCCTTTTCTCAGTATCCCCCTTCCATGTCTTGAATGTACTCTCTTCTCTCTCTCTCAGAATGCTTAGCATCATTTAAGGCTCAATACAAGTGACACCTCCTAGGCAAATTCTCTTCTGCTTGTCTTCCCTCAGCTGTCTTGTTAGTCTTCTCTGGCTCTGCAAAGCACCTTATGTTCACTGATCCTTCTATACATTGTATTTTTCATATGGGCAGAAAATGGTTTTTGTGCTTTTCTTTTTATCTTTGGTGCCTGATGTAGTCCCTATCTCAGTTTGAATTGAGTAAATGGCAAAAGATTCTGGGGCCAAAAAAGCTTAAACCAGTTCAAATATAATATAGGAAGGTCTCAGATTTGAGTTTTGAAAGCTATAAGTCCATTGGTTGTGTTGTATAAATGTAGAGGGAAAAGAACCAACGAATCATTAAGTCAAAAAAGTAATAGCTGAAGTTGATATGTATTGTAGTGGACAGTTATGTGCTTTGTATAGCAGTCTCAGACAATCAAAGCAAAATTCTGTTCTTCATCTGTTAAACTGTACAGGAGAAAATCATTCTGACTTTGGAAATTTAAAATAACTTGTAGCTGTTTGGGAAAATAAAGAGGAAAATATTCTACCCTTTTCTCTATGATTAACATATAATTTACTCTATGTCGTTAGAACCATTGAGCTGTTCAAGAAGCAAATGCTTCTTTATCATGGAACCTTTCACATAAGATGTGCTGAAACAATTAAGAATGGAATAGAACCATTTTTAATTCAACTTTTTACATCACTAGTTTATTTCAACATTAAAACAAAACATGAAATTCAGTGTTCTGAAGTTTTGTGTCTTGTGTATTTGACCCTTATTTTAAAAAAAGAAAAAAAATGTTCATAGGAGTTGAGCAAGCAAGTTGTCTTTTTGTTTTGTTTTTGCTTTTTGGACGGGGAAGGCAGTGCAGTTGGGATTAAGTGACTTGCCCAAGGTCACATGGCTAGCAAGTGCTAGGTGTCTGAGGCTGGATTTGAATTCAGGTCCTCCTGACTCCAGGATCAGTTCTCTATTCACTGCACCACATAGCCGCTCCAAGAACTGGGCAAGTCTGAAAAAAACCATGACCCATTTTTAAAATACCTACAGGCACAATAAAATTACATCTTTTTGGTTGGTTCTAATTAAGCCTCAATGTAGGCTGCTTATTTATAAAATGTTCTCCTAATTTGTCAAATTGTGAATCTTATTGAAGCACGTCTGTATGGAATAGTAAATAGTATTTCTAGGTTCCATGTTGTGTTGCTCTGTTACATGCATTGTTCAAAAAGTTCTCCCAGGAGGTACCCTCAAGACAATAGGAAGTAGATCTCAAACAGAACTGCATTTTAAATCAATCAAGCATTTATTAAGTTACTAGCACTTTCAGATGATGTAGATATAAAGTGAAACAAAACAATATCTCCTTTTTAAGGAACCTGCATTCTATTGGGAAACAATTATATGCTTTTAAGTAAATACATCTCTACACAAGGTTATTTGGGGGAAGAAGATTAACAGGGGTGATCAATAAAAAGTTTCTGAAAGAAGTAGCACTTGAGCTGAACTTTGAAAAGAGTGCTTCTAGGAAATGGAGGCAAGGAAGGAGTTATATTCCAGGCATGAGAAACAGTGTCAGTACTGACAACAGATGGACTGTCATGTCTAAGGAACAGCAAGCAGACCACTTTGGCTGGAATGTATAAGTGTGTGAAGGGCAATAGTGAAATAACCCTGGAAAAGGTAGAGAGCCAGATGATATAGGGTGTTAAATGCCTAGTTCTAGTCGGGAACCATGGTAGCCTCTTGAGCAACAGAGTAACATGGTCAGTCACATGCTTTAGGAAGATCCCTGGCAGCTGAGGATAGGATGAAGTGGAGACAGAGACTTGAGGCGCTGAGAGTAATTAAGAAATCGGCAAGTAAGGATAGATAGAGATTACATTTTCCCCCCATGTGCTTCTGTCATTACTTTGTAGACACAGTTCCTCTAGTATTTCCAGTATGCAACCCTTCACAAGCAGAAAGCTTCAATGGACTCCGTCTTGTGCCTTTTTTCCTTTTGAGTAGCACAGTGGTTCTCAACCTTCCTAATGGCAATCCTTTAACATTCATATGTGGGCGTATCTGCATGTGGGTGGACCCACATGGAGATGGATAGAGGAGCGGTGTTTGGGTTCCTAAGACCATCAGAAATATGTGTTTTCCAATGGTCTTAGGTGACCCTGTGAAAGGGTTGTTCGACCCCCAAAGGGATCGCAACCTACAGGTTGAGAACTGCTGGTGTAGCAGAATACTGGTGACTTAGCAATGCTTGGACATTTTAATGTTTTCTTTATTCAAAACTATTTTGTTCCCAGTCTTAAACAAGTTCATTTGAATTTAGCAACCTGTCAGTTTTCAAAATACAAGCTAGAGAATAATGAGAAGGAAAGTAACATTCATTAAAAGACAGAAAACTGTAATGCAATGTAATAGCCCATAGTGACTTGAAAGAAGTGGTGGGGAAGCATTCCTTCCTCCTAGAAAGAGAGAGAGAGATATGATGAACTATATACATGCGGAATAAAACATATATTGTCCCACATGGCCAATGTGTTTATTTTTGCTTAATTGTTTTCTTATAAGGATAGGTTATTTGGGAGGCATGGGTGGGAGCTATTAGGAAGTGCCAATTATTTTCTTAAGGAGATATTAATTTTTTTAAAAGACCCAGCAAAAATGTAATTAGGATAAAATTCCTAAAATGAATTTACCAGAATTACTGAGATGGAATGTCTATAATGATGCTGTTCATTTATATGAAGGCAGAAGACATAAAAAAACATGTAAGAATTGCATCCCTATTTTCAGAGTGATTAATTTGAGACTGTTGAAAGTAGCCTCAAACTTATATTAAACTATTCATCCTTATTTTTCATTGTGAGTAGTTGCCTTATATCACTTCAGAGATACTAGAAAAAACAGATTGATAAATATGTTTGTCTGCTGGACAAAAAGGTCTACCAAATGGAATGAGATTCAGAGTTAATCTGTCTTGAGTAGCTGAATAATTTTCTTCACCCTTATTCATTCATTTGGATAATGTAAAATTTAAACAATTGTCTCCCAGATCTCACTTAACCCGCTCTTATCTCAGAGTAGAAAATCTCACCCATAACAAAATAAGAAATGAAAATAACAATTCTTTGCTTTTTAATTCACTCAAGTAAAGACAAATCCTTTTGCTAGATGCTGATACAGATGGCATCACTAGCAACATCCCATGAAGAGCTGAAATTTGTTAAAAACTTATCTGATTAATTGGTTAATACACTTGCTTCATGTATATTCTGTAATTACTAGTGGATTGAAGGAGCTGTTTGCACCTCAAATTGTCAGTCTCGCCCAACCCCCAGTCAGTCCCAGAGTGCTTTAGAGTCATTTTTAAAGTCACCCTTAGATAAAAAGTTTCATGTAGCTTATTCATTTTCTTCTGTGTATTTTTATAAGTGGACTTTCTATTGATTATCAGACTATCTTAGGATAAATGCCTATTTATGATCACTTAATGTATCACTTCACACAAGGCAGTTCAGTGAACCAGTGGATGGAGCTCTGGGCCTATAGAGAGAAGGACTTGAGTTTAAATGTGGCCTGACACTGACTAGTTGTGTGACCTTGGACAAGTTACTTAACCTTTGTATGCCTCAGTTTTCTCAACTGTAAAATGGGGATAATAACAGCACCTATCAGGGTAGCTGTGACGATTTAAGATAAATTTATTTAATTATTTAAATTATTTGCTGCAGTGCCTGGCACATAGTAGGCACTATACAAATGTTAGCTATCATTATTATTATTATTACATTTTATATCTTAAACACCAGTTTTTAATAAGTCTAATACTTATTCTAAAATTGATTCTTAAAGCAAATTTTATATGGAGTCTATAATCTTGAAGGGTACCTAGGTGATGCAGTGAGTGAATGGAACATCAGATCTGGAGTCAGGAAGATTCATCTTCCTGAATTCAAATCTAACCTCTGACACTTACTAGCTGTGTGACCCTGGGCAAGTCATCTAACCCTGTTTGTGTCAGTTTCCTTATCTGTAAAATGAACTGGAGAAGGAAATGGCAAACCACTCCACTTATCTTTGCCAAGAAAAGAAAACCCCAGATGGGGTCATGAAGAGTCAGATATGACTGAAAAATGACCAGACATCAACAGAGTAATCTTGAAAGCTAGCCAGAGATCACAATTTAGCTCGAAAGCACTACTTATCTCTACCTCCATTCATTTTGTCATTTTACTTTCTTTTAAATGTGGAAGTATAAGCTATTCAAGTTTATGCTTTCATTTTGAATTCTTTGGATAGCTGGGTTGTTTTTAGTAAAATAAATTTCAAGCTTCTTGAAATAGTTTTTTTGGTTCTTTGATATTTACATGTAATAATAAAAATAAAAGTAGCTAACATTTATATAGGGTTTACTCTGCCTGGTACCGCGCTAAGCACTTTACAAACATCTATTTTGATCTTTATGACAACCCTAGGAGGTAGGTGCTATTATTATACACATTATACAGATGAGGAAACCAAGGCAAATAGAGGTTAAATGATTTGTCCAGGGTGACACAATTATTGTCTAAGGCTAGATTTGAACTTGGGTCTTTTGACTCCAGCCCTAGGGCTCTATCTACTGTGCTACCTAGTGCCTATATATTTAAAGATCTTTTGAAAATTGAATTTAAATTATTTTAAATTTGTCATTATTGATCAGACAACCTGTGTCTGTACTACTCATGTCATTGCTGTGAGGCTCTATCACATGAAGAAATAGTCATTTTGCTATATGTATAATATGTTTACAAACTCTGAAATCAGAAGTTGGTTCTAATCTTACAAGAACTCACGATTAATCAGTCAACAAAGTGGATTATATATTATCACTTAGATGATTCAGAACCAAAATACATTGATCTTTTTCTTCCTTCCTTCCTTTTTACAGTGTTTGAGAGATTTAAGGTGGGCCTGAAACCCTCAAAAACCAGAAGACTCCTGGAAACTTCAGAGAGAGTTTTACATTCAGGCTGCAGTATTCTCAGCAACACAACTTGACAGGGACGAGGGGCCCCACATTTTGGTGGAGTGAAAACTTGAGCCAATAAAGCCAAATCTTCTAGTTGTTATTGCCTTTGCAAGCAGCATATAGCACTCCTGGCTCTATGCTGATCACAGATTGACATTTAAAATGTGAATTTGATATCTGAGGTCCCTATTCCCTTCTAGTCAGAGATTTACATTCTATGACATCTCAAGTGTTGCCCACATGGAATTCTTAGGATCTTAATAGCAAAAAGAGAAATAAAACATAATCTACCATCTCCAAGCATCAGTAATGATTTGGAGGTCTTATTTAATTTTTTGGTTTTTTCTATTCTTCTCTAAGAACCTTCCTACCCCTTCATTTCCACTCCTCCCACTAAATAAAGAAGCAAATTATGAATGGAGAAAAGCATAACTTGAATTTTTCCCGACCTCTTTGCCACTTTGCCTTACAGTCCAAACACTGAAATGATTCTCCTCTCCCACCCCACTTGCCACCTCCAGGCTTAGGGAATATATGGAGGAACCCTTAAGAAAACATAACAACAAAAAAAGGTAGCTTCTTTGAAAATAAATACCCCTCATAAATGATATGAACCAGTGGCCAAAACACTAAGAAGACCAAAAAGTGAATAGCTACAGTACTTGGTTCCTGTTTGACCAGTAGCTGGGTATTATGGCTTTAGATGGGATATTTTATATCTGTACATTTTTCATTACTGACAGTTTTGGACTTCAATCAAAAACATATTGTAGATTTTAATGTTGAAAATGTAGAAACATCTGAATGTTATATTCTAGAAAGCAACAAATTGTAACTGAAATGAATGCTTGTATATACTAAAATAGCCATAAAATGTTTGTCTTCTCTTAAATAGCTTAATTATTTGACAATTATAACTTGCTCAGACATAGAACTATAATCACCGTGCTAGACTGAGACAGGAGAATAAAAACAACACTGATACAGTATATGAGCAGTGCCTGAAGGGGCCAGTGGTGGTTAGCACTCTGTGTTTAGCTGTGTTTATGCTACAAAAGTGCAATATTAGACAGTGTAGTTCAGTTATAGGTAGTACAGTTTCATCACCTAACTCCAAAGAAGAGACCAGGTTTGATTAAACTAATTGCACATATTTCATTAAGTAACTCCTCTGCCTTTTGCTTGAATGCAAACATATGTGGCTACTATTTTTACTTAGCATTACTTTTGATCATCATATACTTTGAATGGAGAGCCAAACAATTCCCCTCCTCAGCCAACCAGAAATGGCCAACCGTTTAACTTCAGTAGGAAGAGGAAGTTCATAATATAGGTGAAAACTAGTGACTACTGGCACTTGAGATCAGAAAAGAGAATTCTTAATACTTGAGATGCCTTAAGGTACTGTCTACCCAAAACTTTGAAAGCCTTACAAGGTAAACAGTTAGACTAACGCTAATATGTGTATGGATGTGTTGTTTTTTTGTAGAATTGTTGACATTTGATAATAAAACTCTCCTTCCTGACTAATCTCAACGTTTGTGTATTGGTGTTTTTTAATTCTTATTTAGCTTCCGGAAGAATAGAGTGGAGATTTTAATTCTGTTTTTCTTCCTCCTACATGATTACCCTTGAATTTCCATGAAGTCTTATAAAATGTAACTGCTCAAAAGCATCTTGATATATCCCCCTCTTTTTACCAAGCAATGTGCTTTGCACACAATAGGTTCTCAATAAATGTTGGTAAAAAGTGGGGCCCATTCCCAACTCAGTATCTAATACAATGTACCCTGTTCTCTAAAATTACCTACCGGATTTTAGACTCTTTAAAGATTTCCAACTAGCGTGGCCCAGTAATGGCCTCCGGTCTTTCACTCCGGGCTGGCTCTCATCCTAACCGCCCTCACACCAGCAGGTCTGGGGTTTTCCCCAGAGAGTGAGGCCTGGACAAAACTATGTAGCTACTATTTCAGTTTACTCAGAGTAACATTCATGTGTGCGCGAGAAGGAGAGGGTACGCTCGCACCACTGCGGGCCCTGTGCTGTCACTGGCGTGCTTTTCACTCGCTGTCGTGATAAATGCGGTATCATTAACTCTGTTTCAGAACTAGTTTTTGAGATCTGTGGTCTTTATGTTGCCTAAAATTCTGTCCATATCTACTCCCTCCTGCCTAGAGGGGAAGCCCCAATTGCTCTCAGCCACATTCGTTACAACAAAGAACCTCTAGAAAGTAAAATTAAAAGAGGAGAGGGAAAGCATGTGAAACCGATCACTGCGCCCCCCGGATGTGACCACACGTGTAACACCCCGCATCCAGGGCCTCACCTCTGCAAGCGGGAGAAGAGAGCGACCTTTGGGTCGCTTTGGGGCTCTAACTTCTTTGTCATTTGCAACATTCTTTCTGGATTTCTTGTAGCTTTTCTTTACGTTTTCACTGTAGTCGTTGTGTGTGTTTTCTTGGCCCTGCCTACTTGCCTGAGCATCAGTTTATCCAAGTCTTTCCGGGCTGTTCTGTATCCATCATATTTGCCATTTTACTGCACAATAATATTTTATTACATTCCTATGTCACAGTTTGTTCGGCCATTCCCAAAACAACGGACATCTACTTTCTATACGGTTCTTTGCCACTACGGAAAAGGCCACTGTAAATATTTTGGACATCATTAACTCAAACATAAAATAGTTACTACAGCACAAGGCAAGAGCAACCGTACTTATAACAATCAATAGGAGGCATGCAAGAAGAGAAAGAATCAGAATTTAACAGTCCACCTATCAACCTGGCTCACAGTCTACCACTAATACACACATGCAGAAGTGTGGGCATAGACCTTCAGAAACCTAGCAGAGAAGCAAATGAATGGGCAAATACACGTGGCTAAGGCAATTCTCAACTCTGAAAGGCAGGCCTTGATGTCCCGGTTTTATTTAGAGTAGAAGATTCTGCTTTGTTCAATCGGCTCTCAGACACGCCACGTCTCCTCTCACATCAAAGAAGATGCAAAGCCCATCTTTCTTCCTTTGGGGAACTTAAGATGACAGGAAAGACCAACATAAGCAAACTCCTGAGAGTTCCCTTCATAATAGAGGGTACTACAGGGCAGTCTTTTCTTCTGCCAGTCAATCAGCTCTCGGCAGTGTCTCTCTTCAAATCAACATGGCTCTCAGCAAAACAACTCTAGATCCTGCCTATCAGCTTTGATTAGCTCTTATCAGCTCTTGTATTCTATCTTCCATGCTACATTGGAGAGAACCCTGGATTGAAATTAGGAAGACCTAAATTCAAATGTGGCTTCTGACACTTACTAGCTTTGTGACCCTGAGCATGTATTTTAATCCCTGTTTGCCTATTTCCTCATCTGTAAAATGGGTATAAGAACAGCATCTACCTCCCAGGGTTGTTGAAGGGATCAAATGAAATTATAATTGTAAATTGCTTTGCACAGTTCCTGGTACAAAGTAGGTTCTATATAAATGTTGCCTTATCATCATCATCATCATCATCATTCTATAAATAGCCTCTCTCCTCTACCTCTTGTCCCTTTTGTCTCCTCCCCTGTTTATGTTTTCTTACGGTTGTCTTGTTCCTTGATTTCCTTTCATTCTCTGGCTTCTAATACCTTAAATCAGGGCCTCCTGATAAACAGTGACCCATGGGGTATAGTGACCCATATGTAGGCATGATATACAACTCAAAAGACCCACTTTCTGTCAGGTATGACCCTAGCAGGCCTTAAATAATATTCCAATGAACTGCAAACATTTGATTGAGAATGTCTCAGTTACAACATTCAAAACTCTGAAAACATGCAAATGATCTGATAGACTACAATGTGCCGTAGCCAACAGCCCTCTACCTTCAAAGAGGCCTTCTCAGTTCATTTATCTGAGGGGCAGTTTTCTCTAAGGTCCTCAGAACAGTCTGTCTCCATCCTAAGTGTGGGTAGACCTGCTTGGAGATGGATAGGGGAGTGGTGTCTCAGTTCCTAAGACCATCAGAAATATGTGTTTTCTGATGGTCTTAGGCAACCCCTGTGACCCCTGTGAAAGGGTTGTTTGACCCCCAAAGGGGTTGCGACCCACAGGTTGAGAACCACTAGTGTAGTGGCTAAAGAACCAACCTTGGAACCAGGAACACTGGACTGTGATACCTACTGTATGAGTAAGCCAGGAAGAGGTACAACCTCTTGGTGCTCTAAGCACCTGCTATAAGTTGCAGAGAAGGTGCTGACTTGCATCAATAGAGAGAATTTCCTCCTCTGAGTTTCTTATGCCAATGAAATAAAAAAGTCAGTCCCTAATTCTCTACCTTCTTTTCCTATTACAGGCACCCTAGTAGAGGCCCTCATTATTACCTACCTGGTCTATTGCAACAGCCAGTTGTTAACCTGAAAAGTTTGGTTAAAAGAAACAACAGGCTAGGTGAAATACAGTTATTTAATTTTATTCCTTTAAACTAGCGAACCTGAACAAGGAGCCAGAAGCTAAGTTCTGACTGCCTGAATGAAAGAATCAGAAAGCTTAAATACCTTTTAGAACCATTCCAATTCAGGATGGCTGTGAGACACAAATTTATGATCTCCATAAATGTTTAAACCTTGTATGAGAAAGGAATTTTATTAATGTAATAGATGGTAAATACAATAAAATAAGAGAGTTGACAAAGTGTCAATTGAAATTATGACTCAGGATATCTGTTTTCTTTACCATTAACATTCCATAACATAGTATATGTCAAAAAAAATTAAGATAAAAAAAGTCCCATTACTCAAGTTAGTGCCTCAGGTTAAGGGTCTCATCCTTAAGGGCCATAAAGTAGGCCCCATCTAGCTTTGTTGACATAGGAAGAAATATTCTCTGAGTTTACTCAGAGGATAAAGAAGCTGTTGGGTCTAGGCTGTTCTTCTGGTTGATTAGTTCAGGCCCTGGCCCTTATTGAGGTTTATTAAATTGATATTAAATTATCATAATCCATCAATAAACATTTATTAAGTGCCTACTATGTACTAGGCACTGTGCTAAGTGATGGGGATACAAAAAGAGGCAAAAGATAAGCTCATGATCTACAAATAAGCTAGGATAAATAGGAAATAATTAAGACAGGGAAAGCACTAGAATTCAGAGGGGCTAGGAAAGGCTTTCTGTAGAAGACAGCTGCACCCCAATTCATCTTTCACACTACTTACCAGAATATCATATTTTAAAAGTATTTTATGGACGTTTGTTACATCACCCTGATACCCCATGTATGCCTTCCCTACAGCCTCCCTGAGAGCCACCCCATATGACAAATGGCATTTTTTTGAGAGGAGCAAAAAAGTCAGCACAACTGATCAATACATTGAGGAAATCCAAAAACATGTTCAATGTGTAACATCTGTGGACTTCCCACCTTCTCACATCCCTTAATCTGAATCTCAGTTGATCATTATAATAGTGTTACATTTATTGAGCTTTGCTTTATTGTGCTTTGCAGATATTGTTGTTACTGGGGTTTTTTAAAACAAATTGAAGATTTGTGGCAATCCTGCATCAAGCAAGTCTACTGACACCATTTTTCCAAAGGCATGTGCTCACATTGGGTCTTTGTGTCATATTTTGGTAATTTTCACAATATTTCAAACTTTTTCTTTATTATTATATCTGTTATGGCAATGTGTGATGAGTGATCCCTCTCTTTGAGCCCCCCTTTTCTGTAAGGCACAACAATATTGAAGAATATCACATGAACTTAATTGATAACACAGTGGCAGGGTTTGAGAGGATTCACTCCCAATTTTGAAAGAGATTCTACTATGGGTAAAATGCTATCAAACAGCATCACGTGCTATAGAGAAATCTTTAGTGAAAGGAAGTGTCAATAAATGAGGCAAATTTCTTTGTTGTCTTGTTTTAAGAAATTGTCGGTGTTCCCAACGTTCAGCAACTGCCATCCTGATCAAGCAGCAGACATCAACATCAAGGCAAGACCCTCCACCAGCAAAAAGATTACAACTCACTGAAGGCTCAGGTGATAGTTAGCATTATTTGTAATAAAGTATTTTCAATTATAGTATGTACTTTTTTTTAGACAATATACTATTGCACACTTAGTAGACTACAGTATAGTATAAACACAACTTTTATATATACTGGGAAACAAAAATTTCAGGTGATTAGCTTTATTGTGATATTTGCTTTATTGCAGTAGTCTGGAACCAAACCTACAATATCTCCAAGGTATGCCTATATTTCAATTTTTTGGTGTGACATTATTCTTTCCATTTAAATGTGTATATTGCTTTCTTGGCTCTGCTTACTTCACTTTGCATCAATGTATATAGCTCTTTCCATGCTTCTCTATAGTCATCAAACACATCATTTCTTAAAGTAAAGCAATATTCCATTACATTCATATACCACAATTTGTTTAGCCATTCCCCAGTTGATGGGCATCTACTTTATTTCCATGTCTTGGCTATCACAAAAGTGCTGCTACAAATATTTTGGAATATATGAGGACTTTTTTCTTATTAATGGGTACCCTAGGGTATAAGCACAGTAATGCAGTCTCTAGTTCAAAAGGTATGTACATTTTAGTCATCTTATTTGCAAAATTCCAAATTGCTTTCCAAAATGGTTGTACTATTTCACAGCTCCACCAATGAAGTATTAGTGTGCCTATGAACTTCTCACATCACCTCCAACAATGGCTGGTGTAAGTTTTAGTCATTTTTGCTAATTTGCAAGGTATGAGGTGAAACTTCAGAGTTGTTTTGATTTGCACTTTTCTTATTAATAGAAATTTGAAGCATTTTTTCATGTGGTTGTGAATACCTTGCAACTCTTTTGAGAACTGTTTGTTTATATCCTTTGACTATCTATTTTGGGAAGGTGTGTGTGTGTGTGTGTGTGTGTGTGTGTGTGTGTGTGTGTGTGTGTGTACACTTATTAACTGTTTACATATCTTGGCTTCTAAACCTTTACTGGAAAAAGTTGATACGAAAAAAAATTTTTTTCCCCACTCAACCACTTCTCTTCTTACTGATAAAAATCTTTTATGTATAGATTTGGTTGTATCTTTTAATTCAAAACTGCCAGTGGCTTCCTGTTGCTAAGTAAAGTTCAAACTCTTTTGTTTGACATTCATTGTCTTCAACTGACTACTAACAGTCTCCCTAGCTTCATCTCATTACTCTCTATACTCTCTCTCTACTGAAACTGTGCAACTCGCTATCCCACACACACTCAGAGCTTTCATATCTCCACTTCTTTTGTTTTTAGGCTTTTCCCTATTTCTAGAATATACTCTTCACCCAGTAAATTTCTATTCATCCTATAAAGCCCAAGTCAAATGTCATATTCTCTAGTTCTTCCTGATTTACCCTATTGAAAATGATTTTCCTAGACCTCACACAACTCTTTGTTTAGCATAATTATCTAATTCACTTATAATCCCTGCAGATAACAGATGATCTTCACTGTGATGACAGATTATTTTCCTACTAAACTATCAGCTTCTTTAAGGAAGGAACCAAGTCTTTACCTTTCATAATTCTTCCACAGCATCTGGCACGATGCACTGTATGCAGACATTTATTAAATGTTTTTAAGTAACTCTTATATGCCAGGCACCATGCTAAGTGCTGGAATACAAAGAGAAAAATTAGTCCTTGCTGTCAGGGAGCTTAATTTTTTTTTTTTAAGGAAAAGAACACCTACACATACAGATAAACATATATGCAAAGTAATTGTGGAGAAGCACTAGTAATGGGGGATTAGGAAAGGCCTTGTGTAGGAAGTAGCACTTGATCTGAGCTTTGAAGGAAGCTAAGGATTCTGGGAGACAGAGGTAAGGAGGAAGAGCACAGGCTGTACAAAGGTACAAAGAGGAGATGAACCATGTGTTGGAGGAATAGCAAGTAGTGCTACACAGCACAGTCATGAATATATGAAGGAGAATAATGTGTAATGCAATACTTGTCATAATAGAATTTTCTCTGCCCCACTTCCCTGTCCTCCACCTGTCCGAAGAGGCCCCAGGCCAGCTTAGTGTTGGCCAGAATCCACAGACTAGCTTTAAGAAAGCAAGGCACAGTGAATAGAGCACTCTGGAGTCAGGAAGACCTGAGTTCAAATTTGGCCTCAGACACTTGATCATACTTACTAGCTGTGAGACCTTGGGCAAGTCACTTAACTTCAATTGCCTTGCCTTCCCCCTCCAAAAAATATTTAAAAATTTTTAAAAAGAAAGAAAGGCAACAAATGATAGTCATTTTTTAGTTTGTCTATGCAGTACAACTGCCGCCTAGTAGGTGTCACTAACAAGTTCTTTGAAACAAATAATTTGTTTCTAACAAGGTCTTGAAGATAATAATCTCACCTCACATTTATCTAGGGCTTTAAAGTTTCCAGAGTGCTTTCCTCACAATTCAATGATATAAGTGGACCATATAAAGTTGATAAAAAGAAATTCAAATCCTTTTTAAAAAAAATTTATTTAAAATTTGTTTTTAGTTTTCAATATTCACTTTTATAAGATTTTGAGTTCTAAATTTTCCCTCTCTTTCAGTTCCCCAAGATGGTTTGCAGTCTGATATAGACTATATATGTATAATCATATTAAACATAGTTTCACATTAGTGATGTTGTGAAAGAAGAATCGGAACAAAAGGGAAAAACCACGAGAGAGAAAATAGTATGCTTCAATCTACATTCAGACTCCACAGTTCTTTCTCTGGATGTGGATAGCATTTTCCATCATGAGTCTTTTGGAATGGTCTTAGATCACTGCACGGCTGAGAAGAGCTAAGTCTATCAAAGTCGGTCATCACATAATATTGCTCTTACTGTGTACAATGTTCTCCTGGTTGTGCTCATTTCACTCAGCATCAGTTAACATAAGTCTTTCCAGATTTTTCTGAAGTCTATCTGCTGATCATTTCTTATGGAACAACAGTATTCCATTGCATTTATTTACCACAACTTGTTCAGCTATTCCCTAATTGATGGGCATCCCCTCAATCAAATCCTTTCTAATTTAATAAAATGTCTTTTTGCTTTTCATATCTGTTGTACAAGTTATTGTATTTTTTAAAATAAGATACGTAGCCTAACTCATTAGATAACAAAATTTTCATAACTAAAACTATTTCTAATTATTTTTCCTATATTTACTTTGTTTGAAGATTTCACGGAAATCTTTCTGAGACCCCATTCATTCATTCAAAAAATATTATGGAGTACAGACTATGTGCAAAGTAATGTGCTTTTGGCTTGGGGGAAATACAAAGAAGAATAAAACATATTGTTGGCCATCAAAGAGCCTATAATCTAGTGCATGAGATAAATATAAAACTAATAAAAGTTTAGAATGTACAAGTGCCTTGAGAGGTATGAAAATAGTACTCTGAAATTTAGCCTGGAGTCAAGATGCTGTGTGATCCTAGGTAAATCACATAATCTTTTGTTTGCCTTAGTTTTCTCAACTGGGAAATGGGAAAAATGATGATAGCACCTATTCCCTAGAGTTGTTGTGAGGATCAAGTAAGATAATATCTGTAAAATGCTTAGCATAGAGCCTGGCACAGAACAGGTGCCTTAAAGACACTCGTTCTATTATCTTCCTCCTCTTCCCACTTCAGAGCAGGGAGAAATTACATCTGTTTGGAACAAGAGAAGCTTCATGAAGGAAACCGGGTCAAGAACTTAAAAAATGGATGGGGTTTCAGATGGCAGGGATTGAGGGAGAAGGCTTTCCAGGAAGACAAAATAGCATGAATTAAAGAGAAAAAGCAGGAGACTTTTGCAGGAAATGGTGAATTATTCATTTACCAGTCTAAGGTATAGTGGGGGTATATTGAAGGAGCAAGAAGCAAAGCTAATATGACTGAAACCAGAACCTGGATATCCTTGGGTGTCAGACTGACAAATAGGGATTTGATTTATTAGGCAATGAGAAGCCGTGAAGGTTTCTGAACATGAAGGTAACATCAGAGTTGTGTTTTAGGTAAATGAATCAGAAAGTGTTCTATAGGAGAGATAATAGGAGCAGAGAGACTGGACTTTGGAATATTAATTAGGAGAGGACTACAAAAAGTGCAGGAAAAAGGCCTGAACTTGGGATGCGATAGTGGGAATGAAGAATAAAGAATAGTGTTGAAGGACAGTGAAGACTTGTTCTCCTCAGTACTTGTCTCTTGGTTAGATATGAGAGAGGAAAGAGAGAGAAAGAGAAAAAGAGAGAGAGAGAGAGAGAGAGAGAGAGAAAGCAAGAGAGAGAGAGAGAGAGTAAAAGAGAGAGAGAACACTTAATAGCCAAGAAAGGGAATGCTAAGTTCAGGGAGATAGGTACCCTAGACTTCAGTAACATGTAAGCCTGGATATTTTGTTTCAGGTGTTAGATTTTGAAAAATATTAACAGACTAGGGCACAACCAGGATGATGAAAGGACTTGAAAACATTGTTCTATCCCTAAATTTAATAATTGGGTTTATGTGCAATGCACTGAATTAGGGACTGAAAAAAATACAAAGACAATTAAGAATGGTTCCTACTTTCATGAAGCCTGTAACAGTATAAGTATATCCCACATAAAATTCTCCAACCTTAAGTCCAAGTTCCCCCATAATATCTTTTAACCAAATCCCCAGGAGACTTCAGGAGATAGCTCATTCCCAAAGACCAGTTTTCATCTTTATTATTCTGTTATATATTACAGAAATATTACTTTATACATGGTCTGATTTGAGGAATTGTTGTCATCAACAGTAGCTCTATTCAATAGCAAAATGGCATCCAATTAGTTGTTCCACTTCTCTGCTTCTAGAAAACAAAGGAAAAGAGGATAGGAAGAGAAAAAACAAACAATTTTTGAATGCCCACTTTTGCACATGCAAAGTCTCTATCTCATGGCTTTCACTCATGAGTTTCTCACCACTGGAGGTTTAATGGAGGCTAAATGCCCATCTGCTTGGGATGTTTTAGAGGATATTTCTGCACTGAGTAAGATGTTGTATAAGTGTCCAAGGCTACTTCTAATACTAGGAATTCACATTTACATACTAAAAGGTTTCTAGTTGACCTGGAAGAAGGGTATGTGAGGGATAATTTATACTGAAGTTTCCCCATTCTGAAAAATCAAATCTAGAATGGCTTCAGTATTCACTAGGCCTAAGTTTAGGTCACCTGA
This sequence comes from Pseudochirops cupreus, assembly GCA_028627135.1. NCBI lineage: Eukaryota > Metazoa > Chordata > Mammalia > Diprotodontia > Pseudocheiridae > Pseudochirops > Pseudochirops cupreus. Next base: position 469,158,215 of record CM053580.1, read on the forward strand.
CCTTCCAGCAATCTGGGATTTAGAGCAATGGAGACCCTCCCCCAGTGCCACCTCAGCACAAAATACGCCAAATAAGGTTAAGACTGCTTTCATTGGACACTCACATGTTTCTGGGTCCTTTGTCTCCTGCACTTAGTTGTGGGCCAGCCTCCCTACCAACAAGAGTGAAGGCCAGTTGGGGGGGGGGGTTGGGTTTCTGCATTAGAAAATTATATAACCATGGACTGGCTTCTACCTGTTGCTCTCTCCTTGCCGCCATGTGGGCAACAGGGGCAGGTCCTTTCTCATGAGAAAGAATAAAGACCTTTTCTGACTTCAGATTCAGACTCTGAACTCTTTCATCTCACACAGTTTGGAGGTCCCACCGAGATTTTTCAGACTCCTCTCTGGAGAGAGGAAGGGGTCCCCAGCCTTGACCAACAGGCAAAGGACATCCCGCTGGCTTTTTCCAGTGACCTCTTGGTAAGGTGGGGAGCAACTCCCCTCTGTGGAGAGTGAGACCCGAGGGGGTCTGAACCTGAGAGCAGAAAATGTCTAAAGGGGGAACAAAGATTACTGAAAGTCACGTAAGTCTGTGCACAGACCCAGGTAAGGAGAGGCCTGGGTGACTTGGTGATAGGTGAGGTCGACTGAGTCTGGCCAGGAGTTGGGGAGATTAAGAGGCAGTTTTTAAGGGGGATGCTGAGAAGCGGCCCCTGACAAGGGCCCCTCAGAATTCATGCCTCGGCATCCCAAGTTCTGGACCAAGAGGCTGACCACCTGTCCGGCAAGACCTTGGATCCAGAAGAAGGGAGCTGGATGACAAGCCATCTCACCTGCCTCTCTGGTAAAGGGAAAAATTTTCAGCTTTTACCCACAAGCTGTTAGTTAATTGGGAAGGAATGTTTCCTTCAACCCCACCCTTGATAATCCCTTGGGAGATAAATTTGGCAAAGCTGGCTGAGACTGTGTGTGTTCTGTGTTTCTTTTTTGTGTGTGGATGTGTGTAAAGTCTGTCTACTAATGAAAGAGAGAAAATGTTTTACTATTCAGATTCAAAAGCCTTGGGAAAGTTTAGAAATCTTCTCTGCCTAACTAAACTTAGAATGGGGAGAGAAAATTCAGATCTTTAGCAGATAATAGGTAAGTGAAACTTTTTTTTCTGTTTGTCTGAAATGTCTAGAGATGGAAGGAGAAGCAAGAAGGCCTGATTATGTTAGTTAGGGTGGGGGAGCCACTATCCCCATGCCCAGCCCCCACCACCACCTTTAGAAGGTTGGAAGAGAGTGCTAGTGAATTTTTAGTCTGACTTCAAAACCAACAAACCAGGAAGTTAGAAGGGATAATGTCTATCCACCTTTCAGGATTGCAATTTAGTTCTAAAAGTTCAAATAATCATTAAACTCTCAAGGTCCAGCTTGGGAGGGAAGTTAAAAGATAACCACATCCAGTTTACTGGGTCCCAAACCCTTTATCTATGAAGGAAGATAGGAATGGGGTGGGGGTGGGAGTGGAGCCTCCACTGAAGGTGAAATTGAGATCACATACACACGTATCTTCTGAAAAGCCATGTGTTGGCTTAAAGATATTTCTGGGGAAATAGATTAGTATTTGGCTTTATTTGGTAAAATGTGAGACCATTATATTTGGGTATAAATGTAAATAATGTTCAGATTGATCATTTGAACTCTTGGCTATTATGAAAATGTATACATTGGTTTAAAGTTATAATTTAGTTCCTGTGTAAAGGGGTTTGGAAATGCATTCACCTAAAGTTTTTAGTAGAATATAAGTTTTAAACATTTCTAAATTATGTAATTTGGAAATATTTATAAACTCCGATGTTAAAACAATTTTCTTATTCCTATTCAGAAGCTGTTAAGTTATGTAAGGATATGGTTACATATGTTAATTTGGATGTAGGTAAAACGTGTAATGTTTTGGAATCTATATTACTTAAGAAATTTGAATTTAAAGATGGGCACTGAGTATAGTAGAGATATTTATAATTATCACTAGAACCAAAAGAAGCAGTTAGAATAATTAGCCCAGTATATTGTAAACTGATCTAAAATGTGTGCAGGAATGGGTATTATCTATGGTGTAACGAAAGCAATTTTTTTGTTTTGTCTAAATGTTGTTAAAATTGGGAATTATATTGTCAAAGGCATAGAAAGTGATGAAAGGGGCACTCTGACCTGAGTGTTGTAATATTTTTGAAATAAATGTAATTTGGAAAATCTGTAAAATTCATTTCCTTATAATTCCAGGTCTGGCCACCCTGGAATTGTAAAGAAAGTTCAGATACGGGAAAGGAATTTGTTACCCTCCGCAACTTGAAAAAAAAAGGGGGGGGAGAAGAGGAGTCTTTGTACTGAGTAAACCCAATTTTCTATTTTTGAATGTAATGATTTAGAAATGTAATTAATGTTATAATGTCTAAATTGTAAAATCCTTATATATTGTATGTATTTGTGTTAATTTGAAGGTTTCTGGATTATAAATGATCAGTTGATTGGCTACATGGTATTAAATCAAGTTTAAGTTTGTGTTCAACAATTTGAAAATTATATCCAGCTGAATTAAGGTCACTGGATTGGTAATTAATTGGTTTTGAATTTAAAAGTTTAAATGTAAGAACATAATAATTGTGTTACTGGTAAACAGTTGTGTTATGATATTTCAAAGTATTGTAATTTAAGAAATCATTTTTTTTAGATCTTTGACTGGAAAATCTAATAGTATTTTCATGTAGAATTAGAACATGTGCAGAAAGTTATGCAAACTGCTTCAGATTAAATTTTGTGATATCTAGAAATTCTACAAGTACCTAGGATTTTGATCTGTAATAATGCTTTGGGAATTAATTTTACTCAAGGACACTAACTTAGTTTAATGAATTCCAGTTTAAAAAAAAGTTTGTTTTTGCTTTAAGGTAAAAAAGAGAGACACCAGGATAAATTCAAACTATTTTTAAAGAAAGGCAAATACTTTTAGAAAAGATGTTTTGAAAGGTGTTGTGTGCTACATTCTTTTAAGAGTTAGTAAATTTTTAAGATAAGCTATTGTTAAACTAAAGCAGTAAGCTGTGAAGAAAAAGAGATCTTGCTTTTTTAATCTGAATTTTGTGGTTATTGCATGGCATAAGTAAAAGTTAACAGTTAAATTTGAACATATAAGAGAAAAGTTTAGATTCCTGAAGTTATCTCACTCTTCCAGAATGAGTACAATTAGGGAAGAATAAACAAACTTGCAAGGACATATATCCATCAGCTCATGGGTTTTTGCCATGCTTTAAGCAGAACCACTGTGTTAGCAAAAGAATAATAACTTACTAGCTATCTTGTTTTATGGTTAAAGAAAATTGTAAAGGAAAGCTGAATAAACTGGATAATGGGTTTGAGGGATTTGGAAAGATAGATAAAGGTTTGATTAGAAATATGGAAGGCAGATAAGGTTTGGGGACAAATGGGAGTTTATCCAAGCACTCCCCCCTTGTCCCTGGATACCTTCGTGTCAGTTTTAAAAGGGGTTAAGCATTTTGAGAAAAGTATTTAGGAAGACAGAAAGGTTTATAACTTGAAGTATAATCAATAGTTCAATCAAATTTTAGATGACCTTATCTGAAGGATACTAGATATTAATTTGCTATTTAAGAATTTTGGGGACTGCAAAAGTTATTATTATTCTTAAGCTTGATTACAGGAATAGTTGTCATAAAAGCCAATAATGGAATGACAGGAGCTGCAGGCTGAGAACTGCTAATGGTGGATGCTTCTGCCTGGGAAAAGTTGTGAAGACGACCTTGGACACTGCCTAGGTGAGATCCTCTCTGACTCTATTTCCCAACTGTGTGTTTTCTTTCTGAAAAGGAAACCCTTCCCCCCCAACTAGTTAGGCCTAAGCCCTGCTTTTAGCACCTAGTGGCCATCTGATTGCTAACAGAGATAACTCATACCTGGAATCAAACAAGGCTAAGGAAGTTGTTCCTTCTGGAGAGATTTATGACAGTGTCTCTTGCTTTCTTTTATAGCAAATTCATTTAGGAGTAATATTCAGAGCAAAATAATGAATGAATAAATGTAGGGATGACATCCTTAAATAGGAGGAACTGGTTAGTAATGAGGGAGAAGTATAATGCAATAGATGTCTAAGTGAATAGGATAGTAAAGTTTGGGGAGAGCAGCAGGATCAGACTTAGATGATTCCTCCAGAACTATATACAGATGTATAAGATTGACTTCCAGAAATTATCTATTATGAGAATTTAAACTTTAAGCACGTTTGGGAATAAGGTAAAAGGTTTGAATTTTAGCACAAGGATTCTATGAGATAGTGGTAAAAGTGAAATTAATATTTCTTAAATCATCTGTCTAGTAACTTTTAAAGGGCAGATGAAATGATTTTTTTTAAAGATCTTTGCAAAATGTGGAACTAATTTTAAATGATTGTACCAACCTATATTAAGTCAGTATTATCTGGTAACCTCTAGATTGGACCTGGAGAAGCAAAACTCCTTTTTGAATTGTGTAAGTACATTTGGGATTTAAAAAAAAACAGTGTTGTTTAAATGAAATAGGTCACTGGGATACAAGGAACTGGACGTTAATGGACATTGGTAATAATGAATCTGTTAATTGGTATGGTTTGTGTATAAGTTTTTTTGGTTACCTTGGTGACATGTAATCACTTTTCTAAAAGCTAGTATACTGTGAGCCATCTAAGAAATTTAATCTGTACCTGACTTAATGTAAGCATGTAACTTTGTAAAATTGTGAGAAAGCCTTATTATATTGCCTGAGCCTACCCCGGGGGCTAAGAAAAACTGAACTATTTAATTGCACTGTTTGGACCTAGTCTTGCATGGCTGGGAAACTGGACCTTTTATATACCCTTGCTGTCAAATCATGTTTCTGAGAACCCTGTTAGGTCTGGCTGACCATGCTGGCTGGTGTGCATGAACTCTAGGCATCTGACCACCCCTCCTCTGAGCCAAGGGATCTGAAGAAGAAGACATCAGATGCTGACAGCTTTCCCAAGAGTCCAGACTTGGCCTTTATCAGGACTGAGTCTTTCCTGGAGACCCCATCTTGGGAAGATGAGCCATTTCATGAGAAGTTTTCAGAGTAAAAAAAAAATGGGGGACTGTATGGGATGAGTGAAAACTTCTCAATTTGGAGTTGTTAAATTTCCCTTCCTCCCTCCTCCTCCATTGCTGCTGTCAATCACGTTTATCTTCCTTTGTCTGTTTTCCTGCCTTGGTGGGACCCTCCCTCCCTTTTTTATTGCTGTCCCAGTTGGGGAAGAATTTGGTGAAGTATGCCTCTCCATCAATGAGAGAGGAAACAGTTGGGGAGGGGGTTTTACTAAGTTAAATTATAAATTCCTGCACTGTCTTTTGTAACTTGCCTCTTTTCCATGATGAGTCATGGGGAAGACCACCCTCTTCTCCCGGGGAAGAGAATAAACTCCTGTTCTTATCCTAAGAGATCTCTGTGTTTATTTTTTCACTAAATTAAGGATGAAGGGTATTTTTTATCCCAAACGGGTATAACGATTTTTTAAAAAGGGAAAAAGAAAAAAGTTTAGGAGCTATATGTGATAAATTCACTTTTGAACATGTGTGTTTGATAGGACATTTAGGTATGGATATACATAGCATTAGTACAATGGAGGAAAGAATGCACCTGAGTTACAGAGGCAGAAAGTAACTGTGACCAGTGGCTCTGAAGAATATTATCAGCCTTTCTCCCATACTGGAGCACATTCAGTCAGTACATATAAATAAGTATAACATTAGTTTCTGGGTTTCGGAACTAGCACTCATAACCACATACTGTTTAAGGAGATGTTTCACATTGCCCTCTATTTTTTCATTTGTTTGGATCTGTTTGATAGTATCTTGATTTCTCATTAAGTCATTAGCTTCCATTTGCTCCACTCTAATTTTGACAGAATTATTCTCTTCAGAGTGCTTTTGAGATTCTTTCTCCATCTGGCAAAGTCGACTTTTTAAGGCATTCTTCTTCTCATTGGCTTTTTGGGCCTCTTTTGTCATTTGAGTTAATCTATTTTTCAGGGTGTTGATTTCTTCAGTCAGATTGCTGACTCTCTTTTCATGATTTGCTTGCAACATTCTTATTTCTCTTCCCAATTTTTCTTCCACTTCCCCTATTTGGTTTTGAAAATCCTTCTTCAGCTCATCTCTAGCTTTAAGGCATTCTTCATGTTTATTGGAAGCCCCTGGTGGGGGCGCTCTGGCTGCACTCTCCTCCT
>CM053580.1:469164969-469188902 GCA_028627135.1 Pseudochirops cupreus
TGTCTGCAGGCAGAGGGCCCAGAAGCTGCAATGCAGAGGCAGGTGCAAAACCTCTGCCTTTTGCTTTCCCACCCTGGAGGTGTTTCGGCCAGGCGCTTTTCTCCCCCGATTTCGCAAGTCCAACTGACCTAGTTCTGAATGCTGCTCGCAGCTGCCGCTAATCCGCTCACCAGAGAGGCTCCTCTGCTCCTCCTGTCCAGCCACCCCCGGGGCTCAGCCAGGGCTTCAGGCCAGGCTGGTTTCAGTTTGCAGTGCTGATATGGTTCCTCGTAGCTGAGCTGACTTTAGTGGAAAGTATATTTCTGTGCGTTTTGGAGTTCTAGGATTAGTTTAGAGTCATATTTTATGGGTATTTTGGGGTGGCTATGTGAGAGCTGCGATATGTTGCTGCTGCTACGCCACCATCTTCTGATTTCAACCACATACTGTTTAAAGCTGCAGTTAAGCCAAGAAGCATATTAAATGCCTACTATGTGCCAGGCATTCTGCTAAGCACTGGCATACAAAGAAGGCAAAAACAGTCCCTGCCCTCAAGGGAATATGGAGGACCTTATCACAGCGGAGCACTGTGGATAGAAAGGCTCCTGGGTATTTTATCCTGGGATCCTGTGGTCAATTAAGCTAGCAAGGTCTGGGCACATCCCTGGGGAATGACCTCTGGGGAATTTGTGTCCCAGGATCAGCAAAGGTTGCATTTCTGATTCCTATCTTCTAAGATTACCTCCTCTCACAAAGTGTGGGTGAATAGGCTGAAAGCCTGCTGTTCAGGTAATGTTCTTATGGTGCCCATACATTCAGTAGGCAGTTGAAAACACAAGATAGGAAGTTGGGAGAATGGCTAGAGCTGGAAATAAAAAGTTAAGAGCCACAGGCATAGATGTAAGAGATAAAGCCTCAGGAGGCTTTAAAGCCTAAAGTTTATGAAACTACCAAGTAAAAAGTAGAAAGGACTGACTTGGGAAGTGGTGGGTTCTCCACTGCAGGTCTTCAGGTAAAGATCCTGATGGGCATTTGTTGTTTATATAACAGTAAGAATTCTTTTTCAGCTTCAGGCTGGACTAGATGGCTTTTCTGATATTCTGTAATATAGAGAGATTACAGAAAGAGGGGAGAAGCTCAAATGTCCTTTACCAAATGCTATCACTCTGGCTAATAGTAACCAATAAATTGGGTCTGTGGCTGTTAAGTTGTTTTTCAGTTACATCTGACCCTTCATGACCCCATTTGGGGTTTTCTTGGCAGAAATACTGTAGTGGTTGGCCATTTCCTTCTCCAGCTCATGTTACAGATGAGGAAACTGAGGCAAATAGGGTTACATGACTTGCTCAGGGTCACATAGCTAGTAAGGATCTGAAGCCAGAGGTAAACTAAGGAAGATGAATCTTCCTGACTCTAGGCCTAGAGCTCTCTCCACTGCATCACCCCCTAAATTGTTCTAGGGCCTCTCAATAATCAAAGACCTTGAGTGAAGGCTGACAGGCTCTTTTATAACAATTAGCAAGATGACAGAGCAAATTCTCAAGTAACTTAGGTGTTTCCTCTGACTGGCTATCCTATCAATGACAGAACTGAAATCACATCATTTTGAGGTCCCCTTCTGAAATCCCCTTAACCACAGTCAAGAAATGCTGTGTCACAAGACAAAGATTTCCAAGCAATGGGATTAGTCTGCAGAAGGTTATGAGTTGCTGCAACAGTTTAAACTGGTAAGATCTGAGCTTTCAGGTTAACAAAGTTTCTCAGGTAAGTGGGTGATGGATTAGGGATCTAATGGATAGAGTCCTTGTCCTGCAGTCAGGAAGATTTCATCTTTGTCAGTTCAAATCCAGCTCCAGACCCTTTCTAGCTGTGTGACCCTGGGCAAATCATTCAGCCCTATTTGCCATGATGGGGTACTTGGGAGCTTATGTTTGTACCACAATTCCAAGATCACATTTCTCTCTAGCTTCCAAATACTATCCCTCAGAGTTTTCTCCCCAGTACAAGGACACTAGGCCTAGCAATAACTCATGAGTGGGCCCCAGTAAAACAAACTATATTACACCATCACAAGTACAAGCTGACCTCTGAAGAAATTCTCTCTCAAAAAACAGGACTATCTTCTAACCATGGAATCATAATGCATTGATTCCCACAGTTATCCTATACAATCCAGAAGTCAAGCTATAGTCATCAACTCTCAAAGCTATGTTGCTACAGATGTAACAGACCAAAAATACACATCTTAGAAGACCCTTCCCCTGGTTTGTAGGAGTGAATGATGCCCGTGAAGGATAATTTATAGTGAAGTTTCCCCATTCTGAAAAATCAAATCTAGAATGGCTTTAGTATTCACTAGGCCTAGGTTTAGAGGTCACCTGACCTTCTAGGAATCTGGGACTTAGAGCAGTGGAGACCCTCCCCAGTGCCACCTCAGCACAAGATATGCCAAATGAGGAAAAGACTGCTTCCCTGGCCTTTCATTGGACACCCACATGTTTCCAGGTCCTTTGTCTCAGAGATAGATTCCCGTGCTTAGGTTGTGGGCCAGCCTCCCTACCAATAAAAGTGAAAGCCAGTTGGGGGGGTTGGGTTTCTGCATTAGAAGATTATATAACCATGGGCTGGCTTCTACCTGTTGCTCTCTCCCTGGCAGATGCCATATGGGCGACAGGGGCAGAGTCCTTTCTCATGACAAAGAATAAAGACCTTTTCTGACCTCAGATATAGACTCCAAACTCTTTCATCTCACACATGCCTGTCATCAAGGTTGTAAATTATCACCTAATTAGTATATCTGCCACATTAGCCACTACTTTTCCTATATAAGCTTTAGCATCATTCCTATTAGGTTGCAAGTTCCCTAAGGAGCTCTGCCCACCACACTGGCATTAAAATAAACCTTTGCCACCTTGACTTAAAAGAATGCTTCAGGGAGCAGCTAGGTGGTGCACTGAATAGAGCACCAGCCCTGAAGTCAGGAGGACCTGAGTTCAAAATCCAACCTCAGGCACTTAACACAAAAACTAGCTGTGTGACCTTGGGCAAGTCACTTAACCCCAACTGCCCTACAAAAAGCAAAAAAAAAAAAGAATGCTTGAGTCCATGAATTCATTCCAGACGACCCTGTCCAGTACTCTGGTCCTTGAGGGGTCACTGAACCTCTCAAACACATCATTTATTTGGTGCGCAACATGGGACAGTCTGAGGCAAGCATTCTCTGAGTAAAGGTAAGCCTTCCCTCACCCTGTAGTTGGGTCTCTACCCTCAACCATCTAGGAAGGCTTGCAGGCCTACAACAGCCTCTGGCAGGATTCCCTCCTGACAGGGGACATCTTGTTTTGGGGACATCTGTTGGTCATTCTGTCCCTCTTCCAGGATGCTGGTAAAGGTAAGTAGACTACAACAGCTCTATAGGCTTACAGGCAAAAAGGATGGATCAATCTCCCTCTATACCTTGAGATCTGCCCTTAGTATGTCTCTTTTTTTTTTACTTTTTGGAGGGGGGAAGGCAGGGCAATTGGGGTTAAGTGACTTGCCCAAGGCCACATGGCCAGTTGTTAAGTGTCTGAGGTTGGATTTGAACTCAGGTCCTCCTGACTTCAGGGCTGGTGCTCTATTCACTGCATCACCTAGCTGTCCCAAGTGTAGTTTTTTTTTTAAAGTTAATTTATTTATTTTTAGTTTTCACCATTCATTTCCACAAGTTTTACATTTTCTCTCCCTCCCCAAGAAGGCATGCAATCTGATATAGGCTCTACATATACATTCCTATTAAATAGGATAGAATAGAATAAATGGGGGGGATACAGTGGAGGAAAATATAGTTAGTTTTTTACAACATGACTATTGTGGAAGTGTTTTGCATAACTACACATGTATAACCTATATTGAATTGCTTGCCTTCTTGATGAGGGTATGTGGGGAGGGAAGAAAGGAGAGAATTGGGAACTCAAAGTTTTAAAAACAAATGTTAAAATTGTTTTTACATGCAACTGGGAAATAAGATGTACAGGTAATGAGGTATAGAAATCTATCTTGCCCTACAAGAAAGTAAGGGGGAGGGAGATGGGGGAAATTGAAAAGGGAGAATGCAGACTGAGGGAAGGTATAATCAGAATGCATGCCATCTTGGGGTAGAGGGGAGGGGAGACCTGGGGAGAAAATTTGGAACTCAAAACCTTGTGGAAATGAATGTTGAAAACTAAAATAAACAAATTAATCAAAAAAAGAAGAAGAAAAGGAAAAAATTTCCATAAACTTTGACCCACAGATTTCAACGCTAACCATATATTCTGAGGTCAATGACAAATAAGAAAGGCCCATACACACCAAAATATTTATAGCACTACTTTCTGTAGTAGCAAAAAACTGGAAACAAAGTATATGCTCATTAGCGAGGGAGTGGTTAAACAAGATGTATTACATATATGTAACAGAATATTACTGTTCTATATGAAATGATTAATAACTATAGAAGAGAATGAGAAGTTTATATGAACTGATACAAAATGATATAAGCAGAACCAAGAAAGCAATATATACAATGGAAAGATTAACAAAATAATTTTTAAGATTGAATAATGTGAAAATATAATAAATAAGCTTGGCCCCAAAGAAGAGATAAGAGAAGAATCCTCCCCCTACACACACACACACTTCTTTGCAGAAGTGGAGGATAATTAGTGTGGAACATTGCATATGTCAGCTTTTTTAATATATTGGTCAGTTTTACTTGACTTTTTCCCCCTCTTTTTTCTTTTGTTACAAGGTATTGTTTTTGGAGTGGGGGGGAGAAGAGGAATCAGCTGGGAAATTTAGGTGATATAAAAATAAAGGACAGCAATAAAGTTGATTTAAATAGAGAAGAAAAACTCTCACCTACTTATACTGTGGATAACTTGTGCATGTGCTGGATATAATGGCTATCAACCTGAAATAAAGTAGCAACTGTGAGTCTTCAATCAAGGCAAGAGAATTGTAATCTGGGACACCACAGTGCATCCAAGTACTGGAGTGACCAGGGAGGGGGGAGAAGAGGAGGTAAAATCTAAATACTCTTCAGTAGGGAGAGAGTCTCAGGGAAGGTACAGACTGGGGAAGATGTTACATAAGTTGTTTTGTGTAACAAACAAAAGTCCATAGAGAAAGCTAGGGAGACTCAAGAAATGGTGATATCTGGTCAGAACAGCAGACTCCAGGTGCAGCTAGGTAGGGGTGAGGATTGAAGGGTGTCCAAAGAAATCATAAGACCCCTACCAACTGGTTCCAAAGGTCTTGGCATTAGTGTCTTGGGACCCTTTAGACAGCTGTATGCAACTGGGGGTAATCTTCCTTGTTATTGATATTATAAAGGTGTTTAAATGTCCTTTATTTTGAACTGTGTCTTCTGTCCGGTCAAAGAAACATATCAATGAGAGTTTCACAAACTATAGTTTTGAATGGAAGGTGACACCCACATTGTGTTTTGAACCTACAGTAGCATTTGCAAAGGATGTGGAGGGGAGGGAAGTATCTCTATGTGAGGGAATTCTGTCACTAGATACAAGCCATTTCCTTTCCTGGAATGTATTCCCTTTCTCTTTCCCTCTCAGAATCCTGGTCTTCCTTCTAAGCTCATCTCAGATTCTAAATCCTCACCAAATCTCCACCCTCTCTATACCCCTAATCAGTAAGTGCTCCCTCTTTCCTTGTTAACTTGTATTTGCTTATCTATGTGTATGCTATACCCCCCTAGTAAAATTAAATCTCCTTAACAGCAAGCCCAAGCAATTTTTGTCTTTTTATGATCAGTGCCTAGCACAGTGTCTTCCATGTACTGGGAGCCTAATAAATGTTTGTTGAATTGAATTATGAAGAGACCTAGCTGAAAGGCAGCATGGGGTAAGAGATAGGCATTTGGCCTCAGAGCCTGGAATATTTGAGGTCAACTCCTGCCTCTAACATACATTGACTGTAACTCTGAACAAATCACTTAAATTCTTAGTTTTCTAAGCAACTTTCTAAGACTGTACATTGCAGAGAAGGTGCTGACTTGCATTAGTAGAGGATGTTCTTCAATAGAAATTCCCTATATCAATGAAATTACAGGTCAAGTCCCTTCCCCAATAGGCTTAGTTATGTTGTATCTCTTCAAAAATCTTCAGTGGCTCTGAATGTGGGTCTGCCTGTGGCAGTGCTTTGCACCAGAGCAAGACGTCCCAGCTTCAAGATAGGGGCCCCAACCTTAGACAGTAGTAGCTCTGTCATTCACTACCTAATGCTGGGTCACAGAACTATGAAGAACTGAGGAGCTGGGACCTACACTTAGGGAAAGCATAGTAAAGCACAAACTGCGGTCCCAGGTCTTTATAAAAATTAGTGTCATTCCCCAATTGATAAATGATCAAAGGATATGAATAATTTTCAAAGGAAGAAATCAAAGCTATCAATAGCTCCAAATGCTCTAAATCACAAATTATTAGAGAAACATAAATTAAAGGCCCTCTGAAGCTTCATATCCTAACTCTCAGATTGGCAACATTGACAAAAATAGAAAATGACAAATGATAATAGGACTGTGGAAAACACACACATTAATGTATTGCGGATAGAGCTGTGAATTTGTCCGGCTATTATGGAAAGCTACTTGGAACTATGCCTCCAAAGCTATAAAACTGTACATTTCTTTTTCACATAGTTATGCCACTACTAGGCCTACATCCCAAAGAGATTAAAGAGAAAAAGGATCCATGTGTACAAAAAGTTATAGTAGTTCTTTTTGTAGAAGCAAAGAACTGTTTGGCTTAACAAATTATGATATATGAATGTTAGGAAACTTCACTGTGCTGCAAGAAATAATAAAAAGGATAGTTTCAGAGATACCTGGGAGGACCTGAATAACTTATATAGAGTAAAATTAATAGAAGTAGGAGAATAATTTATACAATAACATTGTTGTAAAGACGAAAAACTTCAAAAGTCTTAATAACTCAGATAAATTCAATGACTAACCATGATTCCAGAAGACCAATAATGGAGAATGTCACCCAGGTCTTGGCAAAAGATTGGATACAGGAGGTGAATGTGAGGAGTCAAGGATGACACCTAGGTTACAAGCTGGGGTGACTGTGAGATGAAAGTGTCCTCAAAGACAATAAACTTCAGAAGTGGGGATGGTTTGGGGGAAAGATGAGTTCAATTTTGGACATGTTGCATTTGAGATGTCTACAGGACATTTCAGTTCAAAAGGTAGAATAAGCAGTTGGAGATGAAAGAGTGGAGAGGTGTAATGGTAATGGGATTTGAAGATCTTCCATGCCCCTTTTATTGGCAGGCTGGCAGGTACTTAGCACTTAATTTTGGGTTCATAACTGTCTCAGGTGTTGACACCCAGAACTTGTAAATCCCCCAAGTGGGATGAACTTGCTGACATGGCAGGAGGGGGTGGGGTGTGGAAGAGCCAGAGCCGAGTAGGGGCTGGGCTGGAGCCAAAGTGGCAACAGAAAGCGGCTGAGCCTCAGTGGGTGGAGACACAAGCAGCAGTGGTGGCAGTGGAGATACAGGCAGCAGCTGTGGCAGAGCTTCTGTGGTGCACCAGCAAGAACTTCTGCTGATAACTTCTTCTGAAGACTGCCAGAGACGAGAACTGCAGGGGCTGGAGCTGCTGGGAGTGTACCGAGTGGAGGCTGAGCAGTTACAGTGAGTAAGGAGAGGAGGATCTTTGCCTGAGGGAGCCTGTTTTGTTTTGAAGGCTTGGGGATGTGGGTGTTCACTGCATTAACTCTGTGTACCAATTTTGTGGCTATTGTAATGGCTTTGACTTTCTGGTTTGGGGACTCAGCTTTCTGGTATTTGAATAAATGTTTTGGCTCAGTCCTCCATGTAGAGAGCCTGATTTCTGATTCACAACTATACCAGCATATTTATAGTGACCGTGGGCATTGTGAATAAATATTGCATTGTTGTTCCAAGAGGTCAGGGCTGGACAAGCAGATCTATGAGCCATTTTCATAGAGGTGATCATTGAAACAATAGGAACTGATGAGAGGACCAAATAAAATGGTATAGAAAAAGAGGGCCCAGGACAGAGCCATGGGTGACTTCCTCAGTTAGAGTGTGACCTCGGTGAAGATTCAGCAAAAGAAAGAGAAATGATCAGACAAAGTAGGAGGAGAACCAGGAAAGATGTCATGGAAACCTAGAGAGAAGAGAGTATCAAGGAAAAGAGGGTGATCAATAGTGTCAAAGATTTCAGAGAGGTGAAGAAGGATGAAAATTATCTCAATGTCAAGGATCTGTGATTTTACTGGTATGAAGACTCCTTCTAATTCAGGTCACTATCTGGTCTTGATTTAGTAGTTATATCTTAGGGAGTTAACCGAAGTTCAGAGAGTTTAAGTGTTTATTAGTAACAGTCAATCAAGCACAAGATTTGAACACAGGTCTTCCTGATTCCATGTCTAGCATTTTATCTGTTATGACTGGTTACTTCTTCATCACCATCACCAATATAATTTTGCCTAAGAAATTTTCCTAATGAATTGCTTTGATCACATCACTCTTTTACTCTTAAAAAAAAAAGATCACAGTTGGAAGGGACAAAAGGGATGACTTAGTTTAGGGATTCTTCAATCTTTTTTGTGTCGTGGACTCCTTTGGCATTTTGTTGAAAATTATGTTTAAAATTATGTTTTTAAATGCATAAAACACTTAAGAAACAAATTATATTGAAACAGATACCAAACTATACTGCTTAAAGTTCACAGATCCCAGGTTAAGAACTCCACCATAGGCCAACCCTTCATTTTATAAATGAGGAAACCTGGCTCCAGAGAGGGTAAATGACTTGCCTGTGGTCAGAAAGCTAGGAAATGGCTATGCTGGAATTTGAATTTAGTCCTACTTCAAATCTAATCTTCTTTCTGCTACATCCTGCTGCCTTTAAAGGGGATCTGTATTTTGGCTCAGCCTGTACCTGTGAGCTATGTATGTGTGTTTGTGTGTGTGTACATATGCTTATGTACACATATTCAAACATATATTTAAATAAAATAAATACATAAAAGACACATATATTTTAGCCTCCATACTACTGAGGGGAGCAGGTTGCAACTGGGCAAAAATACCGCTATTTTTCACAGATAAAGAGAGCACACAGAATTAATTTAAGATCATAAGATACATAAAGATTTCTCATGATCACCTGCTAGACTGACACAATCATCACTTTTAGACATATATCCATAGATCTAGATCTGGAAGGGTTTGGGGTCATCTAATATAATACATATATACATGTATGTACACACACATATATATATATATATATATACATATGGGTATGTTTACATGTGAATATGCCCATGTACAGATTGTTACAGCTATATCTGTGTATATACACATGGACTGTATTGTGTATGCAAGAACGTTTTGAATATCCATGCACACACATAAATGTATGTATATATTGTATATGTATGCCTACTGGATCATCCAAAGGACCTTCCAACTCAAGACTATATATACACATACGTATGTGTATAGGTCCAGCATTCTCAAACTTTTTACTCTTAAAAACTGAGGAGCCCTCCCCTCCCTCCTCTTCGAAATTTGGTTTACGTGGGTTATATCTACCTTGGGGAGACACGTGGGTCATATTTACCCGGTTAGAAACTAAAGCGTGTTTAGTATTCTCATGAAAATAGCTGTTCCCGCAGAGGCCTGAAGGGTCTCGAAGATGCAGCCGCTAGAAGAAGCGCCCCTCGGAGGACACGCCCCCGGTGCTCCTCACAAGCGCTCCGGCTGCTCCGCAGCTCCCCGCGCGGTGGTTCCTGGGGCGAGTCGGCCCGGTCGGTCTGGGGCGGCGGGAGGACTTCGTTGGCAGAGGCACCGGAGGGGGGAGTGTCAGGAAGTCGGGGAGCGGAGCTGTGGGGGCGGAGGGGGCAGGGGCAGGAGCTGCTCCGCGGGATCCTAAGGGCCGGCGGTCTCGGGGCAGCGTTGGCGGCGGGGCCCGACCCGAACTTGAGGACACGACGGCGGCGCCCGACTTCGGGCGCCTCTGGCCGGGCGATGGAGGAGGAAGAAGGTGACGGAGAACCCCCCCAGCCTCCTGGGAGGACGGGGAGCGGTGCGGGGCGTCGGGAACAGGGCTAGTGGGGCTGGGGACGAGAAGCGCGAGTAACATCTGGGGGGGGATGGGAGAGAGGGCGGGGGTGTGTGGGGGAGAGGACAGTAAGTTTTGTGAGGTAAATAGAAAGCAGGTGGTCTGGAGGGTTGTTAACATTTGGGGGAGTTGGTAAGGAAGGGGATGGTAGAGCAGTTCGTTTGTGAGAGTTAGGAAGGAGGGGGATGGTAGAGCAGTTCACATTTAGGAATTTTAAGGAGGGGGATGGTAGGACAGTTACCATTTGGGGGAGGAGAAAAGGAGGAGGATGGTAGAGCAATAAAATTTGGGGGACAGATGTTAATGAGAAGGCAGTAACATTTGGGGGGTGGGAGGTGACGGGTGGGGAGGAGGAGTAGGAAGGCAGTCAGCATTTAGAGGAAGATGAGTAAGAGGGCATTTAGGGGAGACTTAGAGGGATTGTTCTGAGGAAAGTAAGTATTGACCGGTCCTGGGATTAGTGCTTGGAGGTGATAGTCGATTTTTGAAAGAAATGAGCTTTTTCATAACCAGATTAAATATTGTTTGATAATTTTTCTTTTTTCTGATGAATTTCAAGTGTATGATAGTTTGAATGTTCTCTTTTGCATTTTTGTAATTATCAGAAACATTTTCCAGAGCTTTCTTTTCCTCTTAAAAACTACACAGGTAAAAATAAATTAGGGAAAATAAATGGTTCTGGGATGTGATAATGTTTTTACTTTAATGGTGAGTTTTAATATTTTGTGTTATCTTCTGTTTTTTGAATAATGTTTTCCTTTTTGCTGTTTTATCATAAAAAGTGTTATAAATAAATCTAAAGATAACAAAAAACCCTTTTGGGGTGATGTTCTAAAAACTTTTGGGGATATGCTATAGCTACTAACTGTCTTGCACAGTACAGCTAGAAGGATAATCATTCTTTTACTCCTTTTCTTTATACATTTGAATAAGCTGTGTTGGCAAACTATGCTGGCCAACTATGGCCTGCAACACTACTGCCTGTTTTTGTATGGCTAAGCTAGTTAAGAGTGGTTTTAAATTCTAAATATAAAGTAAAATGTGGCAACTTTGTTCAGTAACAAAATCTTTATTTAGATATGTTAATTTCATAAAATAAAAAATCATCCATTATAATGCATTTAATCTGAAAACAATAGGAACAAAGTAAAGATAATATTTTTATTTAAAATTAGTTGAATATATATAATACCATCTTTTCTCATATGTAGTACGTTAGACTAACAGCATTTGGTGTTCTTACAAAATGCTTTAACCTTATTTTCTATGGTCAGACTAAATATTTCATATTTTTACTTGTATTCAGACATTCTGTCATCGCTTCATTTTAAATATACTCTGAAATATTTTATTTGAATCCTTTTTTACAAGAGAATTAATTTGTAATATGAATATTCACCCTTTCTACTCTTCTCCTCATTTTCTTAGCCTCTAAATTTGGATATTTTTATCAATATGTTATCTGTAAATAGAACATCGCTTTATTATTTCATATGAGATTCATAGTTTGGAAAATACTTTATGATGTTTGTAGAAAGATTCCTTTATTTTAGTAACATTCTTTGAACCCCTGTGGTCAACTTGTCCTTGAAAGAGCTACTAGTCTCTGGCAAATCTGAAAGTCAAGGTTTTCAGGTTAAACAATAATATCAGTAATAGATAGCATTTATATAGCTAGTTAAGGTTTGTAAAATTCTTTACAAATATATGTATTTATCCTCAAAAAACTCTGGGAGACAGATACTATTTTATGAGGAAACTGAGGCAGAAAGAGGTTAAATGACTTGTTAGGGTGATACAAGTAGTAAATGTCTGAGGCTGGATTTGAACTCGGGTCTTCCTGATTCCAGGCCTAAAGCCCTATTCCACCTAGATAGGATGAAATTTTGGAAGAAAGTAATCAAAAGGTCACAATATTCCACAGAGGAGTAGTAATAGTTCTCTTGAATCATTACCTGCAAATAGTTTTTATACATGTAAACACATTTGGAGCTCTTTTATTCTATGTTCCTGACTGGCTGTGGCCTAGAGGAAAATACTAAGATTGTAAAAATGAGCAATTTGTAGAATAACAGCATGGTGAAGACATACAGTTTTGAAATATTTAAGAACTCCTGATCTATGCAATGATCTACCACTATTCCAGAGGACTCATGATAACACATAACTACCAGTATCCCAGTAGAGAGGAGATTTACTCAGAGTGCAGATTGAGGCATTTTTTTTGTTGTTATTCATGGCCAATGGGAGGATTTATTTTGCTTGACTATTTGTTACAGGGGTTTTGTATTTATTTTTCACTGGGGGGAAAGTAGAACATGGGAAGTTTTTGTTAAATTTTAATTTTAAAAATCCAAAAAAAAAAAAAATCTTGTGAGAGATGGTCTCTTGTACTTTCATCATCTTAGTCCCCCTTCTCTTTGCACCATAGTTTGTCATGGGGAACTGGACATAATGCTCCAGACATGGTATAATCAGGATTGAGTCCATAGGGAATTGTTGCCTCCCTTTTTTGGACACTTCCTAGGGAATCCAGGAGACAGAGGTGTGGAGACAGAGCATTTTAGGGATGGGGAACAGCCAGTGTAAAGGCATGGAGTTAGAAGATGGTGAGTTGGCTGGGATGAGCAATAAGAAATCAAATCAACAAGCACTTATTAAGTGTCTACTCTGTGCCAAGCACTGGAATACAAAGAAAGGTAAAAACAGTACCTCATCTAAAGGAGCTTTCACTTTAATGTGGGAAACAACATGCAAACAACTTTCTACACAAAAAAGTATATAAAGGATAAATTGGAAAAAAATAGAGAGGAAAAGCACTCTCTTTTCTATATTTTCATGACATTGCTTTCTCCTCCTCTCTGACTGTTCTTTCTCAATCTCCTTTACTAGATCTTCATCAAAGTCATGCCAACTAACCATGAATATCCCCCCAGACACATCTCTGGGCCCTCTTTTCTTTTCTCTTTATACTGTTTGATTTATTGGTATCAACTCCCATAATTTCAATGATCAACTCTATGCATATGATTCACATATTTATTTGTCTAGCTCTAACCTCTCTGGTAACCTTTAGTCTCATATCTCCAGTTACCTATTGGATACCATCTTAAACTCAATATGTCTAAAATTGAACTCATTATCTTCCCCCCCAAAATTTCTTTTCTTCTGAACTTCCTATTATATTTGAGAGTACCACCATCCTCCCAGTCCCCTATGCTCTCAACCAACACTCTTCCTCAGCTCCTCATCTCACTTCCATATCCAATCATTTGCCAAGTTCTGTCACTTTCTACCTTTGTAATGTGTCTTATACATGCCCTCTTTTCTTCTCTTATGCTGCCACGCTCTTATCCAGACCCTTAATATCTCATTTTTGCACTATCGCAGTGACCTTCTGTTGGTCTTCCTGCCAGAAGTGTCTTTTTGCTCTAATTCATCCTGCATTCAGCTGTGAAATTCATCTGCCTTAAATGATAGTCCCTAAGCTAAAATCCCACTTTTGCATGATGCCTTTCCCAATAATCCTTAGTGCTAGTAACTTTTATCTGTTGATTATCTTCAACTTATCTTGTATTTTATCTTTTTTGTACATAGTAGGTGCTTAGTAAATGATTGTCAAATACAACTAAAAGGCATCAAGAAAGGTTTCTTCTAGAAGGTAAGATATTGAATGATTAGAACTAAAAGGCATCAAGAAAGGGTTCTTGTAGAAGGTGAGATGTGACTTAAAGGCAGTCAAGAGCCAGAAATAGGGCGGAGAGTTCCAAGTATGGATGACAGCCAGTGAGAATGTGCAGAATTGGGAGATGGAGTGTCTTGTGAAAAGAACAGCAAGGAGGCCAATGTCACTAAATTGGAAAATATGTGGAGAGAAATAAGAGAATAAGAAAGAAAAGGTAGAAGGGGCTTTAAAAGCCAAACAGAATTTTTTGTTTGATTCTGGAGGTAAAAGGGAGTTTATTAAATAGGAAGGTCACATAGCAAATGTGTGGTTGTTGTTTGTCCTTTTTTTTTAGAGGACCAATGGCATTATTATGTTGGAGTCAAGGTACAGTAGGTTTGACTGTAATAGATCAGTCTAGTACAGGCTCAGAAGGCTTTACCACAGGTTGGACACAAGCAGTCCATTAAAATGTTTGGGTTGGAGGTGTCTCTGGATTTATGCAGCTCACATTTTCTTTGTTCTACTGTGGTTTGGCTTTGCTCGTAGAGTAGAGCATCTTCTTTGATGCAGGTATGCCATGATGGATGGTCCCATGCCAGCATCTCCCATGTCTCACAATCAGTACTACAGTTCTTCAGAGAGATCTTGAGAGTGTCCTTGTACTACTTATGACCGCTATGTGAGAGCTTCCCTTGTGCAAGTTCTCTGTAAAATAGTCTTCTATATAAGTCTGCATTTGGCATTCAGGCTTAGTGGCCAGCCCATCAGAGTTGTGCTCTCTGAAGCAGAATTTGAATGCTTGGCATTTTAGTTGACGAGGGGAATTCAGTGTCTCATACCTTATGTTATTAGGTTATCTTTAGAATTTTCTAATATATTCAAGTGGAAGTGGTTCATTTTGCTGGCACGTTGCTCATTGACTATCCAAGTTTCTCAGGCATACAACAGTGAAGTCAGCACAGTGGCTCTGTAGACCTTCAGTTTGGTATGTAGCCTATACCTCTTCTGTCCTACATTTTCTTTTGGAGTTTTTCAAGCACTGATCTACCGCTGGCAATATGTGCATCAACCATATCATCTATGTGGACATCCCTGGAAAGTATATTGCCAAGGTAAGTGAACTTATCCACAGCATTCAGAATTTCTCCATTTACTGTGACCAACAGTTCCACGTATGCATAGTGCAGTACAGGCTAATAGAAGGACCTCTGTTTTCTTGGTGTTGATTGTCAGGCCAAAGTTAGTAAAAGTGGTAGAGAATCGGTTCATACTCTGTTGCATCTCAGCCTCAGAGACTGCATTGAATGCATAATCATCTGCAACAAAAAAAATCATGCACCAACTCTTCTCCACTTTGGTCTTGGCTTATAGCCTTTTCAAGTTAAATAGTTTACCATCGGTGTGGTAGCTGACCTTGATGCTGTGTTGATCCTTGTTGAAGGTGTCTGACAACATCATGGGAAGCATCATGCTAAAAAGCATGGGGAGTAAGCACACAACCCTACTTCACTCCATTCATAACTGGGAAATCATAAGAGCATCGACCTTCATCACTGTCTTAGGTGGAGGTCCTAGGTTGTGTGACCAGTGAGCCAGAGCCTGTGGGGGCTATAGAGAGGGCACCCAACTAATAGCTCTGGCAGCTGCAAAAACCCCAGCCATTTGGGACAAAGTTCTCCTCTCTGGAAGCAGAGTTCTACTGTGGCAAAGAGCTCAAAAGTCTAGTAAGTGGCAATATGAGGAAGCAAAGCGAGCACAGCAGTCAAACCTTAGATTCCTTTTTTGGGGGACAAAAAGGATCAAAGCATGGAACGGGAGGAAGATAATGAAGTTAGAAGTCCTGCACCAAAAGCTTCCAAGAAAAGTATGAACTGTTTACAGGCCATGGAGGAGCTCAAGAAGGATTTTGAAAATCAGGTAAGAGAAGTGGAGGAAAAATTGAGAAGAGAAGTGTGAATGATGCAAGAAAATCATGAAAAGAGAGTCAGCATCCTGACTGAAGAAAATAACACCTTAAAAAAAAGATTTAACTCAAATGGCAAAAGAGGCCCAAAAAGCCAATGAGGAGAAGAATGCCCTAAAAAGCTGAATTTGCCAGATAGAAAAAGAATTTCAAAAGCTCACTGAAGAGAATAATTCCTTCAGAAATAGATTGGAGCAAATGGAAGCTAATGACTTTATGAGAAATCGAGATGCTATTAAACAGATCCAAACAAATGAAAAAATAGAAGGCAGTGTGAAATATCTCATTGGAAAAACCACTGACCTGGAAACTAGATGCAGGAGAGATAATTTAAAAATTATTGGACTACCTGAAAGCCATGATCAAAAAAAGAACCTAGAAATCATCCTTCAAGAAATTCTCAAGGAAAATTGCCCTGATATTTTAGAACCAGAGGGCAAAATAGAAATGGAAAGAATTCACCAATCACCTCTTGAAAAGATCCCAAAAAGAAAACTCCTAGGAATATTATAGCCAGGTTCCAGAGTTCCCGGATCAGGGAGAAAATATTATAAGTAGCCAAGAAGAAACAATTTGAATATTGTGGAAACACAGTCAGGATAACACAAGACCTAGAAGCTTCTACATTAAGGGATCGCAGGGGCTTAGAATATGATATTCTGGAGGCCAAAGGAGCTAGGATTAAAACCAAGAATCACCTACCCAGCAAAACTGAGTATAAGGTTTCAGGGGAAAATATGGTCATTCAATGAAATAGAGGACTTTCAAGCATTCTTGATGAAAAAACCAGAGTTGAATAGAAAATCTGACATTCAAATAGAAGAAGCTAGAGAAGCATGAGAAGGTAAACATGAAAAAGAAATCATAAGAAACTTATCAGAGTTGAACTGTTTACATTCCTACATGGAAAAATGATAATTGTAATTTATGAAACTTTTCTCAGTGTGAGGATAGTTGAAGGAAATATAAATGCATATAAGTATACATACATATATGTCTGTATAGGAAGGTATATGTGTGTATGAATACATATGTGAGTGTGTGTGTATATGTGTACAGGTATACATAGACAGGGCATAGGATCAGTTGAATAGGAAAGGATGATATTTAAAAAATAAAATTAAGAGGTGAGAGAGAATTATAATGAGAGGAGATAGAAAGAGACAGAATAGGATAAATTTTCTCATACAAAAGAGGCAAGGGAAAACTGTTACAATGGAGGGGAAGAACAGGAATGCAACAGGGAATGGGTCAACCTTACTCTCAATTGAATTTGGCTTAAGGTGGAAATAACATACACACTAAATTGGGTATCTTACCCTCCAGGAAAGTAGGAGGGAAAGGGGATAAGAGGAGGGATGATAGAAGGGAGGGTAGATTGGAGGGGGGGGAGTAGTTAGAAAACACACTTTTGAAAAAGGACAGGGTCAAAGTAGAAAATAGAACAAGTGGGGGGCGGGATAGGATAGAGGGAAATATAGTCAGTCTTTCACAACATATCCACTATAGAAATGTTTTGCGTAACTATACATGTACAACTTATATTAAATTGCTTATCTTCCCAGTAAGGGTGGGTGACAAGGGAAGAAGGGAAAGAATCTGGAATTCAAAGTTTTAAAATCAAATATTTTAGAAAATTATCATCATCATTATTATTATTATTATTTACACACAGCTGGGAAATAATATAATACAAGCACTGGGATATGGAGATCCATCTTGCCCTACTGGAAAGTCGGAGGGATTATGGGGGAGGATATAGGAGAGAACAGATTGGGGGAAGGGGTATACAGTGGGATGGATGTTTTGGGGTGGTGGGTAGGGGAAAGACAGGGAGAAAATTTGTAACTCAAAATCTTGTGGAAATGAATGTTGCAAACTAAAAATAAACATGAAATTTATTTTTAAAAAAATAAAGAAAAAAAGAAAAACATAGTGTAATAAAAAGGAGGTTAGATTTATAGTCAGAGGACCTGCGTTCAAATTTAGATTGTTTGTGTGTCCTTGGGCAAGTCATTTAATCTCTTTTAGCCTCAGTTTCCTCATATGTAAAATGAGAGGACTGGATTCTCTTAAAGTCCCTTCAGACTCTTTAAGTCTATGATTCTGTGAGATTATTATAAAAGGTAGTTTCAAAGAGAGAGAAAGAGGCATGATTACCTGCTGGGGAGACTGTTGTAATCCAGGTGGATGGTAATGATAGTTGTACTCGGATAGTAACAGTGGGAATAGAGAGCAAGGAATAGTTGTGAGAGATAAAACGGTAGTATACTTAGAATGTTTTCTCAATATCAGAAATTTTTCAGTACATTTCTATTTGTACACTTTGCTCACTTAACAATTTAGGATAATTGTTAACTACATATAAAGTTGAAATAACTTTCTTACACTTTAAGGATCAACACCAGAATTACGTGAGAGAAAAAAGTCAAGCTGTCTTGAAAATGAACGCACAGCTTTACAAACTCTGCCAGAGAAAACCAGAGATATTTCATCTATGAGGAGGTCTCCCAAATGTAAGTCATGTTGATTTCAGAGTTCTCTCTTATCTTTTCCTATAGCTATAATATCCTTAAACTTCCCTTTTCTTCTTTCTCCTGATCCCCATCTATCTATTTGGTTGGTTACTTGAATGCATAATTGTTGGAACTTTTTTTCATCATCATCAACTTTTTTCTACTCCCCCCAATTTCCATTTCACTTGATGTAGGGAAAAAAAAGTCAACTTGATTTTGGGACCCAACGGGATAGAAATCAGTCTCTGCTATAGAGAGTGACTTTGTCTTGTTTTTTTTTTTAAACTCCTTGTGCCTCTGGTCATTATTGTTTCTTCATCTGTTTTCTTAAACTTTTTGCAAAGTGACTGTGGCCAGCTCCATCATATGAGCTCAGCATAGACTGATTATCCTAAGGGTTTTGAGCACTGTAGATCTTAGATTTTAAAAGTACTTTATTTGATTTAAATATACTTCAGGATGTTTCAAAGAAAAAGCTGACTAATTTAAAGTAAACAATGTTTCAGTGATACTTTTTGGCCTGGTCTGCAGAATTAATATGTTTTCTATGGGAAAGTGAGTCCAAGTCTCAGGTGCAGACTTGCAAGTTGGAAAAAGGATCATTTGTAAATTCAATACTTTACTTTTTTCCTAATTAACAGAATGATGAATCCTTTAGCTAAATTTTGTGTTTATTTTCATGTAGAAATTATGTGATTGTGATTAGTCCTGGATTGTATGGTATATGTCATTAGTGTCACTGAAATTAGAAGTAATCTGCTTTATTTTCATCCTATATTTTAAACTGGATTATTCCTTAGAAGCTAAAAATTTCAGTACTTAGTACTAGAAGTTCTGAGCTAAAATTTTTGAACTAAGCTGAAAATTTTAGTTAGCACATTTTTTCACTTAGTACTTTTAAAAATTAGAGGGTGTTTTGGGGTTGTTGAGGTTTTTTTAATATGCGTGTAAACACTGATCTTTTTCCTACACACACAGAGTATACTGTCCTTTTTCAGATGTGTTATTTCAGCGTTTTGCAAAGCTTTTCTTGGGCTGTCTTGCAGCAGTAACTAGTGGTATGATGTATGCACTTTATTTGTCAACATACCATGAACGGAGATTCTGGTTTTCCAGCAGACAGGTAAGGCAGAATTTTGAGGATACCTGAGTATTTTATGTTGTTGAGAAATGTGTTTTATAGGGAGCTAGATATGTAGAATATACTTTATCTGTAGATACTCTGAGGTTTGCATTACTTACAGTTGTGGTCATTCAGAACATGTATTATTTGGCATACGTATACAGAAATATTTTTGAGAACAGTTCAGTGTAATTTATGAAATATTCAAAGGGCAGCTATGTGGCACAGTAAATAGAGCACCGGCTGTGGAGAGAGAACGTCATGAGTTCAAATCCAGCTTCAGACACTTCACACACACACACACACACACACACACACACTAGGTGTGTGACCTTGGGCAAGTCACTTAACCCCAATTGCCCTACCTTCCCCCCTCCAAAAAGCCAAAAAAAAAAAAAAAGGAAGCATTCAATAGCTTTTTTCCTCAGATCTTTAACTGTGGCCTATTTGTGGTGAGTAGCGTTACATTATGAAACTCATTCACCTAAATATGACAACTAAATGTCATCAATTATTAAAATATTTTATTTGTACTAAAGGTACTCTATAATTATTTCTTGTTAATGTTTCTATATTAATATTAATTTCTAGTACTTAGGATGTTTGTAATGGTCTGGTTTTCAGTTGCCTACCCCTCTTCCTTCCCTCCTCAGGAAAAAAAAAAGGCAAGAGAGATAAACCACATCATTTTAAAGATATTTTGTTGTGTTAGCGTAGGTAAGCTTCATCTGTGATAAAATGGAATCTATTGACTAACTAACTAAAATGGAATCCTTAGTAACTACGGTGTTTATCATGATTTTTTCTATTTAAATGACTGTTTTGGTACTTAACTTTACAATTATATTTAAGTTTCTAGTTAGCAGAACAATCCTGTGAATGAAATTTGTCATTCATTCATTGATATAAGCTAACATAAGTTCACAATGTTATCACTGGTCATCTGCTTTAGCTTTACTTTAGCTTAGATGGTGATGTTTTGGTTTTTTTGGCTTTGGTTTTTGGTTTTTTTCAGTGATTTTTTTTTTGACACAAATTCTGAGTGATGGAAATGGTCTTCTGTACTTTAACCTACTTTTTTGACTTGGCGAAAGCTGCTAGGGTATATTATATTTACTCGCAAGCAATTCAGAGTTTGCATCTTTGAGGTTGTAGGCAAACCTAGTCTATTTTTATTATAGAATTTAACTTTTGGAAATGTTTATCTTGTGAATGAGATTTAGGTCTTCATAAAAGCTTGATTCAAGGTCGTAAAGAGGGAGTTTCAGGATGCTTTTTATGAAGAAATTTTAACAGCTTCAAAATATTTTCTGCCTCTTCTAGTGAATTTCCAGAAGTACATTTTAGCATTTTTTTTTTACCCAGTACTTGGCCCCAACTGGAAGCTTTTTGGTATGTTATTGGAGGAATAATAGAACAGATATCACACTTGGGTTTGTTCTGTTGTCTTTTATTATGTAGAATCGAAACATGAATCATTTCTTACTAAATCTATTCTTGATTTATGTACTAACACTTCACTTTTCATGATCATTCATTCCATTGTCCTCTTATTCTTAAGACATTTCTTCTAATTTCTGTCCTAGACTTTTTCTATTTTCTGAAAAGTGAATTATAAATTACGGTCCATTCTAGATATTTTGTTTCATTAGGACATGATTATCAGATTATGAAAAAAGTCTTACCTTATCAACATGGCTTTTAGTTTATGTAGGAAAATTTGAATATTTCTTTGAATAAAGTAATAAATAAATTGCAAATTAATCAGAAATCTTATGTTCTATGGAATCTATGCTATATATCTAAAGTCATAGCAGGAAATAAACCTGTTTGACAATATTTAGTCATTCTAAAAAGTAAAGGGAAAAGGAAAATTGTGGAAGAGATTAAATAAATGACAATTTTAATAATAATTTGATTTTCTTTTAGGAACTTGAACGGGAAATCACATTTCAGGGTGACAGTGCCATTTATTACTCCTTTTATAAAGAAATGTTAAAGGCTCCTTCATTTGAAAGAGGTATGACACTCATTTATATGTTTAATTACTAAAATGCTTCTGAAGTAAACAAAAATTATATTTTTCATATAAGAGCACCTGAGTGTGAGGGTCTGTTATAGGAAAATCAGATTGTTTTAGGGTAATTCTTGATCTTTCTCAAACTTAATCAAAAGAATGAATAGTATAAAGGAGAATATTATATTTTAGGTTGTCTTCCGTAATTCTGTTATAAAACCTATGTTGAGAGGAGTTCCCAGGATCAAAATGAAACATTTTTCAAAGCTACTTTTTAAGCTTTTGAAAAACATCTTTAAGGATGACTTGCCTCTCTCTCATTTTTTACATTAATGAATCTGTTTTACTATGACATACCTCACTTTTTTTAAAGTTTTTGATTGCTTTAGAAAACTCTACTTCCACTATAGAATACGGTCTATTTATGTGATCAACTATATATGTATGTAAATATGTTAGAAAGGCAGAACAATTAAAAATGTCTAGAGTGATATCAGGATTGGATTTATTGAAATGGACAAGAGATTGCAGTTGCTTCTCTGCTTTCTTTATTGGAATGTGCCATAATCTCAGAGTAGAACACAACTGCCTCATCTTTACCTCCCAGTATTTTCTCTGTTCTCTCCGTCAGTCCTTCACGTACCTCCTTCTGTCGATGGGACTTTCTTGTGAAGTGTCTTGTTAGACTTCCAGATCCTCACTAAATTATGTACTGTCATGAAAGTGGGTAGCAAGAAAATAACTGAACAAGTCAGGTTTAGATATTAGAGAAGGATTCAGTAAAGGCAGAAGAGGTTGTGAAAACTTCATTAATAGGTTATTATAATTAGTCTTGTAAAAATCATATTTTCCTTTGCTGTGGATTCTTTTTCAGTAGTATTTATTGATAAAATGACCATTCCTGACTTTGCATGGTAAAAATTTTGACATTAATTTGTAGAGTTTTTCCTGGATAACTTAAACATATTTTTGCTGACAGTAGTTCCTATGAGCCTGGCAGCCAAAAGACATATGGTTTTGCATGGTTGTAAAAGTCAAAATAAATAATCTGGAGAAGAATTTTTCTGTCTTTAGGTGTTTATGAGCTTACACACAACAACAGAACTGTATCACTGAAGACGATAAATGCAGTGCAACAAATGACTTTGTATCCAGAACTGATTGCCAGTGTACTGTATCAAGCAACTGGTAGTGAAGTATGCATTATTCCTGTAGCTTTCCAGTATTTATATAATCAAATTTTTTAGTATTACAGTAGTTCAAATGCCATCCTAACATCACTCATTTTTCTGTTTCAGGAAGTTATTGAGCCAGTGTATTTCTACATTGGCATAGTTTTTGGATTGCAGGGAATTTATGTGACTGCATTGTTTGTTACAAGCTGGGTTATGAGTGGAACTTGGCTAGCAGGAATGCTTACTGTTGCATGGTTCATTATTAATAGGTAAGAAATAAGTTCCTATTATTTATCAAAAGTCATTTGGGGTGTTTTTTGTTTCAGTAGATGTACTTATTTTTGAGACACTGTTTTTTCAGTTATTGTCCGAAATATACATATTTCTTCCCTCCCCTTTTGTTTAAAACTGATGATCTTCCTCTGAGAGGAATTAATTTCATCTAGCATTTGTTAAGCATCTATTTTGTACCAGGTACTATGCTAGATGCAAAGTAAAAACTGAATTGGGAGAATGACAACATGTACACAGATAAGTAAATATAAAATTGATACCAAGTAGGTAATTTTGATGAGACTGGAGTGGGATGCATTAAATCCAAGAGGCTCAAGAATGCCTCGTGTAGGAGGTAAAACTTAAGCTAAGGCCAAATGGAACTAGGAATTACAAGGGATAGAAGTGAGATTGGAGAGCATATCAAGAAGACAGTCAGTGCATAGACACATAAGTAGAAGATGGAGATGGAGTACCACTTGTGGGTATCAGAAAGTAGGTCAATTTGGTTGGACCGCAGTATTTCAGAACAAATAATGGGAAATAAGTCTAGTAGCAGCTAGTTGGAGGATAGAGGGAGACCAGTTACAAATTTATAGCTGTTGAGAGACAATGAAAGGTAACCAACTAGGGTGGTTATGGTGTGAATGAAATGAAGAGCACATATATGAAATATGTTGTGGAGATAGAGTCTGTAAGATTTGGCCACTGTTTGAACATATAAATATTTCCCTCCGTACATTTTGCCGTCCAGTGACATTGGCCTGTTCCTTGACTGAGACGCTTCTTTCAGCTCTGTGTTTTTTCCCTCGCTGTACCCCATGCTTGAAATTCTACATGTAGCTTGTTTCTACACAGTTGTTTACTGTAATGCCAAGCAAAGGCAACTTCCAAGGTTCGAATTACCAGCATAGTAAACCCCATTTATTCAGCAAACATTCACAGAACAGAGAAAGTCAAATGACAGTATAACTTGTTCATTTAGGAAGTAAGTTCTCAGTTCAGTTGCAAAGTATCAAGGTCCAAGTATCCCACCCTTGGCCAGTACATTAGTCAAAGTAGCCCACTCCTGGGCA
>CM053580.1:469189002-469206749 GCA_028627135.1 Pseudochirops cupreus
TCTCAGCATTGAATACCCAAGGAAAGGTCCTTCTTTCATCTTCACTGGAGGCAAGCCCTCAACAATCTCAGTTCCTGGGGACAGTCCCAGAACCCCTGAAAACATCAGCAAGGCCCTCTTCCAGGATTTTTGTAAACATATCACAGGAAAATCCTCCTTCAGAGCTTCTGAACTGACAGGAAGGTTCCAGGACCTCTACAACAGCAGCACTGTCCTTCACCAGCATGTGAATCTGGCAAAACAACATCAAAACAGACAAAATACCGGCATCACAGCCATGCCTCCTCAGTTCTTGGCAGCTCCAGGTGGCAGTTCTCAAAAGTCCTGGGCAGCTCCAATGGCTCTCAGCAGTCTTTCTCTCAGCAACTCAGGCATCATGATACTGGATACTGCTCTCCCAAAAGTCCTTCTGGCCTTCTCTAGGCTTGGGCCTCTCTCCCCATTCATGGCTCCTCCCAGTTCACCCCTCTCTCTTCACATCAACAAGTCCATCCCACAAGTGGGATTCACAAGCTCTGGCTTTTAACACTCAACCCAAAAACCAAGCCAATTCAGGGGCATCTCCACATTCCATTATCATTACAGCTTCTTGAGGTCAGACACTTTTTTTGCCTTTCTTTGAATCCCCATCACTTAGTACAATGCCTGTCAAACAGTAGGTGCACTTGCTTAAATAAATGCGGATTGGCTTGACTTGAGGGGCAGTGAGGAGAAAAGAGGCAATAATCACTCCGAAAGTGCACATCTGTATGACTAGAAGAATGATTAGGAAGAAGATGGTTATAGGTGAAAAATAGTGAAATTGGTTTTGGCAAATTGAGTTTGAGATGCCTGTGGGACATCTAGTTAATGATGTCGCTTAAACAGATAGTGGACCTGGCTCTCAGGAGAGATAGAAGCGTTGGATATGTAAATGTAGGAGATGATAGGTCATCGAGAAAAGAGAAGATAGACAGGATATAGATGATGACCTAGCAAAGGAAACAAGTTAGTCAGAAGAACTGGGAGAGCAGTGCTATGAATTGCAAAAGTTTTTTAATTCCAAGATAACCATCACAAAAAGGGAACTACTGGTTGTCTGGTTTCTGGGGGATTGTTTGCTTCCAGGATTAAGAAGAATGTTTCAGAATCAAACAAGAAATAGAGGGAAGGGGACTTACTTAAAGGAGATCTGGTTTGAAAGAAGTTATAGAATTTGCACTAGGTGGAAGTATATTTGACTTTAAGAGATTGCCTTTTTATTGTTATGACAGGTAACTAGCTAAGTACATTCTGGCCTTGGTTACTTCTGGCAGTGAGAGGAGGAGAAGGAGGGAGGAGCTTTAAACCTTATTAAGATCAATAAAAGAAATTAAGTGGATTTCATCTGAAATAAGAGATTCATAGGCAATATAATATGCCTTCAGATAAGCTGAAGGACTGTCATGTAGAAGAGAGTTTAGAAATATCTTGCCTCAAGGGAGAACTAGGACCAACAGGTAGAAATATTAAGGAGGTAGATTTTTGATTCTATATAGAGATTCAATATAGAGAAGAAAAATTGTGAGTTCCCTGTCAGTGAAATAGGCTGCCTTATATACATTAGCAAATTACCCTTAATTAGAGGCAATAAATTACTCTTAATTAGATCCTGGATCATTACTTGTTGGGAATATTATAGCAAAGCTGATATATCCTGTATGGCAAAGGTGTCAGATGTGTGGCCCATGACCTTCATGCTGCTCACAACACTCCTGCATGTAGCCTAAACCGGAGTAAAATGTAAGATAATATTAATATATTGTTTAAGCCAATGTATCGTCTTTAGGGATCTTTATATAGGGTTTAGTGACCCCCATTTCTATTTGGATTTGACACCACTGCTGTAAGGAAGTAAATTAGGGTCCTTCCATCTGTAGCTAATTTCAAGGTTCCCATGCCAACTTCCAAATATTGTTATAGTTTATTTTTATAATCTATAAGCACGGAAACAACAAGGCATGAAGTCATAGATGTTTTTGCAGACAAAGAAGGTTACCTATAAGGTCTTGTTATTGGCATATAGAAGATTATTTTGATTTAGCCAAAATATGCTCCTTTAAAAAAAAAAGACAACTTGCTTGTTTGATATATGCTTTTTTGTTGTTGTTGTTTTAATTCCTCAAGGAACTAGCGTACAGTTCTTTAAAAATTTTAACGGAAGATCTAGGCAATCATAGCACTTAAAAGTCAGGATATGAAAGCCCTAGAGACGCTAATAACACAGTTTCTTTAGTGTGGGGGGGAGGGAGAGTTCTTGGGAACTGTAGGGAACTGAAAGGTGTTAATCCCTGCTGACTTGTCTCATTTAGTGAATGATGTTTCGTCCTGGGGGAGGAGGGAGAGGAGGAGGAGGAGGAGAAAGGGACAAGGGGCTAGTAGTAAACGTTTGAATGGGTTAAGTTCTGTCAACATATTTTATATTAGTTGAAACATTCTTTTCAAGTAATTACCCTTATATTCTAATTGATTACTCTTATATAAAATTATAGTATATTGAAGCCTTTATATGGTATTCATCAGCTTCAGGAAACCTTTTGACACCATCTAAAGACCTGGACTCTGGTTGCCTGGAAATCATTTTAGCTGCCCAGAGAAGTTTCTAAGAATGTTTGTGTTATATGGTGGCATAGCTATTAATATTAGAGTTTATGGTGTCCTGCCCCATCCTGTCCTATCCTGTCCATCTTCTCTTCCAGAGAGTATGATAATTTCCATTGTATTCAAACTGTCTATCCGAGCTACAGGTTTTAATGATGGACTTTAAAAGATGTTGAACTGTACCCCAATTTTCAAAGAAATGCTTATAAATAGCATACTTTAATAATATATTATTAAAAAGTCTTTGAGATAGGCTTATAAAATGTTCTTTATCCTAATGATGGTCTAGAATCCCTTACAAAGTGTTTAAGAGATCCTAGATCAATTTGCAAATTTAAATGGTGCAATGAATTAATAAGGAGGAGAAATAGATGTGTTGTAGTCTGTACCAGGAAGGTACGTAGAACCACTTCCAAATTGACAGGAGTCAGGAAATCCTGCTTCAGTGCAGTAGAGTAGATGACCAGATGGGGAAAGAAAGCATGTATTTAAGTAAACTATTGAATAGCCTCAGTGTGGCCTAAAATTCCACGTTGTATCGGCAACTCAAACTTGCCATAATGCCACAGTCATTTCTTAGAACGTACTTAGTGGCAATACCTTGAGCCATACTTAATATATTTAAATGCTATATCCCAACTGGATACCATATCATGTTATGATATGGTCTGTCGTGAAAAACTGGCTTTAAGTCCAGCTTCTGACATAATGGACTGTAACATTAGCAAGTCACTTAGCTTCTCTATTCTCCAAGCAACTCTCTTAAGTCTGTATGCTGTAGAATAGTTACTGGCCTGCATTGATAGAGGGGAATTTTTCTCATCAAAATCTTTCTGCAACATCTAAATCACAGGTTTAAATAGAGAAAATAAAAAATTAGGCCTTAAAATGTGCCATGTCAACTAGCATAGAAACTACCTGCTGTGGCAGAACTCCACTGATAGGGATTTGTGGCAGAAATGGACAATAGCCAAGGATAACTTTGGAACTCTTATTTGTTTATTTTGATCTAGACCTGTGATTTCATTGGTGTAAGAAACTCCTGGTATGCAACTCTCTCCACAGATGCAAATCAGCAACTTGTCTATAAATTATAGTCCAAGAGAGCTGCTTGGGCCACTGAGAAATTGTGGCCTGCCTGCATTCATGTGGCTACTAAATGTCAGATAGAGAAAGGATTTGAATCTGGATGCTTCTCTCAGTGAGGCCTACCTTCTATCCACTATGCCATGCTGCCTCTCTGGCCATAGGGTGGCTGAAAGAACCTATGGAGAAAAAAATGTCACCAGGACAAACAGCATCGCACAACTACTGCTTGTCCTTATGGTGTGTGTGTGTGTGTGTGTGTGTGTGTGTGTGTGTGTGTGTGTGTGTGTGTGTGTGTGTGTGTGTGTGTGTGTGTGGCTTAGCAATGTAATCCTGAAAAATAATAGTGGTTGCTCTTGGGTTGGCATTATTTAACAATATGGTGGCTTCATTTGATCATAGGTTAAAGAGAACTAAAACATGCTTTACAATCAGCAGTTATGTTTGCAATGATATGTGTCTTTTCTTGGAAATTGTATGGAAAGGACTGCTGATCCTGTAAGTTATCCTTTTAGCTATAGCCA
This sequence comes from Pseudochirops cupreus, assembly GCA_028627135.1. Classification (NCBI taxonomy): domain Eukaryota; kingdom Metazoa; phylum Chordata; class Mammalia; order Diprotodontia; family Pseudocheiridae; genus Pseudochirops; species Pseudochirops cupreus. Next base: position 469,193,232 of record CM053580.1, read on the forward strand.
TAAATAGAAAACTCTTTCAAAGCTTCTGCAAATGTGAAGAACCAAGGAATTTTGGTAGAGATATAACCTATTGTTGACTGTGAGGCTGGCACTAATAACCAGAGTTTCTAATTACATTGACATTCCAGTGAGCTAACTTAACTTGACTTTTCTTCTGTGTTTTTTCATTTTAGGGTAGATACAACAAGAATCGAGTATTCTATTCCTTTAAGAGAAAACTGGGCACTACCATATTTTGCATGTCAGGTTGCTGCTCTTACAGGCTATTTGAAAAACAACATAAATACTTCTGTAGAGGTAAAATGCTAAACTCTGGTTTGCTAAGACCTTATATACTATCATGTTAAAATAACTTGTCATTTTCCAAATTTAGGTATACTGGGGATCAAATAATCAGTGAAACCTATTGCACATCATTGGGCTTATCGCTTTTAATCCTAACAAAACAGCCAGAATATGGACCCTGTGGTTATTTTTAGACAGAAAGATGAGTTGTAAATATAGTTGCATAATGTGGTTTAACAATGAAATGATAATTCCTTTGTTAGATCAAGCTTTGTCATCACTGGCTGGACCATGAAAATATCAACAGATCTTAACTCTTAATTGCCTTCCCCAGTTTTGGTGCATCAGGCTAACCTTTCAGTGTAGGAGAATGAATACATGGATTAGATTAAACATACATGAACATACAGATACATTCCAGTGACAGTGTATTAATTTTTGTTTTATATTTTTTGAACATTTAACTTCTGTTTTCTTGTCACTGTGTCTTAACTTGGAAAGGAATTGGGGAGAGTACATAAATGGGTCAAATAGTTGCCCTAAGTACTTCTTAGGTGAGAAAGCATAGGGTTGGGTATACAAGAAAAGCACCACCATATAAATTCTGTTGTCTGTAAAGAGGAACTGGGTGTGTATATGGGACATCACTTTCAAGTTCCAGAAAAAGAATTAGATTTTTCCCCAAATTACATTTGATTTGACCAAATCCGTGTTGCTTAAATCACACACTCAGTAAGAGAAAGACCAGTTGTGAACGTGGTGAAGACAACAGTAATGACAAAAATGAATCAAATGACTTTATTTGAATTGAAAGAAATGTTTTAAAACTTTCACTGGAAATAAGGTTTTACATCAATTTTAAACCATTTAAATTTAATTACTAAAAATTTAAGGTATATTCGAGGGAGAAACTTGCATTTGTACCAAGACAGCATAGTTTCCTTCTCCAAATGACATCTCCATTACCTTCTAAGTCTTGACATTAAAGAGCTTGACTCCTATCCTAAGCCTTGTACAGTCACTCCGAGCCTAATAGCATTAAAAACTGCTGTTTTACACTTTTTTAAAGTCAATTTTGTAACTATAAAACAGTAATCTGCTATAGCATGTCATTTATGAAAATCTGCTTATACCTTTCTCACACCCTCAAAGATGTCCTTCCTACTCTTCTTTCTGTCTCTTGTTTCCTTTTCCCCTTCTTTGTCTCTCCCCTTTCTCTTTCTCTGTCTCTCCATCTCTCCCTTCTTCCCCCCTCTCACATGTATGTATGTTAGAGAGAGAGAGTCTGTGAACCTTTGTCCTCTTTTCATTTCTTACTCCTGAACTACATTTCCCAACATATTTTTCACTGTCCTTCCCCATCCACTTTTGCACTGAAGGTCGGTCTTACCATGTTCTTCATAGATTTTCTCTGCTTCCTTATCCCTTGCAACAGATGTTTGCATGTAAGATGACTTCTTTATGATAGTCTTTTTAAGATGCTTTTATGGACACTGTGATACATAATATCCAGGAGTCCCATGAAATGAACTTTCTTATTTGCTTTTGGAATCATGATAAGAACTAACTGAGCTAACTTCTTTGTAGTCTAAGGAGGGAGGGCGTTTGAGGCATTCTTCCATTTAGCTTCAACTTTCTTCTGTCTTCTGGTTTAATTTACATTGAGAATGTTAAGATCAAAATGACTTCCTCTAGCAGGATCTCTCCTTGTTAGTCCCTGGACACAAGGGTCTTACATTTAGGCTATGACCAGCTAAGTTAGTTTTTATAAATGGCATAATTACTATGTGATTCTTTGCACCCTCTCTGCCCATTAATATCACTGGAAGAGGACCTGCACAGGACTAAGGGTCATTTTGTATTTTTCTTTGTTTCATTGGTTTCTATAGTTCAAGTTCATCACCAGTTGGCTGCTTAATGAAGATGACCTTCTCCTTGCTTAGCTAGACTAGGTAGAAAGTCTTTTGCCACATTGTACTTAAAAACTTTTCTAGTCTGCTAAAACTTACCAGAACTGGCACTCCGCTGACAGCCTTCAGGGACCCAAGGTCACCTTCTTGTCACAATAAGGCAATGGAGTAGGCCTTTCTATAGGATGAAAACACCACAGATTTATAATTTTTTTATTTGCATTATTTAGTAAAAATTACCTAAATGTTTCTGATAATAGTTTTGTTTTTAATGTACTCAGGTTAGGTCCCTTTGGAGAGTTAGGAATAGATAGCTCTTTTGCTTTTTGAGCTCCGTCCAGAGCTAGCCTCCTATTGGATACTTTCCTGCCTAGGTCATGATATTTTATCTCAGGGAAAAACAATTCTTCCTTTATCTAATAGGCTGCACTTCTAAAGGAAGGAATCAGACTGACGGAATTGAGCTGCATGTGCTTTCATCTTCTCTTCATTTTTCTTCTTTTACTCCTTCTTTCTTTACTTTTACATTTTAAAAAAAATTCTGATTGACCCTTTGAGGATTTTGTATGTGTGTACGGAAGATGGGTTATAGTAGAGTATCCTTAACATTCATATTTTCTTTTTTTCTCTTTCTCTCATCCCTATTTTTCTGCTGTGAAATCTTCCCAGTAGCAATAACTCACATTTGTACAGCATTTTAAGGTATGCAAAGTGCTTTGATTGTAGCTTCTTTATGAAATATATTGTGTATCACTTAGCATTTTAAGATTAGCACTTGCTTATGATGGATTTCCTGATTCCAAGTCTGACTTTTTTGCACTGTGTCCAGCTGCCTCTATAGTGACTGATTGTCTCCCAAAGTGTCCTTGTTCAGAGGCTCAATGTTGTCATTATTATCTAGTAACAATGATGTGGTCTCATAGTGGATTAAAATATAGAGAGTTACTGTAGTTTAACGTTACTCAGGTCTCATACAGATTCTGTGGCCCCAGCTTCCTGGGGATGGATGACCGAACAGTAACAACACTGTCGATATTTAGGTTATGGCTTTTGTTTCCCCTAGAGATTTTGCTACTTATTGGTGAGTGCGTCAACATATACTTTCATGATGATGTGGGAATACAGCCATTATCTCCTGTTCCTTCAAGCCATCTCCTTATTCCTCCTAGACTCTTTTTCCCTCATGCAAGCAGACAAGGTATTGTGACATTTTGAATTTTTTATTTTAAATACAAATGTTTTCCTTTTTGTCTATACTTTCAAAAGTATTATGCCTTCCAGAATAAATATTATTGTTATTAATAAATATTAGAAAGAAACTTGTTCCCTAAGTCTAGAACATTCTGCTTTCACCTAAAAGTTAAAGCTGTCCCCTTGAGGGAGGCTTACTTTGGAAATGGGAAGAATAACCAGAAGTACCTGTAATGTAAAACCAGTGAAGAAACATCAATAAGTCCTTTTTTTAATTAGGGGTTTTTTGTCCAAAAGCATTTATTTTTTCTACTTATCAAAACTCCCCAAGAAATGTTTTAAAAAGTCATACTCTTTAAGGTCTTTCAGTTCCTTGAAACATTCATGGCATCTGAGTTATCCCTCACCCAGATGCTGCTCCCTATAATCACATGAAATTTCTTTTTCATCTCCGAGCCCACAAATCCCCTCACTAATCTGAAGGTGGGGGGGGGGCAGAGCAAACTGATTTTTTAAAATATATTTTAAGACTTTTTAATTATTGGCTTTGTACTCCTGAAATTCCTCTTTTGCTGACCTAATATCTAGTTCACGCCTAACCTGCTATACTTTATAGTGATGGACTTTCTTTTCCATTTTTGAAAGATTGCTTTTCTTTGCAACAGCTTTTTACACTTAACTTGCTACCTAATCATGTTATTCCAGGGAGATCAGTACCAGACACTAGTAATTTTGATATCCTGTATGTATTTATCCTTAACTTCTGGCAAAATATTCCTGTGGTTCATTGCCTTTAAAAATTTACCTTTCTTTTCCAGAATTAAATACTTGTATAGTTCAGAAGCAAATACCCTGATCCACATTGTTTTGCAATAATATTATTAATGTATTACAAACATAAACTCAGCAAACCCTACCATAATATCATTTGACTGATTGTCCACTTATGAAATTATTCCTAACTAATCAAACCTCAAAACATTTTGTCTCATGATATATTTTTTGTAACCCCTTTATTAATGATTAGGTTGGGTATGCAATTGACCATATGCTGGATTTGTTTTTCTTCTTTCACTAGGATGTTGAATCTAATAGAGATGTAATTGGTATAATTTCTGGGCTGACCCACAGAAAGGATACATTTTCGTGGAGTAAAACCGGAAGTAGAGAATCTTTAGGGTATTATCACTAGAGACTTTAGAAGTCATGTTTTCACAGTTATATGACAAATACAGCAGAGGTTCCAAAAAGCAATTTTGCCCAGTACCTACTTTTAGAAAATTTTCTTTATCCTTATTAAATTTAGCCCAAAACTCTGATTTGGAGACTTATAGTTTAACCCTTACCTTCATATGCAAAGAATTTTTTCTAAGCTGAAATCATTCAATTCATTATCAACAGAAGCATCTGTTTGGTACATACTGTGCATGACAATGTCCCATGTTTTTGTAAGGAATCATGAAACAAATTGTAAGTTAGGGTTCAGTTCAGTCAAACATTTATGGTTATGGCTGAGCTAAGATAAATCAGATAAAAGAGGTGTTTTAAAATTTAGCTTATCCTTTCATAATTCAAAGAATAAAATAAGTATTGGAGAATAAAGTACATTTTAAAACACGTTTTATTTTATTTGAATTGGTTTTATTTTTATCCCAACAGGTTCATGAAGTGTACAAAATCTATTTGTTGTCCCTCTTTCTGGGATATTTACTACAGTTTGAAAATCCAGCTTTATTGGTATCTCCTTTATTAAGCTTAGTAGCTTCCTTAATGCTTGCTAAATGCCTACAGGTAATTATGGTCTATCTTTAGTCTGTGGTTATTGTTTTTTTACTTCACTTTTTTTTAACTGGTGAGCTGTTTATATTTGTTTTAACTGTTTTAACTAGTTCATGTATGTATTTGTTCAAAAATCTTGTTTACAGCTGAATGTGAAAAAAGGAACTCGTATAGCCAGAATGATGAAAGTGATGTATTTTTATTTAATATTTACACTAACAGTGATGCTGAATGTTGTAATGAAGGTAAGTGGTTCTCAAAAGTTAATAAAGATAAACTGAATGATAAAATATATTGGATATAATTATCCACTAAGAAAACAGCAAGATGACAGTGCTTTTAACATTATAATTTTCATTTGAACATTGAGCAGACCTAGTTGTATTGACAGACAGAAGAAGAGGACAGGTCTTGAAAGAGCCAGAACAGTTTATCTGTCATGGGGGCCATTATTGAAAATAACAAGACTTTTAAAGGAAGACTCTTTGTAGTGGAGGCATTTTATTTTCTAAGTTAACTGGGATTTCCTTCTAAAAAGTTGTTTTACTTCAACTTTGAGTCTTTTAAAAATACAGTTTTTTAACATATACTGTTTTATGTTTTTGTTGATTATATTTTTCACTTAAAATTTTCAGTTACTATTACCCAATCTAATCATAATGGAATGAATGCATTTCAGACAAAAGGGCTATCTATAGCTTTAAAAACAGTTGAGCTCATTGTTAACATGCATATCATATGCTTAATTATCATAATTTTGCCTTGTTATTCCTTTATGTTCATCCTTATTATATTAACATGTAAACATTTCTGATCATCTTTTCTCCCTTAGACATTTGTCCCACACAAAGAAAATGGGCACATGTTAAAATTCCTTGAGGCAAAATTTGGACTAAATATGACTAAGTAAGTTTGATCTTATTACTTTATCTAGAAAATAAAGAATAAGCTGTTCAAATTAGAAAGCTGTTATTTATAGAAGAATTAAGGAGATTTTTTTTCATCTTTAAAAAAAACTACATTTAGATCCTTACATAGAGAAGATGTAATTTTAAAAACCCCTATCACATTAGTGCTAGTTTTTCCCTTATTGTGAGACAGCAAAAGGATAGGACAAGTAGGGGAGGGGTTTAAAAGAATAAAGTGACACATTAACTTAAACATAATTTAGGGTCAATGTTAAAGGCATGACAGTTTTAAATAAAGATTGCTTAGGGTAAGGTGTTTCCTAAATGAACTGAGAATGCCATCTGAAAAGTTGGTTTGATCCTTGGGTGAAGAAATTTACTTTGTTGATTTTTATTTAAAACACTTAGAGGAGGAGCTTTTCTGCCAGAAGGAAGATCCTGTATCAGAAGCAATTTGAACTCTCCTATACTAGGTACATGATTCTGCATAAAATCTGACAAATGTAATGAACTCTCAGAATTCAAGTACATTGTAAGAGTGCCCCGTTTTTTAACCCTTTTGAGTTCTATTACCCTTTCTCCAGAACCATGAAGAAAATACTGGGTTGTTTCTTTCATAGAAAAGCATGTTTATGTACAAGTAATATCATGCAACAAACTGTTTTTCCATTGTAGTCAAATGTAAGTTACAACTATAATATTTGATAATACAAATTAAGATTCAACATGTAGGGGCGGGTAGGTGGAGCAGTGAATAGAGCACTAGCCCTGGAGTCAGGAGGACCTGAATTCAAATCTGGCCTCAGACACTTAACACTTACTAGCTGTGTGTCCTTGGGCAAGTCACTTAACCCCAACTGCCCTGCCCTCCCCCCTCCAAAGAGCAAAAAAAAAAAGATTCAACCTGTACTTCAAGGATCTGTGAACTTTGTAGGATACACCTTTCAGAGCTGCAGATCGTAACCCCTTTAAGAATTAGTGCTATATGCTGTAAGAATTGGTGCTATATGAGAACTGAGAATGTTTAGCTTAGAGGAGAGATGGAGAAGGAGAATGTGGTAGTTGTCTTCAAGTATTTGAAGGGCTTCCATGTGCAAGTGGGATTAGACTAGTTTTTCTTGATTCCAGAAGGTATCAGCCAGCGGTGGCTGTTGCAAAGAGGCAAATTGGTAAAGAAAAAACTAGCAATTAGAACTCTCCAAAAGTAGGCTGGGCTGCTTTGGGATGTAATTAGTTCCTCTTCATTAAAGGTCTTCAGACCAAGGCTGGATGACCACTTCTTGGTATATTGTAAGGGGAGATCTTGATTAAATATGGGTTTGACTAGATGAGTCTGTAAGGAGTCAAGAAGGCTGAGGATTGGGGCAGCTAGGTGTCACAGTGAATAGAGCACAAACTCTGAAATCAGGAGGACCTGAGTTCAAATCTGACCTCAGATACTTGACACTTAATTAGTTGTGAGACCTTGGGCAAGTCACTTAACCCCAGTTGCCTTCCTTTGCCCTTTCCAAAAAAAGAAAAAGATGAAGACTGAGGATAGAAAGGGCCCTTTTGAAAAATGCATGCTCAAACTGAAAAGTGCATGTTTATGTTAAAGTTCAGCCTTTCATTTCACTGTAAGCTTATTAAATACCATATTTTTCTGTGTAACATTTTAACCTTAAATTCCTGTTGTTTAAAAATATTATTATTATTTAACCTCAAATTTAAATCAGGAAATAGGTACTTTTTTGTAACATGAAACTTGAATTGTGTCCCATTGTGCCAGAAGATGTCCGTGGTCAGTGATTTCACTTGGTTAGAATATTATCTTAATGAAGCCAAAATGATAGGCATTATCTCCATCTGGGGAAGTTAGCTAAATACCCTTCAGTGAGTGATTGGATGATAAACACAGATTCAAATGTAACATAGATACTTTGCTTCTGGAAAAATAGCATCAGCACTTTATACAATTGTTGTGGTATTGCAAATATTCTTGAAGATCAGAGTTTTCAGTTTTTTAATTGATAGATAATTTGACATTCAGTATACATGAAAACCTGTGGATCCTTTTCATTGTCATGCTTTTTTTTTCTCTTACAGGAATTTTACAATGAATTGGCTTCTTTGTCAAGAATCCCTGCAAGCTCCGTCTCAGGATTTTTTTTTGCGATTGACACAGTCATCTTTATTGCCTTTCTATATTTTAGTTTTAATTATTTGCCTTTTTTCTGTGATACAAGTTATTTTTAGGAGAATCAAGTAAGTATCCAGGAGGTAATAGAGGGTAGGGAAAAGTGCATGGGTTCCGAAGACCTGAAGTTGAGTCCCAGCTATGTTACTTGCCTGTTGTCTGAACAGAGGCAGATCATTTAGCACTAATTTGAAGTTTCACTGTCCACATCTGTAAAATGGGAATAATCCTTACAGTCTTTACCTAAAAGGTTGTTAGAAATATCAAAAGAGAAAAATTTATGCAAAGCCCTTTGTAAATGTAAACATATGTATTTTTCAGCTCTCATTATCATTGTCTAAAATACTGTAATTTAATGTAAAGTTCCTATTTTGTAATATATTACATTTTCTAGTAAATAAGAATATTAAGTTCTTCCTTTAGTGCTTTGTAAGATTCTGTTATTTGTGAATAACCAGTGAAAATTGAAACTTAATCTTAAACAACCAAAAATCTGACATCTAACCAAATATAAACTCAGCATCTGAATGAGCAGTGAAACTTTGTGAGATAGATACAAATTATTTTCTAATTATTCAGATTTGAACTGACTCCACAACAAAAGTAACTGTCATTACTTCCATTTGCCATAGTAAAAATCAGATAATCTAATGTGAATTAGAGTAGAATTTATTTTCTTTTGAAATGGTAATATTTTGTTATTTATACTCAAGTTATTGGAAGAAATATTCCTATTCTCTTGAATAAACTTTTACAAAGGAAGTTCACTTATTAGTCAAGTATTTAGTTAATAGCAAAATGCTTATAACTTTTGAAGATCTGGTCACTTTTGTTCCTCTTGGTAGTGTAGGTGATGTAATAGTTAAATTGTCCCCTTGAGAACATTTTCATCATTTTATTTATTTATTTATTTATTTTTAGGGCAATTAGGGTTAAGTGACTTGCCCAAGATCACATCGTTTTATTTTTTAAAAGTCCTTTGCAGGTGTTTAGTTTTAAGGGCTTAATTTTATCCACGATACTATTAACTACCATTTATTTTAACATTCACTAATCAGTACTAACTGACCTGGGAAATATGAAAGGCTTTTCAAAAATTATATTTCCTGTATTGCTTTTCATTCTTGAATCATTTTGGCATCAGTTAATGCAGCTGGCATTCTCTGAAAATCATCTGAAAAGATTTGGAAGTCTACTCTCTGGATTATATAGCTAAGACTATTTGGCTATTTGGCTAACAGAAGGTATTTCTAGACTCCAAGAATCTTTGACATTTCATTTAACATTTGAGTTATGAGTTATAACCTGATTCACAGAGGGCAAAACCTTTTTGAACTTTTGGATATGAATTTGCAAAAAATAAAAATCCTATTTTATTTCCACAGTGGCAAACCCCTAAAAGAAATAGTTACTCTTGAAGATGGTCGAATTGGAGAAAGACCAGAAATAGTTTACCATGTAATTCACACTATTTTACTGGGTTCTCTTGCAATGGTGTTAGAAGGGTAAGTGTAAATTTATTTGTCTATGTATTTTTTTTTTTTGCTTTTTGGAGGGGAGAAGGCCTGGCAATTGGGGTTAAGTGACTTGCCCAAGGTCACATGGCTAGATTTGAACTCAGTTCCTCCTGACTCCAGGATTGGTGCTCTGTTCACTGTGCCACCTAGCCACCCCCTGTTCTGTGTATTTTTAAGATGAATTAATTTTCTCTTTTGACAAAAAGATAGTTTACAAAATGGCATATATAATTTTAATTAAATTTATATAAATTAAATAATTAAATCCACACAAACTTTTGTGATTTCCAAGAATCCATTCTGGACTGTTATCTAGCTTCATCAACATTTTGAAATTTAAAAGAGTACCCCTTCATTTTCATTTCCCTCATTTCCTTTGCAAATTATCACGTTTAATATTTAGATCAAACGTATTTTATAGTCTTCATTTGCATGATTATTTTTCTTGTATGTTCTCCTTATAGGTTTTCAGATATTAATGTCAAGCTAAATTTATGCCATCATTACTTAATTTGAATTTTTCAGGTGATCCTTGTCTTCTTGATGTATCTTCAGATCTTCATCAGTTTCTCATTTTTTCCTACCTCTACACAAATTTAGAATTCCTAATCATTTGCCATACCTCACAGAAAATCATTTAGCTTCACAAGAATGAAATGTCTACAGTAACAGCCACATTGTACGATGACTAATTTTCATAGACTTAGCTCTTCTCAGCAATGCAAGGATCTAAAACAACTCCAAAAGACTCATGATGGAAAATGCTATCTAATTCCAGAGAAAGAACTATGTGGTCTGAATGCAGATAAAAACATACTGTTTGCCCTCTCTTTTTTTTGTTGTTGTTTTTCTTTCTCATGGTTTCTCTCATTCATTCTAATTCTTATTTATAACATGACTAATGTGAAAATATGTTTAATAAGAATAAATATATAAAGCCTTTATTAGATTGGATGCCTTCTTCGGGAGAGGGAGAAGAAGAAGGGGGGAGAAAATTTTAAACTCAAAAGCTTATCGAAGTGAATGATGAAAACTAAAATTAAATAATTTAATTTAAAGAAAAAAAAGAATTAAATGTTCTCCATATGTATAGCACTGAGGATATAAATGTGGAAACATACATATTGCTCTAAAAAGAAAAAGCATCCAGTCACATAAAGGGGGTACATACACCAGTGGTTTCAAACTCAAATGGAAACAAATTCTTGTGGGTTACATATTGACTTAGAAAACCAGAAATTAACATGACCATGTTGCATTGTATTTTTATTTATTTTGTTAAACATTTCCCAATTACCTTTTAATCTGGTTCCAACTACACTTGGGGAGGTTTCAGGCTATGAGTTTGATACCTCTGATATACACAAATGATTATAATACAAGGTAGAATATATTAAGAACAAAAGAAAGGTTCAGAGAAAATGTGATAAGTTTAAAGGGAATTTCTTTTAGTCATGGGGATGAGGGAAGGCTCTGTAGAAGATCTGGAACCTGGTTTTAAGGGCAGAGGAGATTTTTAATGTGTAAAGATATGCATTCCATGTCTGAGGAATGTCCTGCTCAAATAAATACAGTTGTGAGAGGGCAAGATGATATTGGGAAATAGCAAGCAGTTCAGTTTGGCAGAGAGAGATCAGATAACTTATTTGTGGTCACATGAGTGATTCTATTCTTATTAGGCTTAAAAGTACTTAAATTTATTTTTATTGATTTTTAGTAATTTTATTCTTACTAACTGATTAAAATGATTTAAATATTTGTATCTTTCTAAAGTATACATATTAATAAGTAATGAAAAATTCATTACTCTAGTAAGAAAAGTATGTTTTATGATGATAATGATAATTTATATTATATAAGGTTCTCTTTTGATTCTAACAATTTAATGAGGTAAGTGCTCTTATTATCCCCAATTTACAGATAAGGAAACTGAATCTTACAGTGGTTAAAAACTTTGCCCAGGGTCACATAGCTAGCAAGAGGATAACTAAGGAGTTGAACCTGGGTTTTCATGACTTTGCAGCTGTCAAATTCAGAGTATCTAAATACCCTGAAAAACTCCTTATTAAAATGTCATTGGGGATTGTTTAACCAAGTAAATAAAAATACAGTATAACAGAGATAATGTTAATTTGTGGTTTTCTAAGTCAGCATTCAGCGTTTCTATTTGAGTTTAGCACCATTACAGTACATCACACTTTCTCTACATTAAAGAATTAAAGTATGCCCATTGTATTTTACAGATAGTACTTAGAATTATATCACTCAAAGCTTAATAGAGTATATATTTCTAAATATATCCCCCAGTCATAATTGCTAGCAAGTTCCTCAATGATTTCTAGGCATATCTTTAAAGCTGTTTATTCAGCTTGGTAAGTATTCCATAAAGAATTATTAGCATAAAAATATAACTCATTGGTATGTGATTTTTAATCTTGCACTGAGGAATTGGAGCTATATGGCAAGGTTGAGTCCCTGCTGCTTACCCTGCCCTTTCAGTGACATTTCTGCAGCCTTTTATATCTGATTTTCCTGGCATTCCTGCCTTTGTGTGAAGTCCATCTTCCTTAATATGTTACCAGATGAGCTTTCTAATTCCTCTTTTATTCCCACCTTTCATTTTTTTCTACTGCATAATTCCTTCTGTTGAGTCTTTAATCCTGATGGGGGGCAGAGTCAAGAGCTGCAGGAGAACTCTGCAGCTCCCCCCATAACCCCTCAAATACCTATAAAATATGACTCTAAACAAATTTTAGACCTCCAGAACCCACAAAATTACAGAAAAACACATCTCCTGCTAAAGGCAGCCTGGCAGGTGGATGGGAAGGGCTCATCATGGAGCGCTGGAAGCCGAAACCATCTGGGCCTGAAACCACGGCTTAGCCCCAGGGCAGCCAGGACAAGCTGCGGCTAGAGCACTCGGGAGAGTGGATCATGGTAGCTGTGGCAGTTTCCAAAATTATCGACCCATAAGAGCCAAGGACAAAAAAAAGGACAAGCTAAATTTGGGGGAGAGAAGTGGGTCCGGCCGCTGGCCACCAGCACGAGAAAGCAGTGGAAGCAGACCCTGCAGCCACCTCCACGTGGTAGCTTCAGAGCTCTCGGCCTGCAGATTGCAGGGGGGCCAAGCAGTCATTCAGAGGCTAAGTGCTCTTGCCTTAACCTGCCTGGATCAGGATCATGGTCTTGGGTGGTGGTCCTGAGGTGTGTGACCAGTGAGCCAAAGCTGGTGGGAGCTGCAGAGACGGTGGCCTCCTAATTGCTCTGGCAGATGTGAAAACCCCAGCGATTTGGGACAAATCTCTCCCCCCAGGAAGCAGAGATCTACTGTGTCTCAAAAATCAAGTTAATTGACTGGCAACATGAGCAGGCAAAGGAAGCAAAGAAAGCTCAGCAATCCAACTTTAGGTTCCTTTTTTGGGCACAAAAAGGATCAAAGCATGGAGCGGGAGGAAGACAACACAGAACTCCCGCACCAAAAGCTTCCAAGAAAAATGTAAACTGGTTACAAGCCATAGAGGGGCTTAAGAAGGATTTTGAAAATCAAGTAAGAGAAGTGGAGCAAAAATTGGGAAGAGAAATGAGAGCGATGCAAGAAAATCATGAAAAAAGAGTCAACAACCTGACTGAAGAAAATAACACCTTAAAAAATAGACTAACTCAAATGGCAAAAGAGGCCCAAAAAGCTGATGAGGAGAAGAATGCCTTAAAAAGCCATATTTATCAGATGGAAAAAAAATCTCAAAAGCTCA
>CM053580.1:469207249-469221493 GCA_028627135.1 Pseudochirops cupreus
TATATATATATATATATATGCAATTATTATTATTATTATTATTGACTACATCCAACTGGAACTTGAGATACACAGGCACTGCAGTTGGGAGATCCATTCTGCCCTACCAAAAAGTGACATAGGAGAGAATAGACTTGGGGAGGAGGGAAACACTGGGATGGCTGTTTTGGGGTGGTGGGCGGGGGAAAGACGGGGAGAAAATATGTAACTCAAAAAAAATTTAATAAAATAAATTTAAAAAAAATAAATAAAATGATCTGGAGAAGGAAATAGCAAACCATTCCAGTATTTTTGCCAAGAAAACCCCAAATTGGGTGGCAGTGAGTCAAACATGACTGAAACTGAAGAGGTGCTAAATGACCTGTGTAATATATTTTGTGGTGATTTTATAATTTTATAACATTGTTGTAACTTCAGTTTTGTGTTAAGTTGTAAAAGCCACATTGCTTCTCCCCCATCTGTAAAGCATTAACTGTTTCTCCCCTTCCCCCAGCTGTAAGGTATCTTTCCCTGCCCCAGCCTAGAGGTATTTCCTCTCAAACCATTAACTCTTCATTCAAGGTACTACCTCCTTTTGTCCTAGAAAACAAAACTCATCCACTTGCAAATCTGGATGGGTACATCTCATTTAATTTGACCTCAAATCTGACCACTGGTCAACCTTATGATGTATCAGGGCTAAAACCATACCTCTAAGCCCTGGCGCCCTGCTGTTTGTCCCCGTGTATTATGGGTAAAACACATGCACAGTTGATGTCAAGGGTACATGTCCCTTTAAGTATTGGCCACTCCCTGGTCCCTCCCTAACTCCACCTTTGTACACCTCATTAGCCTGATGAACTTATGATTGACAGTCTTAGGTCTTAAAAACTGTGTTTCACTTTCTGCTCTTTGCAATGGCCTTTTCTAGCAGGTGGCCTTTTTCTATCAGGTAGCTTTTTCTAGCAGGCCATCTCCCCGCTGCAGAGTGTCACACTTCCAAGCTTTCTCTGATTCCCCCTCCCCCCTTGCCCCTTGCCCCTTGCAAGCTTTTCCTAGCCAGGTTTCCTCACCCTACCTCTTTTTGTCCTGTGAATCAATAAACTTTTGTAAATCTGCCAAAGGACAGCTGAGCCTGTAATTCTTTTCAGACGCGAACCTAGAAAGGATTTCTCATTAGAAATCCCCCAAAACCTATCCCTCATCAAAACAACTGAACAAAAAAGATATTGAGAAAATTAGTTTTGACCTCACAGACTCCCTAAAAGTATCTTTGGAGATCACTAGGGGTACACTTCAAGATCTACTGTTAGAGATGTTAGGGACCCTTGAGGTTTGTGAGAAGAGGATAAGATCAGTTCAGAGCAGATCTGTGTAGGATAGACTTTCAAAGGGAGAGACTGGCTTTAGGGAAGTGTACCTAAAAGACTATTTTCAGAAAACTCATACAAGGTGAGCACTCACAAGTGGTCATAAAAAGCAATACAAGGACAGTCTCAAGGTCTCTTTAAAGAACTTTGGAATTGATTTTGTGACTTGGGAGGCACCAGCTCTGAGATCCAACCAGCATTAAAGAGATTTGCAAAATTATGTAAAACAATGGCACTCTTCTCATTGTTTTGCTTTGTAACATATAGAAAATAGATTATTTATGTTAGCATGCAATGGGTATATTTTTATTATTTTAAAATCCATTAATTTTTTACATTATAAGTTTTAATGTCTAACATAAATTTTGATAGATATAATCCACATAAACAAAAGCTCACTGAGGTCCTCATTAATTTTGAAGAATGTAAAAGGATTCTAAGACCAAAATGTTTGAGAGCCTAGAGGATAAAAACCTGATATTTAAGGCCCTTTCCAATCTGACTCGAAAAGACATTTCCAGGTTTACTTCACACCAGATCCCTTCATATATTCCATATTCCAACCCCATACTAGAATACTAACTATTTAGGGTGGCTAGGTGGCGCAGTGAATAGAGCACCGAGAGCACCGTCTCTCAAGTCAGGAGGACCTGAGTTCAAATCCAGCCTCAGACACATAACACAAAAAAAGTAGCTGTGTGACCTTGGGCAAGTCACTTAACCACAATTGCCCTCCAAAAAGCAAAAAATTAAATATTTTATCTGATTGAAGTTCAGTTGAAGGTATCTCAGGGTCTGCCATAGCAGGTGTTAATGGGAAACCTAACACAGGTAAGCTGCTATCATAATTTTCCCTTTTCAAAAATGTTTATTGATGCATTTTTAAACAACACAGCTATTTCCCAATATATCCCTCTTCATAAGGAAAAATGTAAGTAAGACAATTAAACAATCTTGATTGACAAAGCAAGTACATCTAGTAGTGGGCAACATTCTGTTAAGTAAATGCTTTTGAGAGGAGAGGTATGTCTTTCATCCCTTGTTTTCCATATCTGATGTTGGTCAGTGTAATTAATTTGAGTTGGCTTCCTCTAAGTGTTATTTTCATTTACATTTTTGTAATCATCATACATCTTATGTTCATAATTCTACTTTGTTTGCTCTGTATCAGTTAATACAAATCCTCCTATAGGCTCACTCTCCTACCTTCCAGTGATCCTGGTGGGCTGGTCTTCAGAGGATACTGACTACTTCTCTCTACAGGATTCTAGAAGTCATCCTGAGAGATTTAGAGTATTGCTAATCTTGTTGCTGATGAACCCCCACCAGTGGGGGCTCTTCAACACTGACCGATGAAATTGTTTCCCCGATATTAATCAACCAATTAAAATCAATTAACTTTTACAAAGGAATATTTGCTGAAAATGTCTGAAGTACAACATCTCCAAAAGTCTGGAATATACTCTCTCTTAAAGACCAAGGGAAAATGGGTTCAAGTTTAGAGAGCACATCTGAAAAAGGAATAACTCACAGCACCAGTTTGTATGGAAATCCTCTTTTCTCTTCCTGAAATCCTTTGAAATTCCCTTGGAGGTTAGTTTTTTTGCTGGAATTCAAAGCTTGGAGTCCCTGTAGAGTCTTGAAGTTGCCTTTCCTTAGTATGTCTAGTTTATCCTCAGAACACTGCATCTTTTGGGACACTGTTACTATCATCAATGCAAAGTCCAATCCAAATCATTTGATGACCCTTCAAAGGTAAAAGTTTTCTCCTGGTCAAGGAAAGGGAGAAGACAGAGACTCTCTCTTCCTCCCAATTCCTCCCTGCCCATGTGAAGTAATTCCTTCTAAAGGAATAGATGAATTCCTCCACCACTAGGATGACCTACTATTGAAATACAAGATTCCAGCCTTGTTTGTTGATTTATGTGAGCCCCACAGGGAGTGAGTGATTCTCTGCAACCAATTCCAATACTCTCCATGGGTACAACATGTTATTTCATTTAATGGCTTGACCACCCCCACAAAATGCTGCCAACTCTGTCCTCCCCTCTCATCATAGGCCCCCAAGTTTCACAGGGGCTACTTTTTCTTCCTTCTCTGTACCCTGTTCCCCAAACTCCAATCTTGGTAGCAGTGAGACATGACAGTTAAGTTATGGGCTTTTATCTTATTTCTCAGGGCAGTTACTATCACCATTTGACCTCTTGCCCCAAAGTGCCCCAAATATGCCACCTATTTGTCAGCTTGTAGCTTTCAGCGTTTAAACCCTTATTGAAAATAGACATTCTGTAGATGCCAAAATCCATCTCCAGCAAATTGGTCTTCCCTCCCTTCTCCTCTGCTTGGCCTAGAGCAAAAGGCTCATCCTTTCCAGGGTTGTGAGGGGACCTTGCCAATTCTAGGAAGGAGGTCTGCATCATCACAGCTTCCCTTTCTTCTTCAATCTAGCCGTCAGTCAATTAACCAATTATTAAATGCCATACATGTGCCAGGTACTGCTCTGCAAGTACTGGGGATACAAAGATAAAAACCAAATAGTCCCTGTCCTCAAGGAGATTACAGTCTACTTGATAAATACAACATATAAGCAAATACAGCATAATAGAGGAGAGCAGATCAGGAAAGGCCTCAAGTAGAACGTGGTCCTTGAAGGGAACTAAGGATTCTGAGAAGGGGCAGAATTGCAGGCATAAAATGAACAGAACAAGAATTCTTCCCCTCCCCTCTTCGTGCCTATCCTCAGTAGCGGTAAAGCAGTCAGGGACAATGAGAGAAAAGTCTGAAGTCACATCCTTTCCATTTCCATACTTCAAGGCCTCTCCCCTTGCTCACCCAATGTTGCCCCACTCTTTTCCCACACCCATTCTCTTCTTTTTCAGCTCTTTGAGATTACTGCTGAGTAATCTTGTTGGGTTCAGTTTTTTTAATGCATTTTTAGAGATACTTTTTGTTCTTCCATCATCCACATTTGCCAATATACCTCTCCCTCCCAGAGTTCCTTCTCTTATGAGGAAGAAAAAACCCCAGAAAAGATAATCAGTCTAACAAAACAAATCAACATATCCTGAAAGGCTGACTTTCTTTACAATGCTCCACATCCATATTCCACCCTTACCCCAAAGAATTTCACTTGCTGGGTTGAATTTTAGTGAATCTAGTCCTAACCAGAGAGGCAGTTGTGCCTGGATTAAGACCTGCCTCTGATCTATCCTGGAGGTGTGCCTTGGGCCAGGTCACATAACTTCTCAATTCCTCAGGTGCCTCCCTAAGGCACTTTAGAGCAAGTGCCAAGCTGCCTTGGGTACTGAAGACATAACAGGCCTGGGAGGGGTGGATTACTAATCAAATACCCCCTTAACCCTTCTCCCATTTACTTTTAACATTATATTACTAGGTTTAGGGAATTAATCCCCATTAGTATTAACTTTCTAATAGGTTGTTTACTCATAAATACATTTTATAAAGCCTTTGATGCATCTTTGATCCAAACTCTGTAAACTCAGCTAAATAAAAGCAAATTTGTTTCTCCTCATCTAATGGCTTGAAATTTTTCATTCCTTTAAAACTGCTTAAGGACTTTTTGCACCTAGTTTATACTTTTGGTTAGGTTATTGATTAACCTTTAACTGATTCTGTACCCCAGTCATAGAGGCATTCTCACTTGATAAGGTGTCACGCCATATTGCATCTTGTTTGTTACATTAATTGGAGTGAGACACTATATGGAAATTAGGCCAATTGATAACCCTACAATGGCCTCTACTTAAGCAAGTGAAAGGAAGAGCCAATTTATTAGGTAAACTTCACTGCTGTTTTAAGAAACTGCCAAGGCCACCCCAACCTTCAGCAACCACCACCCTGATTAGTCAGCAGCCATCTACACAGAGAAAACACCCTCCATCAGCAAAAAGATTGTAACTTGCTGAAGGCCCAAATGATGGCTAGCATCTTTAGCAATAAAATATTTTTTAATTATGGCATATACATTGTCTTTTAAATAATACTATTGCACACTTAATGGAATACAGTGAAGTGTGAATATTGACTTTCAGATGCACTGGGAATCCAAAAAAACGGTGTGATTGACTTTATTATGATGTTTGCTTTATTGTAGTAGTCTGGAACCAAACCTGCAATAATATCTCTGAGGTATGCTTGTGTAATACCATGGACAGGATAGTAACATAAACCTCATTCCACAAAGGTTTAATAACCATAAGAACTCAAAAGAACTTTAAGTAATTGTGATAATATTAAATTCTGACCATACCAAGTGGTTTTTAAAAAAAAGTTCCTCTCAATGGGCTAAAAAAAATACTTTCAAGATGATATATTCATTTCATATGTTTCATTGTTTTTGTTTTCTAAAGTTTCTTTTTGCATACAAAGAAAAGTAACTTAATAAAGTTACATTTTTATAGAAAAAAAGGGTGGACTGATTTGAAATCATAGAATATTTTCTCTTATTAGAGGAGAACTATAGGTATGAAATGTCACATAGGCTGTCAGACTCTTTCCCTTTGTCAGTTGATTTTGTCTGTTTTTCTTGGTTACAAAGGAGAATTCAGTGTTGGGGAGGATATATTTTTAAAATGTCTGTGGTGTAAAAAACAACCAAAAAAACTCCATCAGTATAATTTTTTTTTAATCATAGGATTGTACTTAAGGTACAATTAACATTTATTGAATAACTACTGTATGACACTATACTAAGTTCTGATCTCATGAAACCATGGCAACATTATGGGTAGAATACATTTATAATATGTTGGTAAGCATTGTTATAGTCAGCTGGGACATTTTGCTCCATGTTGCATTATAAACCATAATATCCCCACCATAAAAATGCATGTGTATATGTTCTTTATGGAGATGAACAATTAAGCCTTTGTAGAAAGAACATCAGATTAAAATTTAGAAGTTAATGGGAGTAAGCTAAAGTCAAACACTAGCACCTAGGAACAAGAAAGAACACAGCAGGGCTGTTATCATTCTTCATCCCTCAACACTGAGGTGAGGTGCTATCTTATGAATGATCATGGCACTCTGGAAGCCAGGGCATGACAAATGCTCCACCTAGAGGAATTATACTTTATTTCTAACAAAAACAAAAGCTTTGTGTTAGATGTCTACACATCGAACCTTAGCTTGTAGTGGACAGTAGTGATACTGCGCCCAAGTGCTGCCCATGGTGCTGAAATAGTGCCCGGTTGCCCTTCTCCCTCCTCCCCAGAAGCCAAAGACAGAAATAAAGGTTCAATGTATTCCCAAATATTCATGGTGGCCCTCTTTGTGGCAGCAAAGGACCGCAAACAAAGTATATGCTCATCATCCGCTGAAAGAAATATGACAGATAGATGTGATGGAATATTATTGAATAATAAGAAATATGAAGAATTTGGAGAAATGGGGAGGATTGCAGGAACTGACACAGAGAGAAAAGAACAAAAAGAACAATATGAACAATAACCACAACAATGTAAATGAAAAAATTACAAAAAAGAAGTTAGATCCTGAATCCTTGAAAAACCAATAGAGTTTCTAGAGAAGAGATAAGCAACCAAAAATTAATCAATAAGCACTTATTAAGCACTTACTGTGTACCAAATGCTGGGGCAAAAAGAAGGCAAAACCAATCTCTGCCTTTAAGGAATACATCCTTTGGTAGAGGAGACAACACGTAAATAATAATAGAAAATCTATATAGAGTAGATAGAAGGTAACCTTAGAAATAATACAACATATCTCCTCCTTCACCACAACAAAGCTGGGGACCAGCTAGAACAGAATATTATATGTTGTCGTATATAGTGGTTATATCGGATGTTTTTCTTTTGTCTTTTATCATTATCATATGGAGGCATTTAAATGAAACATGGAACTTGAAATGACTGTGAAATAAAGGCCAACAGCATGAGTAATTTTTTTTGAAATGACAAGTAGATTGCCTAGATCTTACCCATCCTTTTTATGTTGTCGTTGAGTCGTTTTCCAGTTATGTTCAACCCTTTGTGAATCCATTTGGGGTTTTCTTAAAGATACTGGGGTGGTTTGCCATTTCCTTCTCCAGGTCATTTTGCAGATGAGGAAACTGAGGCAAACAGAGTTAAGTTACTTACTTAAGTTACACGTAGTAAGTGTCTAAAATAGCTAAAGTCATATTTGAACTTAGGAAGATGAGTCTTCCTGGCTCCAGGCCCAGCAGCTATTGACAGAGTACTAGGCCTAGGGTTATAAACACCTGAATTCAAATCCAGCCTCAGATACTTACTAGCTGTGTGGTCCTAGGCAAGTCGCGATCTCTGTTTGCCTCAGTTTCTTCTGCTACAAAATGGGGATAAAAATAGCACCTACCTCACAGGACTATTGTGAAGATCAAATGAATTAAGATTTGTAAAAGTGCTTGGGACAGCTAGGTGGTACAGTGGATAGAGACCTAGCCCAGAAGTTAAAAGGACCTGAGTTCAGCTCCATTCTCAGACATTTTACTGTGTTACCCTGGGTAAGTGACTTATGCCATTGCCTCCGCCCAAAGAGTACTTGGGCAGCTAGATGGTGAAGTAAATGGAGTGTGGGCCCTGGAGGCAGTAAGTCCCTGAGTTCAAATCTGGACACAAGATACTTATTAGTTATGTGATCCCGGGCACATCACTTACCCCTGTTTGTCTCAATTTCCTCATCTGTGAAATGAACTGGAGAAGGAAATGACGAACCAGTCCAATTCTTTGCCAAGAAACCCCAGATGGGGTCACAAAGATTTGGACACAACTGAACAACAACAACCACAAAAAGTGCTTAGTACATGATAGGTGCTATACAGGTACACCTTCCCTTACTCTGCTGCAAAGCATTACCAATGTCCCAGAAAAACCATAGTCTTGGAGCTAGGAAGCCCTTTTAGGCCATTTTGTACAATCCTTCCATTTTATGGATGAGGAAACTGAGGTTAATTAACTTTCTCAAGGTCACACAAATACTAAATCAAAGATGAGTTTTTGGGGTGGGTGGGGTGGCTAGGTGGCACAGTGAATAGAGCATCGGCCCTGGAGTCAGGAGGACCTGAGTTCAAATCTGGTCTCAGACACTTAACATAAAAACTAGCATTGTGACCTCGGGCAAGTCACTTAACCCCAACTGCCCCCCAAAAAGTAAAAAAAAAGAGAGAAAGATTCAAAGTCAGACCCTATGATTCTGTGGTCAGTGCTTTTTCCACTGTACCACACTGCTCCTTGCTGACTTAAATGGGTTTTATTGTCTGTGGTAGACCAAGGCAAAACTATATAAAACATAGATTAGAACTTCTTTTGACTTAAATTTAGCTTCTAGATTTCTCCCACTATCATTTCAGAAATCTTCACCTTATTTAACAACACAGTAAACTGTGGATTTATCCTTTGGCTGATTCTGAGAGGGTCTAGATAAGATCCAGAAGCCAGGTTGCTCCTAGCTGCCACAGAAATCTAAGGGAGTCAAATACTAGCCAAGGGGTGGGCTCCTTCCTTATCCTTAGTTATTTGCGCTTCTTCAGGGCTTATATGAAAATAGAATGGATAATTTCTATTTCAATCATGTCAAAGAAATCCTAGTACAATGAGTGAAAAGAATAAAACAAGAGTCTTGATCCTTTTGTCCATATTCAAAAGGAATATTATGTTTGGGTTTTCCCATGTTAAAGTATAAGACCAGGAAATTTTACTTTTTTGTTACTGATGTTGTTCAGTCATTTCAGTCATTTTTGACTCTTTGTGACCCCATTTAGGCTTTTCTTGGCAGAAATACTAGAGTGATTTACCATTTCCTTCTCCAGTTCATTTTATTTTGTTTTCAGAATTTATTTATTTATTTTTCATTTTCAACATTTATTTCTACAAGATTTTGAGTTCCAAATTTTCTCCCCATCTCTCTCCTACCCCACATCCCAAGATGGCAAACATACTGATTACCCCTTCCCTCAGTCTGCCCTCTCTTATATCCTCCTTATCTCCCCCCCTTACTCCCTTACTTTTTTATAGGGCACAATGGATTTCTATACCCTATTGCCTGTATATCTTACTTCCCAGTTGCATGTAAAAACAGTTTTTAACATTTGATTTTAAAACTTTGAGTTCTAGATTCTCTCTCATCTTCCAGAACTCCTCACCCACCCTCACTGAGAAGACAAGCAATTCAATATAGGTTATACATGTGTAGTTGTACAAAACATTTCCATAGTAGTCATATTGTGAAAGACTAACTATATTTCCCTCCGTTCTATCCTGCCCTCCATTCTATTTTCTCCTTTGATGCTGTCTTTTCAAAAGTGTTTGTTTCTGACTACCCCCTCCCCCCAATCTATTCTCCCTTCTATCATCCCCCCTCTTATCCCCTTCCCCCCTACTTTCCTGTAGGGTAAGATACCCAATTGAGTGTGTATGTTATTCCCTCCTTAAGCCAAATCCAATGAGAGTAAGGTTGACTCATTCCCTTTCACCTCCCTGCTGTTCCCCTCCATTGTAATAGCTTTCTCTTGCTTCTTTTATGTGAGGTAATTTACCCTAGTCTATCTCTCCCTTTCTCCTTCTCCCAATATATTCTTCTCTCATATCTTAATTTTATTTTTTAAATAACAAACCTTCATATTCAACTCTCCCTGTGCCCTCTGTTTATGTATACATATATACACATACACTTATATGTACATACCTATAAATACAAACATACATATAAACATACATACATACATATATGTGTGTGTGTGTATATATATATCTATATATCTATATCTATATATAGATATATAGATATATAGATATATAGATATAGATATATTCCCAACTATTCTAATACTGAGAAGTCTCATGAGTTATAAATATTGTCTTTCCATGTAGGAGTGTAAACAGTTCAACTTTAATAAGTTCCTTATGATTTCTCTCTCCTGTTTACTTTTTCAGGCTTCTCTTGATTCTTGTATTTGAAAGTCAAATTTTCTGTTCAGTTGTGGTCTTTTCATCAAGAATGCTTGGAAGTCCTCTATTTTATTGAATATTCACTTTTTCCCCTGAAGTATTATACTCAGTTTTGTTGAGTAGTTGATTGTTGGTTTTAATCCTAGCTCATTTGACCTCTGGAATATCATATTCCAAGCCCTTTGATCCTTTAATGTAGAAGCTGCTAGATCTTGTGTTATCCTGATTGTATTTCCATAATACTCAAACTATTTCTTCCTGATTTCTTGTAATATTTTCTCCTTGATCTGGGAACTTTGGAATTTGGCTATAATACTCTTAGGAGTTTTCTTTTTGGGATCTTTTTCAAGAGGCAATAGGTGGATTCTTTCAATTTCTATTTTACCCTCTGGTTCTAGAATATCAGGGCAGTTTTCCTCGATAATTTCTTGAAAGATGATGTCTAGGGGTGTCTAGATGATGCAGTGAATAGAGTACTGGCCCTAAAGACAGGCTGAACCTGAGTTCAAATCTGGCCTCAGACATTTAATATACTAGCTGTGTCACCTTGGGCAAGTCACTTAACCCCAATTACCCTGCCATCCCCCCTCCAAAAAGCAAAAAGAAAGAAAGAAAGAAAGAAAGAAAGAAAAGAAAGAAAAAAAGGAAGAAAAGAAAGAAAGAAAAAAAGAAAGAAAGATGATGTCTAGGCTCTTTTTTTGATCATGGCTTTCAGGTAGTCAAATAATTTTTAAATTTATCTCTCCTGGATCTATTTTCCAGGTCAGTGGTTTTTTCAATGAGATAGTTCACATTGTCTTCTTATTTTTTCATTCTTCTGGATCTGTTTTATAATATCTTGATTTCTCATAAAGTCATTAGCTTCCATTTGTTCCATTCTAATTTTGAAGGAATTATTTTCTTCAATGAGCTTTTGAATTTCCTTTTCCATCTAATTTTTAAGTCATTCTTCTCCTCATTGGCTTTCTGGACCTCTTTTGCCATTTGAGTTAGTCTATTTTTTAAGGTGTTATTTTCTTCAGTATTTTTTTGGGTTTCCTTTAGCAAGCTGTTGACTCATTTTTCATGATTTTCTTGCATCACCCTCATTTCTCTTCCCAATTTTCCCTCTACTTTTCTTGATTTTCAAACTCCTTTTTGAGCTCCTCCATGGTCTGTAACCAATTCATATTTTTCTTGGAGGCTTTTAATGCAAGAGTTTTGACTTTATCGTCTTCTTCTGGTTCTGTTTTGATCTTCTTTGTCACCAAAGAAGGATTCTATAGTTTGATTTCTTTTCCTCTTTTTGCTCATTTTCCCAGTCAATTACTTGTTTTTTGAGCTCTTTGTTATGGTAGAACTCTATTTTCAGAGTAGAAAATGCTCTGTCTCAAATTTCTGGGGTTTTGTGTAGCTGTTTTCAGAGCTACTTCTAGGCACCTGTCTCAGAACTGTGAGGAGGACTCCCTTTTCCACAGCCACCACAAGCTCTGCCATACCAGTGCTTCTCTTCACACCAGGACCACCACACTGGGCAAAGAGTAGATCCAGATCCAAGCAGGGCAAAGCAAGAGAATCCTACCTCAGCACCAGCAAAGAGATTCTTGCAATTGCCCTCTGATTAGCCATTTGGTCCCCCCACCATCTGTGGGCATGGAGTTCTGGAAGCAGCAGCAGCTGCTGCTGCAGTTGTTACAGCTGCTGAAGCAACTGCCAACACCTCTGCCATGCCAAGGGCAGGGGCTGGACTGCACTCTTCTCTTACCCAGGTCCAACGGAGTTTCTTTACTGACCTTTTATTTTATCTTTGGTGTTTGTGAGTTATGCAGTCTAGAAACTGCCACCGCTGCTGGTGATTCAGTCTCTTGAGGTCTGCTCCAGCCTGATTTGTGTCAGTGTGGCCTTCGTGGGACTGTGCTCCCCTCCCAGCCAGGTGCAATAGACCCTTCCTGTTGGCCTGGCAGGCTGTCTTTAGTGGGAGATTTATTTCATTGTCATTTTGTGGGTTCTGTAGCTCTAAAATTTGTTTAGAGTCATTTTTTTACAGGAATTGGAGGTAAGTGGGAGAATCAAGAAATTCCTGCTTTTGCTCTGCCACCTTGGCTCCACCCCCTCCAGCTAATTTTACAGATAAGGAAACTGAGGCAAAGAGGGTTAAATTAATCACCCAGAATCACACAGCCAATAAATGTCTGAAGTCAGATTTGAACTCAGGAAGATGAGCTGTCCAATTTTTCTTTAATGTTTTACTAATTAAAGAAAAAAAGTGTCATTCAGTGAAAGACCTGATTGACATTTTGCTCTCTAGGTATCCAGCTGGCAGAGTAGATATTATTAGAGAATGTGACTAGTCTTCATCATTGCAGCTCTTCATCCTGTTTACACTAGAAATGTAGAAATGGAGGCCCCTAGATGATGCAGTAACAAGAAAAAATTATCTGTAACTGGACAGATGAATGGTTATAAAGAAAGAGTTTGTGAGGTCAGTGAGATGAAACTTGGGAGACTTAGCTCTGACTCTACCTTGGTGGGCAGCAGGTGCTTGCTGATTTTGCTAGGTAAGAAAGTGACTTCATTAAATCATTATTCATTAATTCACTCAACAAGTACTTTTCCTGTCTGGTTGGCCTCCTGGATTTCACAATCTTGAGAAATTCATCACTCTGCAAAATGAAATCAGCTCTGAAACTCACAATTCCTCACGTCATTTTCTTCCTTGAGCTGAAGGACTTCATTGTGTCCATGTCTGGCTAACCTCTTCCTCTACCCCTTTTTTAGCTTCTTTTTATGTGTTCTATCCCCTATTAGAGTGTGAGCACCTTGAGGCCAAGAACTGTCTTATACTTTTCTTTGTGTCCCTAGAGCTTAGCACTGTGCCTGGCACATAGTAGGTGCTTTATAAAAAATGTTTACTATTATTGGGTATCTACCGTGTCAGTAAAAACGCTGTAGCTTATGTATAAGGCTACAGAGATAGACACAGGATGCAAGGTTCCCTTGCCTTAGGGGCTTACAATTTACTCGTAAGGATAAGGCATGAACACAAATAGCACTTACTGTTTTCTTTTACAGCTAAATGTCATATAATTGGTATCAACGTGTTGTAGGAATTCAGAGAAAGGAGAGATCATTTGATGGGTTCAAATCCAATTTACAGTAACGTCACTATGTATACTCGTAAGAAATGAGGGTAAAATAAGTAAAAAGGAAGCATTGTTTATGAACTGGCTGGCTCCCTAAACTGCAGAGGGGACATGAGCAGACACACCTGTAATTTTATCTTTTATAAGTTCTTTTTCTCCTCTATTTTTCAGAGAGGGGAGATGCCCCACTATCCAGTGATTAGTAATATGAATATGACACTAATTAATTTCGATCCAAAATTCTTAGGAGTCAAAAGGCATTTTGATTTGTTGGGCAGTCTGAGGAAATGAAGCAGTGTAACTTAGATCACCCAGGTACATGATTCCCAGATCACTATGATGAAATAATTTTGGAATTATGTATTAACTTCCCCAGTGGTATTTTTTTTTAGTATTTCTGTTATTTTATTTTATTTTTTAAAATTGATTTGTTTATTTACTTTTAGTTTACAAGATTCAGTTCCAGAATCCCTTCAGTTTCAAATTTTCTCCCCTCCTTCTCCACCCTCCTCCCCCTGCTCCCATGGCGGCATGCAATCAAGTACCGGATCTGCAAATACTTTCACACTGGACATTAGTCTGGTTGTATAGAAGGGTTGTAACTGAAGGCATGAACACTGGGAAAAAAGAAACAAATCCAAACATGGAAAAGAACGAGAGCATGTGGATTGCTTCAGTCTCCATTTAAACTCTGGTCTTTCTAGATCTTTCTCTGAATGTAGGTATCTCCTTTCATCCTGAGACTTGTAGAGTTGTCTTATAGCTGTGCGTTGCTGAGAAGAGTCCAGTTTATCAAGATTGGTCACACATACGATGTGTCTGTGATTA
>CM053580.1:469221593-469236605 GCA_028627135.1 Pseudochirops cupreus
AGCCCCTCCCTCATCGCTTGTGAAAGCAAGCAATATGATACCCATTATATATGTGAAGTCATACATAGTTCTATAGTGGACTGTTTTTAATTGGCAATCTTTAAGTATTTTCAGATATAAGATAACAGGATTTAGAGCTAGAAAGGACCTTAGATGGGGCAGCTAAGTGGCCCGGAGAATAGAGTACTGGCCTGTGGAGTCAGAAGGACCTGAGTTCAAATTTGACCTCAGATACTTAACATTTACTAGCTGTGACCTTGGACAAGTCACTTAACCCCAATTCTCATGAGTTCCCTCAAAAAAAAGGACCTTAGAAATCACCGAGTCCCACATCCTCATTTCATAGCTGAGAATACTGAGGCCTAGAAAAATGAATTGACTTTCTCAAAGTCTAAAAGGTTGTTAAGAACAGAATCAGGATTTGAACCCAAGAGTTCTGATGCCAAATACAATGTTCTTTTCATTACACTATGATGTCTCTTTCACACTTGGATTATTTCTTTTCCTAATGTTTAAGTGAACAAAAACTCTAATTTCAATTTGGTGATTGATGGCTGGGTTGGGTGTCATAGTATTGTCAGTGTTAGGAGAGAGTAACTATTAGTCCCAGGTCCAATTTCATCTAGTGTAATTGCAAAAACAAAATATGGCTTTAAAAATTCTTCTGACAATATCCTGAAATGCCATAAGATGGCAATGTTAGTTATTCCATTAAAAAATAAATCTTTCTTCCTATAGAAGTGCCCCAGTTTCCAGAGTATTTCTACTCTAAGGTTTTTCATCTGTGAAAAATGAGGAAAAGAAAGATGTCAAACCCAACAAGACATCTAAGCTTTAGATAGAATTTTTAAAAATTTGTAACAAATTATATGTTTTTCTTCCATTTCCCTTGAAGAAAATCAGTATTTGTAGGTTAGCCTTCATTGTCCTTTTATTCCTCTCTTTTTCCTTCTTTCTGCCATCTCTCTGAACGGGCTGTTCCAGAAAACTGAAGTATATTTGTAAATTTTTAATTTGTTTTATTTAATGAATAGATTTGTTTTCTGCTTTTAAATTATTTTTTTAAAAAAGGACAGGTATAATTTTACTTTTTCTTTTTAAAAAAAATGTTAAGGGGCAGCTAGGTGGCACGGTGAATACAGCACTGGCCCTGGAGTCAGGAGGACCTGAGTTCAAATTTGACCTCAGACACTTGACACTTACTAGCTGTGTGACCTTGGGCAAGTCAATTACCCTTAACTGCCTTGCCTTCCCTCCTCCAAAAGAAATAAAATAAATGTTAAAAATATAAAGTATTTCTTTTCTTTTGTGGCTTTTCACTGATTTTTTCCCCCCATTGCTTAGAACTCTTTACAAAGAAGGTTCTTACTCTAGGTTTCTTACACTGTTCATTATGGCCTTTTTAGTCTCCTATGCCATGTGGAGTTAATGGGGAAAGTCTAAGTTTTGTAAGGGAGGAATCTATCACATTATCAGAAGAATGTGAAACCTGGGAAGATAAACAGAAAGCATCTTTAATTTTCATGAAGGAGGAAGAAAACATGATCAGGCACTGTCTTCCACCAATTTTAAATAATGCCTCTAATACGAAGAGCAAGTGCAAATACAGTGTCTTCCAAAAGTCTTGGTGCAGTTTTGTTTTTCTGCACCCACTCTCTAACCTACAAACAGATATGTCTTTGTGTGTGTGTCGTCCAGTCATTTCAGTCATGTCAGCTTGCCCCAGGGTGCCCAGGTGGGTGATTCCCACTTCACTGTGGATATGTGTCTCCCCTCTCTAGTTAGGTCAGAAAAGGAAAGGTATGGCAGGGAGCTCTTGTGAGATAACTTAGCTCTGGGAAACTTCAGTTAGGGAACATCTTACTGAGTTTAGTAACATTCTGTCTGGGGTATTTGGGGGTGTTCAGGGAGGACTAGCACCTCTGGTATGAAGACTTGCCAAGCCCTCTGCTTATCATCCACCTTTAGTATCCACTTTCACCCAACTCTCACTTGTGGCTCCAAGGAGCTGTAGCATTTTGAAGCAGCCACACCCCCATAAAGCATCTTGGCAAATGGCCTAAACCAGGCTGAGGGTAATGGACAGGCCTCAGACCCATTGGTGTTAGATGGATGTTTACCTCAAGCATATAAAGATGTTCTCTGGCAGGATATGCAGATGAGAACAATTTGCTCCAATGGCCATGAAGAAGGCTGAAGCAGGCATTGTGGAGAGCTTGGTCAGACACTGAAGATGCCAAGGTCAACCACTATGTCCTGGACCAGAACCATCACCAATCATCTTGACTTTTGTCCTGCCACTGGACTTTGATGACTCTCTGCCTCACTTAAATCCAATTCACTTGAAAGTCAAGACATCACCCCCAGGATGTCACTGGTCCTTTTTGAAATGAAGGACAAATAATAATAATATCAACTGATTATAAAATTCCATGATGGTAACATAACTCTTCAAATTTATGTATTGCTTATAATTTTACAAAATACTTTCCTCACAACAACCCTGTGAGTTAGCTATTGTCCCCATTTTAGAGATGAGAAAAGGAGGCACAAAGAGGCTATGACTTGCTCAGCATCACACAGATAGTAAGAGTAAATGTGTGAGACTTCAAGTGTTCTAAATCCAGTGAATGATGATAGTAACAATATTTTATCTTTGATCTCCCACTGGAAAGGGGAGGCTCAGGACCCACTAATTTCTACTCTGTCCTACCTTTACCTAACACCTTTCCTCCCCTCTGTTTTGAACTCTTAACAATATCAAATGCATACAACATGATGTATGAAGAGCAGATCTAAATCTAATTTCTTCTATACTGCTATTCAATTCCAAGCAGTTTTTGTCACTTCCTGAGTCCTATCCTGGTGGTGATGTAGTTTTGAGAAGTTCAGGGCTGTTTAAGGAATGAAGTATAAGAAAGGGTCAC
This sequence comes from Pseudochirops cupreus, assembly GCA_028627135.1. NCBI lineage: Eukaryota > Metazoa > Chordata > Mammalia > Diprotodontia > Pseudocheiridae > Pseudochirops > Pseudochirops cupreus. The sequence goes on from CM053580.1 coordinate 469,224,521, forward strand.
CTGGAATGAATTCACGGACTTAAACATTCTTTAAGTCAAGTTGGCAAAGGTTTACTGTAATGCCACTATGACTGGCAGAGCTCCTTAAGGAACTTGCAACCTAACAGGAATAATGCTAAAGCTCATCTGGGAAAAGTAGTGGATTATCTGGCAGATGTGCTAATTAGGTGGTAACATACAACCTTGGTCACAGGCATCATTCACTACAGCAAAACGGAGGTGGGGGGGAGAAGACTCATAAAGGGCGTATTTTGGGTGTTATGTCTGTAGCAAGAAATCTTTGAGATTTGATGTCTGTAGTTTAACCTTTGGATTGAATACAATAACTGTGGGAGTGAATAAATAATAATTCTTCGGGTACAAGATAGTCCTATTTTAACCAGGAAAATTCTACAGAGATCGGCTTGTTCTTGTAACAGGGAGAGATAGTTTATCTCACTGGGTCCCTTTCATGAGTAATTCCTAGGCATAGTGTCCTTGGGCTGGGCGGAAAACTGTCAGGGATAGTGTTTTGAGCCAAGGGAGAAATGTGATCTTGGAAGCAGGGTCCAAGCACAAGCACCCCATCAGTAGCTGGGGTTTTGTATTTATCCAGTTCTAGAGTATTAGATGCAACTAGCTGGTGAGGTGTATAGAGAGCCAGGAAGATGAGTCCAAATTAAGTTTCCAACTCTTACTATATGTGACCCTAGACAAATTGCTTAACCTCTGTCTGCCTCAGTGTCCTCAACTGGAAAGTGGGGATCGCAATAGCCCACCTCACAAAGGGTTGTAGTAAGGGTCAAATGAGATATCTGTAAAGCGCCTCCTACATACGGGCACTTAAGTTCCCTCCTTTATGTTGTATTTGTTCTATTTCACTCATGGAGTGATCCGTTTCTTCATCAGCACCTGAGTTACTAATAATTGCTTTGTAGCCTAGGTTGAGATCTGGCACTGCCAGACCTCCTTGGTCTCAGTAATCTCAACATTTCGGTAGGTGTCATTAGGGATGCTGCCGGCTGCTTCCCATCACAGCCTCAGGCCCTGGGCTTGGCTGGTCAATTTCCAACACGCCAGACCCTTATTCGCTCCCTCCCTCCTTCCTTTCTTCCAACCTTCTTTCAAAAACCGCCTGGGGAGGCGGGGTCTACGGAGTGGCCACACCCTTTCCACAAGTTGTGCGAGATGATTGGTCCAAACCCTGGAGGAGGGGGCGGGGAATCAAAGTCGCTACACGACGCCGCGCTTGCCGCCATTTTGTTAGCTTGGGTCCACAGCGCGGCTGGCATTTGAGTGGCCCGCTCCGTGGCACCCATACCGTGTCATCCTGCTGCAGGTCCGCATCACAGCCTCAGGTTGGATTCGGGAAGCGGTCCCGGCCCGGCCGGCGGAGGGGGCGGCGGTGGCGGCGGCGGTAGGATGAGCGCGGAGGCTGCGGACCGGGAGGCGGCCACCTCCAGCCGGCCCTGCACCCCGCCGCAGACGTGCTGGTTCGAGTTCCTGCTGGAAGAATCGCTGCTGGAGAAGCATCTGCGTAAGCCCTGCCCGGGTAAGAATCCAGTGCCGGAGGCAGCATCGGGGAAGCTCCGGGCAGCCTCGGGGCCTCGCTTCTGCGGAGCTTTCTTGGCCCTGGAGGGGAAGGGGGGCGGGGAGGGAGGAACGCCTCCCTGCTGCTGCCCGTGCGCACGCGCGCAGCCACCCACGCCCGCACCCAGGCACGCGCTAACACAGACGAGCCTCCTTTTCTCCCTTAAAATGAACCTCGTCCCATACACAACTTTTCTTCCTTTAAAATTATCCCCTATGCCACACACCTTTTTTTTCCCCGTGAAAATAAACAACCCTGATAAATCGCCTTTTCTCCTCTTGCAGTTAAACCACTACTGCACATGTTTCTTCCCTTGAAGGTACTCCCCTACCATACACTTCCCTCTCCCCTTAAAATTGCCTCTTGCTACGGACACTTCCTTTTCTTGCCTTGAAGCTACTGCTGCCCACGTAATACCACCACCTCCTGCCAAGCACGCCAGTGATCAGTGGTCCTTTGCTTGAGATGCTTGTGAGTGAGAGCAGCCTGAGATAGTCTATTCTGCTTTTAGATAGCCGTAATGGGAAGGTTGTCAAATCAAAATCAAATTTGTGTCCTTGCTACTTCATTTAAACATTTTCATCAAAGATACAGATACGTTTTCATCAAAGATATCTTGATTCACTTACAAGCTTTTCGTAAAAATTGTATAGTGATGAGAGTAGGCATATCCATAAGTAGTTTTTCTTCTCATTGATACTTTATTTTGTCCTAATACCATCTGAAGTATTTTCCATTGTTTTAAAATCTTCCTCCTCACTGAGTTATCATTTAAAAAAAAGGTCCCTGAGTATTTTAAAAATTGTGCTCCCTCTGATTACATCAGGAGTTCACACATACCGCATAGATGTCAGGGAGTATATTTCATGATGCAGTTTAATTGGTTTCCTTTGTGATTGTTGTTGTGAGTGGTTTGCCATTTTCTTCTCCAGCTCATTACATAGATGCAGAAACTGAGGCAAACAGGGTTAAGTGACTTGGCCAGGGTTGTATAGCTCATAAGTATCTGGGGCCAGACTTGAATTCCAGTTTTCATGACTATTCTCTTTGCCACCTAGGTGCTCTTTCTTTTGTAATTATATTTATTTTATACATTCATGAACATTATTCTGAGAAGGTGTCCATAAACTTCACATTAGATTGTGAGCTTCTTGGGGCCAAGGTCAGTCTTCTGTCTTTGTATCCCCAGCACTTAACACAGTGTCTTGCACATACTGGCTTGTTGACTAATCATTCTGTCAAAGGGATCTACTGCCCAGAAAAGGTGAAGAACCCTCAACTCTAGATCTCCTCTCTCTGTTTTAGGTCAGGCCCTACTGCTCTTCCTGACTTAATTTTCCTTAGTGCCTATTTGCCTGCTGGGTAGATCTAAGAAGTCAGAGAGACTTGGACTTCATGTTCATTTCTTGGGTGGGACTGCTGCCAGAGGTGTGGAGCAGCTCATTGCTCCTCTGTGTCTGTGGTTGATTGGCAGGCTGGACTGCGAGGGAGAAGGAGAAAAACGAACCACCACAGCCTACACCACACACCTCTGTCAGGGTTGGCAGTATTGGAGAGTGGGGCTTGTTCTGGGTTTTTGGAGTCCAGAGATGCCAGTGAAATCAACCTCTCCAGTATGCCCTGGATAAATTAATTGGGAATGGGAATATAATAGTTTCTGTAGTATAGTGTACTGGAAAGAGCAAAGAGTGGTTTCTCGCTCCAGGACTCTGGTGAACCTGTTTCATCTGTAAAATGAGGGTGCCAGTACTCACATTGCTCACCTCACAACATGAAGAAAGAGCTCTGTAAATGATAAAGCAAGTACGCATTAGATGATGTAGTATCAGATAAGGGTGTTAAGGATTTCTTACCTTTTGTACTTCAGTAACTTTTGGGGTATTTGAAGAGATATAAAACATTAGCCTGGAAGTTAGACTTGGTTTTCAGACTTGGCTTTCCATCTTACTAGTTTACGTAATCTGTGTTTCTGTTTCTTTAATTTCTCAGATGGGAATAATGTTAGTCCTGCCTACTTCCCAGGGTGGTTGTGGGAACAAAATGCAATAACCTCACAAATTTTTTTTTTGCCTTTTTTTTTTGGAGGGCAGTTGGGGTTAAGTGACTTGCCCAAGGTCAGTCACAGGGCTAGGTTTTGTGTTAAGTGTCTGAGGTCGGATTTGAACTCCAGTCCTCCTGATTCCAGGGCCGCTGCTCTATTTACTGCGCCACCTAGCCGCCCAACCTCACAAATTTTTAGAACTGAGACATTAGAGATCAACAGCTCCGTTTTATAAATGGGCAAATGCCTTAGAGATGTCTTAGGCACAGAGATGAGTAGAATATTGTCAGGTGACAACCAATGTTATAGTTAGTGTTTTTGCTATAATAGAAGTCAGGAGGTAGTCATCAGCACATTCAACAAACATGTTTATCATCTTTATGCCAGTTGGGCATATTTTTTGGTGGATTAGAGAATTTAAAAACATCCCATCCAACAGATACACAGCTTAATCCTGAAAGGTATACTCTCCTAACAGCTCATACACAGAGATGTTTTTTTAAAAGTATTTTTCCCTTGTTTATTATAACAGTTATCATCATTGAAGCCAGTTATATTAGATAGAGTGGTTTACTTGAACAGTACTGTTCACTTTCTGTAAAGCTCGCTGGTTCTGTATGTGATGATTTATAGAGGAAAAAAAAGGTGCTATATGGCTAGTGCTAACTAACAGTAGCATATGCCATGTTTGGCTGAGTGCCTGGGAGTACAGAATGATTTTTTCACCTTGTACCCCTTGAAACATATTCCTCATTTTTTCCCACTCTATCTCATAGCATAGAGCTTATTTGTCAGTGGGTTATGCCATATCCTGTTTAAACAGTTGATCTAGTGAAGATGAGAAAAAAAGATTGTTGATTTCTCTATCACCACAGTTAAAACTGCATTTGCTTTTCTTTTTAACTTAGATCCTGCACCAGTTCAGCTGATAGTTCAGTTTTTGGAACAGGCTTCTAAACCTTCAATTAATGAACAGAACCAGGTTCAGCCTCCAGCTGATAATAAGAGAAATCGAATTTTAAAACTTCTTGCTCTTAAAGTTGCAGCACATTTGAAATGGGATTTAGACATATTAGAGAAAAGGTATGCAATTTCAGACTGAATTTATCTAAAGCACTTTGGTGGTATTCCTTTATTTTTAATGATGTCTGGCACAGGTGAAAATTTATTTTGATTTCTATTCTTAATTAAATTTGAAAATGTCTTAGTAGGTATAAATACATCTAGATGTAAGATATGTAAATGACTTTTAAAGTAAAATATAAAAAAGATAATGATTAAGAGTCAATAATACTGTGAACTATATAGTCTTTTATGCCATAAATATGATAAAATAATTGAATAGAGAATATATTGGCAGCTTTGTAGCTGTAGAAAATTTATATCAGTGAAATGCTTTTTAAAATGTTAAAAAAAAACTGCTTTTATCTTTAGGTGGTAAAAGTGAGTGGTTATTGAATTAGAAGAAATGTATGATAATGATGGGATTGTTATTTGATTAGTGACAGTTTTGTTATTGGCAAAGTTCTTTCCAAAATTAATACCACATCATTTGAGGCACTGGAACCAATTTTTATTTATTTAGAAATATGAACTTCTTTTTAAACAGAAAAAAGAAAAACAAGTTTCTTGGTTAATAATAGTTTTAAGATGAACAGTTTTCACAATAGGAAAATACACTTATGCAGATATATTCAATTTGCTAGGTTAGTCTTCGGTTTGGAGTTGTACTTTGGAGTCCTTTAATTTGAATTATATACATTGACATTATTTGTTGTTCTTCATGCATCTGATATTTAATAATTCAAAGATTTGTGTTGATTTTGGTGCAGGTATTATAGTTGATATGAATCACATACAGTTCCTCAGTGCCTTAGATCTTCTGTAGAAGAAAAAAATTAATCACCTGGTGGTCAATTTTGCCAATTCAAACTTAGATTGATCCTTAGACAGAAGTCACTACAGGCCTATATTCAAAGGCCTTTTGTCTTGTTAAGAGCTTTGCTGTCACAGCTTTCAAAAACCTCAAGTTGTCTCCGTACTGTGAGGCTTCACAATTGGACTTTAGTGGAGAATGCATTTAGTAAAAGTATAAAAACCCAACAGAGAGAATATGCTTTCTTTCTTTTAGCTTGTCTGTTCCAGTTCTGAATATGTTACTAAATGAACTGCTGTGTATCAGTAAAGTTCCTCCAGGGACAAAACATGTAGATATGGATCTATCTACTTTACCTCCAACTACTACCATGGCTATACTACTCTACAATAGATGGTAAGTGCAAAATATGTTAGTGGGCTGGACATCTTTCAATGTAACAAGTTCCACTTTGATTTTTAATAGTATTTCTTTTGAGTGCTATAACCACTTTGAAAAGAAGCTTCCTTTTATGTGATAGGATTTCCAAAGGATTTGGAGTTCTGTGAGGGCATTCTTTGAGAATGTAGTACCTGTGCAGATAACATTCCTCCCTGGGTGCTATAGGAAGTTTCAGTTGCCCAGGATATTTCTGTGACTGCTAGATGTTAGTTTTTAAACCTTAGTGAAAAGCAGTTTGTGTTCCTTTATGTAATGATATCAGCATTATTATTCATTATTCAAAACCTCTGTGGTTTTATAGTTTAAGAAAATCCAAAGTTGAGGGGTTTTTTTGGGAAATGTATTTAATTGTTATGTTTGTAACTATTTAATTTCTGTATTTTTATTTCAGGGCAATTAGAACAATTGTTCAAAGTAGCTTCCCCATCAGACAGGTGAAACCTGGACCCCCCCAACTGAGCGTGTAAGTTGGCAGGGGTATTGATGTATTGAAACCACTGTTGAGTTCTATTTGTGTCAGAATTGGATTTCTGGAAGGTTTTAAAAAAACTGATCTCTTTAGAGATTTCTGGTGTCATACTAAAGAAAATATAATGTCTTAATATGTTTGTATACTTTTATCTCATTTGATCCTCTCAATAACTCTATGAGGTTAGTAGTTGCAGGTATTAGCCTCATTTTGTAGATGAGAAAACAGTATTATAGAGGCTGATGATATGCTTGAGGTGGTACTGTTATTGGCTTGGTAGTGTTGACTTGAGCCCAGCCTATCTCTTTTTTTCCCACTCTGCCACCTAGCCACCTCAGCCTGTCTCTAACTCTCTGTCCAGTACTGCCTCTCAAATGGTCCAGCATACATTATCTTTTTTCAAAAAAAATTTTTTTATATTTAGTATTTTATTTTCTCCCAGTTACGTGTAAGAACAATTTTTTTAACATTTATTTTTAAGACTTTGGAGTTCCAAATTCTCTCCCTTCACCCTCCACACCCACTCTTATTGAGAAGACAAACAATTCAATATGCAAAACATGTCCATGATGGTCATGTTGTGAAAGAAAATGTAGACAAAAAAACTTCAAGAAAAAGTAAAGAAAAAAAAGTTACATTAACTATCTTAAAATAGTATAGATTTAAGTATTTCTTCCTAGATTATAAGGAAAAGAATAGAGCAAAGAGTCAGAGTTTCCTAAAGTCCATGATAAAAAAATTAGCATCCAAGGATTATATAGAAACATCACACACACAATAAATGTTCTAACGTTAATAATTTAGAAAGATATCTTATAGTCTCTATAAGTAGGGCCATGATGTTACTCTCAACTTTTTAAAGAAACGTGATTCAAAGCTATACAAACACACACATAAACTGACCTGTGTGTGTGTGCGTGCATGCAATTTGACTGTCATGTCATGGGATCTTACCTGCCTTTGCCTCCCTTTCTTCCCACATATCCTGTGTTCAGGTGAATAGTATCACCAGTTCAGCCAGGGTTGCCTTTTTCATCTGGACTTTTTACAGGTCTTTGGCTTTTGCTTTATTCGTACTGGGGAGGAAAGTGTTTTGGTTCAGATATTCTTAACTTCTGTCCTGGATCTGTACTATTTGTAAAGATAGTCAAGATTAGTGTTAAATAAAGACCTTTAGAACATAATGTTAACAGGAATTTGGAAGGAAGACAAGTGAAAATAATGGAAAATTACTAATATATGATGATTCCTTTAGAGATTATTAATGTCTTTGTCATATTTGTATATACTACTAGAAGTTTCCTGAAATATGCAATTCTGTATCATGCTGCTTTTTTTATACAGAAACAACTGGTGGTGATGGCACAGTGGTAGGGTGCTGGGCCTAGAAGTCAGGAAGAACAGATTTCAACTCAGATCTTCCTGAGTAGGCCCAGCACTTAATAAATGCTTATTTCCTCCCTTCATTCCATATAACTGAAAATAGATGTAGTTAGAATTTAATCAGTTTTCAGTATCTTTTCTTATATAATTGCTAGATGAAGAGTATCAGAAGTAGGTATTTCAGTTGTCAGACATTAAAATATGAAAAACAGATAGCATTATACAGTGATATCTCATTTTTCTGGAATCTGAGAAGTGAAGTTTCTAGATATTCCCTAGCAAGCATCAAAATGTCCTTTAAAAAAAACCACCAACAACTAGTTATTGAAATTTTTTTCCAGATGCTTGCCTGACTTTTCAGACATCTCTTTTGGTGGCTCAGGATCAGAATTATGAACATCAGTTATTGTACTATGCTAGAATGCAGTGATTCCCCATGTTGAATTATTTTCAAGTTTATTGAAGGTTTAAGGGAGACAGAAGTCTCTTCTCCACATATCTGAAGTGTTAACTGTCCGATACAAAGTTATGATTGCTTTGTACCAAAGACATTTTAGAAGTGGTACTTTTACTCTCATTTATTTTTACTAAACATATGTAATTTGGTACATCATGGGATGAAGAGAATAGAAAGCCCAGAGTCAGGAAGATTTGGGTTCAAGTGCCACTACTGAAACATACTGGCTGTGTGACCCCTGAGCAAGTCCCTTACCTTTCACAGATCTAGGCAACTCTAAAATGAGAAGTTACAGATTAACATTGTTAAAGAGCATTTTCATCCTGAGGAGTTTCTTTCTCCAATGAAGTTACATATCTGAACCCTCTAAATTGCTATGCTGTAATACTTTAACATATCAGATTTTAGAATTGCCTATTTTCAGATTGAGATTATTTTTGTTAAACAGATACTAAAATATTAATTAAAATGTGAATGTAAAACATTACTGTGCTAAAAGCTTTATATTACTCATCAAGATATGGCCTATACCTGTGATTTCATTTATACCAGGAATTCTCTGCATACCAAGGGGAACTAAGCTTGTAAGATGGATACTTGACATCTGTTATTTGAATTTTTTCCTGCTAAATGACTTAACTTTAATATGAGTTATTTACTCCTCTACAGTGTAAATAAAATGTGCTTCCTATTATTATTTTCACATATTTCCATTTCATTTCACCCTTTTAGTATGAATCAAATACAGCAAGAAAAGGAGTTAACAGAAAACATTTTGAAAGTGGTGAGTGTTAGCATCAGTTAATAACTTCAGAATTTTGAAGTGTATTCAGTCATGTTAAAAACAATCTACGAAATCTAGCATGGTATTATTAGCTGAGTGACAACTGTAAGATTCAATGAAGTTTAGTTCTTTGTTGTTGGATTACAGTTATAGGCTTTTATTATATACATTTAAAGCAGAGAGGGACCTTAAAATTTATCTAGTCCAGTGGTTCTCAACCTTCCTAATGCCACGACCCTTTAATACAGTTCCTCATGTTGTGGTGACCCCCAACCATAAAATTATTTTCGTTGCTGCTTCATAACTGTAATTTTGCTACTGTTATGAATCATGATGTAAATATCTGATATACAGGATGTATTTTCATTGTTACAAATTGAACATAACCCAGAGGTTGAGAACCGCTGATGTAGTCCAACCGACATTTAGCACTCTTCATTGACTGCATTAGTTTTTACTAATTATTCAAATTACTTGCTTCTGATACTTTTCTACAGACTGTAATTTGAAGAAAGCTTTAAATACTTAGAAGCTTTGGAATATTAATGTTTTTTTAAAATAAAAAAAATGGAGATTTGATAGTATTATATTAAAAATATTATTTGTGAATCTTAGGAAACATACTTAGAACGTAGAAGCAAAAGTTCTCATTTTAAATTAATATTTGTTGCTTATGCTGAACAATGCAGATCTTTTTGGAAATATATATAAAAGTTATTCTTGCTTCAGTATTAAACATTTCAGAATGTCTATTAAAAGAATTTAAATTTCTTTATAGTTTTTAACTTCTCCATTTTTGTGGTTTTATTTACACTGCTTCTTGTGCCTTGATAGCATTCCCTCTTCTCTCCTCCTCAAAACCCCCCACAGGATTGCCAACTGCAATCCTACTCATCCTTTAAGGTTTAGATCAAATTCAACCTCCTCCATTTTTGATGTATGCTTTGCATCTCATCTTATCTTCTGCCAAAAGAAATCCCTCCCTCCTTTCAAATCTCATAATTCTTTGTTTTATCTCTTTTTTTCATATTCTGCTTCATATTATGTTTGTACCTTGCTGTTCCCAATGAGATTGTAATATGGGCAGGCAATATGTTTTATTCATCATTTTGTCTTTGTATCTGAGGGCAGATATTTCTTTTAAGCACTTTGGTACTCAGCAAATGTTATTTGATTACTAATTACTACCTCATTTTCATTTTAACTTAATGTATTTGAACGTTCGTAGTTAAAAGAACAGGCCGCTGATTCTATTCTGGTATTAGAGGCTGCATTGAAACTAAACAAGGATCTTTATGTCCATACAATGAGGACACTGGATTTATTGGCTATGGAACCCGGTATGGTAAATGGAGAAACTGAGAGTTTAACAGCTGGATTAATAATAAAAACTGAGGAAATGCAATGCCAGGTACTTATTTAAACTATTCATTTTTACTGTACTTGAAACTATTTATAAGTATAGGAATAAATTTAATTGAACTTTTTTCTTGTTCTTTTCTTGACTTGAGTTTTTGTTTGAACAAGAATATATTCGATTCTTTTTGTTTAAAGAATTTGGCTCCTAAATTTTATGATACTTTGCTATTAACTTCTCCCAAAGATTGATTTTTTTTCCCTTTGAATTTATTCCTTCTAATATCTTTTCCTGTGGCCTTTTAAAAAAAATAATGAACAATAGATAAGTAATATTTTAAGGTTAGATGACTTGATGAACATTAAGCTGGTGGTACTAAAAGCCCAAGGATCTGTGTACTCAGAACAAATTCCTAGCATTTTAAGGAATATAAAGCTATCTTTCTCAAGTCCCAGGTGTTTGTAGCCTTAACTGCCATGAATTTAGTGCTTGATATTGTTAAGTTTGCATTTGTGTCTTAATTTACTAACTTCTAAATGTCTTGAGAAGAAATAAGCTGTTTTCTTATCTTGATGTTCAATAAATTTTTTAAAAAATTTATTACCTGTAAAGATTTTTGGCAGCCCTGTTATTAGTTGTATGGCATTGGTTTCTTTAATTTTTTTGTCAGTCAGCAAACATTTATTAAGTTCCTACTATGTACTAAGTGCTGGGGATACAAAAAGAGGCAAAAGACAGTCTCTGACCTTAGTTAACAATCTAATGGGGAAGAATTCTGAAGAAATACTGAGGAAGGGGAAGATGGAGCTAGATCTGGAAAGCCAGGAAGGTACTAAGGGTCAAGGTGATTATAGTGCTTCAGATGGTAGAAGCCTTAATCAGGGAATTAAAGGATAATTCTCTCATACTTGGTAGTGTCTGAAATCAGTGTTGGGAAAAGAGAGTCTAATATCTATTTGACTTGGCTGTAGAATATTTTTAAATGCTATAGATACCTGTGACGCTCAATTTAGTAATAATAGCTCATATGTATGCATGAACCTTGTGCTTTAAAAGCACTTTAATCACAACAACCTTGTGAGGTAAGTGATATAGATATTCTTATCCCTTTTTTACTGTTAAGGAAACAGATTCAGAGGTGTTGGGTAACTTTCTCCTGGTCACACAATATATAGAAGATTCCCCATTCAAATAAATCTAAAGAGCAAAAAGGAATTGTTCTAAACTTGAAGGAATAAACCTGGCTTTACAAATTGTATGTAAATAGATAACTTTTCTTTCCCCATCTGTAAAATGGAGACAGTAAAACAAAAAATAGAACTTGCTTTGGAAAATGTGGATGGATTCTGGACAGAATTTTTAGGAAAAATGTTATTGGTAGGCTTAGACTCATTCTGGCCTGCTTGTCAGTACAAATGTTACAAATGTTCAGATTCTTTTTATTTATTTTTATTTATTTATTTTTAAATTTTTTATTTTAGTTTAGTTTACATCATTTGTTTCCACGAAATTTTGAGTTACATATTTTCTCCCCATCTTTCCCCCACCCACTGCCCCAAAACAGCCATCTCAGTGTATCCCCCTCCCCCATTCTGTTCTCTCCTATGTCTTCCCCCCTCACCCCTCTGACTTTTCGGTAGGGCAGGATGGATCTCCCAACCACAGAGCCTGTGTATCTCAAGTTCCAGTTGGATGTAGTTAATAATA
>CM053580.1:469237105-469314394 GCA_028627135.1 Pseudochirops cupreus
ACTGACAGGGACTAAGAAAGCAAGCAGATCCCAGAGAGACACTTGTATAGCTCCCACAAATCACTTATTTCTAAAAAATCCTTTATCAACCCCTAGTAACAATGTCTTTGCTAAACTGAATGATCAGAAATAAATTAGCAATGAGGTGGTGCAGAAAACAGAGCACAGGCCTGAAGTCAGGAAGACATGAGTTCAAATTCTACCCCAGACTATTACTCACTGACCCAGAACAAGTCAATTAACTTCTGTTTGCCTCATCTGTAAAACAAGTATAAAACCACCTCCTCCCAAGATTATTGTGAGAATCAAATGAGATAATAATTGTAAAGTGTTTAGTACAATGCCTGGCACATAGAAAATGCTACACTAAAATCAAACAAAAATGTTCGACATTATCACTGTTACTGTCAGTTGCTGTCAGTGTTGTTGTGACACCTAATAAATGTTTATTAGTAACTTTCATAATTGTAATAATTCATTGGCAATACAAAAATAAACAAATACTGATAAAATGACTTTTGGTTTTCATCACTAGGTTCATTAGCTTTCTAGTCTATCTTTCTTTCACATTTAACTTGAATGAATATCTTCTACAGGTTATGAAAACTGAAGTATCTCCCCTTTAGTTCACATAAGGTGAGGACATAAGCACCAAGCAATTCCTAAACAAAATTTTAAACTAGTTTACTATCTTGGAAGTATTGCTGGTTTATATGAAAACGGAATTCAAGAACCAAAATTGTCATCTAGATAATTCAATTCTTTAAGCTTAGACAAAATTAAATCCATTAAGTATCTGAGCACCTATTATGTACTTAGACCTGACACTGTTAAGCATTATGGGACTTTCAAATATGCATGCACATAGCAAAGTAAAACAGAGGTAGGTCTGGGGAAAGAGCGAAGGATTTGGAATTGGGGAGATCTAGGTTCAAATCCCACTATTCTGAAACTGTGTGACTTTGTAACTTTTGGTGTGACCCCATATTCAAAGACCTTCACAACACAGCCCCTTCTACCTTTCCACTCTTCTTATATTTATATTCCTCAATCTAGTAACACTGGCCTCCTGGCTCATTCCATCAAAAAAATACTCCACTTTCAAGCTATGGGAATTTTCTCTGGCTGTTCCCCATTCCTGGAATGCTCTCTTCTCAACTTTGCCTACTATAAATTCCCTAGCTTCCTTTAAGTCCCAACTAAAATCCCACTCTTACTGAAAGCCTTCCCCAACCCTTCTTAATCCTAGTACCTTCTATTAATTACTTCCTGTTCTCTGTATATATTTGTTTGAATGTCTTCTTCCTCCACTCAATTGTAAACTCAAGGAGGGAAGGGACTTAACATAATGTTAGCCCACAGTAGGTACTTAATAAATCTTGCCTGATTGATTGATTGAAGTCACTTAAGCTTTCTAAGCCTCAAGCATCTCTGAAAAACTTGTAGTTATAGACATGTAGCACCAATTAAATGACATGCCAGATATATGAGACACAGGAATAGCCTCATGTAGTGGAAAGAGCACAGGACCTAAAGTCTGAGGACACAGGTTATAATCCTTCCTCTGCTACTTACTATTACTTATGTGACTTTGAGCAAAGCCTTTTTTAGGAGTCTCACAATCTGGTAGAGAAACCAGGACTTATAAATATGAAGCTGATAATTTATTCAACTAAAATTGATTGGGTCCCTAATATCTGCAAGGTACAGTGAATGTTGTAAAATAAGAGTGCTATGAAATATCCCCAAAGAGCTTATATTAGAACTAGATATATAGTATTAAGAACTACATGACTAATTGGCAAGATTAAGCTGACACTGACAATAAGTATCCTAAGTATTCAAAAAGGAATATTAATGTTGGCTAGTGTGGTCACAAGAAGCTTTAAAATTGCGCTATAAGAAATGACAAAGGGGATGGTTTTAGAAAAATCTGGGAAGACATATGAGCAGAACTAGAACGGATGCAAGATGAGCAGAACTAAGAGAACATTGTACATAGTAACAGCAATAGTATAACAATAATCAACCTGTGAAAGACTTCGCTACTCTAATCAATAACAATGACACAAAATAATTCCAAAGGACTCATGAGGAAAAATACTATCCACCTCCAAAAGGAAAATGGATGAATTCTGAGCACACAGTAAAAATATGGATTTTTTCACTTTATTTTTCTTGCTTTTTTTTTTTGCAACATGGCTAAAGTGGAGATATATTTTATATGATTTTATAAGTATAATGGGTATCATAATTCTTGCCTTCGCAATGGATAAAGGAGGGAGAGAATGTGGAACTGAAAATAAAAATAGACATTGATATTTTTAAAAAAAGCAGCAGCTTTAATAAAAATAAACTGACCAAGGCTTTGAAAAACAGCCATAATTTGAATAGGCATAAAAGAAAAAGGACAGCATTCTAAATATGGAAAGTAACATGGAAAAATACAGAAAGGGCAATGTGGTATGGCCTGAATTATCTATCAAGATTACTGGGATCAAACTCAAATAGAAATGAGAGACACCAAACAAGACATAAAGATCCCTGTAGGTTGCATACTGACTTGATTTGAAAATGTAATATATTTATTTTTTATATTTTTACTTATTTTGTTAAATATTTCTCAATTACATTTAATCTGGGCTGCACCATGGGCTGCTGGCTTGCATGTTTGACAACTCTGATCTAGAGAAGGATCTCCAATGTTCCCTTTACATGCAGAGATACAATCTCAACTGAGACAACAAGTTTGAAAATGCTTTGCAAAGTCAAAAGTGCTACAAAAATAAAAGGGATTAATTTTGCAATTGTTTCATAAAATTCAACAATTACATAATAATTTTATATATACAAATAATAGATATGTAGACTATATTATCTCTCTGGTTTTTCTAATATTTCTTTTTCATTTTTTAATCTTTGAAAAAATAATTAAAAACCCCAAACTGGAATGTGTAGAACTGGAAGTTTGCCAATGAAAATTCAAGACTTAACTTTAAATTAACTTTATTTAAAATTAACTTTAAAATTAACTTTACTTCTATTTTTAGCATCTAAGTAATTTTAAAATATTTATCCAGAAAAACAAATCTTCTAAGATATCTTAAAAACTGTAATTTTTAATTATTTAATATAGAACTCATTTTCTTTACTATACAGACTTTAACCTTACACTCAAACATCAACATTTTCAGCTGACTGTTTTAACTATGTTAATACCAGCCTGAGCCAGCTCCACATTGAAGGCTCTCAATGCAAAAGCAGAGCTTCGGACTTCTGCAGGCAGTAACAGGCAACATAAATATCCTTCGTAGTCCCGTTTTCTACAAACAAAAACAAACAAAAAGTTATTAGTTGCTTTTTAAATTCTGTATAAAAATACATTTGACATGTTAATTTGTAAACAGCAAACTTTCAATCCTGAATAGGCTTAAAGGTTAAGATCAGTGTGAAAAAATTTTTACTTATTAATTCAGACACAAATTAGGTATCTTCCGATCTTTTTTTTAATAATTGTTGTACTGAAGTTTCTTATTTTACTTCCTCTCAAGGCTAAATACAGAGAAACTGTACCATTCAATACTTACTAAGGGGATGAGTTCAACTTTTAAAAACATTAAGAAAAAACTGTCAAGAGAATAGTACAGTGTTTTTTGTTTTTGTTAATAGCCAGACACTTTGCAATTAAAAAAATGCTAACTCTGAAAAATGATAAAGCTCACTTAAAAAAAATGGCAGGTAGGTGGTACAATGGATAGACTGCTGGTCCTGGAGTCAGGAAGACTCATCTTCTTGAGTTCTAATCTGACCTCAGACACTTTCTAGTTGTGTGACCCTGGGTAAATCACTTAATCCTGTTTGCCTCAGTTTCATTATCTGTAAAATGAACCAGAGAAGGAGATGGCAAACTACTCCAGTATCTTTGCCAAGAAAACCTTAATTAGGGTCACAAAGTATCAAATGTAACTGACAAACAACAACAAAGTTTAAAAACAATAAAATACTCAACATACATTGATTGGTCTTAACAATGCGGTATCTACAATTTAAATTCTTTTGGAACTACTTTTGCTTTAAATAGTCGAATAGTAACAGACACAGACATCAAATTACAAAAATAATATGCTATAGTGTTCTTTCCATTATACTTTTATCATTTAAAGCAATTTATACACTATGAGTTCTTTTTTTTAATTTCAGGAAAAAAAACACGACGCAGCGGTCTATGGGCTTTGGCGGGGCGAGTAATCTCGGCCCAACTCTGAAACCTTCTTTTGGAACTGCGACTTAGAAAGTTTACATCGGCAGCGCTTTTACCCCGCTGTCACAAACAAGTGATCTAAAACAGCAATCCGACTTCTGCCGCTAGAGGGCACCTAGAATCTGAAAACAAGAATGGCCAAGCAGACTATGTCAGAGTGTTAGATGAGAATCTCGCCCAGATGCTTTTCTCTTGGGGAATCTAACTTGTTATCAGTTCCAAAAAATATTTCTGGGCTGTTTTCTAGAATAAAGGGTTTTATCTGATTGCAACTCTCTAAACCAAAATAACTTTTATGCTTTATAGAGTACAACACGCTCCCAGCATTAGAAATGTTATCATAAGGACCTCAGGGTAGAGTCCAAATAACAGTAAGAGAAAATCTATATCTTCACCTGTGCTAAGGCAGGCCATAGGGAGGGCGAGCATGTAAAATTACAATTTGTTGCATTCATTCTTACTCCAAATAAGTCATTTCAGACAGGAGCTCATAGGACACAAATAAAAATTTTCCCCTGGCTAGTGAATTCAACAGATATTTTTAAGCTTCTAGTTGCTAATAAAAACACAAGTAGGAGTTTTTGCTCAGAATCCCCATTTCATTTATACAAACAAAAATCAGCTCCTATCTCTGGACATCTTTTTCTGCTTTTTGATATAAGTAGATTATTGTTTCCCTAAGGTACCTATCATATTTCATACTACTATCACATGCACATGCCCTTAGATCACTGGTTCTCAACCTTCCTAATACCACAACCCTTTAATACAGTTCCTCATGTTGTGGTGACCCCCAACCATAAAATTATGTTTGTTGCTACTTCATAACTGTAATTTTGCTACTGTTATGAATTATAATGTAAGTATCCAATATGCAGGATGTATTTTCATTGTTACAAATTGAACACAACCCACAGGTTGAGAACCGCTGCCTTACATAATGCAAAGCAAATAACTATAGGAGCACTAGTCATACTGTATGGTTTCATGCTTTTTCTTTCTTCTATTATTTTCTTTAATGTGATATAATTACAACAGGAGTCTAGAAAAGACGAGTCTAACAAACAGTAAAGTACTTCCCCCCTTTTATTTCATTTATTATCCTAGCATTGTTAATATTTAAGACATTTAATATGCAGCAAGAAACAATTTACAATAAGGTAAAAACTATATTCATTTAAATTGAGTTTCCTGGGTACCACCAACCATAAGTTATCAGTGGAAGACTGTCCTCAAATATTCTTTTTCCCTGAAGTTTTCTATTTCCTTTGACTCTTGTTTAACTTACTTAGCACAATGTCACTGGCAGGAGGTGACTTAATACTTAATGACAGGGCTTTGTTCATAGCTTAAATAACCTAATTTCTTGGTTAAGAACACAAACTCCATAGAGTATCAGCATGGAGAGGTTAATGTAATGATTGCTTTTGCAAAATGTTAAATACTGTCCTTGTGGGGGGAAAAGCCTTTTATTTGGGGAACAAAAAAAGTGTGTGTATGTGTATCTATGTGTTTGGGGAAAGGGAGGGACAAGAAAGAGAGAGGGAGAGAATTTATGCATATGTGTTGAACCCTAAATGCTTTCAGTGATCTCTTCCTCTCCTAATTTCTTATAGAATATTTCCTGAATGGATATTTTTGCTCCTTTGTTCTTATTCAACTTTGTGTAGGACTTAGTTTGCAATTTGATCATAAACTCCTTAAGAGCAAGGGTTGTTTTTCATCTCTGTACTTTGTGAATAATACTCTGTAGCCATATAAAACATATTTGCTCATCAATCAAGAAACATTTGTTAATCACCTTTCACATGTCAGATACTGTGCACTGGGGAATACAAATAAAGAATCAAAAAACCCCTGCTCCCAAAGACCTTTTGAATTTAATTGTACTGATTCAAGGGAACCATGTTCTCAATTTATGGGCTGTTCTTCTTATGATATCCTAAAAATTTCCTGATCTCTAAGCCCCAATTTGAAGTGGTCCCTTAGATGGGCTCTGGGGATAATGGGCTCATACTGCTGAATTTCAAAAATGTTTAAAGCACTTGAGCAGAATGACCTGGTGAAAAAAAAAATCATCCCAGAGCAAAAAAGATTGAAATCTTACCCTCAGCTTTGCTGATCACATAGGTCTTTGTTTTATTTACCAAATGAGAACTATTATCTGTTCCTGTTCTCCAGAAGATTAATTATACATGTGAAACACTTCAAGTTTCTCAAAAGAAAACAATGCATGAATTTATGTCATTGCAATACTATTGTATTGCTTATCTTTGACACATTTTAAATGGATGAATCTTTCCAAAAACATACAGCATTTGACTGAAGATCAAGAGGTCTCTGCTTCAAATCTTGTAACCCTTTTCAGCTGCCTCAACTTTTTACTCACTCCAGTTACTCTAGGAATTTCAATCCCTTTCTCTTCTCAGTATCATCCCAGCAAACCTGCTTCGTGACTGAAGAAACAAGTGGCTGCCCTTAGCCTCCACTAAGGCTTCCTTTAACTATTTAAAACTAACAGAATGAAATTTCTGGCAAATTCCAACTTCTCCATGTCATGTTAAAGTTGCCTCTGCTCCTTCTCCCCTGGAGCCCATGTTGCCTTGATTTGCTGGTCCACTCTTTCACTATGAGCTCTAGAGATCCCAGATCTCAACAGCTCAAAGATGTCTAGATCTTCCTCCCAATCTCCCACCCCTTAACCTCATATAATGAAGATAGAGTGTATCTCTTGAACTTTACCTAGGATCCTAACCACTTTCAAAGACACAGGCTTAGTGCTAAAAGACTCTGGGATGACACAACAATCCTGTGACAGCAGTTGGGAGGGGGCTTTGTCAGAGAACCACAGAACCAGGAAGAACCATTTACTCACTAAACTTTAAGGAGTGATAAGGTCCCCCTCTCTATCTCTTCTCTCCATAAAGTGTGACATGAAACTCTCTGTGGGACTTCTTGGGAGGCTGGGAAGGTGGGAAATGTAGCTGGGGTGCTTGCATATGGCAAAGACTATACTCCACTTAGCTCCAGGTTAATAGGTATTATACTCTACCTTCACTACTTTTTTAAGTTTCACTTAAACCTACTACTCCCTCAGACTAGCATCTACATTTCTCTTTCTCATCATAGCCAAACTGCAACAAACTGTCATCTATGTTCTTTGCCTTTCTTTACTTCCTTTCCTCCCACTCACTTATCAAAGTCTTGAATGCTGGCTTCCGATCTCACTTTTCAAGAAAATCACCTCAACAATGTTACCAACAATCTTAACTGCTCCATCCAATGGTCTCTCCTTAGTCCTCATCTTTCTTAACCTCTCCATACTGTGACATTTCTGAGCATCTTCTACCGGTGGTGGGGAATCTGGGCCTCAAGGTTGGCCCGCAGGTTCCCCACCCCTGTGACACTCTCCTCTTTTAGCTTTTATGAAATAGCTCTCCTCCTGTCCCTCCTATTTGTCAGAACTCCTCAACCTCTTCTGATAGATCATCATTCATGTCTCATCTCCAAACCATAGGTGTCCCCCAGAGCTCTGTCTTGATTATTCTTCTCTTCTCTTTTCTCCTCTTGTTGCTACCAGCTCCCATATGTTCAATTCTCACCTATTCCTAGCTTCATTCTCACATTACCAACTACCTCCTGGATATCCCACAGACATCTCAAACTCAACATATCCAAGAACTCTAGGACCTCCTCTGTAAAACCCATCCCCCTCCTCCAAACTTGACCATTTCTGTTAAAGGTACCATATTTCTACTCTCCAAAGTTTTCAACCTGCTTTCCCTCTCCCTTCAACTCCAATATTCAATCATCTGACAAGTCTTGCTGATTCTACCTCACAACATCTCTCTCATTAGTTCTCTTCCCTCTACTAATGTTGCCTCTACCTTATTTTAGGCTCTCATCACATATGATCTAGACAGCATAGCGTAGTGAAAACAGTGATAAATATGTAATCAGGAAAACCTGGGTTTGAGCACCACCCCAGACATACTAGCTACGTGACTCTGGAAAAGTTGCTTAACCCTTCTTGGCCTCAGTTTTCTCATCTGTAAAATGAGGAGACTCAATCACCTCCAAGACCCATTCCAGTTCAAATCTGATTCTGTGATCTATGATCCAATGACTATTCAAGCATTCTCCTAATTGCACTCCTGGCTTCCAGTGTTTCCCTTCCCTAACCTCCACATAGCTGCAAAAATAATCTTCTTAAAGCACAAATCTACTGTGTCAGTCTACTGATGAAAGATGAAATACAAATTCCTTAGCTTATAATTTAAAGACCTTCAGAATTTGGCTCCTGCTTACCTTTCTAAGTCTTATTTTACAACATTTCCCCTTCACATACTCTTTCTCAAACTGGACATCTGCAGTTTCCTGAACTTGGAATTATATTTTGCACCTCTGTGCCTGTTGATAGGCATTCACATTTATGCATGGAAAGCACTTCCTCCTCAGAGAATCCCTAAATTTCCTCAATGCTCAGCTTAAGTGCAATGTCCGAGATAAAGCTTTTTCTGATTCCTATAACTATTAGTACTTTCTCTGTCCTCAAATTATCAGGGAAATATTTACCTGTTTGCATGTTAGACCACATTCCACCTGCCTAGTTCCAGAGACATTACAAACTCCTTGAAGGCTGAGTGCCTACTCAGAGCTCCCAGACATTATGCCTTTGTATGCTGGAGTACTTTACACTTTGTAGCCACTTAATAGTTTGACTGGATAGGGATTTCTAGTAGCTACAAAAGTCAATCCTTTCTTCAAATTTCTTGGCTCTTCTGAACATCATCACAAATAGATTAAGTTACTTGTGCATTTATATATTGAGACGGTTTTTGCTCAAGCGGTTTCCTGAACTTGGAATGCCCTTTAGCACATCTCACCTCCTGACTGCTGAAATATTATTTATCTTTCAAATACTAGCTTGAATCTCACCTATTCCCATGATTCTCTGAGTTTCTATTTAATGATATCATTATTTGTGTGTCAGTTATCACCTCAGGCCTTGAGGTGGCACAGTGGATAGAGTGTCAGGCCTATAGACAGGAAGACTCCTCCTCCTGAGTTCAAATTCAGCCTCAGACCCTTACTACCTGTGTGACCCTGGGCAAGTCACTGTTTGCCTCAGTTTCCTCATTTGTAAAATTAGCAGGAGGAGATGGAAAATCACTTTGCCAAGAAAACCCCAAAGGGGGTCATGAAGAGCAGGACATGACTAAAAACCATCTGAAAAGTATCACCTCAGTCCACACTTCTGTTCATGTTTATGTTCAATCCGATTCCAATATGTATTGGGAATACAAAGACACAAAATGGAATTTACATAGGGGGTGGAGGGAAGCAGTAAGTCAATTAAAAAAAAATATATATATATATATATGTGTGTGTGTGTGTGTATGTGTGTATGTATATGTGTATATACATATATATATAAAATAAAATGGGGCAAGCAGGGGATATGAATAAGAAATGCCTTATGCATGAGGCACTTTTTAAATGTTTGCTGAATTAAAATGAATTATATCCTAGAGGAAAAAGGCTGTCACTGAAGTTTACTTAGCAGGGGATTGAAACTGTCAGATCTATGCTTTATGAATGTCAATCTGACAGCTGGGAAAAGAGGCAGAGAGTCAGATTAGAAGGCTACTGCAGTAGTTCAGGTGAAAGAAAATGATGGCCTGAATTAGGTTAGTAGCTGTGTGAATAGACAGGGGAAAAAAAAACCTGTTATGACAGCATGTTCAAATAGAACCAAGAAGATATGGTGATAGACTGCATATGAGAGGTAAGGGAGAGGGAAAAGTCATATCTATAAGGTTGTAAAACTGGATGAAATAGAGAAATTATAAAGAGAGGTGGATTTAGGAGGAAAGAAAATGAATGTGATTTTGAACATTATATTTGAGAGAGCTCTGGGACACCTAGGTGGAGTTATCCAACAGGCAGCTGGTAATGAAGAACAGGAACTCAAGACAAAACTAAAGACTATGGTCTTTAGTCCACAGTTTTATCAGGGTAACAAAACTTGGAAGTCACTTGCATGGAGATGATCACTGAATTAACAGGAGCAGGTACCAATCAACAAACATTTATTAAATACCTATTACCTTCCAGTCACTGGGATTACAGGCACAAGTGAAGCTTACATTCTACGGCAAAGAAAATAAATACACATATAAGCACATACAGAAGGCCCAGGATGAGTTCTCTGATAGGTAGAATATGGATGATTAAGTAACGAAAGAGACTAAAAAGTGATCAGGCAGGTGGAAGAACCACAAGAGCAATGCTTCAAAAACCAAAGACAAATAATGTCCAGGAGGCCTGTGAAATGTTGCATAAAGATCAAGAAGCCTGAGGAGTGAGACAAGCAATTAGACACTGAAGATAAACCGAGCGGTGTGGCTGGGCACCAGGTAATAAGGGGTTTGGGAGTGAAGAAGTGGAGGCAATGAATGTAAAGTTATTAATGGCATAATGCCATATTCTCA
Source organism: Pseudochirops cupreus (assembly GCA_028627135.1). Taxonomy (NCBI): domain Eukaryota; kingdom Metazoa; phylum Chordata; class Mammalia; order Diprotodontia; family Pseudocheiridae; genus Pseudochirops; species Pseudochirops cupreus. Next base: position 469,247,861 of record CM053580.1, read on the forward strand.
GTCACCTGAACTGAAAATCTCCACTTGTAAAAATCTGTCTGTCCAATTCCCAACTGAGGGCTTTCAAGATAGAAATGATATCTACTCAAAATCTGTCACAGCATTTTTTTTTGGAGGGAAGAAGGTAAGGCAATTGGGGTTAGGTGACTTGCCCAAGGTCACATAGCTAGTTAAGGCCTAGTTTGAACTCAGGTCCTCCTGACTGCAGGGCCGGTGCTCTATTCACTGTGCCACCTAGCTGCCCCTCTCATTTTGCTTGAACATACTTCTTTGTGTATCTCACAGTCTGCGTTGCGTTAAGTGTATATGCCTAATCCTCTATTATAAGGGCAGATTCATTTCATCTTTGTTTATTATGTAACGGCACTTAAATGTCAACTGGATTACAGACTCCATACAGGCAGGTGCCAACTCATCCTAGTACTTATTAACCCAGCAGCTAGCACTGACCTGCACTAAGCATTCAATGAAAAGACAGGAAGAAGAAGAGGAGGAAGAAGAAGATATAGTCAATTCATGAAACATTTTTTTAAAAGACTCAGGAAGGCGAATATATCCAGGAGGAAGATAGTTTTTAATTAATATTAAATATTAATTTTTGAAGTGAAGTGAACCTTGCTATAACATAATTCCCCATACAAAGGTATTCCTTTTAAGAAGGTCAGTATCTTATAGTAAGTCAAGAAGCATTTATTAAGTGCTTACTATGTGCCAGGCACTGCACTAAGTACTAGGTATACAAAGAAATGCAAAACTATGGTCCCTGTCCTCAGTGGCTCATATTTTAATGGGAGAAACAACATGAAACAATTCTATACATAGATATATTCAATACAAATAGAAAATAATCTCAAAAGGAAAGCACTAGCAACTGAGAGGGGCCAGGAAAGGTCTCCTGCGGAAGGAAAGATTTGAGCTGAGTCTTGAAAGAAACCTGAGAAGCTAGAAAGAGTCTTAAAGATGGAGATCATTCAAGGCAATCAGGACAGCCAGTGTAAAGACACAAATATGGGAGATGAAGCAGGTGGACATGTGTAGCTAAATCAGTTTGTAGAAGTATAAGAAGACTAGATAGAAAGGTAGGAAGGGGCCAAGTTGTAGAAGACTTTAAATAACAAAGAGAGGAGTTTATATTTGATCCTTTATGTAATAGGGAACCAATGGAGTTTAGTGATTAGGATAAGTTACACTATCAAAGCTATACTTCAGAAAGATTACTGTGGTTGCTGAGTGGAATATGAACTGGAATGGGGACAGATCTGAGACAGAGAAATCAACCACAAGGATACAGCAATAACCTGGGTATGACAGAATGAGGGCCCACACCAGGTTAGTAGCTGTATAACTAGAGAGAAGGGAACATATATGAAAGATGTTTCAAAGGTAGAAAAAACAAAATTTGGTAACAGATGGACTATATGGAGTGAAATCAAGGAGTCATAGAAGACACTGAGGTTATGAACCTTAGGTGCCTAGAAGGGTGGTAGAACCCTCAATAATAAGACATTTTTGAAGGGGCTAGACATGTTATATTTGAGATGCCTATAGGATATATAATTTAAGACACCTAAATGTCAGTTGGTAACTGTGACTCTCAATCAGGAAAGAAATGAGGGCTGGATATATAGACCTGGGAATCATCTGCACAGAGAAGCACTGATCAAGTCCACAGTTTTATCAGGATAACAAAGTAGCTGTGGAAAAATTGAAAAAAAATGGTTAAAAGACTTTATGTAAATACAGGATTGTATAAAAAAAATTATAAAAACCTAAAGTTAAACAAATAGAAGTGATAGGTGTCATCATCATGAATTTTGGTTACTTTTACTTCTTTATGTGAATCAATCAGTTTCTGCTACAAAAATAACAGTATCCATGAACAATACATTCCATCTCTCCATTTCCAGCATTTTCTCCGTTTCCCACACCTGGAAAGCTCTTCCTTCTCATGTCCCTCTTGTAGCTTCCCTGGCTTCCTGCAAGTTCCAATTAAAATCTCATCATCCTCAGGAAGGCTTTCCTAACTCTTCTTAATTCTAGTATCTTCTCTCTATTAATTATTTCCTATTTATTCCGTATATAGCTGGTTTGTACATATTAATTTGATTGTTGTCTTCCCCATTAGATTGTGAGCTCTTTGAAAACTGGGGCTGTCTTTTGACTCTTTTTGAATCCCCAGTGCTTAGCATAGAGCCCTGCATACAGCAGGCACTTTAAGTGTTTACTGACTGCCTGATTTTTGCCGCCTTACCCCCAAAAAATTATCACTGTAAAGTAAAATCTCAACATGAATAACCTGGCAGTAGCAAACAACAGTCCTGCTTAAATGAGTAGAAGCCAAAACCACCCATATTCAATCAAATGTTTCATCTTCTAAATTCTACTTCTTCAGCAACCCTCATATCCCACCTTCCTCTCCACTCATCCCACACACAAAAAAAGTCTAATTCATGTTTTTGCTTGGTCTATAGCACTGGTTCTCAACCCTCCTAATGCCTCGACCCTTTAATACTCATATGTGGGCGTATCTGCATGTGGGCAGACCTGCCTGAAGACAGAGGAGTGGTGTCTCAGTTCCTAAGACCATCAGAAATATGTGTTTTCGGATGGTCTTAGGCAACCCCTGTGAAAGGGTCGTTAGACCTCCACCCACCCCCCCAACCCCCAAGGGGTCTTGACCCACAGGTTGAGAGCCACTGGGCAACAGTCAATAAATTGCTATGCCTGCAATCAGTCTCTCCAATCTATCACAGCTATCAAAGTATCTCTAAAGCAAGAGATTGATCATGTCACTCTCCTGCTGAAAAAGATACAATGGTTCCCTTTTGTCTCTAGGAAAAAATACAAACTCCTCCAGCATTTAAAACAAACCTTTACAACATGACTCCAATCTGTCTCATCATATATCATTCCCCCCTCACACTCTTATCCAGGCCAAACTGGTTTATTTGATGGTCCCCAACAGCATATCTCCATCAACAGTGACCTGGATCTAGAATCAAAAAGACCTGAGTTCAAGTCAAGTCTGGGATACTTACTAGTTATTGTGATCCTGAGCAAGTCACTTAAACTCTGCCTAACTGTTTCTACAACTGTAAAATGTGGATGATAATAGCACCTACCTTACAGGATGGTTATGAGGATCAAATGAGGTATTTATAAAGCACTTAACAGAGTCTGACATGTAGTAGGTGCTACATAATTGCTGGCAATTATTATTATTATTATTATTATTACTGTCTTCAAGTCATTGAACAATTCTCAGCCCATAGCTCTGTGCTCCCACCCCAATATCTAGAACGCACTTCCTTCTCAACAGAGCCGTAGAATCCCTAGTTTCCTCCAAAGCTTGGTTCAAGCCATTTTCCAGATGAGGTCTTTTTCTGATCTCCTATATATATTTGCCTTTACTAGTTTTTATGCACTGATACCTCTCCCAAGGTCCCCTTCCTGCTAAGAAGGAAGTTTACTGAGAGCAGAAGCTGTTTATTTTTTGCCTCGGTGTTCCCTGTGTCTAAGGGGAGCCAGGCACACATTGGACACTTAATAAGAGCTTGTTAAATGAACGCTTGTTAATATTAGATGCCCATCAATTGGGGGAATGGCAAAACAAACTGTGGCACATTGCTGTATTCCAACATTACTGTGCTGTAAGAAATGACAAAAGTGAGGAATAGAGAGATGCGTCTGCAAGCCTAATGGTGAATGAAAGAAGCCCAGACAAGGAAAAACCAAACTTTAGCGATTACAACAATTGTAGACGGAAAGAACCACCCGAAAAAAAACCCAAAAGTGAGTCCTGTGAAATTATCAAGAACCAGTACAGCCAGATGGGAAGAGAAGAAATGAGAAGGCCGGCCCACCACGTGTATTTTCGGGCGGTTTTCGAGGGAATTAGTTGTGCTCATTTTTTCTCTAGTCTTTAAAAATATAAAATAACATTCCGAGAGGAGAGAGGGAAGAACACTGCAGGGAACCAGGACGATGTGAAAAAAAAAAAGACAGCAATAAGAATTTTAAGACAAATGAATGAATGCTTCTTGAACTGAGGTGAAGCAGAGCCCAAGGTCACAGGTCACAGGAGAGGAGGCGAGGGGGTCATCTCTGGGGCCCCGCCGACCCCCTCCTCCGGCCCCAGGAGCCGTACCCTCTCTCCCCTCCCCCTCCGCAAGCCCGGAGGACCGCGGGGCCTCAGGGGGCGGCGGCGGCCTCGGGCCGGAGCTCACCGGAGCAGCTCCATGCAGTACAGGTCACTGCCGGGGGCTTCTGTCCGGCTGGACGCGGTCGCGCTTCGTCCCAAGACCACTGGTGCTGGGAGCCCCCTCCCGCGGGCGCTCAGGCCCCGGGGCACGCGGCCACGAAAGCAGCAACCGGAGCCGAGACGGAGCGGGCCCCAGCCCAGCGCCAGACCAGCAGCCGCCATGACACCGGAGCACCTCTGACCTTTTACCTTTCACACAGCCTCAGCGCGCCTGCGCAGCCCCGCCCTAGAGCCGCCTTCTTTTTTTCTCCTTCCCGTCCCCACCCGCTCGCTCTTCTTTCTGTTTTGTTTCTGTAACTCTTTCTCCGCCCTGTCTCTCTTTCCCTCCCCCCACCTTCCCGGGCACATCTGTCTGTCTTCTGAATCTTCTCTGCTTGTCTGTTTCTTCTCCTTCCCCCCCCTCTTTCCCACCTCATCCCCACTTTAGTCCTTTCCTTTTTGGGGATCCTCTGCCTCCCGTGCCAGTCCCACCTGTCCACCTCCATCCCTTAGGCTCTCTTGTGCCGCTCCCTCTCTCTGCTTTCTCTACCTACTTCTCACCTGCCTTTATCTTTCTCGTTTCGATGCCCCTCTGCCCCTCACCACTTGTTGCCCGCATTTCTTTTCCTTTCTCCCAAGTCAAGCCAACAGGCATTGATTAATTGCCTGCTGTATGCCAGGTGCTACACCAAGAGCTGGATCCAAAAAGAAAGGCCAAACATAAGCCAAGCAAAAGAAACAATAAATGACCAGTTATTAAACACCTGCTATGTCAGATGCAGTGCTAAGAAACAGAGATAAAAAGAAAACCCAAAAACAAAAACCAGCCAAATGAAAGAAACAGTGGATCACTACATGAACATTTATTAAACACCTACTATTTGCCAGGTACTGTGCTAAGCATTAGGGACACAAAAAAGATGCAAAAAAAAACCATTTCTTGCAACTATGAACAATTTCAAATATATAGCCAATACCACTCTGGTGACAGAAAGTGAAGAATTAAGAAACTTCTTGATGAGGATGAAAGAGAAGAGTGTAAAAGCTGTCTTAAAGCTTAACATTAAAAAAACTAGGATCTTGACAACTGGTCCCATCACTTCCTGGCAAAAAGAGAAGAAATGGAAGCAGGGTCAGATTTTATATTCTTGGACTCAAAAATCACTGAAGAAAGCAGCTGCATCTATGAAATTTAAAGACGTTTGTTCTTTGGAAGGAAGTCAAAACTATGGTTTTTCCACTAATAATAAATGGCTGTGGGAGTTGGACTATAAAGAAAGCTGAGCTCAGCAGAATAGATGCTTTCTAATTGTGGTGCTAGAGAACATTTTTGAAAGTCCTTTGGACAGTAAGAAGATCAAATCAGTCAATACTTAAAATTAATTCAGGCTCTACCCTGGAAAGTCAAATACTGAAGCTGAAGCTTAAATACTTTGGTCACATAATAAGATGGGACTCATTAGAAAAGACTCTGATGTTGGGAAAGATTGAAGGCAAAAGCAAAAGGGAATGGCAGAAGATGAGGTGGATAGATAGTATCATGGAAACAACAAACGTGAATTTGGACAGACTTTGAGAGACAGTGGAGGATAGAAGGGCCTGGCATGCTAAGGTCTATGGGGTCATAAAAAGTTGGACTGGATTGAAGGACTGAACAATAAGAAGCTTAAAATCTATTGGGGGGGACAACACGCAAACTAATATATACAAAGCAAGATATATACAGGATAAATAGGAAATAATTGCAAGAAGTAAGGCTTTAGATTAAGTGGGTATTTGAGGGAGAATTAATATGATCTCAGGTTATTCACAGTATAATGAGGAAGACAACGCGCTAACAACTATGTACAAACAAGATATATATAGAATCAATTGGAGATGATCTCAGAGGGAAGGCACAAAGGTTAAGGACTGGGAAGGGCAGAAAGCGGAATGTTAGCTGAGACTTGAAGGAAGCCAAGGAAACTGTCTCCTCCCCCTTCCCTTTTATCTATATATTTTTTTAACTTTCCTTCCTCTTCCCTATGTTGTTCTCTTGGAGCCTGAACAACATATTTGCAAGTTCCCTGGGCGGGACTAGAAAGTCAAAATTGTTTTCCTCCATAGACTCTAAGCTTTAAATGTATCATATACAATTTGACAACCCAAAATAGATTCTAGTGTCATAGAAGCAGAATTTTTTGGCATTGATAATGTGTACATTCCTAAAAGGTAATGTTAATGACACTCATGACCCTAGTGGCTTCTTCACTGGGGCTCATGGATCTAATAACCCAAGTAATGCCTGGTCAAAGCTGACATAAAAGCTATATATGTCACTGGTTATTAGCCAGCCTGTGGGAAACTTCTTAAAAGTGCAATATCCTCACTAGCCGCCAGAGGATGCTCAGCTAGACTGCTCCCCTGCCACTACATTGGTGGCTGCAAGCTATAGCACCAGTCAGTATTAAGCACTGAATGCTAAGAACTGTGCAATGTGTCAGAAATACAAAGACAAAATCTCAAAACAGTTCTTGCCCTCAAGGAGTTTTCATTCTAATGAATGAAATGGAATATTACTAAAAATATTAAAATATGAAATCTACAGTTTATATATAACTCATAAGCTCCAACTCTGTATTTCTAAACTCCTCTCTAGTCACAACTTGCTTGACATCCACAGGACTCAGATGTGTGAAAATGAAAAGAAATAGGTTCTATTCTCCTATGTGGAGCCATCTGAATGTGGTCTTTGCCTAAATTCTTACATCGCCACCTTGAAGAGAGTAAGTCTATGATCAGTCCAGCACTCTGCACCACACATTGCCTTTGTTGCTCTCACATCCTCTCTGTCTCTTCTCCTTACAATCACATACTCAATTAAATGCCAATGTTTGCTTTCAGGGTGCATCCATAAAGTTTTATTGAGTTTTATTGTGAAGACAGCAATGACAGTGTTGGTGATGAGGTCATGAGATGCATAAGTCTTCAGTAGTAAGTGGCCATTTCTGTTGCTGTTTGCAACTCCATTCCTCCCTAGGACACCCTGCCAAGTCTGGTAGTCTGAGCCTACTCTAGCGTTAAAGTCATCCAGAATTATAAGCTTGTCCTCTTTTGTTGCACATTGATGATAAGGGTTTCCAGGTCTTCATAAAATTTTTTCTTTGACCTCATCAAGCTTTGTCATGGTGGGAGCATAGGCACTGATGATGGTGGCATGATGTTTTCCTGCAAGTGGCAATCACATTGTCATGAGCCTATAGCTCCTTTTGGCAGGCATACAACCTTGTTGACTAGATTAGTTTTGATTGCAAAACCTATACCAGCTTCACGATGCTTCCCTTCTTAAATTAATTAAGAAAAATGTGTATCCAGCTCCAACTTCAGTAAGCTGGCTTTTATTTGCCAATCTTGTTTCCCGCAGGACTGCTATTTAGATGCAATACCTGCTGAGTTCTCTCTCAACAAGAATTGTTTATGTCTCAGGTCTAATGGATTTTGTGTTGTCTGAGTGTGCACATATTCCGTGTGCCAATGGTGAGTGGAATAGTCTTTGCAAACTTTTTGGTACATTTTTTGGTGAGCACCAGTGTGGCTTCAAAAAGGGCCAAGGAACAGTCGATATGGTGTTTGCTGCCAAACAACTCCAGGAGAAATGCCAGGAGCAGAACAGAACAGAACATTTGTAGATTTGACCAAGGCCTTTGATACTGTTAGCCATGAGGGCTTGTGGAAAATTATGTCAAAATTTGGTTGCCCAGAGAATTTTATCAGCATTGTACATCAATTTCATGATGGCATGCTTGCCCAGGTTTTGGATAATGGACAATGCTCTCGTGCTTTCCCAGTTACCAATGGAGTGAAACAAGGCTGTGTGCATGCTCCCATGCTTTTTAACATGATTTCAGCTATGCTGTCAAATGCTTCAATAAGGATGATCAAGATCAGCTACCAAACTGATGGCAAATTCAAAACTTCAAAAGGCTACAAGCCAAGACCAAAGTGGAGGGAGTGTCAATGCATGATTTTCTGTTTGCAGATGATTGTGCACTCAATGTAACCTCTGAAGGTGAGATGCAACAAAGTATGAATCAGTTCTTTGCTGCTTGTGCTAATTATGGCCTAACAATTAACACCAAGAAAACACAGGTGCTCTATCAGCCACCACCACACTATCCATACTTGGAACCATTGGTTACAGCACATGGAGAAGTTCTGAATGCTGTTGATAAGTTCACTTACCTTGGTAGTATACGTTCCAGGGATGAACACATTGATAATGAAGTTGACAGGAATTGCCAGAGCTAGCTCAGTGTTTGGAAAGCTCCAAAAGAAATTATGGGAGAGAAGAGGTATTAGACTGACTACCAATCTGAAGGTCTACAGAGCCATTGTGCTAACCTCATTATTGTATGCCTGTGAAACCTAGACAGTCTACCACTCCCATGCCAGGAAACTGAATCACTTCCATTTGAATTGTCTTAGGAAGATTCTGAAGATCATCTGGCAGGATAAGGTACCAGACACTGAGATCCTCACTGAAACTAACCTGCCAAGCATTCAGACTCTGCTTCAGAGAGCACAACTCTGATGGACTGGTCACTTTATTCAAATGCAAAACGTACACTTGCCAAAAAGACTATTTTATATTCATATGGTAGTCAGAAGAAGTGACACAAGGACACTCTCAAGGTCTCTCTCAAGAGCTTTGGAATTGTGTGAATGGGGGACATTGGCACAGGACCACTCAGCATGGCATGCCCACATCAGAGAAGTATTCTATGAGCAAAGCGGAATTGAAGCAACTCAAAGGAAACACAGGATGCACAAATTTGGAGAATCCACCACAAATGTTCACACAGACTATTTGTGCCTGACCTGTGGTAGAGCATTCTGAGCTCGTATTGGTCTGATCGGCCACAGTCAGACACATTGAAACTTGATAGCATAGTGATATCATTTTGGTTCTCTTGGAGAACAAAGGACAACAACCAACAAAGCAACCAATCAACATCTCTCCCTACTTGCCCAGGGACCGTCTCACCCTGCAACAACCTTCTACTGTGACAATCCCTTTTCCCATCTGTGAGTTCCTTTGGGGGCCTCCATTTTGGGCCCAGTTCAGCCATGTTTCATTCCCCTGTCAGGTGTGCATCTGATTCTAATGACTTTGTTACTATCTCTCCCCTTTGCTTCCCCCTCCCGATCCCCCACTTTAATGTGTTGTCTTCCCTCATTAGAATGTATGCTCCCTCAGGATAGGGACTGAATTTCTTCTTGCTTCTATTTGTATCTCTAGTGTTTATTACTGTGCCTAGCGTGTAGTAAGTACTTAAAATCCTTATTACTAACTCACCTGGAAGGGCAGGATCAGAATGTTTTCCTCAGTGATCATCTCCAGCACCCCACTCAATGGCTGAGAGAGTCTTTGGTCATAGCAGCAGCAGTCACCTTCTAGGCAATCAGGAAGTCGTGCTCTCAAGAACAGTGAAGGAGAAAGAAGCAGCTCACCCTGTGCAGATGGTGTCACTCTCTGTCCCCAAACACTTCTGGGGCAGTGCAGCTTCCTTATCTTCTTTCTGTTGTGAAGATAATTTTGATACCAATACTCAATTTAATCCATATTTAATCAATTAATTGTGATTTAATGGGTTTCAGTGACTGGGTTAGGCGAAATAGAATTAAGTTTGATTTAGTCAACATTGTTAGAATAAGAGTTATGTAGCTTAGAATTAATTAACCCACTATGTACTAATGACGATCATATTATTTATATTTGGATTAGGAGATAGATTTATACCTTGTTAGCTGGGCCTTTATTGATAGCTATACTACGCTCCACCCAACTCCTTTGAGAACAATGTTAAAAAAAAAAACCACAGCTTCCTTATGCCCCTCTGTTCTTTTATACCCAATGTTCATAATAGCATGTGTAAAGTCCCTGCCAATCATCCTTCCACAGGACATTGGTCATTGACCTTTGTCCTGTGGAAAGTCCCTGCTAAAATGGACTGTTGAGACCCAAGAATGCTGCTGAAAGTAGTAATGATTGATGGCCATTTCACTGGACCAAAAATAAGAGTTTCTTCCTTTGGCCAAACGTGGGATGAATTTCCTCCACTTCTCCCCATTACCCAATTGTGAGTCTGCCACTTCTGGAACTCACCAATCATGAATTGTACCACTTCATTCTATTTTAATGGTCTCTCAATGTCTATAGAAAGGGTTGGAGTCCAAGCAGAGGGATCCTTGACAAAGAGGAAGGTCTTAGATCCAATTGCTTAAAGATTTCCAGTCTTCCTAATAAATGAATACCTGCTAAGAGTTCTGCCTCAGTCACCTCTTGTTTCAGATTGGATTTTGGGGGTCCACTTTGTCTCTGAGAGAGGATCAAGGAAGTCTCACTTTCCAGTATCTCACAAATTCCATTAATCTTGACTTCCTCCGTGGTAACTGTAGGACCCTCAGATCCCCATGGAGATAAAATGGTGAAACATAAATAGGGTTGTTGTTGTTCAGTCACTTTCTGTCATCTCTGACTCTTCATGATCCCATTTGGGTTTCTTGGCAAAGATACTGCACTAGTTTGACATTTCCTTCTTCAGTTCATTTTATAGATGAGGAACTAAGGCTAACAGAATTAAATGACTTGCCCAGGGTCCCACAGCTAGTAAGTGTCTGAGGCCAGATTTGAATGCAGGAAGATGAATTTTCTTCATTCCAAGCCCAGCTCTCTACTAAGCCTGCACTGAAATGCCTGGTACCCACCTCGGAAATGATCTAGCCTTTTCATTCAAGGCCCTGCTAAGGAATCTGATAAACTAATTTATTCTAACATGTTACCAACCCAATTGTGTCTTTTCATTCATGACAGCATTACAGAATTTTAGAGTTGGAAGAGCCATTTAATCCATCCCATATCCAGAAAGAAATCCCTTGCTATACCATATTTGATAAATAGTTACAGTACCCAGCCTACAGTACCCAGCCTAAAGTGAAGATCTCTCTGAGTACCTTATTCAGTGGTCAAATTGATATTCCTAAAGCACAGGTTTGACCATGTCACCCCTCTGTTAAAATAAATTCTTTTTTTAAAAAGCTGCAATGTCTCCCTATTGCCTCTAGAAAAAATAACAGAGTTCTCTGGTATTTAAAACCCTTTGCAATCTGTTCCAGTCTTCCTTATTACTCATTATAGTCTTCATACGCTCCATGTTCCACCCCAACTGGCCTATTTCTCTTTCTCCTATGGAAGAGTCTCTCATTTGTCTCTTAACCTGTGCACAGGCTACTGTTCTGAAATGCATCCTTTCCTCATTTGCACCTGACATCATCAGCTACAAATGTTCCATCCCAGAAATTCTTTTGTGTCTATGTTGTATTTATATATGTTTGTATTGTTTTCTCTAAGAAGGTAAACTCCCTTAAGTTAAGAATTGTTTGTATCTTCAACACCAATCAGTTCTTTGCACATACTAAGAGCTTAACAAATGCTTGATGATTCATTGAAGGCATCATTAGGTGTGGACAAGAGTATTTATTAGAATTATATAGTAGGCCCTTAATAGATATTATCTCTGCTTGTTATATCGCCAGCTAGGATGTTTACATACCCTTAATCCCAACTCTTTCCTCCCTTACCTGCCTTTTTTTTCCTTCCTCTCTCACTTTTCATCCTAAGAAATTAGTCCTAGGTTCAACCTAGAAGAAGGGGATTCTACAGTGTTTGAGAAAAATCTTTTATCAGAGCTGACTCTGGCCAAAATATTGCAGAGGATTACCTAATCCTTTGTAATAGGAGAATTATCTTAAGCTCTTCCCACATTCAAATTAGTCTAGGTTTTAAAAAAATATTTCCTAAAATGTTACAAAGATGTCCCTGGAACTTGACTGATCCAGAGGGTTGAGGTTCAAGTTGTTCCCCCTTGATGAAACTTCCTGGTAGCCTCTGATCATATTGTCATGGCTTCCTGGTCACCTAAGGACATAAAAGGTTCACCCACATGGAGTTGGGGCCCTTCAGACTTGGCAGATGTCCCAAGACCACAGGATTCTCCACACCCTATCCTTCTGACCAGAGGCATTTCCATATGAGGGAAGCAGTGTCTACTCAAGCTAAGTATTAAAGCATCCTCATTGAATAGCCTTTTTATTTAATGGCTACGTAAACTTTCTTATGTTAACTGTTGAATGACCTATTAGTGCCTCATTTCATTCCAGCACCAAACCTGAACAAAGAAAGTTATAGGCCTGAATCAGGGCTCTCTTCTTCATCATTACTTCAATTATGACTCCTTCCTTCCTTTGGTTGGTTGGTTGCTCTCCCTTTGTTCTCGAAGAATACCAAAATGACATCTCTATGTTAGAGTCAAGTTATAACAGGTTGGACGGTGGCTGATTTAGACCACTAAGAGCTCAGAATGCTCAACCACGGGTCAAGCACAAATAGTCCATATAAATACTTGGGGTGCATTCTTTAAGTTTGCATGTTTCGTGGTTCTTTTGTGCTACTTCAGTTCTGCTTTGTACCTTCTTTGATGAGGGCACACCATGCTGACAATCCTGTACTCGTGTCCCCCGTTTCACATGATCAATTCCAAAGTTCTTAAGAGAGACGTTGAGAGTGTCTTTGTATCACTTCTGACCACCATGTAAATACTTGCCTTATATGAGTTCTCCATAAAATAATCTTTTAGGTAAGCATATGTTTGGCATTCAAACAATGTGATCAGCCCTTAGTACTCTCTGCAGTACAGTTTGAATGCTTGGCAGTTTAGTTCAGGAAAGGACCTTAGTACCTGGTCTCTTATCCAGCCAGGTGATCTTCAGAATCTTGTTAACACAATTCAAATGGAAGCAATTCAGTTTCTTGGCATGGTGCTGGTAGACTGTCCATGTTTCACAGGTGTAGAACAATGAGGTCTGCACAATGGCTCTGTAGATCTTCAGTTTGGTAGTCAGTCTAATATCTCTTCTCTCTCAGGGTTGTCCTTCTATGCAGGCAGAGAAAGTGGTTGAATCACCAAAATACAGAATCTCAGACTGGGAATGTCAGAGATCTACCTATGCAACTGTAGCTCCCAAAGTGACTCCTCATGTCCAGCCATGACATTCTGGTCATTCTTTGTACAAACCCACCAAGCACTTCTGAGTCTCCAAACCTTTGATGAGGCTCTGTCTACCTGAAATGGTCTCCTTATTTCCTCACCATTCTAGACCCTTTGCAATCAGATTTCACTCTCCCTTTGCAGTCTTGTTTCATTCCACTTCCCACCACATACTCTAAACTCTGTCCTAACTGGACAATTTACTGTCCTTTCTACTCATCAGTGGAGGCAACTAGGTAGGTGGCTCAGTGGATTAAGGACTGGGCCTGGAGTTAGAAAGATTTGAATTTAAATTTGGCCTCAGACACTTACTAGCTGTGATCCTGGGCAAGTCACTTAACCTCTGTTTGCCTTAATCCATTTTAGAAGGAAATAGCAAACCACTCCAGTATCTTTGCCAAGGAAGCCCCATGAACCATATGGTCCAAGGGTCAAGGAGAATTGGACATGACTGAAAATTTACTCACCATACCTATCCCACTCATTCATCTTCCTCCTCTGATCTGCCCTCATTGTCTGTGCCATTTATCGAGAACTTAATCATAAATTGTCTTGAATTATTTTTTAATTATAGGTACTATGGCTTTGTGTCAGTCCCTTCCTCTGTAGCCAGGACATCTCAATTCCCTTAAAAATACGAGGAAGATGCAACATTGACAAAAGAAGGATAAAGGGAAATTGTTTTGAATTATCTTAGGACTTAGAGAATTATCTTGTTTCCCCCAATAAAACTGTAAGTTCCTTCGGGAATGGTATCATTTCTCATACTTTTTTTAATCCACAGCACCTAGAATATTAATAGCTGGAATTTATATAGATTTACATAATTCTTCCTTGAAAGAAGACATTCCATCTCTCATCTCCAGGCATTTTCTCCAGGTATTCCCTCATGCCTGGGATGTCCTCCTTCCTCAATTTTGCGTAAGTATTTCCCTGATTCCTTTAAGTCCCAATTAACTCCTTTTACAGGAAGGCTTTCTCAACTCCTCTTAATTCTAGTGCCTTCTCTCTGTGAATAATTTCATATTTATCTTATATTTAGCTTGCTTTGTATATAGTTCTTTGCATGTTGTCTCCTCCATGAGATTGCACGCTCTTTTTAGGGCCAGGACTGCCTTGTGCCTCTTTTTTGTAGCCTCAGCACTTAGCACAATGCTGGCCACAGAGCATGGGCACATTAAATGCTTATTGATTGATTGGTTGACTAACGTAAGGAAATTTTTCCTAGCCACTAAAGTGATATAGGATGCCTCATGAGGTCACAGATATCCACTCAGTAGAAGACCAAGCAAAAACTTGAGGACCACTCATGAGATTTGTTCTAGAGGGGCTTCTTGTTCAAGTGTTAGTTAGATTACATGAATGAATGAATGAATGAATGAATGAAGCATTTACTAAGAGCTTACTATGTGCAAACCACTTTGCTAACCTCTGGTGATATATTGTTGTTGTTGTTTGTTGAGACATCAGGAAGATGATGCCATGACTTGCAAGTAAATTGCATTTAAGTGAGGGAGGACAATGCAAGGTCACCAGCCTCTCTTTCTCCTTTGGAGTCATCTGGTTCCAGTGACAAGATATAGATCAGAACAACTGGAGATGCACCACCACCCCTCCCCAGGAATATGACTAAAAAAGCAGAGTTAGTCCTTGATCTCTAAAAACTCACATTCTGAAGTTGTCCTTTTTAATTGAGAAGGACCATTCCAATGGGGCAAGAAATACATATGGAAAGTTTCAGCTGCAAGTTATGGAAAAATCCTATTGATTGGGTGCTTGGGTGCCTGTGCTTGAACCCCAGTTTGTAAAATCACATTTCTCCCTAGCCCCAAATCTCCCTAGCCTCAAAACACTGTCTCAGGCAGTTTCTCTCCAGTTCAAGAGTAGCATGCCCTAACAAAATACTTATCTCTCTTCCTGTTAGAATGGCCAGCTGCACCTATAGAATTTAGTAGTTTGACCCAACTGTGTACTGGCTGAAGCAGCTGTGTACTGGGTAATACCTATCATATATATCCTAGACTCAGTCATATGTGTACTCCCTAGCTAATTATACACATCCTGAATCTCTCATTAGCTTGAAATATAAGTTTATTCCCAGTATCTATCTTGTCAAACAGGACATTGATGGGGACTGCCTGAGTTTTCTCAGTAGGCCCTGACAGCTAACAGACTTAGTGAGGTTTCAATTCTAAAACCGCACCTCCATGCAGGGCCATCCTCACTGCCCCATCAGCTATTTCCCAGTGAATTCTGGGCAATATGCCTGTGCAGTAAATATTAAAAGTACATGTTCCTTTAAGAACTGATCACTCCTTAACTCCTCCCTAATCCCACCAGGACTCACCTAGTTAGCATATTTGGCACAGGTTCTACTAAAGATAATCCTATAAAAACTTTAACTGTACCCCTTTAAGGTTGCAGGTTTACCACCTTGACTCAGGGAGTGCTTGAGTCCATGAATTCATTCCAAACTGCTTTCTGGGTACTCTAGTCATTGGGGTTCCTGGACTCCCTGAACTCCTTGACCCCCTCCTTGTCATTTTGACCCTTAGGGTGCAGTAGCAAAGTAAATAGATGGTAATGCCTCTTCTTTGATGTCATTTCCATTGATAAAATGGTATTGGTTTTTGATGCAGAATTATTTGACAGTGTGAAAGACTTTGGTGGCAAGAATTTTCTTTTCTGAGTCTTTAGTAAGTATAGATGTGACGCATTGCCAGACTAGACCTTCAAAGGAGGTGCTTCTCATAGTGATGACTGAGGATACCAGGCTGGAAGCATTGCCTTCCCAAGGCTCCCAGACTGATGGTCCTGAACTGTCTCCATCAGGATCTCAGGGGAGATAGTGATCAAGGCAATGGTGGTGGTAGCCTGACTTGTCTGGCTTTTGAGATCCTAGTCAAGTGTGATATTCTGCAATTCTCTAATCCCATTTGACCTTCATAACAACTATATGAGATATTTTTTAAAATTGAAAAAATTATCTCAAGCCCTCTCCATGTCTTTTGACAAGATACCGCTATAATCTACATTATAGTGACTGCTTTGAATTTGCCCTACTGTAAAAATTATTGCTTATTTAATTGATAAGAGACAGTAATAAAACTTCTTTAACATACCCCAGACTCCCTGGGAGACCCAGACTCACCTTGCTTTCTAAGTAACTATCAATTAGTAATTATTAGCTGCCCACTGAGTGTATTGCATCACACCATATCATTCTAAGACAAAAAGACTTAGGGCTTAAAGACCTTTGAAATCTTCTGACCCAAGCTCTAAATCTAACAGATGAGGAAACTGAGGCCCATAGAATAGCTTACTATTATGTAGAACAGAATCAAGATTTTAATCCATTTTGTGATTCTTCATCCATTTTTCTTACTATTCTCTCTTAGCTACCTTAGATTAATTATAGTTGTCACATATAGACCTGAGACATACTTGTGCTGATGTTCAAATCCTAACATCTATCTATAACAAAAGAATTATGTCCTTGTTGGCTTTCATCTTGACACATTATGTATCTAATTTATTAACGCTGGCTAACTTAGGGACAAGGCACATTAAAATAGTGGTTTTTCAGTCTAAACAGAGTGGTCATTTGTGCTTACATTGACTTTTCTCTTCATAGAGCCCCTTTAAAAAATTCCACTTTGAAGTATCAGGCACCACTAATAAAATATTTAAGCAAAACACTAACTTAAAAATAGAAGTGTCAATGCAGGAGCAATAAACTGGTGACTCAGAGACACTGACCTCCATATTTCAAAATAAAAGCATATTTAACTTACATGCTATTCATCCGCTATATTAAAAGTCACTGATCAAAGATTATCAACATTTGAGAAATAATAAATATTACTTAACCTCCTTTCTAATGTAAGCGATATTCTTTGAGTAATGGTTGAATAGATCTGAATTCCAATTTCCCCCTCTGTATTCTTAACACCAGTAACCCCGACAAAGTGGCTGCGCTTTCTAGTAATACAAATTCTTATTGTGCTGGAACTTTGGTAAAGCTACCCTGGGATCTATGCCCTAATACTGTAGTGAAGCAATGCTTAAAGGAAATCTTCTGGGAATGTCTAGAAATCAATACCTCTTAGTGGAGCAAAAGGCAGATGTGGTTTTCCTTACATTTAATAGTCTTGTGGGTTGTATTATAAAAAAAATCTTCAGGGTGGTTTTTTTTTCCCAACCACTTAATTGAAATAATATTTTATGAAGCATTTTCTAAATTGCAAAGAGTTATATAGTCATAAAACACTGGGAAGAGGCAGCTTGATGTGGTGGATAGAAAGCTGGTCTTAGATCCAAGAAGTTCAAATTCTCTTTCTGATGTATAGTGGTTGGGACCCCCTAGGCAAGTCACTAAACTTAATGCCAGGGGCATTAAACTCAAATGGAAACCAGGTCACTAAATCATACATGAGGATCCCTCTAGGCTATGTATTGACTTAGAAAATCACAAATTAGCAATATCTATTGCACGGCAGCTAGATAGAGCTAGGCCTGGAATCAGGAAGACTCTTCTTCCTGAATTCAAACATGGCCTCAGACATTTACTAGCTGTATGACCCTGAGCAAGTCACTTAACCCTGTTTTCCTCAGTTTCCTTGTCTATAAAATGAGCTGGAGAAGGAAACAGCAAACCATTCCAGTATCTTTGCCAGGAAAACCCCAAATATGGTCACAAAGAATTGGATGGGACCAAACAACAAGAAAAATGTTTTGTTGTATTTTTATTTATTTTGTTAAATATTTCCCAATGATATTTTCATCTGTTTGGGGTTTTAGATGCCTCTGGACTAGATGATCTCTAAAATACTGCCTAGCTTTAGATCTATGATATACTAAAAGGTGGCTGGCCTCAGGGTAACTGCAACGACCAGAAACACACTTGTTCTCAGTAGCAGTCAAGGTACTGGCACTATGGATATAGAATGTTGCTAAGTCTACTGCAATTGGTTTTGCAAGGGACTACCCAATTACAAACAATGGGGTGGAATATAACAACTCTTTGAAGCATGCTGCAGGCTGGAAAATCTGTGCTCAGATCTCAAGGGGGATAAAGATTAGACCCTAGCTAAAGGTGCTGGGGTTGGTGGTTTGGGCTCATACTGCTCAACGGGAAGGCCCACAGAGCCAAAAGCAGAAAGGGGGTATGTGAGGGGTAGTGGCATACAAACAGGTCCCAGTGCTAGCACTGCCCCCTCTCTAATTGAGAGCTGGGGTAGAAGTTTGCCTCGCAGCCTAAGGAGCAATTTTCTCTCCCCAGGCCATGCAGAAAGGAATTTAAGATAAGGGGAGAAGGTCAAAGAGGTCTGTCTATTCTGCTCTGATCAGTAGTAGCTAATTGAAGTTGACCTATTCTCATTCCCTACCCCTTCAGTTGGCTTTGACTAGCAACCACTTGTAAGTGTGTTCATTTATTCTGCTACAAATTGTGTTTTACAGAACTGGTTTTACTTCTCATAAACTTCTGTGGTTGACTCAGTCATGTGTATTTCCTTGTGCCTTCCTTCTGCTAATTATATTGTATAAGCTTGTATCTTTGTACAAAGCTGTTTACATCTTACCTTTCCCATTAGACTGTGAGCTTCTTGAGAGCAGGGACTGGTTTTTGCCTTCCTTTGTATCCTTAGCACTTAGCACAGTGGCTGGCACATAGTAGGTGTTAATAAACACTTAATAAATACTTGGTCATTTGATTTACCCATTGGTTTGTGGCAAGAGGATTCAGTCAACTCTGGAAGTGACACAAGAGAGTGACTTTTCTTAGCACAGGGCTGAGATCAATCTCCAATTGAGGGCATAATCACAAACTATTCCTATATTTCAAAGCTAAAATCTCAAGGGCAGAATTAATATGAACTTGGGTCTTTCTTCAGTCTGCCCCATCAGGCTACAAACTTAACCTTTCATTTGTATAACTCAAATATTCAGTTCACCAAGAGTGGTGGGACCCAGAAACTCCACAGCAACACCTTTCATTACATATGCAGGATAGCTAGCTGTTAACTAGAATATTGGGTAAACAGCGTTCACTGGATTTGGTTTTTATTTATTAATATAATGTCTAGGGGCAAATAGGTAGCACAGTAGATAGATCACTGGTCCTGGAGTCAGAAGGACCTGAGTTCAAATGCATCCTGAGACACTTACTAGCTGTGTGATCCTGGGCAAATAACTTAACCCCGATTGCCCCCCCCCCCAAATATAATATTTTCTCAGGCATACGTAGTTGGACAATAATTTATATCCCTGTATGCTTCACTATCTGCCCTATTAGCTTCTGTATTCTGACCAACTTCATTCAAAGGAAAATTAATTTAGCTTTTAAAGTAAGTGTGAGAAAAGATCAACCAACAGTCAATCCTTTGAAGCAACCCTGGTCAGATATGGTATAGGTCCCACATTGGCTCTGCTGTTCTTGCAATTGCCAACAGTCACAGAATCTTAGGACATCCAAGTTAGATAGACTATTTATGTCCATCTAATCCAATCCATTCCTGTATAACAGGAACACCTCTACAACACCCCCAATAAGTGGTCTAGATCTAGCTTTTGTTTGGAGATACCCACTGAGGAAGAGCCCACTATCTCCTGAGCCAGCTCATGCCAGTTTCAGACAGCTCTAATTCTTAGGAAGTATTTCCTTTTGTCAAGCCTAAATTGGCCTCTTTGTAGCTTCCAACTATTAACTCAAGGATCTTCTTTCTTTACCTTTATATCTTGATTTAGTGTGTTTGACTTCTAGAGAACATAGTTTAGCATCAAACCAGCCAGGTAAAGGAATTCTTATCTATCCTTTCTTAACTAGGTTCTGCCATTCTGCCATTTACAGGAGATCTGAGGTTAGTGAAAGTAGGCAGGGGAAAATGATTCAGAAGAAAAGAATAAGGAAAAAAAAACAATTTTTATTGAAAAATTGTTTGAGAACAGGATAACAATAATTTATATAACCACAGAAATTGAAACAAATTTGATAAACAGATTTTATGCGATTTTATTTGTAGTTTTCCTTACTATTTTTTACATCTGGATATGGATCCTTGGGGAAATTCCAGTAGTGGCATGTGATATAATACAATAGTAAAAGCACACTATTGCTAAATAAAATATTATTTATCTCTTCACTAGTGTCTAGACAAAATTTTTGTTTCAACCTCTTGGAACATCAGTTTTTTCCTTTGCAATAATAAATCACACTTATACAATATCTTAAGGTTTATAAAGCATTTTCCCTCACAATGACTACATAAGATAGGGAATAAAAGTATTATTATCCCTATCTTGTAGATAAGGAACCAGAGTCTCAGAGAAATAAAGTGATTTGCCCAAAGTCATCCAGCTAAAAAGTACCAGTGCTAGGATTCAAACTCTTGACTCTCACTTCAGTCATTCTTCCACTGTATCACATTGCCTTCAGTTTGTAAATTTAAGGCATCCATCTTCTCTGAGCCTACTCCCAATGAGTACATGGCTGCTCACTTCCTCCCCACCCAGCCTACGCCATCAGTGCTTAGCCAACATACCTCTCACTGATCTCAGCACCTCCCACTTAGAATTTTGTGGTGCAAAGAGGTACTCCTCCCCTTATGTTCCATTTGCTTTTTTATTACCCATCTTATGCTGGGTCTAGTTATGCCAGCTGTCTGATGCTGCCTCTTGAAGATCTCCACAGGGAGGAGGCTCCCAGAATAAGGAGGGTTCAAAGGCAGAGCACAAGCCCTTGGTGCATTCATTATAAGCTGAAGTAACCCTAAGGTCTATCTATTACATCAGTAAGAGATATTTTTTGAGGGGAAAAATTATTTTTTTAAATGTTCTATTTCAGTATATCCAATAGTTCTTAAAGTTTTCGTGCTTTTTCCAGTGTTGAGAAAGGGCTTTCCTTCTGGGAAAAGTAAAAAAAAAAATTTAATTATTTTCTGGAAATAAACCTAGTGACAAACACATTTTATTTGTCTTTGCAAGTAACTTTTAATTAACAAGAGGTCAGTGTCCATTAGAACACAGTTCTATCAAGCCAAGGTCTCCCGACTAAGCTTTACACATAAAGAAATAACACACTGGAAATTATTCTGTGACACGTATTGTAATCTCAGACCTTGCCAAGTCTCTTATCTTGTACTGCGTAAAGTGTGTCACTGATCACAAGGGAAATCAGGTGAGGGAGTACGAATAGTTCAACAGAACTCATCACCGCTACTAGAAAAATAACACAACTATGAGTCACGTATTATCTTGAAATTTTTCTCTTGTCAATTCAGTTCAGTAAACATTTCGGCTGAGTTCCTGTTATTGCAAGGCACTATGTTAAGCACTAGAGATACAAAGTCAAAAATAAAACAGTCCCGGCCCTCCAGGAGCTTACATTCTACTGGAGCTATTTGTTGAATACATTCAGGTATACGGACATACCTTGTTTTCTTGTGTTTCACTTTATTGCACTTTGCAGATATTGCATTTTTTACAAATTGAAGGTTTGTGGGAACCCTGTATCAAGCAAGTCTACTGGCACTATTTTTCCAACATCATGTGCTCACATTATGTCTCTATGTCACATTATGGTAATTCTCACAATATTTCAAAATTTTCATTGTGAGTATACCTATTGTGGTGATCTGTGATCAGTGATCTTTGATGTTATTATTGTAATTGGGGAGCACTAAAAACCATATACATGTAAGAGTGCAAACTTAACCAATTAATGTTGTGTGTGTGTTCTGACTGCTCCAACAATCAGCTATTCCATTTCTCTTCATCTCCTCAGGCCTCTCTATTCCCTGAGACACAACAACACTGAAATTAAGCCAGTTAATAACCCAACGATGACCTCTCAGTGTTCAAATGAAAGAAAGTACCAAAAAATTTCATGTGACTTGCTTTATTGTGATATTTGCTTTAGAACCAAACCCAAAATATCTCCAAGGTATCCCAGTATGACTTTCTTCCTCCCTAGAGGAAGAAATAAGTTCCTTGAGGGCAAGGGCTCTATTGCCCATAGCTTCTACTACAATTCTAACTATAGAGCAATTGAGTGAATACCAGAGATTGAAATGGAGGTTGCACCTCAGAAAGCATGAATGAAATGGAATATGACCTCCAATGCACACCCACACACACACACACATAAGCATTCAGTAGGTGCTTAACATTAAATGGAGAGAATGTTCGGTGAGAGCCTTGCAGACAGAGATTATGGCATTGGAACTTATCTAATGGATGAGGGGAAAAGGCACTTGGATGATTTTTTTCTGCCTGTCCTGCTTAAGAGTCCATGAAGAAGGCATTATTGACTTTCCTGAAGCAGGAAAGCAGCACCACTTTTTTTGTGGGAAGGACAGTGTAATCATATGACAGAGATCAAACTGATCATGTGGGAAATAGATGACTTTTATTTCTTTTTTTCAAATAATATTTTAATTTTTCCAATTTCGCATAGATAGTTTTCAACATTTTTTAATAAAATTTTGAGTTCGAAATTTTTTTCCCTCCCTTCTACTTCCCCTCCCCAATAAGGCAAGCAATCTGATATAGGTTATACATGGGCAATTGTGTTAACATATTTCCACATTAGATATGTTGTGAAAAAAAGAATCAGAAAATGGAAAAACCAGGAGAAAGGAAAAAAAGTGAAAATAGTAAGCTTTGATCTGCATTCAGACTCCATAGTTCTTTCTGTGGACGTGGATAGTATTTTCCATTATGAGTCTTTTGGAATTGTCTTGGATCATTGTATTGCTGAGAAGAGTTAAGTCTATCAAAGTTGATCATTGCACAATACTGTTGTTACTGTGTACAGTGTTCTCCTGGTTCTGCTCACTTCACTTGGCATCAATTCGTGGAAGGATGACTTTTATTTCTGCATAGAAGGCTCTCTGAAAGTCAGAAATTGCTTTGATGTTTTCAACTGAATGTGTTCTCTGAACCTGTTTGTAGAGTTCTTGGAAGACTGGAAGCTTCACTGAACCTCAGGTGTTGTTCTGCTCAGCAAAAAGACATGAATTACACTCTGGTCTCAAGCTAGTTATTCAGGGTCACATAAGCGTGAAGTAAGCAGCAAGCATTCTTTTTTGGTGACCTCTGATTTGAAATAAAAGGTGATGTGGAATCAAGAACTACAAAGTCCCATGCACTTCACCCAGACTTTTCTTTTTTCCAATTTTCTAAAACCCTGCAGAGTAACTCTGCTTTGGGGTTTTATTCTTTAGCTCAGCAGGTACTTTTATAGCTGCCTTATAATCTTTCTATGGATGGGTAATGAAAAAGCCAGGCCAATTTTTGTACCTAATAAAAGTCATCAAAAAGGAGACAAAGTCAAGAACATTTTACAAACACAAAAGGAACATTGCCTTGAATTTGCTTCTTTAGGACATGGATGGGTCTGTGATCTCACCAGTATGGATATGCCCTCCACCAGGGCAGGTCATACATCCTCCATGCCTTCAAATCCTGGGCTAACTCTTGTCCAAGTCTTTCTATAAATCTTCCACAGAAGATGCACCCAGGAAGACGGACTTCCTCGGGTTCTTTTACTCTTTCAAGGGCACTAGTACAGTATTTAGACTGCCTCTCTGTCCTTATTCTTGTGACATGACCAGGTCATCTACTTTTTCATGCATCTTTGTCCTTATACAACAACTTCTGCATGAGTCACTGTTGGTAATATACTGAAGTCTATTAATAGCCACATCTATATTTCCATTATCTTTTCAAGCACCTGCAATATGAATTCTTCTGAGATTATGGTATTCCATGCTTCATAGAAATGTGTCATTTATTGGAAAAACAAGACTGTTTAAAGATGGACGTTTTTAGCTGTTAACTAATTCTTATCTTTGAAAGCATTATACAGTTTTCCAAATGTGTATAAGACTGATATTCTCCTCCTATTCAATTCTCATTGTACATCTACAGTATTTCCCTACCAAACTACTTTATTTTGAGTGACTAATTCAATGAGCTGCCTGTCTATTTGTTACAGTCTGCAAAATATGCACTTTTCCCATCAACTCTATTTTTCCAATGCTGATCTATTCCAAATGACTACAGATCTCACTGAGTAATGTAGTGATCCAAGGATCGTTGAAATTAGTGTCATTTGTGAAGGGGAGCATTTGGAGAATCTCATCATTCACAATTACTTTTTTTTATCTCAGAGGACTCATTCTTTGATTTGGGATTCATGATGCTGGTGAACCCCTTAAGTGAGCAAATGTCTGCCCACTTTATGGCTTGTTGGATGTTGACATTCAAGCACAATGTTTTACCAGGGAATGGATTTCTGGGTAGTAGGTTTTAAAAATGAAAAGGTACACATGCAAATACTAATTAAGGGTCCAAAAGGGACCCACATAAAAGGGACACAAGCAGGGCAAAGGGCTAACTCGCGCGTGGGGCGCTGGAAGTCCTTTCCTTCCTTCAGGGAGTGCTCACCGAATTCTCCCAAGGAACGCCTTCCTGCCAGATGAGCAGCCTACACGGGCTTCAAGGGACCACGCCTCTGTTTAGTCCTTTTCAATTATTTCTTCAAGGGCCACCAAGGGGTTTTTATCTCCTAAGCCTCCCCCATCCTCGGATGTCTTTCTGCAGCCATCTGAGCAACTGCCATTGCTGTGAGTCACTTTTATTCTGATGGACACTGTTACCATCTCTGGTCTTAAGTAGAAACAGGATGAAAACTCTGGATCTTCTAAACGCACAAGATTGCTGCCTACGGGCAATTGGGAAATACAGTAGAGTGCTGAACCCAGGAGCCAGGAAGACCTGAGTTCAAATTTGGCATCAGACACTCACTAGTTACATGACCTTGGGCTAGCCACTTGGTCTCTATTTGCTTCTGTTTCATCAGCTGTAAAATGGGGATTATACTGGAGGACCTGGAGTCAGGAAGACCTGAGTTCAAATCTGACCTCAGACACTTCGTGCTTACTAGCTGTGTGACCTTGGGCAAGTCACTTAACCCCAACTGCCCTGCTTTTCCCCCTCCAAAAAGCAAAAAAGGCAAAAAAGGCAAAAATTTAATTTAATTAAAAATAAAATAAAATAAAATGGGGATAAAAACAGAACGTCCTTCTCATGGTTGTTGTGAGGATCAAGTGAGATAATATTTGTAAAGTGCTCTGCATGTTGCCTGGCATATTATGCTTAATAAATGCTTGTTCTTGCCCCAACCCTTTAACATATCCACCTTGGAATATTTGTTCAATTCAAATTAGGACAGAATAAACATAGAGCCAGAGGTGGCTAATAGCTATCATGGTGGGATGGGAGACAAAGCTGCCATATTCTCTTCCTCAATTCTTGGGACCAGCTCAAAGTCATCCTCCTCACTCAAGGCTGCCAAGAAAAAGGAATGAAAGAGTAAGTACCCCTTTCATATGCCCACTCAGTCCTGATTTAGCTATCCCTGTGTCATTCGGCTCTTCTAGCTCCACAGCCAATTAAAAGACTTTTCATCATCATGTGGTACAAGTCCCTCAATCACACATGACTGGAAACTCATTCCCTTCAAGTTTCTACATGGTCACTTGGACTAGAAGCAGGCAGAGAATATTTTTTAGTGCTTCAAGGACTGATCCTCATAGGCCAGTCTAATCCCATTAGATGAAGTCATCTCTGTAATTCCATTTGTTATATGTGCTTCTGTCTTTCATGATTTTTGACATGTGCATGGGAAACACTTTTTTGGGGAAAGAGAACCTATGAGGCTGAATTTTGTTGCATCTAGTTTTTGGTGTTGTTGTTTAATCAACAAACATTGGACATGATGGGATCTCATTTGCTCTATACAACCATGCCAGCACGAAGATGTTATGGGGAAAAAATTGTGGTGAGCTATCAGAAATTGAATGGAAAAGTCTGATTCTTCCCTTCTCATGTTTTCATCAAGGATGCCCTTGGTCCATTCCTAGACCATTCTCTTGAAGATTTCATAAAAGAAAGCAGATAGCTAGGTAACATATTGAATAGAGTACTGGTGTTGGATACAGGAAGACCTCAGTTCAAATCCTGCCTCGGATACTAGCTGAGTGACACTGGCAAGTCACCTCTTTGAGCTTTATCTGCAAGATGAGAGGGGTGAATTTTTAATGGCTTCTCAGCCATCAGCTATGATCCTATGTCATGGGTCAGTAGCTCCTGATGTATCTTTGTGGGGTGGGGGATCAGTTGGGTGGGTCTGAACCTGTGCTTTCATCAGTGTGGTTAATTCCCAGTGTGAGGACTCCCTGCCTTGATGCAGACCTGCAAGCTTTCTATAACTTATTGTCTTTACAACTTACTTTAGCACTAGGTAGTTTAAGTGACTTGCCCAGGATATTACAACTAGTTTGTATCAGGGTCAGGATGTAAGCCAAAGTCTTCTCTACTCCAAAGCTTGTCCCTCTAACCACGAGACTCTGCTGCATCTCTTGATATCTACTGTGTCACTTTTTTTTAAAGTATTATTTGTAATATTCTCCATTCTTTTAGAAACTTCCCCCTTTGAAATATCTTTGATACCTTAAAAACTGGTCCCTCTGAGTAGTTTTCCTATTGTGTCCAATATGGATTCCTCATATGTATGTGTGTATATATATATATATATATATATATATATATATATATATATATATATATATGTATATATATATACGTATATATACGTGTATATACGTGTATGTGTGTATGTGTGTGTGAATGTATATGTGTACATACACATACACACATGCATATACACGTACATAAACACATACATGTACATATACATTTGACGATAATCACTTCTGTCCATTTATGATATTTTAGGAGCTGGTAGAGTGCTTAAACAAACCCAATTGGAGCTATGACTTGGTAGATTGAGTCCTTGGCTTGAAGTCAGGAATAACAGCTAAAATAATAATAGTTAACATTTTATATAGTGCTTACAATGTACCAGGCATTGTACTAAGTGCTTTATAATTATTACCTCATTTGATCCTCACAACACACCTGGGAGGTAAGTATCTCTATTTTATAGATCAGGAAACTGAGGCAAATGAAGGTTAAATGATTTACCCAGAGTCACACGGCTAGCATCTGAGACAGAATTTGAACCCAGGTTTTCTGAATTCTAGGCTTGGTGCTCTATCCACTGAGCAACTTAGGCTCTGACCCTAGCACTACCATTACTGGCTGTGTGGCCCTGAACATGGCATTTAACATCTATGTACCTTAGGCAATTCTCTACGACATTACCTATTCTCTCATAGCTAGGGTTGAAGAAATGACAATGCCTTCACATAAAAGAGCACATTTTCAGAATAATAGCTATTAAATTAATATTGTTAAGCAATCTAAGAACAAGATTCTTACCATCCTCTCTTCCTGATAGTTTGCAGCCCTTACTATGGCAGTTAGACAAAGGCAACAAAAAATTGATGACAGTTTTGCTTTTTATCTGTTTTGTGGGTTGATATGGCCAAATAAGGTGTTTCCTAGTGGTCCACCTTCTAGTCATGAGTCTCTCTATACTTAGTTGTCCTTAGATGACAAACACAGCCCTTAGAACAACACATAAAGTTTTTTCATCATAGGAGCTATCAGAATTTGTACTCCACTGACAGTTTTCTAAATCCCAGGGCCCACTTCCAGGCTACAGAGGCATCAAAAGAATATTTTCATAAAGTACCTAACAGTAGTTTAAGAAATAAGGAATTACATAGGATGAAAAGGGTTAGGTGCTCATATTGATGAAATCATGGACCTGTTAAAGCATTGGAAAAGAGAAAAAAGGACAAAAAGTTAGAGTCACTAACAATATCAAAGATCCCAGTTATTGGGCCCCAGACCACAAGATCCAATCCTAACAATCACCCAGGATTTTATCTGAGGTCCTCCCCTAAAGAGTACTGCATGAAACAGAAATAACTACAAGGTATCGTTTTACACCTATTAAACTGATGAAGATAATTTTTTTTAAGTGATGTAAGATTCAGGGTTGGTGAGGGCTATGTTGAGAAAAAGGTATACCATCAAACTCCTACCAGGAGTTATAAATTGGTGTAATCTTTTTTTAAAAAAGTAATACAGGAGTAAATTATAAGAGCTACAAAACTGTTCATACTCTTTGACCCTATAACTGCAGTATTAGGATTGTATATAAGATAGTCATTGAAAGTGGAAAAATGATTATCTTGATAGACCTTGAAAAAGTTATGGCTATGTGCCTAAATCAAAGGACTCCTGACTGTTGGTAGTTGCTGATTACCTCCTAAAGCCGTAAAGAAAGAGTCAGGACATTTTCTCCTTGCCAGTAATTGGTGGATTGAGCTTTGAAAAGAAACTAGTCCCTGGGGGTGGGGAGTACAGGGGACAGAGTTCAGAAAGAAAATTATTGATGTGCTTCGAGAAACTAGACTTTAAGTCAGAGAGAGATAGAGGGCCATGGGACTGTGTGGAACCTGAAAGAGGATGAGTCAGTGTGAGTGTTACTAGATGTGTCCGGGCACAGATTCTCATCTTATTGATGACCTATCTGGGCATACATCCACTGGGGCAGATTGAAACAGGCTGCCAGGAGCTTCAAAACATAGCCATAAATCAAAGGACAGACTTGGTGTGCACAAAAGGTGAGAAGAGTGTCACTTGTCTGTAGCTGTCTTAGAATCTAGAAATGAACAAGCGACTGAGTGAATGAAAAGCATTTATGAAGTCATCATTTTGTGCCAAGCGCAGAGCTAACTTGGTAGTGGGAATACAAATACGAAACAGAAGCAATCCCTACCCTCCAAGAGCTTACATTCCAATAGAGGAATGGTAGCCAAGGAAGAGTGCTCTGGTCCAAGAAGTCCCAGAATGGAAGCACTGGGATGGAGGACAGGGAGCTATAGACAATGACAGTATTTCTTTGGTAACTAAGACCTAAGAGACTGACAAATTATGGAGAGGAGTGAATGTAAGGCTACAGAGTTTGGACTTTATTCAATATGCAAAGGAAAGCCATTAAGGGATTTGATCAGGGAGGGTGACATCATGACAGAGTAAGGGGAGAGTCCGGAAGACATGACAGAAAGAACTCTGGATCTCAAATGTCAAGACTTTGGTTGAAGTCCCAGTTCTACCATTTATGCCTCATTGTTTTGGACAAGTCACTTCTCTACTCAGGGTTTCAGCTTCTTCATCTGTAAAATGAGGGAGTTGAACTTGATAATCATTGTGGTCCCTTCAGTTCTACATCTATGATCCTCTGAGCTGACTCATAGGGTCATTGCCAGTCAATCAACAGGGATCTTTTGTTTTAGGTTTTGTTTTTTTTTTTGGAGGGGGGAGGGCAGGGCAATTGGGGTTAAGTGACTTGCCCAAGGTCACAGGGCTAGAAAGTGTGAAGTGTCTGAGGCCACATTTGAACTCAGGTCCTCCGGACTCCAGAGCTCGTGCTCTATTCACTGTGCCACCTAGCTGCCCCAACAGGGATCTTTTTAAGCACCTAAGTGTCAGGCACTGCCGAGAGCTGGGAATACAAAAATAGCTAAAAAGATCACCTGTCCTCGAGGAGTGTACTTTCTAATGAGGAAGACAACATGTAAATAAGGCAGGACATACAAGATACATTGCAAATAGGAGGAAAGTAATGGGAGGGGGAAGTAACTAGGAGAACCACAAAAGGTGGGATTGGAGCTGTCTTTTAATTTTAATTTGATATTTTATTTTTTCCCAATCACATGTAAAAACAAATTTTAACATTTGATTTTTAAAAATTTTGAATTCCAAATTCCCTCCCTCTCTCCTACCATTGAGAAGGCAAGCAATTTTATATAGCTTATACAAATGCAGTCATGCAAAATACATTTCCATGTTAATATGCTATGAAAGAAAATCCTGACAATCAAAACAAGAAAAATAAAGAAAGCAAAGAAAAAGTATGCTTTGATCTTCATTCAGACTCCATCGGTTCTTTCTCTGGAGGTGAGGATATTATTTCTCATCATGATTCCTTCAGAATTGTCTTGGATCATTGTATTGCTGACAATAACTAAGTCATTCATAGTTGATCATCATACAGTATTGCTGTTACTATATACAATGTTCTCCTAGTTCTGCTCATTTCACTTTGAAATTACTGCTCGTGTAAGTCTTTCCAGGTTTTTCTGAAAACATCTTGGATTTGATTTGACTCTGAAAGGAAGCCAAGGATAGAAGTGAGGAGAGAGAGCCCTCCAAACATGGAACAGCCAGCAGAGACAGAGAGATGAGGGACAAAGTGATGTATTCTAGGAACTGCAAGTAGACCAGTGCATATCTGGATCATCAAATAAATGAAGAAGAGGAAATTTCAAAAGGAATGGAAAGGCAGGAAGAGGCCAGGCTCTGAAGAGTTAAATGCCAAAAAAAAGATTTGATATTTGATCCTGGAGGTAATAAGGAGTCACTGGTGCACAATGAGCAGGGAGGAGGTGCCATGGTTAGATCTATGCTTTAGAAAAGCTACCTGGGTATCTAAGTAGAGAATATAAGAGATTAATAAGGAAGAGACTTGAGGCAGGGAAACAGGTTAGAAGATTATTTTAGTAGTTGTAGCTAGATAATGCAGTGGATAGAGCATCAGCCCTGGAGTCAAGAGGACCTGAGTTTAAATCCGACCTCAGACACTTATTAGTTGTGTGACCCTGGACAAGTCACTTAACCTTGATTTCAAAGAAGTTTATTTAAATAATCCAGGCAGTGGGAATAGAAAAGTCAAAAGCAAAAAAAAAAAATGTGAAGAGAGAACTCACAGGATCCATCTGATGACTTTATGTTGGAGGAGACAGAGGATGCAGGCAGAATGACAGTAAGATTTCCAGTTTGAATGACTTGAAGATTGTCTGATACCATTAACTGAAAAAAGAAGTCAGAAGAAAGGGTTGGTCTGAGGAGAAAGAAGTTGAGTTTGTTTTCAGAATTGTAAGAGAATGATCCCTGAAAGCCCAGAATCTAATAACAGATGATAGGTGGCAAAGAAGCAGTAAGCCAGCTCATAAAATAAGTCCTTTGAATAAATTGAAAGAAAACAAAGATGACAGACATTATATGTCATGCCCCAGACTGAACTCTAAAAGTCAAGAGTTGGAATGCCTAGCATACAGTGGGCACTTAATAAATGTTTACTGATTGACAATTGAATGATTGAGAGAAACTTGAAAAGGAACTCAACTCTAGACAGGGTGAACAGAAGGACAGAGCTAAACTCTTTTTAGGATGGCAAAAAATTGGAAATCTAGGGGATGCTTAGCAATTGGGGAATGGGTGAACAAGCAGTGCTATATGATTGTGATAGAATATTATTCTGCTATAAGAAATGATGAGCAGGATGCTTTCAGAAAAACCTGGAAAATTTATATGAATTGATATAAAGTAAAGTGAGCAAAACCGGGAGAACACTGTACATAGTAACAGCAATATTGTAAGGACGATCAGTTATAAAAGATGTAGCTACTGTGATCAAGACAATAATCAAAGCTAATTCCAAATGATTGATGATGAAAAATGCTATCCATCTCCAAAGAGAGAACTCATAAACTCTGAATGCAGATTGAAGTATACTTTTAAAAAATTGTCTTTATATTTCTTTTTTTGTCTTTATTTCTTATTATATTTTTATATCTTTTAATTTTTTATATTGTCTTTTTGTGTTTTCTTTTGTAATGTGGCTAATATGAAATCATGTTTTGCACAATTTCACATGTGTAATTATATCAAATTCCTTGTCTTCTTAAGGAGGGAGTAGGAGCAGAAGGCAGGGAGAGAATTTGGAACTCAAGATTTTAAAAAATGAATATTAAAAAAATTTTACATGTAATTGGGAAATATTTAATGAAATAAATAAAAATACACCAAAAAAGAAAAAAAGGATAGAACTAGAGAAAGGGATGTTATGGACGTGGGGTAAAAGATGAAATAACTGAAGAAACAAAGGTTTGAGCTTCTGAGCATATTGATTTACTAAGCAATGCATGCCAATTTCACAACAAGTTGAGACCAGGCTTCCTCAGCTTTGGCACCAGATTTCAAATACAAGGGGAGACAGATTTTTATGCATTAAAAAGAATTAATCAAATAAGACCAATTAATTAAAACAATCAACCAGGATGTAAAATTAGGTGATCTGATTTCTAATTGGAGGAAAAATCAAGGTTTGAGGTTTCTGAGTTGGGAGAAGGAGAGCAAACAGGTACAATTCCCTGAAATCAGTAAAAGAAAGTGTCCCCCTCCCCTCAAGTGTCTATATTCAATCAAAGGAATAAGGCAACAATAATTGATTGACCAGTATAGGACCATATGGGTGGTTTGAGAAAACTTCTTGCATCAATCTTCAGATCTGACTGGATTTCTGGCCAGCATAATCTAGGTCCTTAGTTAAGGGTCCCTAAGCCCCAGGTAAAGGTGGTCCAGCTCCCCAGTCATGTAGGGCTAAGTTCAAACAATGAAATAAAGTTTTCTCACATTTCCCATAATTGAATAAAGTTTTCTCAGAAGACAGAAAGCAGACCAGATCCATAACTGAATAGAAAGGAAACTGAGCTGGATCTAGGATTGAGTCACAAGATGGAATCAATGTGGTTCACTCAATTCCTACAATTCCCTCATGGGTAGCAACTTGGAACTAGAGAAAGGAATGTTGTAAGAATCCATGTGGACCAAAGAAAGTAAAGTATAATAAGAGGCATCCACCACACACACACACACACACACACACACACACACACACACACACACCACACACACACACACACACACACACACACACACACACACACACACACACACACACACACACACACAAGTGTTTAGGACTTAGGGAACCAGGCATTTTTGGCATTGGCACAAGGTCAATCAGGAAAGAATCTGTGTTGCTGAAACCTCTCAAACCACAGAGTTCAAGGCAGTGATCTTGTATCTCCTTTCTTAAGCGAAGTTCTTTTTCCTCTGGTTATGGGGAGGAATTGGTCTACCTTTTTCTCTTTTAAATGTTTACTTCATCTTATAAACAGTAGTAACCACCTGAAATTGCTGGTTAGGATTATACTTATTGGTAGAACATTTAGGATGACGCAACTGAGGATGGAAACATCTCTAGAGAAGATATAGAGATGGTTTTGACTCTGAGGTGCTTTTGCGAGAAATGCTGTCTCTGGTTGGGGGCTTGGAACTAACAATAAAGACAAAAAGAATTATATATTATTTAATACTACTTCACAGAGAGAAAAAGGAGTATATATACCTTAAAATCCCATCTGGGAAATGAGTCAGTAATAGGATAAGGGATATATATCAGTGTCTGCTCAACTGATCAATATACCATCCCTTTAACACTGCTACAAATGTATTTCTCTTGAGGTAACAGTTGGACATTCAAATGTTAACTCTCAATCCAACCCAATAAATCCAAAAATATTCATTGAGTACCTTCTATGTACCAGGCACTGTGCTAAGCTCTGAGGATACAATGAATGAAAAGAAAAATATTCCTTGCTGTCAAGGAGCTTACAATATAATGGGGGGATGGAGGGGGCGGGGAGACAATACATGAAAGGAGATAGGAAGCGGGAAGACAAACATTGGAACTGAAACACAGGTAAGTGATCAGCACTAGAGCTATGGATTTCCTCACTTTTTAGAGACTAAGACCTTATTTCTTTTATGTTGTTTTTCCTTCTAATTGTATCAGACTTCAGGCAAAGCTAGTGCAAATTCAGTTTAAATTAGCTCAATTCCATTTGTATTTATCGAGTGCCTGTTTTAGTTATTCTGTGTGATTTCACTAGTTTAGGTAACTTCCAGGGGTCAAACTTCCTCTACCAACGCAGATGAGCAAATGCTCTACGACAGTCTTAGAGAATTGCTCGGGAGCACTGAGAGATTGGAATTTTGCCAGGGTTACGTAGCCAGTATATGCCAAAGGTGGAACTTGAACCTGGGTCTTCTTGACTCTGGGATCAGTTCTCTATCCACTACATTTCATTGCCTCTATTTAATTACCTCTAGGTCTATAACTGTGTTAAGTGCTATAGGGACAGAAGAATGTAACAAAATCCCTACTCAAGGAGCCAACTGGCCAACACATCTAGAGGTTTGGCTGGCTACTGGACTAAGAGATTCAACTCATGATTCTGAAACTTGGAAAAACAAAAGCCACACAACAGTGTAATCTAAATGGTAGCCTAAGAAACAGTAGGAAAAAGCACTTTAAATTGTGTTTCATATGCACACACGGCTTGTACAAACCAAGGAAGATGGCCAAGAAGAGCTAAAATTGGGTCTGAGAGCCAGTAGACTTGAGGAAGGAGGGAAGGCTGGCTGCAAGGCCAGATAGCAAGTCTTGGGCTACAGAAAGACTTGGGCTGGCCCCAACTATATTCAAACTTTATCTCTTCACCAGCTGGGCCTCCTCTAACAGTTACCACCCAGGCCTCAGTTATGTACTTGGACTCAGCTGATGCCAGAAGTGAACTCTGGAGGGTTATCTTTAATTTATAAAGTCCAGGCCTACAGTATCTAATTAACTCAACCTCCCTGGCTTCTTTTTAACCCTGACCTTTTTCACAATTAATTTTAAAATACTATATAAACAAAGAATGCCCAATTCATGCAAAAGAATCATAATCATTCTCTATTCCACTTTTGCTTAACATTGAGCCAATCATTTTGCTTCAGCTATCAAATACATTAGAGTCTATAGCTTCTTTTTTTGTATCCAAAAAGTAGCATCTTTATTTGTCCATTTTAAATATGCCCATTTATATCTTGCTTTTATATTACTTTCACTTCTAAGTACATCTTTTGCTCCTCTCCAACCAGTGAGCATTCCCTTGTAACAAAGAATAAAAAAGTGAGCATTCCCTTGTAACAAAGAATAAAAAAGAAAAAGAAAAAAGCAGTCTAGCAAAATTATGTAACAAATAAATGAAATCTGACAGGAGATGCAAGGTTCTACACCCATAGCCTCTCACTTCTGAAAAGAATGAATAAATGAAAAAACATTTATGGATCAATTACTACTTGCAAGGTACAGTGCTAAGTGTTAGATACATAAATATCCCCAAAGTAAGATAGTCTTTGATCTCAAAGAGCTCATATTCTAATGGGGACGATAACAGAGATAGAAGATTTCAGTTCCATGTCAGATGTGGTTTTTATGGTATAGCAGCAAAGCAGATGACCATGCTTCTTTAATGTCATTTCCACAAATGAAATCATATATTTCTGTTGTTGAATTATCTGACAGTGACAAAGGCTTTGGTGCTAACTTTGTTTTGTGGGTCTTCAGTGGTGTGGTTGCAGTGCCCACAGAAGCAGTTGCCAGGACATATCTCTAGAGAGCTTGTTCCCCCAGGTGATGGCTACAGGGGTTGAGCTTGAAGCACAGCTGTTCACAAGGTTATTGGGTTTGGGGTCCTTAGCTAGAAAGAGAGACTGCTTCACAGTCTCGCCAGATTTAAAGGTTTTGATTCTGTTTTGATTAGGCAACCAATTAAAGGAAGCTACGCCCACCCCACAATAGAGGACACACAGTTCCTTCATTTTAGGTGATCTGGGCATATTCCAAAGGCACTGTGACACTTGTACTAACAAAAAGCAACAGGAAAAGTGACTGAGATAATCTGGGGAGTTATGCTAAGCAACAGTCAAAATGAAGGGAAAGTGTAAAAGCCTATGATTGCTTCATTTCTTGAAGAAATGGTTTAGTGATTCTGTATGTACATATCTTACCTGGAGACCCATAGTCCCAAGGTCTCAGCAAAGAACAATTCATTTCATGAATTCTGTTTCTATTTCCACTTCTGTTCTCAGAGAATAATTATTTGTTTTAATTACTGGAAAAAACTTTTTAATGTAATTACAAATTGAGTTTAGAATGTGGATAACTAGGTGGCACAGTGGATAGACTCCAGGCCTGGAGTCAGGAAGACTTGAGTTCAAATTTGGTCTCAGATAGTTACTAGCTGTGTGACTCTAGGCAAGTCACTTAACCCTATTTGCCTCAGTTTCCTCATCTGTGAAATGACCTGGAGATGCAAATGGCAAAGCATTCTATTATCTTTACCAAGAAAACCCTAAATGGGGTAATGAAGAGTCATAAACAAACAAAAATTTAGCTATTATTTAGAACATAAACTTGAGGACAGAAGTTATTATTGCATTTTTGAATTTGTATCCCCAATACCTAATATAGTATCCTCTATATAATAAATAATAAATGTTCGATTAATTAAATTAATAGACGTAGGCTTTGAGTTGCAGAGAACCTTGCTCTGCTACATACATAGTAGCCTCTCTTAGCATTACAGAATCATTGATTTAGAGCTGGAAGGGACCTTAAAGGTCATGTAGTCTAACTCCCTTAATTTACAGATGAGGAAATTAAAGCCAAAGAGCTTGTCCAAGGTCACTGTTGAATGTTAAGTTGGTCAATTGATTGACATGTCTGATTCCCATAATTTCTGCTTTAGGAGAAAAGCCCAGTATATTTATGAAGATAACTCCCTACCCTTTTCTATTCTCTTTTATTTACCCATTTATTTTACCACTCTGAATTAGCTCATTAGATAGATGTAAAATCTCCAAGGCAATGAGAAGTTAGGGGTGGGTGCACAGGGAGGTTGCCACATTCCCAGAGAGGGCACTCCTATTGGCCCAACATTTTACTCACTGCTTACATTAGTATGACAATGGTTTTCAGGGATACCCCTTGATCTGATGGACTGGTCCACCTCTCATGGAAGTACATTGGCATGTGTGCTTTGACTTCCTGAGAAGCAGCACAAGCTAAAGTATGTGCATAACCAGCAGCTCATTTAGTCAAGTGGGAAATTTCTTGAATGGGAAAGGATAGAGAATGAAATAAGCATTTATAGTTATTCCTTCCACATCTTGACTTCCTCATTATGATTTTGATGTATCACAGTTAGGCATAAGAAATTAAATGGGAATTTT
This sequence comes from Pseudochirops cupreus, assembly GCA_028627135.1. NCBI lineage: Eukaryota > Metazoa > Chordata > Mammalia > Diprotodontia > Pseudocheiridae > Pseudochirops > Pseudochirops cupreus. The sequence continues at coordinate 469,285,133 of CM053580.1, forward strand.
ATTTTTTTAGAGTTTTGCAGAAGCTGCAGACGACACACAAAGGCCAGCAGACACAGAAAAAATTTAGAAACTCAGAAATGCATAGTATTGTACTATATCAACATTATTTTATCTTTCAATATCATAATAATTCAGACTTCTTCTCTAATATGAAGGGAGGGCCAAAAAATCTTACATAGGTGTTCCAGATCACAAGGGTACTGCACCCCTAACACTTACACACACACACACACACACACACACACACACACACACACACACACACACACAGTGTGTAAGGGATAACTGTATATAATGCCTACTATGTACCAGGCACTGTGCTAAATGTTTTTTACAAATATTATCTCATTTGTTCATTAATGAGATATTAACTAGCATTTATGTAGTGGTCTTATGTTTGCAAAGAGCTTTGTAAATATTAACTCATTTTATCCTCACGAAAACCCTGGGAGGTAGGTGCTATTGTTGTTCTTATTTTGTAGACAGGGAAACTAAGACAGACAGAGGTTGTGTCCAGAATCTGGAGGACTCCTTTGCAGAGGTGGGAGGTCCAAGAGTATGGCTCAGTGCATATTCTTTCAGTCTTTTTTGATGTATTGTTTGGTTTTGATTATATTTTTTGGTCTCTTTTCTCTCTTTTTTTTCTTTAAACAATATTATTTATTACATGAGATGGCTCCCTAGGAGAGGGACAATACTAGGAAAAATTCTGATGACCTAAAAAAGGCATCAATAAAAACCTATTTTAAAAAATAAAGAAAAGACCTGGGGCATTTAGTAGGCTACAATATTGATATGATTCAGCAGGAGGATGTGGTAGTAAAACAAAAAAAACTAATGAGATTTTATGTTGCATAAAGATAGGCTCAATTTCCAGGGAAAAGGAGGTGATAGTCTGATTTCTGCCCTAGTCAGACCATAATTTGAATATTGTGTTATGTTTTGGACATCACAGTTTAAGAAGGGCATTAATGATCAGATGAACATCCAGAGGAAGGCAGCCAGGATGGTCTAGGTTCTTTAATCCATGTCATTTCAAAATCAGCTAAAGGCAGTGGAGATAGCCTGGAGAAGAGCAGACTGGGGAGGTGGGGTAGAGAAGAGAGAGATGATTGCTCTCTTCATGTACTTGGGGAGTTTTCTTGCAGAAGAGGGATGAGATTCATTCTACTTGGCCCCAAAGGGCAGAATCAGAAATAATGAATGGTAGTTACAAAAAGGCAAATTTAGGTTGGTTGTCAAGAAAAACTTCTTAAAAATCAAAGCCATCCCATAGAGGAATGAGATATCTTGGGAAGCAGAGGATTTTCCTTCCTTGGAAGTCTTCAAGCAGAGACTGGAAGCCAATGTATCAGGTATGTTATAGCAGAGTTTTGTTTTGAATATGGATTCTGTTGAGCTGCTGAACTTTCTTCCAACTCCAAAATACTGTAGTTCTGGGATTTTTTTTTTTACTTTAGGGGTTATCATTTAATTTTGTTAGTAATTTTATCATTCCTTTTATGTTCTCTATTTATGCCCCTCCCACATTACACCTCCCCACCCCCCACAAATGAAATAGAAAGGCTCCATATGCAAAGAAAATTAAGAAATCTATGAAGTTACCTTAAAGAAGAATAATACTAAAAGTTCCACAGTATTATACTTTATGGTTGAATTGTTCAGCATTACTTCAACCTCTTTTAGTTGCACAATACAACAAAACAAATTTAGCATTAAAATTGCTAGGGGTGAGAGATGGGGTACACTGTGGGCCTTAAGAAGAGTATTTCTAGCCAAATTCTTCTTTGGATTGAATGCATTTTTTTCCTCTTAACTGTTTTTCATTCTATCAGTTTTATCTCTGGAAAGCATTGAGGGCTAACTGAATCTGAGTTCAAATACCATCTCAGATATTTTCTGTATGACCCTGGGCAAGACCCTCTCTCAGCCTCAGTTTCCTCATCTGTAAAATGAAGATAAGAATAATATCCACCTTGAAGAGTTGTTGTGAGGATCTTAAGAGATAACACACATAATATGCTTTATAAACCTTCAATGTTACCTGTTAGTGTTATTATTACTTATTATCATTGTTAGCAGTAGAAAAGTAGCATGCTTCCTAAACCAGGACAGTTCCAAGCCTTTGCATCATTATATCCACTCAAAGCACGGGTTACATTGTCCTGTGAATTTTGTGTTTTGTTGATGTCAAAACAAAACAAAACAAAAACAAAAACAATTCACCCCCAACATATTGGCTTTCTGTGTTACTTTAAAATTAAGCTAACAGATTGTTTTGTTATGTTGTAATCAACAAGTATGTGTTCATTTCCTTCACCCTCCACACATTTCCTTCTCTGTACTCTTGATCTCTCTGCTGAAATTACATCTCTGCCTGCAGCTTTCTCATTCTGAACACAGACAACTTAACTTTCATTAAATAGCACAGGCTTTCAAACTTGGAGTGTTTTAGAACTGGTAAAATTCCATAGGCAATGACCAAACCCATCCCTAACTCTTAGCTGTTTCTGAAGCAGATGGCAGTACCCTGGGAAGTCACCACACTCTTGCCCAGGATCCAGCCATCCAATCACTTATAAGGCAAGACAATTGACTTTTTTGTTTGTTTGTTTTTTGGAGGTGGAAAGGCAGGGCAATGGGGTTAAGTGACTTGCCCAAGATCACACGACTAGTAAGTATTAAGTGTCTGAGGCCACATTTGAACTCAGGTCCTCCTGACTCCAGAGCTCGTGCTCTATTCACTGTGCCACCTAGCTGCCCCAAGACAGTTGACTGTTTAAAAGCCCTAGAGCTAAGTTCTATCAATACCATTGCCTTGGAGAGATAGTGTGGTAGTCCTTCCAGCTACAATTTGCAGTTAGATAGGTGAACAAATGGTGCTCATATTTTCTGCTACTATTTTGTACACAGTTATTGTTGTTCAGTCATTTCAGAAGGGTCCAACTCTTCATGATCTCATTTGGGGTTTTCTTTGGCAAAGATATTGGAGTGGTTTGCCTTTTCCTTCTCCAGCTCATTTTACAGAAGAGGAAATTGAGGCAAATAGGGTTAAGTGATCTGCCCTTGCCAGGGCACACAGGTCACAAGTGTCTGAGGTAAGATTTGAGCTCAGAAAGATGAATATTCCTGACTCCAGGCCTGGAACTCTATCCACTGTACTACTTGGCTGCCCGTGTTAATTAATAGGTACATATTATTGTTTGTCCATCATTTTTTAAGAGGACCAATGACATAATGGGATGATGTCTTGATTTGTGCATAAATTGGATTTAAGTGAGGCAGGGTTGCACAAAATAGTTAGCCTCATTCCTTCTTCTGAATCGTTGAAATCTTATGGCAAGACAAAAGTCAGAATGACTAGTGATGACCGGGGATGCAGTGGATGACCTTGGCATCTGTGATATCTGACTAAGCTCCACAGCTCCTATTTCATTCACCTTCATAGCTGTTGGAAGAAATTGTCTTTATCTGCCCATTTTACGGGGGGAAGTCTTCATATGCTTAGGTATAGACACCTCTCTTAACTCACTGACAGGTTTGAGGTCCCACCATTACCCTCAACCTGGGTTAGTTCATCTGCTGAGATAGTTTTACAAGGGTGTAGCCACTGGACATGCTATAGCTTTTTGAGGCCACAGGTGAGAACTGAGTGCCAAGTGGACACCAGAGATAGATAAGCAGCCCTGAAAAAGGCTCTGCAAGCCCTCATGCCAGAGGTGCTATTTCTTCTTGAAAAATCCCATACACCTCCCACACCCACCCCTTGTACCATATAAACCCTGGTATATATACAATACATACACAGGAAATAGAAAGTAATCTCAGAAGAGAAAGCTCTAGTAACCAAGGGAGATTGGGAAAGACAACAATGTTCCGGTTCATATTAGCCAATAGTGATTGCATCTTCCCCTCAAACCAGAGGTTTTGGAGATGTTTTCCCAATTTATTTATAGGACAATTCAGAGCTTGGGAGATTTGATGCAGGCCACCATATACATGATGAAGGCAGGAATGAAGCTCAGTGGAAGGAAGACAACAACCTTGTCCTCTCTGCTTCTCTTTTGTGCTTGCTTAGGTACATTTGCATGGCAAGACCCTGAAAAAAGCCACCCTGTATGGCTCAGACCCACACAGCCCTGTGGGCTTTCTTTGGCAGACCCCATTAAATGAGCTGAGGAGCACAAAATTGCCATAGGGGAATTAAGTAAGAGTTAGAATGACCTTCTAACCACAAATCAGATGGTAGTTTACAACAAGGTTGTAGATTCTCCTAGGAAGTTTAGTTGAATAATTAGACAATTTGAGCCTGGAGACATTCTGCCAGAGTTTTTGGTATTAATTGGATGAATTGTCAATGAATCTGTATTAGGAAGAAGTCTTTTAGTCAATGCACCATAGCAGACCTATTCTGAGACCACATTCCATGCCAACACACCTGGCAAAAAAAAAAAATACACAACATTCAAAATCCTTGCAGGGCAGACCTCCTGGGAGCAATGTGATGATGTCACCAGAAGACTTTGTTGTTCTGGCAACACTAGAGGTGGAAGTTGCTTCTCCCTGTGCAACCCCTGGCCATCCGTGCCTCTCTCTGTGCATCCATAAGACATCCATAATACCTCCAAGCATTTTTGCAGGTCTGTCCCTTTTGTCTCACTGATGGTATGTATACTTTGTGGAAGAATTTACCCCTGGGAACAAGTGGCTTGTTGGGAGAGAGATTACTTTTCTTACTATGCTATTTCATGAAATACCTTTGTTTTGAACTGATTGTGTTCTCTGGTTAATAAATAAATGTAAACATTTGTGTGGAATGATTTGAGTGGATGTAGATCCAGAGCATTTTGAACCCTGGGTTGCTTCTCTGATAGCAAGGGAAGTGGCCTAGAGACCACGTGTGTATATCTAAGCATTACATGAATGTACACATAACCACCAGGTTAACCGTATTGCTAGCTACTATCTGATTATGCTCACCAAAAAGCACTGGGCTTTGGAAAGTTTCATGCCCACGCAATGGTTTACATGTTCCACCTTACTGAGGGAGGGTGTTAAGTGAAGTATCAGATTAGCAGAGAGAGTGTTAGACCTAGTGTCAGGAAGACATGAGTTCAAATTCAGCCTCAGATACTTAGCTATGTAAGCCTGGACTTCCTTGTCTGCTTTAGTTTTTTCATCTGTAGAATGGGGATAATAATAGTGCCTATCTGTTGTTATAAGGGTCAGACAAGATACTTTTCAGAATTAAACTGTTATATAAGTGCTAGTTGTTATTATTATTATTTCTCAGGGATTGGGTGACCTCTTGTTTCCTAGCTCTGCCTCTTTCTGGGCAGCTGTACTTGTCCCAGTAGTCTAAGGGCTGTGGTTAGTGAAGATTTACACAACTAGAATTGTTCCCAATTCTCTACCTACCCTACCCAAACCCTACTTCCTCCCTGAATATGCTATCCTTGACTGTGTCCTAATCAATTGAGCTTGGCATAATGAAGTTGGTCTGATACATGAACAAGAAGACATTCAGGAAATAGCCCGGTACAGTGGAAATGTCACTAAAACTTAGAGCAGGAAACCTGTGACCTCAAGGCCACATGTGGCCTTCTAAGTCCTCAAGTGTGACCCTTTGACTGAATCTAAACTTCACAAAACAAATCCAGTATTTGCCAGAACCTGAGGTTCAATCCTGGTTCTGCCTTTGTGGAACTAGTTTAAACAATCCTCTGGGTCTCAGCATCCTTAGCTATAAAATCAGAATGTAAGACTAGATGACTTCTCAGGTCCAAACTAGCACCAGATCTATGACCCTTCACTTGGATGCTGCCATCAGTGGTTAACTTTTTTGCACAGAGTCCATAAGCTATATATATAATAGAAAATCTCCCATGTGGTACCATGCCTGCAGCTTCTCCTAGGCTCAGGTCTCACAACCAGTATAGGGGCACATTCTTGAACCCAACAATCTCACGAAATGTACAGTTAAATTGTGGCACAGTTGAATTATTTAGTTGCCCAGTTTTTTGCCTACTTGGTATGGAATTGCTTTTCCAGAAGCCCACTATCTTAAGTGTTCCATGCCTACCAGGATCACACTTATAGTTTTCCAGGACAGTAAAACCTAACAGGGTTTAGGTTCCACTGCCATAGCCTTTAGGAATTGAGGGTTACCACCATGACACAATGATGTATCAGGATAGCACTTTATAAAGGGTGTCCCCAAGGTCTTAGGGCAGTCTTAAGCTTTAATAGCTTTAATAAGCTATTAAATTTAATAAGTTCTAATTTAATAAATATAATAAGCTTTAATAGGTTAAGATTGCCCTAAAAGTTTTGGGACACTGTTTTTATGCTAAATGCAGGTACTTTAATGACCACACTATGCCTTTTGGGACACCCTTAATATACTACATGCAGAGAGGGCTATCCATTCTATCTATAGTACAGGCATTGTAATATAGTAGCAAGAGTACTAGGTTGGAATCAGAAAGACACTGAGTTCAAAACCCGCCTCTGCTACATGTTAGATGTGTAAACCTGGGCAAGTCATATAACCTCTATGTATCTCAAGCAACTCACCAAGTATTACTAAGTCATAGGAGGGTCAAAAAAAAATCTGTATTGGTGGAGAGAATTCTCACACTGGAAGTTTCCTACAATGACCAAAAATCCTGGATCATTGATTATCTTTGAATATGTAGACAGGGCATTAACTTTACTTCTAGTGTGAAGCAGAGCAAAGGGCAGCCAGCTTCAGCCAGTCCCTTCCAGTCTGGTATGAGATCTTCAAGGACCAAAACTGACATCAGGGGAGCAGAAAGAAATGGAAGGAAATTTTCTCTCAGTAAGCGCAAAGAATAATAAACTGAGCTTCCAGAGTGGCAAGCTAAGGCTGAAACAAGGGAATTATAAAAGACTTTAATGCCTAAAGGCTTCTTTAGCTAACTAGAAACTTAGACCAGTATAATAGTGTAGGGCAGTTAGGTCTCCCAGCAGATAGAGCACCTGCCTCAGTCTCTCCCCACTTGAATCCATCCTTCATTCAGTTGCTAATGTGTTTTTCCTAAAGTGTAGGTCTGACAATGCCATCTCCCTACTTAATAAACTTAATAATAATAAACTTAATCAACTCCAGCAGATCCCTATCACCTTCAGGATCAAATACCAAATGCTCTGCTTGGCATTCAACACCCTTCAAAACCTAGCCCCCTCCTACCTTTCCAGACTTCTCATACTTTATTGACCAACAATAATCTGGTGACACTGACCTCCTTTCTGTTTCACAAACAAGTCACCCCATCTCTCTGCTCTGGGCATTTTTTCTGGCTCTCCTCCATACCTAGAAAGCTCTCTCTTCTCATCTCTGTCTACTGAATTTTTTGGCTTACTCTAAGTCCCAGCTAAAATCCCATCTTCTACGCTGTAGAAGAATCTACAGGAAGGCTCTCCCAACACCTTTTAATTCTAGTGCCTTCCCTTTATTAACATTTTCCTATGATACAGTTTATTTGTACATTGTTTTCTGGTCTCTCCCATTATGTTGTGAGTTCCTTGAGGGCAGGAACTATCTTTTGCTTTTTTTTATATCTCTAGCACTTAGTGTAGTTACTGACACACTATAGATTAATAAATGTTTATTGACCAATAAAATAGACATGTAGGGTGAATGCAATTGATGAGTCAAATATGATGTCATGGTCATGAGCCTGAGTAAGTTAGATGATACTAGTTTCCTTGATAGTAAAAGCGAAGCTAGAGATAGGGAAGGACTTGGAAAGAAAGATAATAAATTCTGTTTTGCACTTATTGAATTTGAGATGTCCATCAGACAATTGTCCACAAGTATTCCATATGCATGTATCTCCCCATTAATTGGCCATAAATATTCACTGATTTTTGTCCTCCCAACCAGTAGTCAGGGAACCTGTGGGAGATTGTATTCCAATGTACATGGGAACAATCTTTCTTGACACTGATGTTCAGGCTTCCTGGTGTCCAGACTTCAAAACTATGGCCCTATTACTCTTATCCTAGAACTTCTCTCAGCACCTGGTACCTCCCTCCTCTCCCTGGAACATCCAGTTATACCTGGGGTCTTCTCACCCTGGAATATCCCTCTGTAAGTCCTAGCCCCTTCTCTCACTGGTGAATCCCACTGAGGCCTCCATTTTGTTGTAGCATTCAGGCCCACCAGCCTTCATCCTTCTCCCCGTTCTGCTCCAGATTTCATGAAGCAGTGTCCTAGGACCAATGATAGGTCATTCCAGGATGATAAGGTATACTTCTAAGGGGCATGTATGTGTATATATGTCAATGTCTGTATCAGACTTTGAGTGTACTGAGGGTAAGATATTGTTCTCAAGGTTCTCTCCTTGTATCTACCAGGTCTGACTGATGTTGAGGTTGTCAAGTCAAGTCAAATCTAGTCAAGTCAATAAAAACATTTGTTAAGCTCCTTGTGTATGCTACATATATACATGGAACTGCTACATGCTAGGAATACAAAGAAAGTCAAAACAAAAACAAAAAATAGTCTTGGCTCTCAAGGAACTCATAGTCTAATGGATAACCAGAAACAGACTGGTATTCTAGGAATGAGACATGTCCTTTAGCAAGCAAAATGTATCAGAGTAAGAGAAGCCGTATCATTAACTAAGGTTAATCTGGTATATTGAGAGTTGGGGATGGGGAGCGTTCAAAGGTTTGAGAGGAGATGTGTATCTTAAATATGTGTCCTAAGGTTAAACAATTCAATTCAATAAACATTTATTAAGTTCCTACTATGTAAAGGACCGAATAAACTGCATTAACAGCTGCTTGTATACCAGTGCTAATGCTTTCCCTTTGTCGATTATCTTCGACGGATCCTGTATATATCTGCTTTGAATATAGTTGTTTTCATCTTGTATCACCTGTTAGACTATAATAGCAGGAACTGTTTTTTTACATTTCTTACTATCCCTAGAGCTTAGCAAAGTGCTTGGCATAGAGTATGACCTTAATCAAAGTTTCACCACTAGCTAGGTGGCTCAGTGGAAAGAGTGCTGGGCCTGAAGTCAGGAAGACGTCTGCCCGAGTTCAAATCCACCCTCAGACACTTAGTACTATGTGACCCCAGAAAGTTACTTGGCCCTGTTTGCCTCAGTTTCCTCATCTGTAAAATGAGATGCAGAAGGAAATGGCAAACCACTCCAGTATCTGTCAAAAAAAAAACACCAAATGGGGTCACAAAGAGTCTGTCATAACTGACATGACTGAACAACAAAAAAAGCTTATTGACTGACTGACTGGCTGATTGTACTTCATGAAGGAAATGGCAAACCATTCCAGTATCTTTGCCAAGAAAATCCTAAATGGGGTCACAAAGGGTCAGACACAGTTAACTACCACAAAATTGCTATATTCACCATATTGGAGATATGACTTCCCAAACCGTAAGGGCCCCTGTTCCATATGTATGTTGTTGTATTCATTAGAATATAAATTCCTTGAGCAAAGATATTATTCCTTTTGTATTTGTATCACCAGGACTTAGTGAAGTACTACCGTACTGTACTTCTTGGGACCATGTATTTCTCACCATTTTCTACCTTGCTCCTGTGCATGCCCTTCTCCCTCCAACTCTCTTTTGAGAAGTAGTAACACCAATGTAATATTTACAGCTCCCACAATCACGATAAAGACTGGGAAATGGTGAGAAATACATGGGATTTGGGGGATTTTCTTGGCAAAGATACTGGAATGGTTTGCCATTTCCTTCTCTAGCTTGTTTTACAGATGAAGAAACTGGGGCAAACAGGGTTAAGTGACTTGCCCAGGGTCACACAGCTAATAATTGAGGTCAAAAAAGAACTTAAGGAAACGAGTCTTCCTGAGTCCAGGGCCAGCAGTCTATCCATTGCACCACCTACTTACCATTGGCCCTTTCCAGAGGCTATGGTAAAGCTGATTTTATTACACTTCTGTAATGGGAATTCGAAGATCTTCCCTGAGCCTTAATAGACCTGGGGGGAGTTTGAAGACCTCCCCTGCTTTGAAAGTAAACTCTGCCCCCTAATAGGCTGAATGTGATCACATGGAGCCTGTGATGGAGGGAATTTGCTGAAGGTGCAGCAGAACCACAGGAAGCTTCCCTGCTGTGAAGATAAACTCTGCCCCCTGATAGGCTAAATATAGTCACATGGAGCCTGTGGTGGGAGGAGTTTGCTGAAGGGAAGCAGAGCCCACAGGAAGCTGGCAGTCAGATCTAGCTAGACAGTGGGGGAGAGAGGAGGACCTCAGGCAAGGAATCAGATAGGCTCCTGAGTAAATATTGATCTTGTATTGGCTTGTGGGAAGGCTGAAGGATGCTGTGGCTCTCAGTGTTATTATGGCTTCTGAATATCTTTGGTACTATGATGGAATAGGCTTACTGGTTTTGGGATTTGGTTTTCTGGTGTCTGAATAAATGCTTCAGTTCTGTCCTCTATCTGGAGAATTTGGTATATTTTGCATTTGAAAGTCATGCAATACTTATAGTCCCAGTCTTTATCATGATTATGGGAGCTGTAAATATTACATTGGTGTTACTACTTCTCAAAAGAGAGTTGGAGGGAGAAGGGCATGCACAGGAGCAAGGTAGAAAATGGTGAGAAATACATGGTCCAAAGAAGTACAGTGCCCAGTAGCCTCACTCCTCCCAGTCATGGCCTCTGGTAGTCCAATTCAAGGGGTAGAACATTAGCAACCATAGGGAAGGCAGAAGGAAAATGACCAGGATCAAAATGAGCAAGATTCAATTGTCATGAAAATGATATCATCCTTACCCTCATGAAGCTTACATTCTATTTGGGGATAGCTAAATCTAATACCAATGGGAAGTAATGAAATTCAAGGAGAGATCAAAGTACCCTAGGAACATCTGAAGAGGGAGAGAATAAGGTTCAGGGAAGGTTTCACAAAGAATTCATGAAGGAGAGAAAATGTAGGTGATTTTACAGTCATCAGACCTTGCTCTGCTGGGTTCAAGTAGCTGCCACTTACTTTCTGTGTGACTCTGGGAAAACTCTTAGTACTTTAGTTTCCTCATGTTAAAAGTGGGGGTTGGCCTAGTCAGTGCTTCTTAAACTGTGGGTTGTGACCCATATGGGGTCACAAAAAATTTGGCAACAGCAAAAGGTTTCTGAACATGCAATGACCAAAAATTAATTAAAAATCAAACATGTAATGAATCCAAGGGGTTTCTGACAGTGATCTAAGTCAGGACTTCTTAAACATTTTCCACGCGTGACCCCTTCAGCACTTCTTTATTATTATATCTTTTTTTTTTGAGGGGTGAAGGCAAGGCAGTTGAGGTTAAGTGACTCACCCAAGGTCACACAGCTAGTGGCATGTCAAGTGTCTCAGGCCAGATTTGAACTCAGGTCCTCCTGATTTCAGGGCTGGTGTTCTACTCACTGCACCACCTAGCTACGCTGCCTTCAGCACTTCTTAAACTGTGGGTCTCGACCCCATATAGGGTCCCAAACCACAGTTTAAGAAGCACCGGATGGCCTTGAAGTTCCCCATCCATCCCTAAATCTATGAACCTTCCTTGGAGGTCATCCAGTCCAATCCCTCCTCTTATAGATAAGGAAAATGAATCCTAGAGAAACTATTTCTGTGCCTTTTACATAGGTAGGAAGAAGTAGAGATGGTATTGGAACTCAGCTCCTCTAACTCCAAATTCAGGCTTTTCTGAAAACTTTTTCACATTTAAAATTGATCCTTTTCATTACTTGAGACTTTTGAGAAGTTGGTTGGGTTTTTTTTTGGAGGGGAGAAGGCAAGGCAGTTGGGATTAAGTGACTTGCACAAGGTCACACAGCTAATAAGTGGAGAAGTTTTTCTCCCTCACATATGCACATCTCATACAGTTATATTATAAACATTCACAAAGTGTTTGATCACTGTTATTGTCTTTTTTTTTAAATTTGACTTAGAATCCTAAAGCCTATGGTCATCTAATCCAACCCTTTTCATTTTATAGATGACAAAAGTGAGACCCGGAGAAGTTAAGGACATACTTTGAAAGTCAGGAGAGTGCCTAGCTTTGGTCTTGAAAAAAGCCTCTTTCATCATATGGGTGATAGGAAATAAGGTCAAGGGGGTTACTCAGGGTTCTACCATGAGCAAGCACATGCACGATGACCTGGTAAAATCAGGACATCAGTGGGATGCTCTCCAAGCTGAGAACAATTCAGGTTAAACATTTTTGAGGTCAGCTTATTGAATTTTCTTCACTTGGGTTCATAGGTCGAAGGTGTGTTATACCAAAAAAAAAAAAAAAAAGAGCTTGAATTCAGACAGCCAAACAGGAGTAATTCATTTTGCAATTTTTCAAGAAAAGTTAAGCCCCTGAGTTAATTGAGCATTAGCTCATTTGTCAAAGTATTTTATTTGCCCTCTCCTAGGCCTGCCCAGAGAAACACAGAGGATTAAGGTTCTCTCTGCATGTTCAAAAATCCTTGAGCAGGGTTTTAAATTCCTTTCACTCTTAAGAATGGTCACAGATTAAACCACGGGGGACACAGCCACCTAGAACCAAGCCAGAGATGGGATGATTTCAGACTTCAAGGAATATTGTTCATTCAACCCTTACATTATCCTGTAATGGGATGATCTGGTTTGAGTCCAAGAAAATGTTTTAATCCCTTGAAAGCCCTTGCTTTACCCATTTTCTTTTTATTTTGATCACTGTATGAATTGCTGTGTGAACTGAATGCCTTACTTGTATTATTGATAGGGTGATATCATTAGGACCAGGGTTTCCTTGTTTTCCTAAAATAGGGATTAGTTTTCTCTACAAGCAAAAGCAACAAAGCTGCCCCCTGGGCCTTAATTGGCCTCTCTCTCCCTCCATGCAACTTCCTGGACACCAACGGGTACCACCTGTGGGGATCTGGGGCCTCTCTGACTTGGTGGATTTTTGAAAAGCAAGAGTCTCTATTCCCTGGCCTGACAACCATACTGGAGAAGACCATGGCTACATCCAGAGACCTAAGTGCTAATGTATTCATATTGCATATCCTTGCTATATTAGGGCAAAGCAAATCTTTTGTTAACTATCCAATGACTTCAGAAAATCTCATTTTGGGGCGGCTATGTGGCACAGTAAATGGAGCACCAGCCCTGGTGTCAGGAGGACCTGAGTTCAAATACAGCCTTAGATACTTAACATTTACTAGCCATGTGACCTTGGGCAAGTCACTTAACCCCAATTGCCCTGCCTTCTCCCCTCCAAAAAGGAATCTCATTTCATTCCAACATCAAACCTCAACTATCAGGGTACTGACATTAGGCCTGTGCCTAATGGGCATAATTTAGTGGGGTTTCTAATCTTAGCTCTGACTGGTGAGGCTCTAGCTCTATGTGACTTTGGCCAAGTTATTACATATTTCCTTAAGGTACCTTCCAGTGATAAAGTCCTATGGGGGGTTTGCTCTACATCACACAAAACTAATCAATATGAGGGCTGTGATGAACCAAGATCTGACTCCAGATTAAGCTCTCCCTCCCTTAATACTTCACTGCCTTTCCTGTCCCTTTGTTGTTAACAGGATTAATAAAGGAGAAGAAAACTCAAAAAAATTTAATAAAGAATCTCATATTAAAAAAAAAAAAATAAAGGAGAAGAAAGAGCATAATTTATATGCTCTTTATCTAGATGCAAGGTACACCTACCTAGACATAAATGTATTTTTATTAACAAATATCAAAAGGAACCAGTGCAGAAACCTTTTAAAAATAGATTGGAAATAAAATACACTAGAAAGATAATGTCTTGTTTTTCCTAAACTTAACTTAAGACGCTGTGGGAGGGAATAAATCCCCTCTTCAATGCCTTCAAACTTCCATCACACTGAATATGGTTAGGTTAATATGATTCTCTACTGAGCTAAACCTCTCTATGTGTCTAACTCCAGGTGAATTCTTTGACCATCCATTGACCAATTGTTCAGCGTTTCTTCCAAAGACTCATTCTCCTAAGCCAGGAAGTCTGAAGCTCAATGTATCCCCTTGGTTTAAATCTGAGCACTAGGTCATGTATCTTTGTGCAACCCACAGTGCCAACATACACTGTTGTTATTTAGTCATGTCTGATTCTTCTTGACCCCATTTGTGGTTTTCTTGGCAAAGATACTGGAGTGGTTTGTCATTTCCTTCTCCAGCTCGTTTCATAGATGAGCAAACTGAGGCAGAGTTAAGTGACTTGCCCAGGGTGACATAGCTAGTTAAGTGTCTGAGGTCGGACTTGAACAAAGGTCCTCTTGACTCCAGGGCCAGAACTCTATCCACTAGCTGCCCAAATAACTATGTACATACAAGATAAATATTCAGTGTAAAAAGAAGGTAATCTTAGAAGGAAGACATTAGATGCCATAGGGAGGACCTAGAAAGGGTTCCTGAAGAAGGTGGATTTGATCTTAGGTTAACATCAAGCCAGAGAAGCCAGGGGTCAGAGCTGAGGAGGAAGGGCATTCCAGGAATAGACACAGAACATGCAAATGAGATAACACTTAAGGGGCTTTGCAAAGCACTATTTGAATGCTATTTATTATAATTAATATTAACAATAATACTAAATCTATGGAGTTGGGAGATTAAGTTTCCTTTGTGAGGAGTAAGTACAATCACAGTAGATGAATCGGAGTAGCCAGAGAAATGTAAAGCATAAGAAGACTGGAAAAGTGGGAAGGGGCTAGGTTGGGAAGGGCTTTCAATGCCCCAAAGAGGGTTTTACATTTGATTCAGGAATCTAGGAGATCATAAATTTGTAGTATGAATAAGTCTGATCACCATTTAGATTTCATATTACTGACTGTGGTTTCTAAAACCCACAAAATGCTGGAGGCAAGATAAAAGACATTGCTACTAACAAGCAGGAACCTTTACAATTACTTACATCCAGAAAAATTCAAATAACCAAAATAAGCAGTACTTTTCACCTTGCAAGTAAACACAGGAATAGAAGGAAACCTGGATTTATTGCATCCACACAGATCTGGCTGGCATCTGTGGTCATACTGTTTTCTGTGCATACAAACTCAAACATGGAATTCCCCCCTTCTCCGCCATGCAGTGTTTCACATGAAAAAAAAAACAAACAACCTTACATCTTTCCCTCTCCCTAACACAGGTGTTGTTCTTTTTTTGCCCCTTCTCAAATGTTACTTAAGTATCAGTTTCACATGTCCTATTTCTGTTGCTGTTTAACCTTTTTCATAATAAGAGTATTGGCACACACTGACATGATCATGCATATGCCTGTCCAACTCCTGCTGGGGAGGCCCTTTTACTGTCCTCAGAATAACCAGCCCTTACCTGCACTTGTTTTCTGCTAAATGGACATTCCTTTGGCTTCTTGGGGAGTGGTCCCCCTTTCTCTTGGTGTCCAGTGAATCATACTGATCTTGATTTTGGCCTTCAATGTCTGTTCAGTCTTATCCTATGATCCTGAAGAGAAGATGCTCTTAAAAAAAAAATTGAGGCAGCATCTTAAAACTTATAAAGCTGAAGCAGAGTGGACAGAGTCCTGGGCCTAGAGTCAGGAAGGGCCAAGTTCAAATCCAACCTCAGACACTTGCTAGCTGTGTGACCTTGGGCTAGTCACTTAACCTCTATCTGCCTCAGTTTCTGCAACTGTAACATGAGGATAATAACAGTACCTATCAGGATTTTTGTGATGATCAAATGAGATAATGTTCATGAGTGCTTAGCACAGCAGTTGTTATAACATTAGCTATTATTATCATTACTCTTATCAATGCCAGCAATACCACTTCTTTAATTTAAAAACGAATTTTAAAAATGCTATTTCTTTCAATGACCCTCCTCCCTTATCCATCCTACCTTTAGATAGCTCTAATCGTTAGGAAGTTTTTTTCCTCCATTAAGCCTAAATTTACCTCTCTGTAATTTCCATCCATTGCTCCTAGTTCTGTCTTTTGGAGGCAAGTCCAAGGTCTAATCCTTCATCTTACTATTTGAAGACCATCATCATGTTCTCCCTTGCCTCAAAAAACATCTTTTCTCCATGCTACACATCTCCAGGTCCATCAGCTAACCCTCATGTGGCACTATGTCAAGGCCTTCTCTGTTCTGTTCACACTCTAAGTTTGTGTGCACAGATTTGTGTGCACAGAAAACGGTATGACCAGAGATGCTTGGATGTTATCTTGCTGATCAACATCTTTCCTAAAATGTGGCATCTAGAACTGAACTCAGTCTTATAGATAAGGTAGAACAAGAAAAGACTGCAACAGGACCGTTGTCTTCCACATTCTGGACACTTTGCCTCATTAGTATTTTTCGGAATTCATTAGCATTTCTGACTGTCAGGTCATAGAGATGGAAGAGATTCTTAGCCTTTTTGTGTGCCATGCACCCCTCTAGTAGTCTGGTGAATGTTATGGATCTTTTCTCAGAATAATGGGTTTTTAAAAATTAATAATTGAGTTGCCCTGCTGGGCCGAGTGTGGGGTGGCGGAACTCCCAATATGTCACAAGGGATCCTGGACACTGGCAGCATCCTACAGAGAAGCGTCTCTGCGAGAAGCGTCTCTGCCCGTGGGACCCAGCAACAGTCGCAGAGCCCTGAGGATGATGACCGGAAGGTCTGGAGGAGAGAAAAAAAAAAAGAGTTGCTGCTCAGAGAAGTCAGAAGAAACAGACCCAAAAGGCTGATAAACTTCACGAGGAATATGAGTGTTTGGAACAAGAAAACACCTCCCTTCGGAGAGAGGTCAGGAAGCTGACAGCAGAGCTGAAGCATTTGGATGACGTGCTGAAGGACCACGAGAAGATAAGTTCCCTGCTTCACTGCTCTGTGAACTTTGGACCTATGACTCGTCCTGACCCCATCCCCAGCTGCCTGCCGGACGAGGCCTGAGGACTGTCTGTGCTGCAGGGTGAGGGAGGAGGCCTAGTTGTTTTCAGCCAGGATGATAGGCTTTCCGCTTTATCCCTTCCTGTACAAGGCTCTGTGAGCAGCACTCTTTACCCATGAGGTGCTGGTGAAACCTTGACCTATCTAGTAAAGCTCTGAACACCAAAGTGGATCAAGTCTTTAGCTCTACTTTTTGTCTACTTTGGCAGTTAGTAGCTTTCAGCTATCACTCAAATAGGAGATGCCTTTTCCCATTCTCTTTGGAATTTGGTTAATAATTATTTTTATCTCTTAAAAAATGAATAATTGAAGGAAATGTCAAAATTCAGTTAGAAGTTAAAAATAAACATGTGATAGATAAATGAAAATAAATATATAATTCCCCCTCCTCCCCATATAAGTTCCTGGACTCCCTGGGCAGCTCCCACACACCTGTTCTAGCAAGACCCTGAAGTTCTTACTGGACCAGGCATCGGGAACCTGAAGCCTCAAGGCCACATATGGCCTTCTAGGTTCCCAAGTACAGCCCTTTGACTAAATCCAAGCTTCCCAGATTGTTCTTCAGGACCTAGAGGGTCACGTGTGGCCTTGAGGCTGCTGGTTCCCCACCCCTGTACTAGACCAAATAATGACCAAGAAACTTGTGCGAAATTACAGTGACTCCCTCCACCCTGGAATAACACCAAAAGTCAGCCAGAAAGCTTTACAGTAATTTTTAATACTGGTCTGGGTTCTCTTTTACTTTTCTCACCTCTCCAACTTTAGTTCCTGAATTAGAGCTTTGTGTCAGGGCAGGTTCAGCCCCTTGCTGAACTTTCGGTTTTGGTCGGGTAGTATGCCCTACTTGTTCTCATTCTAGGTTACCTGGGTTCCTGGGCTGACCTCCACCTCCCAGGGTTAGGCCCCCCCGTACCTCTGAGGGTCAGAGCTGTTGGCTTTTCAGGGCCTCTTCTGGGGTTTCAGGATGGGGACCTCAGAATCTCTGGGCCTGAGCTGTTCTGGACTGAGTACCATGGCACCGCACTGGTCATTGGCTACTGGTAGCTGCCTATCCCCCAGGGCTTCCAAAGCCCCTGGGGCTTTGCTCTGGCTGTCTCTGGACGTAGAGCTTGCATGCACGTGTCTTATCTCCGGTCTTGCTGCGAAGTCACCCTCTGCCGGCACTGCCTCTAGTCTTTCTTCACTCCAAAGTAGTTTGTAGTATTAGTTATTGGTTATCAATGTATTAATTATTATTACTACTAGAATAATTTCTCAGGCACAAATAGTTTTCATTCAAAAACTTTTATTGATGCCTTTTGTTACATTTTATGTTTTCAGTTCAATTCAATAAACATTTGATAAGCAACAGTGCCAGACATTGTGCTAAGCAATGAAGAAAAGAATAAGGAAAAAAGGTCAAATAAGAAAATAAAGAAAATAAGAAATAAAAGGTCAACTAAGAAAAAATAAGAAATAAGAATAAGAAAAATAAGAAAAAAAAGGTCAACATGTAAAAGTAAGCTGAAAAGGGAGGGGGCAGGGTATACCAGGGAGGACCAGGCATGGGGAACACATTGTTCCCAAGCACAGCAGCTGATGGGAAGTGGAATGACCTGGAAGGTTTATGAATGCTCTCCAAAGGAAGGAGAGGGGAGGAGTTCAGGACCCCATCCTCCAGTCAGTGGCTCCTTGGTGACGTGTTGACTGTCTCATTGGCTCCTGAACAGGGTCTTGCAGCATTCTTACCTTCACACCTTGCTCACATTCTTCCTCCCCTTAGCTTAGCCCCTTCTACATCAGGCTGAACCTATTCAAATTCTAGCTGCCACTGGAGGTCTGACTCAAATATCCCTATCTCCAGGTGATCTTTTTCTCTTCCCAGACTATGCTAATCCATAGCAAACTCTCCTTCCTGGAAACTTTTACTGCACTTATGGTCTGCCTCTCTCCTTTGACACCTATATGCAGATGCTTCACCTTCCCCAAGAACCAAATTCTAAGCTCCCTGATGACAAAGGCTATATGTTATACTTTGCTATGATCCTAAGGGTACTACCTTTCATATAGGCAGAGCATGTACCTGCACATGCCAGAAAGTACACTAACTTGGAAGGAAAGGGACTTGGTTCCAATTCTGGCTCTGCCACTGACTAGCTATGTGACAGGTAAGTGACCTGACCTCTCTCTGAGCCTGTACTCGATGGCCTGTAAGGTCCCTTCCAAATGTAAATCTTTGTTCCCTATGGAACAATCAACAAATAGCAATTAACTAGTTGTTGTCCATTTTTACTAAGTGCCTATAACAGGTAAAGCCCAAACGGAAAAAGAAAATGTAGGCCCTGGACTCACTAAGCTTCCTAACAGGGGAGAGAAAACATATGCTTATAATTATTGGTTAAAACTTCAGTGAGAATTAGCTGAGAATATGAAAAAGCAATAAAAGCAGTACAAAAAAAGTATTAGAGTTCGGCTTTATTCTAGCTGGGGAAAAAATCAAGGTATAAAATATGTCCTGCTTACTCTAGAATTCCTACAGATTACTGCAGTCACTATAGGGGTCCCATACAGTTTAAAGCCTCATAAAACACTTTTTTCACTAAGACCAGGAAGGAACCATAAATCAAATAGCAAAGTTAATTAGTATGATAGGGTACAATATTAGACAATTGAAAAAAATCAAATGATAAAATCCTTTTCATCCTCCCATATGTAAATGAGTATAACATCCCACAGACTCCAGCACTGGTGGGAAAGAATTTAGGGCCTTCTTCTCCTCAACCAAATCCCAGGAAAACTCAGGTAAGGGAAGGTCTAGGTTTTAGGGCTGTCTGTGGCTGCATCCCAGCTAGAAGACTTCTGCCAGATGTCTCTGCCTCACTGCTGCTCACTTTTGTCTCTCCCAGGTCCCCAGTCACCCAGGAATCACTGTATCTGCTGCTGTTAAGCCTTGAAAGCTACCCACTTTAGCCTCGTGCTGAAGTTCTCTCATTCTGCTGTTCCTGCTGGCGCTGCTCTCAGCAGCAGTTATCCACCCAAGCTCCATCCACCTGATGCTGCCATTGCCTTTACAGAAACTGTTATGGCTCCTTTTGGGTAAAGCTGCCCAGGCCAGTATGCCTTGGGGCTAAGGAACACATTTCCAGCTCTTTAGTTAGACTCTGAGGTTTGCATTAGGGTTGGTCACGTGGGCAGCTCTAAGACTTTACTGACTCACCCCTCGCAACAGAAGATCCCTCAGCACTTGCTCCTAGCTCAGTTAGGGTGACTGAATTCCATTTACCTCTTTCCTACAGACAGTGTTCCTTCCAAATGGTCACCAAATCTACCGAGTCTTTCTGAAACAGAGGATAAACACCTGTACACATTCCCATGTAATTTCCAGCTCCTATCAGCACCCTATGTGGGAGGCAGCATGTTCTTCGAAGAGCCCTGGATTTGGAAGACGCAAGTCACCTTGAACAATCTCTCTTGGCCTCAGTTTTCTTAAGTAGGACTAGAGCAGAGGAGTCAAACACCTAGCTCCCTACATGTGCTGAGTAGGACCAGAACCAGATTAAAATAGACCTGGGAGATAGTTAACAAAATAAATAAAAGCACACTACCACATGAATAACTAATATGTGTTCTTATAAGGCAATGTGAGGCTCAGAGTGATCCTTATATATGTTTTAGTGCCCTTGGTTCTGCTTGAGTCTGACACCATTGGTCTAGACAACCCCCAAGGTCCCTCTTGGCTCCAGATTCATGAACTAGTGCTTAGCCCTGTAAATTGCCTTCAAGTTCCAAAAAGCCTTTGCCAGTATTCCTGTCATCACGACAATTTCCCTTAAATAACTGGAAACTGATCTTAATCTAAACTGTAACTTAATAAAAAATGATGATTCCACCTAAATTAATTTATAGAGTTAGTGCCATGCCTATCAAACTACCTAGGTGTTACTTTACAGAATTTGACAAAATCATAACAAAAATCACTTGGAGAATTCAAGAATATCAAGGGAATCAATGAAAAAAAAAGTAGGAATGAAGAAAATTTATCATTACCAGAGCTCAAAGAGTAATACGA
This sequence comes from Pseudochirops cupreus, assembly GCA_028627135.1. Classification (NCBI taxonomy): domain Eukaryota; kingdom Metazoa; phylum Chordata; class Mammalia; order Diprotodontia; family Pseudocheiridae; genus Pseudochirops; species Pseudochirops cupreus. Next base: position 469,306,084 of record CM053580.1, read on the forward strand.
AGCAGTAATCACGTCCCCCTTACTTTAGAATAACTTGACTAGGGCAGGGATTGGCAAAGGCCCCTTCTGGCATGCCTCTGAACTAAGAGTGGTTTGCCTGACTTGGGCTGACCAGGCAAAACTCTGAAGTTGGCAAAGTTTGTCTTTGTTGCCCTCCCCCCTTGCTTTTCAGTAACTTTCTGTACCATGTTGGTAATACGTTCCCTAGACATTGGACATCCTTTACTACCTTCTAACTGTCCAAGGGCCCCAGCTCTCATTTCCTGTCTATATATGTTGTCAAACAGTACTCAGTAGGGTGGAACCATCTTACCTTCTGGCATATCTTCTTTACCTTGCTCTCCTGATGTCAGTTGTTACTCTGGAATGCACAGAATAAACAAATTCTTAGGAATGACTTTCCAATGGTAGAATTTCAGGTATCAAGAGTCACCATGGGAGAGATTTTTGGATAGGTGAGATCTCCCTTATACTTCTTAAATCTTCCCTTCACTCTCTAACTTCTGATGTGCTCTGCTTCCCACCCTATCCATTCTTTATCTCTTGTCTGCTCTTCCTTCTTCCTATATACTGGCTTGGTTTGAGTATAGGATAACTCTGAAATAGACCACATTCCTGAAATGAGATCTTCAAAAGTATCCATACCTCTGAATCAGAGATCTGATTGTTAGGCATATACCCCAGAAAGGTCAAAGACTAAAAGAAAGGTCCAAGACTGAAAGAAAGGTCTTGTATACACCAAAATATTCAGAGTAACACTTTTTTGTAATATCAAGGAACTAGAAACAAAATAAGTACGCATTGATCAGGAAATGACTAAACAAACTGTGGTACAGGAATGTGGTAGAGTATGACTGCACTATAAGAGACAATCAATATGAAAAAAAATCATGAATCATGGTAAGATTTATATGAACTTACGCTAGGCAAAGTAAGCCAAAAAATTAATATGCATAATAATTATCACAACATAAATGGAAAGAGCAATAATAAATGAAACTGAGCACCGTGAAATTATGACAAAATCTGACTCTGTAGAATAGCTGAGAAAATGGACCTTCCTCCCTTCATTGCCAGGGTAAGGGGAAATTATGGGTGTGGAATGGTGCATATATTATAGGACTTGATGGATATCTTGATTGATTCAGACTAATTGCTTCTTTTTCCCCTTTCGTTATAAGGGATGGTCTCCTTGGTTAGAAGAGAGGAATGGACACATTTGGAAATGAATATGATATAAAAACAAAAGACAGCAATTGAAATAACGTAATTTAAAAAAACAACTTTATTCTTTCCTTTCTGTTTCATTTCTTTCTTCCCTTCTTCCTGGCCATCTCCACACCATGCTCCTTATGTTCTACTCATCATCCTTATCTCCACCATGTCCCCCACTCCCACTGAAACCTGGGACTCCAGCCCTGGATCTCCAGCTCTGACAGGCGAGCTTTTGCCTTATCTTGACCAGAACAGGCTTCCACATCCCTAGCCATCTCCACACCAGGCCTTGGTACCAGAGCCCCTTGCTTTCCCTCCTCATAGGTCCCTTTTTTCTGTTGTCTTCCCTCTTTAGAATTTAAGCTCTGTGAGGGCAGGGACTTGCTTGTATTTATATCCTCAGAGCTCAGCACAGTGCCTGGGATGCAGTAATCACTTAATAAATGCTCTTATCTTTCATCCTCTCACTCTCCCTTCATCCCTGACTGAACCTCTTTCTTCCTGATCTCTGAATCAGCTCCAGTTCTGAACCCACTCACTCTTAGTCTAGAAGCTGGCTTCATTATAGTTCAGGCAGTTAAGAACTGCTTCTCCAGGTCTATTATCCATCTCCTTGATATTATTATATCAATATTGCTATTAACAAATGTAATGGGGGTAACCAGTAGGTCCTGCTGCTCTGCTTTGGCTAGAGCCCATCCATGGGGTGCCGCCTCTTGGACTCTTCTCTGAAACATGAGACTCAACACTCTATGAGTGAGCTCTAGCCAAAGCAGACCAGGGGTGCCTGCTGTTTACCCATCCCACCATTATACAACCAATATCTCAATGTACAAAATGTATAAAATGTCCTATGTTACATTATCATGGTATTAATAATAATGTGCTAAGTCAATAGAATCATTCCATGTCATTTCAAAGATGCTGAGATCACTGTGAAACTGGTGGCCAGAGCAGTATTGTCGTCATACTTCCACATGATAATAAAAAATTAAAGGGGCCATTCCTTGACTCACTTCTTATCACTGAATGGGCGTTACCTCCCTCTAAGTGAGTTTGTGAAAAGGCCTTAGCCTAAAAGGACCAGGGTCTTCCATTGCATCCTGGGTAATCTCAAGTCATCCTGATGACTATCTGGCCAATGGACCCAGAAGGCTCTGGAGAAGAGAGTGAGGCTGATGACCTTGCATAGCCCTCCCTCACTCAAATCAAAGTCCACTGCAAGTCGTGTCATCATTTCCCTGATGCCATGGTCCCCTTCAAACACAAAGGACAAACAAAACAACTTCAAGACATCAAGAGACTTGTGATTTTTAGCGTAAGGACTTCCTCCACCAATGCAGATGGAAAACTGTATCTATATACCTAGGAAGTTAGGTGGTGCAGGGAATGGAATTCTGGGCCTGGAATCAAGAAGACCTGAATTCAAATCTAGCCTTAGATGCTACTAGCTGTATGATCTTGAACAAGTCGCTTTACCTCAGTTTCCTCAATTGTAAGATGGGGATTATAATAGCACCCACCTCTCAGTGTTGTTGGATCAAATAAGATATGCTTAGCACAATGCTTGGCATATCTGTTGCTGTTCGGTCATTTTCAGGCTGATCTGACTCTTCATGACCCCACTTGGGGTTTTCTTGGCAAAGCTACTGGAGCGGTTTGCCATTTCCTTCTGCAGCTCATTTTATAGATGAAGAGACTGAGGCAAACATGGTTAAGTGACTTGCCCAGGGTCACACAGCTAGACATGTCTGAGGTCACATCTGAACTCGAGAAGATGACTCTTCCTGACTCTAGGCCCAGCAGTCTATCCACCGCACCACCCAGCTATCCTGCCTGGCACATGGCACTATTAAATGCCAGCGATTATTATTATTATTATTATATTTGTTGCAGTTAAGCCAAAAAAACTATTTCCACCTTCAATCGTAACAGGTGAAATCAAGCTGCTGACTAAATGACCAAGAAGGTACAATGACATGTGCTATCACATCATCAAGCAACCCCTGGACCCCAGGATTTGGGAACTCTAGGATACAGAGCAGCACAGATATCACCAACCAGGACATCATTCAGAATCACCTATGTTTACTAAGGTGACCCAAAAGGTGAATGCAGGTGTGGGGTTTTTTATACAATAAGCAAAGGGCCTGGAGCAGCCAGTACCCCAGCACCACGGAATAATGCGAAGGGGTCAAGTGCTACAGTGTGACCCACTGCGGGTCAGCACCCAGGCTTGACAACTGAGATTATGGAAGCAGGTCTTTTTTTTAATAAGGGCAGAGGGAAGAGCATTTAAGTTTTCCAGACACAGGAAAAAAACAGTTCCCAAGTTACAAGATGGGGCAGGACAATTCAGGATTGCAAAATAGAAGCAATCTGTTGAAAACAAATTACACGGGCCCCCATGGCTGAGGCTAGCTAGGTCTACTGGCTCATCACACAACCCGTCTGTCTATAGCCCAGTAAGAGATGCTTCATGAGTCACTGTGGCCAAAAACAATCATTAGCTCCTGACCGGCCCTCTGGTGAGGAGTCTCTCTGAATGGAGCAAGACTGGTTATCTGTTGACAGGCACTGAGCTTGTTGTTAGACTTGTATTTTCAATCTTTCTAGCACAGAAAGACCAACCGGAGCTTCTCCTCCTTTGGAGCAGCCTCTGAGAGCCTGGGCCCACCTCTGTGCATCAGGGACACAATTAAATTGGGCTTTAGAGGAGTCATTAATCACAATTAAATAGATGAGAGAGAATTAAAGTGATCAGGGTCTCTACAAGAGGTTTTTTTCTTTCTTTTTGCAGATGAGTAGAATTTTTACAAATTCTTTTTACTCTGTGAAAAACAATTTAGAAAGCCATGCTTTTTGTTTCTAAAGTAAAGATGGCACCTCAGTAGTCCAAAAATCTAAAAGCAAGAATAAGAGGTACAGATTGGTGATAGTGTGGGGAAAAAGACACAGGATTTGGACTCAGAAAAGCTGGGTTCAAATCCTGTATGGCCTTGGGCTAATCACCTCTACCCTACAGGCATCATTTTCCTCAGATGCCAAATGAGGGAACTAGACTCTGTGGCCTCTAGGATTCCTTTCTAGGATTTTTCTGTCACAATTTCCTGTCCTGGAAAATGTGACAGGTAAAATCTGAAATAACTGAGTAAACAAAGTTTTAAGCTTCCAAGCATATTGATTTATTAAGCAATGCATGCCAATTGCACAACAAATCAGAACCAGGCCTCCTCAGCTTGGCACTGGACCCCAGTACAAATTTTTATGTACAATTAACAGGATATAAACCAGGATACAGGATCAGGGTAATCTGATTTCTAATTGGAGCAAAGATTAGAGGCTTTCCAAGTTGGGAAAGGGAGAGCAAACAGGTGCAATTCCCTGAAATCAGAAAAATAGGTGTCCCACTACCCCCCAAATGTCTGTATTGATTCTAAGGAACAGGGAAATAGTAACTGATTGACCAGCATGAGGCCAGTTTTCAGATAAGACATCTGGGTTGCTTGAGATATATAACTGAAAAAAAATTCTGCATCAATCTTTTGGACTGGGTTTCTGGTCAACATAACCTAGATATTTAGTTAAAGGTTTCTAAGCAGCAGGTAGAGGTGCCCAGCCTCCCAGCTCTTCAGGGCTAGGTTCAAACATTGCAATAAAGTTTTCTTACAGTTCTCATAATTGAATAACGTTTTCTCAGAAGACAGAAATTGGACTAGACCCATTATTGAATAGAAAGGGAACTGAGTTAGATCCAGAATTGAGTCACAAGATGGAGTCAGTGTGGTTCATTCAATTCCCACAATTCCCACAGAAAGTACAGAATGTTGTTCTAGTTGGAGTAGAAAATGGGAAATCACAAGGCAACCCATAACACCAGCTTCCACGAGAGGGAGGACAGAGTTCAGCAGATCTCCCAGTTTCTGAGAAATAAGCAAAGCTGCAATTTTAATGGAAAACTGAAGGGCCTCTGCTCCCCCGCTTCCCTACCCCACCTCCAAATCCCCACTAATGCTGGCTCAGCAATTGCTGAGTGGTAATTGTAGTACAGGACAATTTGAGTTAATTCAGTAAATGTTTAGAGGAATAGAGTTCTTCACCCAGACCTCTGGCTATGCTTTCTAAGTTCTTTACATCATTAAAATATTCTTTTATATAAACCTAATTGACAGAATTTAAAGAGCTTTTTGTTACAGACCTGTTGTTCCTATGACAACAGCCAAATAAAAGCCAAAATGTCTGAAGCATTTAGAAAAATAATATACAATAATAATAGGTCGTGCTGTGGATCCTCTTTAACATGACTCTTCATTGGAAGCCAGCTACTTTGCATGTTATAACAAGGATGACTGTCGAGAACATGCAAACTTTGAAGGCTTTAAAAAGTCCTGGTTGAATTTGTTGAAATCACCCTGAGATGGAACTATATTCATAGGTACTTTATAAATTTCCATCCTAGTTTTCCAAAAATAGTCATAAGCCCAAGAAAAGCTCTCTCTTTTTTTTGTCCCCTTTTAGTATGCAATTGAAATGGTCCCCTCTTTGTGCTGCCTTCTTTGCATAAGTGCCCACAGAAGCCCTGGCAGGGACAAGACTGGCCTAAGTCCAGCTGCCCCCCCCTCCCCTGCAGCAGGCACAGGCAGGGCAGCTTGTGACAACACAAGGAAAATTGCTTCCAGGCTGGCTGCATCTGCCTCATGAAAATAGAGCAAAAACTCCCAGCAGGAGGAGGGCTCTTTCTGTCTGGTTTTCTTCTGGCTGTTGTTCAGGGGGCTAGGTCAAGCACTATTTCTGACCCTTTGTGTAGCTAAATGAATGGAACAGCCCTACCTACTTCATTTTCAAAAAAAGACAATAAATAAAGCCATATGTGGCAAAACTAAAACACACCAAAAAAAAAAACAAACCATCAACAACAATCAAACAAAATCTCACTTTCTCAGACTGCATCTCTGCAAACTGTCCATGATGTTTTTCTAATGGCTGAAGCTGGAATGTATGGCTTTCACATTCCTTCCAGTTCTAGGATTCTGATTCTAGGTAGAGTCCCCATTTCAACTATTGAAAATAAAGTCCCAGGGTCTCACCCAAACTCACTTCATGAGTAGAGGCAGAACCAGAACAAGTCATATACTCTGCCCCTCAGGTGAAATAGGGCACAACTCTGACAGTGGAACTCCCTTGCCCCCAAAGCCTAAGAGGCTCTCCAGGATAAAATGCAAAATGGCTTCAGTCCGGCATTTAAAGTCAATCAGAGTATGATTTCAGCCTACCTTTCCAGACTTACTTCACATGATTTCCCTTCAAATAAATTATGTTTCAGCCAAACTGGCTTACTTGCTGTTCTCCAGACTCAAAGTGTCATCAGCCATCTCCCTATCTTTGTGCAGGCTCTAATCCAGGCCTCTTCAACTTTGCCTCCTAGAAGCCCAAGCTTTCCTCTCAGGGCTCCACTCAGCATCCTTTCTGTTGTTCAATTGTGTCCAACTCTTTGTGACCCCATTTGAGGCTTTCTTGGCAAAGATACTGGAGTGGTTTGCCATTTCCTTCTCCAGCTCATTTTGCAGCTAAGGAAACTAAGGCAAACAGGGAGAAGTGATGTGCCCAAGGTCACACTATTAAGAGTCTGAAGCTGGATTTGAACTCAGTCAGCCTACCTGACTCTAGGCTTGGCATTCTATCCACTGAGTTACCTAGTTGCCCTCTGCATAAAGCCTATTCCAATACTCTCCAGTGTGTTCTCTCTTCTCTCAGATTACTCTTCATTTATTTATCTGTGTATATCTTGTACGCCCCCAGTAGAATACAAGCTCCTTGAGGGCAAGGACTGTTTAAATTTTTTTGTCTTTTTATCTGTTAGCACAGTACCTTGCACATAGTACATAATGGCAAAGTCAATACACTTACAGTTATCCCTGCCCGCTAGGACTATACTGATAGTCTGGTTAGATAGGACATACGCATATGAAAGGTTCCTAGTTATGTGAGACAATGATATATAAATCATTACAGGCTGAAGTATCAAGTTAAGTACCTAATATGTACCAGGCACTGTACTGAAGGCCAGGGATACAGAGAAAGGCAAAACACAATCCTTGTTCTAATCAGTCTAATCAGGGAGACAACATGCAAGTAACTACATGCAAGCAAGTTATAGATATACATATATACACGTACATACATATATACATACATCTGTGTATATACAGATAGACAAATGTGACAGAAGATAGATGAACAGATAGACAGATATAGATACAGATATATAATTGGAGATCATTATAGAGGGAAACCACTAAGATTAGGGAGGACTGGGAAAGGCTTCTTGCAGAAAGTGGGTCTACAGCTGAGATTTGAAGAAAACCAGGAGATGGAGGGAAAGAGTTCCAGGCATGGGAGAGAGCCAGAGAAAATGCCCAGAGTCTGAAGATGGTCTATCTTGTGCAAGAAACAGCAAAAAGGCCAGAGTCATTAGATTACAGAGTTGTTGGAGAGGATACTGTGAAGACTAGAAGGGCCAGGTCATAGAGTGCTTTAAAAGCCAAACAGAGGATTTTATATTTAATCCTAGAGGTAATAGGGAGCCACTGGAGTTGACTGAGTAGGGGCCTGACATGGTCAGACTTATGCTTTAGCAAGATCAATTGGACAGTTGAATAGAAGATGGATTAGAGTGATCAAGGAAGTCTTCACAGAGGAAGTGGGACATGGGGTGGATGTTGAAAGATGGGTAGGATTTGGGTGGAAGGAGAAGAGTATTTCATGGTGGAAGAACTGAATAAGGATAGAGAATTCTTGGAACAGGAGGTAGACTAGTCTGGTTGTAACAGAAATTTCATGTTAGGGAGGTAGAGGTTGAGATGAGGTTTCAAATGATCCAAACTCTTCAGTCAGGCATTTAAAGCATTCCAGATTCTATCTCCCACCTACTTTATCAAACATTGCAAAGGTCCCTCCTTCCTGTACTCTATACTCCAGCCAGACTGACCAACTATCTGCTACCTGAATTGGACATGCCATCTCCTATCCCTATCCCTTTGCCCAGGCTTGTTCCCCAAGCATGGAATGCACTCCCTCCTCACCTCTTTTTTTTTTT
>CM053580.1:469314894-469340454 GCA_028627135.1 Pseudochirops cupreus
AATTGTTGTGTATGTACATAAATATGTATTTATATTCCTATACACTTTCTGTATACACATGTATGTAATTGTTTATGTGGTCTCCATCATTCAAATATAAGCTCCTAAAGGAATGTTAAAAATAAATTTTTAAAAAGACCATAAGCTCCTTTAGAGTAGGGACTATTTTTGCTTCTTTTTTATATCCCAGAGTATTTATAAGGCAGTGCCTGACACATAGCAAGTGTTTAATAAATGACTGGCTGACAAAGTATAGATAATTAACAAACATATGTATATATGTGTGTATGTGTGTATATAGATATAGGTATATATGTGCGTTTGTGTGTATATACACATGCACATACACATACACATACACATACATAAACTAAGAATCTAGGTGGGCCTAGAGTCAGGAAGACCTGAGTTTTAAATCCTGCCTCAGACATGTATTAGCTGTGTGACCCTGGGCAAGTCATTAAACCCTATTTGCCTTAGTTTCTCATCTGTAAAATGAGCTGAAGAAGGAAACGGCAAACCTTTCTAGTATCTTTGCCAAGAAAACTTCCAAAGGGTCATAAAGAATCAGACACCACTGAAAAAGACTAAATGATAACACTATATTAACTAGACGTTTTAAAGCAAGAAAGCAAATTTGACTTCATAAGTATCAGTGAGACTTGGAAGGTGCATGATTCATGACTGGAAAACAGCTAGGAAAAGGTATATACCTTATTTGAAAGGAATAGAAGAAATTAAAAAAAGCATAGGAGCAACACGGCAAAATGGTGAAGAAAAATCCATGAAACAGAAGAGGAAGTACAACATGGAGCATTTGTTTGAGGGTCAGTGGAGTGAGCAACAGAACTGACACTGTCATGGGTGTGTGCCACAGTCTACCACACTAGAAAGAAGAGAGAGATGAAGCATCCAGGAAACAGAACACAAATGCAGGAATGATACAATAGTGATGGGAGGAGGAGAGGGGTCTTCCATTGTCTGTACATCTGCTTGAACTCTCTGCCAAAAGGAGAGTAGATGAGAAACTCTTGACCTGTTTAAATGAAAATTTTATTCTTCAGAGGACAGAGGAAGCTGCTTTTCTGACCTGATTCTGACGATTAAGGAGCTACTTGTTGCTGAAACAGAAATTATTTGAAATATGGGAGGAAGTGACCACTTCATTCCAGAGGTCAAGATAGAGGAGGAGAAAACAGCTGGGCCTAGTCTGATCCACACTGTAGATTTGGGAAGAAGGGGCTTCGAAGAATTCACAGCCATTGGTCATGGGAGCCTGAGTCCTAGAATTCTACAAGGAAAGTCGCCCTAAGAAGGATGAAAGGCCAATGAAATGCTGAAGATAAAAAACATTCAATTCTAATGAGGAAGAGAATGGAGGACTTATACATAAGATGGAAGAAAAGACAAATAACAGGATAAAAATAATAGATTGGTATGCCCATGTAAGAACAATGTCAGGGCACTAAAGCCCAGAATATGAGCGTAGGCCAGCCCACATAAGGACCAAAAAGGGGCAGGGGGAGGGGCGCTTTTTTTAAAAGCTATATTGCAGACAAGATAAAGATCAAAGAAGGAACTGCCACTGGAAAGTGGATAGGAATGATACAAGTGAGAAGGAAGAACTACTTAATTCTTTTTCTTGTGTAATGGTGCTTTGCCGCATGCCCAGATCACCTAAAATGTAGGGACCCATGTGAAAGATGCCAGGGAACAGTTTCTACCATGTGGATGCCAGAGGTCACTTTCCATTGGCTGCATTACCAGAACTGCTACCTCTTTTAAAACTATCAGATTGGGACAACCTCTATTTTTCTAAAGATCTCCAGGTGAAGCATGGGCACCATGCACTCGGTTGGGTGGAGAAGGTTATCTTTCCTTTTCACTCAGGCCCAAGAAATGTGTCATGAGTCTTTGGTCTGTTTTGTTTGTCCTTTTTAGACCTGGGAGTTTGAGCCATAGCAACGTTGGAGTCAGGATTTCAGGCCTGATGTTGCTGCCTGCCCACCCTGAAAAGTCAAGATGCTGAGACCCAAGTCCAGGGGCACTTTGGGCTTGGAATTTGGTGGGACTAAATTCTATATGTAATAACTGAGTTAAGCCTATAAATCTAATTCCCCTCCTCTCTTAAGAAACCAAGGTGGAACTGGAGGATTAGATGGTAGGGAGGGAATGTTCATGTTTGTTCTTGCTATAGCTTTGAAGTAAATATTTCTTTGTCAAAGTTAATCTGACTTTTATTTGGTTAAATGGAACAAGGGTTCTGAGGATCCCTAAAATTGAGGGAACTGAATCAGTGAGGGTTTGAACCAAAAGCTGAAACAAGAGACTCCAGTCTCCGTAACTGACCAGAGTACTCTGGGGGAGAGGGTGAAATGTAATATACCTGGCCTTCAGGCACCGAAGGACCAGAGTTAAATACTATCACATTGGTTCCTGCTCTCTATACCAAGGAAAATGATTTTCTAAAAAAAGAAGAATAGAACAAAAATAGTAAACAGGAAGTAGACAACAAAAATAAATGAGGAAAAGGCAAGACACTGTCTCCTGACAGCCTTTGACAAATATAAGCCACCCAGCCAAAATCAACTCTATCCCAGCGTACTAAAAGGACTGGTAGAAATGATTGCTGATTTCCTTTTTCCCATTGGTGAGTTCCTCCTGTCAGCCTCCATTTTGGGAGGAGCCCAGGTCAGCAATCTATCTATTTATCCATCCATCATTTCTCTCCCAGCTTTGCTTTTGACTTTCTGAATTTGAATGCAATAGAATATTATCGTGCTATAAAAATGATGAATGAAAGGAAGCATGGGAAGACTTTAATGAACTGATACAAAGTGAAGTAGGAAGAACCAAGAAAACAATATACAAAATGACTATTGTATCCAAAAAAACCCCAACAACAAAACAACTGAAACTAAATGCTGAGCCCAAACTTGAACACAAAGAGAAGATATGAGACAGACCTCGGAGGCTATGGGTATAGAATATTGCATATGATGTCAGATAATTTTTCCAATATTGGTTAGTTCTATTGAACTGTTTTTTTTACTTGCTCTTCTTTTTTTTTTTTTTGCTCTTCCTCTAGGAGAAGGGAAGAGAGAGAATATTGGGAAATATAAGTGATATAAAAATAAAATATCAAACATTTTTATTTTAAAAATCCTCAGTTTAGGCTCTCAGACAGATAGCTGATGGCTATGTAGCAGTGTCATTTGAAATTTTTTTGTAAATATAAAAAATTTTTAAACTTAAATACAAAATGACAAAAGCAAAAAACAAAACAAAAAAAATACTGTCATGTACGAACAGACCATAAGAGAAAATTCAATATAAAGCAATAAATTTCCATTTCAAGAAAACCTATATAATAAATACTACATGTTTTGGGGGGCAGCTAGGTGGTGCAGTGAACCTCAATTTGCTTCGTATCACACAGTAAGCGTCTGCTCTCTCTACTGCACTTCCTAGCTGCCCAAGGTTGATGAAGTGCAGAGAGTCAGGAGAACTTGGAGAGGTGTAGTAACAATAACATACAAAAATGCTACTTTTTCTACAAGGGGCTAAGACAAAATAAGGTCTCACCAGTTTGTCCTGTTCTTGCATGCAAAGCATGTGGACCTAGGTCTTGATCACATTTCTTTCTCTTGCCTGATTAAGTGCCTTTTAAGTTGTTTTTTTTTTCTTCTTAAAGTTAACCCTGCCTAGGATTCAACTATGGGAAGAAATATGCCCTGGGCAAGAGTGCTTAAAAAGATGAGCAGTGCAACAGTATCAGAAGTACCCCACTGTAAAATGTACACTCCAGTCCTAATCTTGGCAGGGAATAACTGCCACAGTGTTAAACTAGTTTTTTGAGGGAGTTTTAATACACTTTTAAATGTCCTGAATGAGCAGGGTAATTTTTTTCCCCCTTAAACACTCAGAAGAAGAAAAGCTTTACTCAAAAATACTTCATCAGTATCACACCAAGAATCATGTTGTCTTTTTGGGAACATGCCTGGGGGCAGCCAGCCACAAAGTCTTAAAGAAAGGAGGGACACAGAGGAACACAGAGAATCATCCATGGAGAGCTGGCTAGAAAAGAGGTTAAGTCACTTGCCCAAGGTAGCATGGGTAAAAGTCAGAAGGGGACTGTAACCGGAGCCATCTGACTCCAACGCCAGGGTTTGTTTTGTTTTGTTTCCAGTAGGCTACTATCCCTCCCTAGGACTGCTGAACTGTATTGCAGAACAAAGGCCCGAGGTCCTCTTGGGCTGACTGCCACTCTTCTGAGTGTGGGGCATGGGGTGTGAGCTTGGCTTTGCTTTGATCTTCGGAGTGGTGAGGAAGAGACAGGCCAAAAGGTCTGCTTAGCAACAGAGTAAAGTCAAACACTTCAAGGCACAGTTTGGAGCCAGGCCATTCAGTTCTCTGGGTACACTTTTGGCATGGTGACATGGGGACACTGGCACATGGGTCTCCAGTAATGTTGTGGGGAATGGCTGAATCATTGTGTGAGGGGTAACAACATCGCCACAGCCTCAGTTTCCTCATTCATGAAATCATAAGAGTGCCTATCTCAAGGACTCCTTCCAGTTTAGAAGTGCTTTTGCAAAACTAATAGGTGATTGCTGCTGGTGAATGAACTCTAAAAAAGGAAGAAAAAGGGCAAGTGCCTGAAAGGTGCAAGGAGGTCAGCAGGCTTGCATGTTTTCTGCTTCCTTATACCCCATTAGCTAAATAGCCTTTAGTTTAAGGGATTAGCATTAATGAGCATCCCTCAAAACCCCATTGGTGTCTTTAGCAGAAGGTAGGTCCACCTTTGAAGGAGAGTTGCTTTTACTCAACTAGATTCAGACCAAGAAATAAGAGACATGTCCAGAGCACTAGACCTGGAATCACAAGACTTGGGTTTAAGTCCTAGGTTTTACTAACTGGCCTTGTGATTATGGGCAAGTCATTCCACCTCCCAAGGCCTCATGCCTTTGTAAAATGAAGATCAGTGGTTCTCAAAAGGTATACTGTGAAATTTTTAACATGGTGTTATCACAGATAAAAGATAATTTATAAATAACTTCATTTAATATAAATTTTATTTACCTAGCATATATAATATGGTCAGTGTATTATTCACAAAATAAATAAAATGCCTATTACACATGTAGCTGTGGCATGGGAATAAGAGAGGAGTGGTGGTGTTGTTCTGGTAAGGACAAGGCTAGTTAATACCTTTCTGTACATGACCTTCAAAAGGATTAGGTGTCCACTTCCTGGTCACTCCCTCTGTCCCCCACTTTGGGTATGAAATTCTCTCTAATCACTCCTTTGGCTCCACTCCTAGATAGGAATGGTCTTCCTTTCAAAGTGAAAAAAGATAGTAGTGGGAAGTAGTCAAGGGGCCATCTCTCCTACCAGCTTGAGTTTGTCACTGCCTCCCCACCAAAAAAATTGACTAATTTTACCCATGAGTGATACAAATCCATGTTTTATACAAATATGAATCAATAATTCCTTTGTTCATTCCAAACCCCTATTCCAGGAAATGTCCCTTAGTAATTGAAAAAGTCTCTGTCCCTCTATCTTGGTCCATCTCTTCTCCTCTCTTCTCTGTCTCTGTCTCTCTATCTCTCTGTCTCTCTGTCTCTCTCTCTCATCCACTGCCTCTCCCTCTGCTGATTTGAGCCAAGGTACACACAGATCAGTAAAGCAATGGTTAACCACATTTATCTTAGAGAAACCAGCTTAACACACCAGTAAGACAGAAAGCAAAACAAACTCTTAAGAAATAGAGATTTGGGAATACATTCTCTCTTGAGAGAACAAGAGTGGGAAGGAAGCAGGGGACAGAGAAAGTAAGGAATTAACTAGTTCAGTTCTCAGCAAGAGGGACATTTCCTGCAGCTCTGCTTGCTGCAGGCTATCTTGCTTTCCTAGTTTTTGCTGCTCTGGGCTCCTGGGCTGGCCCAGTTCTTTGTTCTGCAGTTGTTGAAGCAGCAATAGCAGCTCCACCTGTAGCCTCATTTCTCTGCCCTCTCTTCCTTAGCTCCCCTGGCAGCATGGTTGTGGTGGGTGGTAGCAGCTTACTCAGCTGGTCTGATGCCACACTGCATAGCAGTAAGATTCTGGTGCATCAGTTCTGGTTTCTTAGAGGGTTGAGCTGTGGAAAAGCAGGGGGATTCTGCTCACCAGCAGATATTGTCTCCTGTATCCCACTACATATGAATGCAAAGTCATCACTTAAATCCAGTTCACTTGCAAGTCAGGGCGTCACTTTCCTGATGTCATTGGTGTTCTCTGAGAATGGAAGGATGAACAACAATGACAATATGAATACACTAACCTCAAAAAGTATCAGACCAAGACCTTGTATAAAAGTCAACAAACGCAGATACTCTTACGTGAGGGAAACCGTGCAGACACTCATTTTCTTACTCTCCTGTAGCTGTCTGTAGTAGCAAGCACCCTAGTACACCCAGAATGGCATGCTAACACAGATTCTTTGATCTGCTTTGCTAAAGGAAAGATAACTTTAAAGAAGGTCAACAATCTTATTTTAATTACAGAGAAATAGAAAATACAAACAGAGAAATTAGCAGAGATTCAACAGACAGGGCTCCAACTATCTGAACAAAGTAATACAACCACCTACATACACCACCGGACCAGAAGAGCACATACCTCAGGGGGTGGGGAGTGGGGGGGTCTCTTAACAAATGGATACTTCGAATCCCATCCAGGGAATCAAAAAGTCCTTCTCATAAATGAACCCCCAAAGTAAAATCTCCAAGTAGTTGGACTATATGCAGTTGGTCTATTCCAAGTCCAACATCCCAGTATATATAGCTTTCAACTAACAGACTCAGAGCCAGAAGGCACCACAACCTGAGTGACTCAATGACAGATTAGTTTAGTACCAAAGGGTGTGAAAGTCTTCCTACAAGCAAGCCTCCTACTAAGCAAGCTCCTCCTTAGGCAAGTTCCTCCCCCAATAGGCTCTGTGTGACTCAGGATGTATAACAGTTGTGACTGAAATATCTGTGTACCTTTAGACCTGGGAACATGGCTCTTGTTCCAAGGAAAAGGGGACATATATAGTCACACAGGCCTATTAATGGAAGGGGAAGATCTTCCTATTCCATTAACATTACACTGTCAAGTTCAACTACTTTGTGTACTATGACTCCTCATTGCAAAGGATACTGAGTTGTGAGTAAGAAAATTCAAGATTCTATGGGGATTCTATGGTATCTAAGGTCCTGTTCTAGATCTGTGATCCCCTGACTTATCCACACCTCTCATCAGTTCAATGAAGTTCCAGTCTAGGTGCTAGGGAAGCAAAGACATAAATATCATTCCTGCCTGAAGGAGCTTGGATAGAGTCAAGATTCATAGAGCTGGAGTTAGAAGGGGAGTCAGAGGTCATATCAAGTCCAATTCCCTCATTTTGCTGATTAAGATGAGACCCAGAGAGTTTACCTAAAATCGTATACCAAAATAAAGTTCAAATGGGCACACGATTTAGTTATAAAGGCTGATACTGTAAACAAATTAGGAGAGCGAGGAATAGTTTATCTGTCAGATTTATGGAGAACAGAGGAATTTATGACCAAGCAAGAGACAGAGAACATTATGAAATGCAAATTGAAGTTTTTGTACAAAGAGATTGCAACCAAGACTAGGAGGGGAGCAGAAAACTGGGAAAGAATTTTTACAACTAGTGTCACTGATAAAGGGCCTCATTTCTAAAATATAGAGAAAACTGAGTCAAACTTACAAGAATACAAATCATTCCCTAACTGACAAATGATCAAAAGATATGAACAGGCATTTTTTCAGGGGAAGAAATTAAAGCTATCTATAGTCATATAAAAATGTTCTAAATCACTATTTTTGAGAGAGATGAAAATCAACTCTGAGGTACCACATTATACCTATCAGATTGGCTAACAAGACAAAACAGGAAAATGATAAATGTTGGAGAAGATATGGGAAAGTTGGAATACTAATTCATTGTTGGTGGAGTTGTGAGCTGATACAACCATTCTGGAGAGCAATTTGGAACAATGCCCAAAGGGCTATGAAAATGTGCCATACCCTCTGACCCAGCAATACCCTTTCTGGGGCTATATCCCAAAGAGATCATAAAAATGGGAAAAGGACCCACATACACAAAAATATTTATAGCAGCTCTCTTTGTGGCAGCCAAGAACTAGAAATTGACAGGATTTCCATCAACTGGGGAATGACTGAATAAGCAGTAGTATATGAATGTAATGGAATACTACTGTGCTATAAGAAATGACGAACGGGCAGACCAGAAAAATCTGGAAAGATTTATATGAATTGATGCTGAGCGAAGTGAGCAGAACCAGGAGAACATTGTACACAGTAACCACCACAGTCTTGGATGACTGATTTTGATAGACTTAGCCCTTCTCAGCAATGCAAGGACTTAAAACAATTAAAAAAGACTCATGATGGAAAATGCCATCCACATCCAGAGAAAGAACTATGGAGTCTGAATGCAGAGTGAAGCTATTTTCTTTTTATGTTTTGTTTTTTCTTTTTCATGATTTCTCCCATGTGTTATAATTCTTCTATACAACATGACTAATATGAAAATATGTCTAGTTGGAATGTATATGTAGAGCCTATATCAGATTGCAGGCCATCTTGGGGAAGGAGGGGGAAGGGAAGGGGAAAAATGAAAACTTATGGAAATAAATGTTGAAAACTAAAAATAAATAAATAATAATTTTTAAAAAAAGACTTACCTAAAATCACACATTACATGACAGAATTGGGATTGGAACTCAGGTCCTCTAACTCCAAAGCCAGTAATATCCTAGTAGGAGAAAGGAGGAAAAAAAAAATCATAAATCAATTCAACAAACGTTTATTAAGTGTCTACTATGTGGAAGGCTGTGGCACCCACAAAAGTAACTAAACAAAACAGAAATAGTTCCTGCCCTCAGGTAGCTTACGTTCTAATGGTAAGATACACTATAAATACTTGTAAATAAATACTGTTACAAACATGCTCCGTCTAGGAATAAATAATACTTGCTGGAGAGCCAGGAAAGTTTTCATTATCTTTACTTTATATTTATTCTCTCCTGAATAAATGAGTAACCTCATCAAAAGACTACAAAAAATCAGACAAATGCAAGCCCTTTTACGCTGCTTTCATTTGAATTTCCTGCTTTGTTCCTCTCTTCAGAACGGGGATTGGTCCCAGCTCTTCTGGGTAACAATCTTTCTGATCTGCCCACTACACATATGTACTCCTTCGTATGTTCCCTCCCTGCCCAATATGAGCTTCATGTGTCCCTTGATTGGATAATGAGGCTCTAATTATATTCAAGGTGTGTCAGTTACTATGTATAAGACTAGTTAAGCATGTGTGTTAATGAAAAGTTGGTGACCATCCTTTGACCCCCAGCTGGTTTGAGCCAGCTTAGCTCAGGTCCCTTCCAAGGGTAAACTTACAAATCTCTTCCAGCTATATGATTGGATAGGTTGCTCTACCCTTCCTCCCTCATCCTGATTTACACCTTCCTGCACATCCATTGTTCCTATAGAATCTGTGGAAACCAAACAACTAGCATTTCTCACAATACAAAGTATATACAAAATAATTTCAAAAAGGCTGATAACTGGGAGAATCAGGAAGAAAAACCAGAGATTCTAGGAAATAGAAGTGAAGAAAGACCAAATTTTAGACATGAGGGATGTAGGGGCCAGAATTTAACAAAGGGCAGATTGAGGCAGTTGTCTGAACAAGATACCTTTTATCAGCCGAGTCACGCGGCCTCATAAGAAAGAAGCCTTATGGCTATCCTCCATTTGCGCCAACTAACCAATAGGAGGGCCAATAGAACTTTTTATACCTAGGGGTATCTTCCTCCTGATTGGCCTGACAGTACATCATTTGAACCTCTGCTGGCAAACATAAGGTAATCCTGATTGGTGAATGTTTCAATTAGGAGGTCAGCTAGGACTTCTCAGCTCCTCCTTATTACTTCATCATTAGGGAAAGACAAATTAAGAGAAGCAAGGACATCCCCATCTAAGGAGAGGGTCTTAAATCAAAATGGCTTCTATTTAGGGGGTAAGCCAAGGCAAAGGAGTCCCACCCAAGCTAGTTAACAAGCAGAGGTCTTTGGGGCTGGGAGTAAATTACCTTACTTAGTTACACCCTTTAGAAACTGCCTGACTTCTAAAAACTGGGGTCTGTGCAAATGGATGGATTCACATAATAAATAAGACAATCCAACATTAATTTGCTCTAGGAAATACTTGTTCCAAGGGTTGGAAATAGGAAATGGAATGTCATATATGGGGAACGGCCTGTCCAGGCCACTTTGATTGGATCATATGAAAGGTGATATGAAATGACTAAAAAGATAAATGGGAGCCAGATTTGTGGAGAGCATTCTATGCCAAGCTAAGAATATTGAAAATTCTCTGTAGAATGTAAATTCCTTGAGATTACAGAGTATTTTATTTTTGTCTTGGTATACCTGGTGCCTAGGCACAATGCCTTAGAGTAGCTGCTTGTTATTTTGGATGGGTACACACAGAAGTCAGTTACTGGTGTACAGTCACCTTGAGAGTCAGCGGCTGGTACAAACAGGTAAACCTGGTCATAACGTATTACATAAAACCATACCTTGGGCTTGCAATCATAATTTTCTTCTTTTTATTGCATCTTTCTTTTTTCTATGACTGGTTTCTTTCTTTTTATATAGGGGACAGGGCTTCTTGTCCCAAAGGTGGCTGTTTTCTGGCACAGAAACCTGATGGTATTCCACCCAAGAGAAAAATTAGCCAGCCTAGGATATTGTTACATTATCCATGTCAAACTAGCCAGTATATTTTTAAAACGTTCAATAGCATTCCAATCCTTAATCCCAATCATGTTTTAATTCCTGTGCATGAACAGGACTATATGTAAGAATTCTGTACTAACAGAGACCCACAAATAGTTTTATACCCTATCAAAATGTAAGTAACTTGAGTAAATATGAAAGATATGATGATGAAGGATAAGAGAAACTTCTAACTTTGACTTTGATGCAACAGCGCTGGCAAATGGCCATTCATGTTGAGGCCCTCAGAGTCAGACAAGAAAGAATAACAGCAAAAGGGCTTACTTGCCAGTATTTTGTATTTAAGTAAATTGATACTATCCAAAGAAGTTGTCCTAGAAAGCTAAGATTTTCTTTGACAGCTATATTTCCACTGTTGTTAAGTCATTTTCCACTTATGTCTTACACTTGGTGACCCTGTTTGGCGCTACACTTTTCTTGCTCATTTTACAGAGGAGGAAACTGAGGCAAACAGGGTTAAGTGACTTGCCTGGGGTCACACAGCTAGTAAGTGTCTGAGGCTAGATTTGGACTCAGGAAGATGAGCTTACCTGACTCCAGGCCCACTGCTCTATCCACTGGGGCACCTAGGTGCCCTATTTTCAGTGTAACTAATACTTTTGCTAGAGTATGAGGTACAGCAGGTATTTTATGCTAATGTAGTTCTTTTCTTCACTAAATTATCTTTTTTTAATACTATGAAATGTTTTGACTCTTAAGAATTCATCTTGCGGGGAAGAGTTGAAAATAGGTCCTAAACAGTCTGAAGACCATGATTGTTTCTTTAGGCAAATAAATAGGTGGGAAGTTACTAAGACTAACGCTAAGAAAGGAAGTCTCCAAGCCTTCCAACACAAACCATGATGGCACATTTGCTGTTTTAGGGGCAGCTTGGGGTACACTGGATAGAGTGAGATATTGTTGCTCTTTGATTAATGCTTTTGAGGGCTCTATAACCAGCTGATCTTCAATTTTGGAAGCCTCTTCCAAATGAAATATCTTTATCATTACTGCTGTCTATTCACCTTGTTGTTTAAAGAAGTCACATTTTTTTCAGTCATGTCAGACTCTTCATGATCCCATTTGGGGTTTTCTTGACAGAGTGCTTTACCATTTCCTTCCCCAGCTCATTTTATAGGAACCGAGGCAAACAGGGTTAAGTGATTTGCCCAGGGTCCACACAGCTAGTAAAGATCTGGGTCACATCTGAACTCAGGCCCAGCACTCTTATCTACTGTGCCACCTAGCTGCCCTTTATTTACCTTTACTTCCGTGTAAATAAAGATGTATCATTTGCTCTTATTATCAGTACTCTTTCCTATTTGTCACTTATGTAACTGTTCTAATAACAAGTGTAGAAAAACAGACTGTACTCAGGTTTCATATCAGCAAGATTTGGAAAAAATAATGTCACCTGTATTCAGACTAATATGGTATGTCACTAACTGATCCCAAGATTGAGTCTGTAATGGGAAAATACCTGAATAGGCAGTTTGGGGGTTTGAACTGGCCAGACTAGCCTTGATCTTTCACTTGTTTTTTTTTCCTATGGAGAGCTGCCAGTCTGTACACACAAATACACTGATGAATGAATGATGATTCTGGGGCAAGGAGGGATGCAAAGGTGAATGATGATGTTCTGTAGGGGTTTTGTTTTCTCTTGGATGAACAAGGGAACTTTCACCAGGATTTATTCTTGATGATGATGCAATTGGCATCAAGTTTTGGCAACCAGTACCTATGCAGGAGAGATAAGATCAATATTCCTTTAGGTAGAAAGGCTGCTTTCCTGCTAATGGAGAGAAGCCAGGAGAGAACAGAGGGATAACAGAATAATAGAGCTGTAAGGAATCTAAGAGGCCATCTATCTCAAGTCCTTTACTTTATAGATTAGAAGGCCCAGAGAAGTTAATGAACCTGCTCAGGGTCACAGAATTAAGAGGACTACAAGCCTGGTCTTCTGACTTCCATCCAGGAAGTTTTTTCCATTGAGCTAACATTTTAGAGTACTCCATGGGGATGGGGGGAGGGGGGAGCAGCACTGGGAGGAGAGAGGTCTGGGCCGCTTCCTGCATTTTATCAAGTGTTCTGAATATGTACATTTAAAGGGTGTACCTAGTTGTCCCTGAGTAAGCCTCTTTTGAATATCAGTCTCCTTTAACAAAATATGAACTTGCCTAGATTTGTTCAGACAGTTGGTGAAATTTGCCCTGGGTACTTGGGATTCAAGGACAATGAACTGATAGTGAATTAGACTCAGTGGATATTCAGGCCCTTTCATCTTATTAAGAAGATTGTTATAGTTGTTAAGTTGTTTTTCAGTCATGTTCTACTCTCCAAATAACCCCATCTGGGGTTTTCTTGTCAAAAATGCTGGTGTGGTTTGCTATTTCCTTCTCCTGCTCATTTTACAGATTATGAAACAGATAATTTATCAAGTAGATCCTCACAGATAAAATGTCAAAAACACACAAATTCTCCTTGACTCTATAGGAAGAGGCGTTTTAACTCAAACCATTTCTCAGTTGTCATTCCCATTGCCAATCCCATTATTCTTCCAATATTCCATCTGCACCTTAAAGTTGTAGTAACAGTATCTGAGTTCTTATTTGACTCCAATAGAAAGTATGTCTATATAGTCTCTATAAACTAGACACACAAAACAAAGATCATGTTTGTCTTTGTCCCATCTGATCAACAAAATTGCCAAAGTCTGAAAGGGACATACCCAAACCAACAAACATTTTTTAAAAAATCTCTATATTCAGTCTCTCTCTACTCCCATCAATCCTATATACTGTTGTCAAATAATTTTTTTTTAAACATAGCTTTCTTCCTGGTATCTTCCCTACTTAGAAACTTTTAATGATTCCCTGTTAATTAAGAGATCAAATTTAAACTCCTAAGATTATTTTATCTCACAGTACTTCTCATTTAGGACTCTTCTTATCACATAACAGCCATATTTATACCTGCTATTGTACCCTAATTCATGTTGTTTTTCCAGCCTGGAATGCCCTCTTGCCAATCCAAATTTTGTTTCTCTTTTAGATTTCAGGTTCAACCCAACTCCTATACAAAGTTTTACCAGATTAAGCACCAACCTATAATTAGCTTTCCCTAGCCTTGATCCTATAAACTCTATTTCATGTAAGGAATGCTTCATCAGAAAAGCACTTGACCAATTTCATGAGTTTGCCCAAATCAATTTAGGAAAACCCTCTATGACTAGGGGATGGATGGAGCATTGGACAGGAAGACTTGGTTTGAACCCTAATTCATTTGCTGCTGTGTAACCCTCAACAAGTGACTTAACCTCTCTAAACCTCAGTTTTTTCATCTTTGGATTTGATAACATCTATAATCCTTTCAGGCTCCATCTCTAAAATGGGATAAACTTGATGAGATTACAGGGTGTGAACTCAGCAGCAAGTTGCTAAAGTCTGATTGATGGATTTTATACCTTGGTACCATACTGATTAGGCTTCTTGAGGTTAGGGCTTGGTAACAACAAGAAGAATGCATTCTTGAAGGAGGCTCTGCCCTCTTTATACCTTCTAGAAGCCAGGTGTGAAAAGCCCCTTTCATTGTGCTCTCTCCTTTGGACTTCTAACCTGGAATGTAGCAAAAGAGTTAAGAGGATTTCTCCTTCTCATCTCCTGCCTCCCCCAACCTTCCTGGAACAAAAAATGTTGACTTTCAGAAGCCCATGACTAGTGGCCTTTGCTACAAGAAAACCTGAGAGAAGAGCTCATGAACCTCTAATTCCTAAACTGACTTCTATCTTTCTGGTTCCTTTTCTGAATACAAGTCAGAGACTAGCAACCCTGAGAATGTATGTTTCTAGCCTTGGGGTTACCTCATGGGCTATTCGAGTCTGAGGTTCCTAAGTGATCCAGAATTCCTGAGTTAGAAAGCCAGCCTTACAGAGAGGAAGAAAACTTCCTTAAGAGCAAGCTTCCTAGAGAAAAGGCTCTTCCACAGGGAACTGCCCTCCTACAGAGGTCTAACTCCATTCCATGAACCAGATATTGTATTGACCTTGTCAACTCTTCATGAGTTGCTCCTATAGTGAAGAAGGTGAATGAGTAGTATTGATTTACAAGCCTTTATCTTCTAGGAAGTTTAATGAGCTGTTTGCTTTATTTTTTTTCTATTTAATTAAAAAATTTTTTTCAGTCAGCAAAAGTCTGCTTTCACTTTCTTCCCCACTCCCCACTGAGAAAGAAAGGAAAATCAAACATGAATAGCCTAGAGAAACCTATGTCTGTCTGTATTGGCCATGTTTTGTGTGTGTACATATATGTGTATATGCACATTGATCAGTCATTTCAGTCCCTTCCAACTCTTTATGACTCCGTTTAGAGTTTGCTTGGAAAAGATACTAGAGTGGTTTGCTATTTCCTTTTCTAGTTTACTTTACAAAGAAGGAACTGAGGCAAACAGGTGTTTTGGGACAAATTAAACAATTAAATGAGGACATTTCTCCAAGCATAATATTAGTTACTAATAAGGGCATATACTAATAAAGGATAAGTACTAATAAAGACTTAGGCAACCACGTACTTCCATTTTCACCAAAGACCCCTAGTGAGAGCTGGCTGGGTCTTTTATACCAGACGGTGGGTCCTCCCCTGACAATCCCAATTGGTGGACATTTTAACGTCGTTACTCAGTCAATTCAGTCTAAGACTTTTCATGAGTTTTCTTGGCAAAGATACTGAAGTGCTTTGCTATATCCTCCAGCTCATTTTACAGATGAGGAAACTGAGGCAAATAGGGTTAAGTGACTTGCCCAGGATCACACAGCTAATAAGTGTCTGAGGTCACATTTGAACTCAGGTCTTCCTGCCTTCATGCCCTGCACTCTATCCACTGTGCCACCTGGCTGCCCTACGTTGCTGTTGTTTAGTTGTTTTTTCAGTTATGTCCTACTCGTCATGACCATTTTGGGGGGTTTTCTTGGCAAAGATACAAGAGTGGTTTGCCATTTCTCTCTCCAACTCATTTTACAGATGAGAAAACTGAGGCAGACAGGGTTAAGTGACTTGCCTGGGGTTACACAGCTAGTAAGTGTCTGGGGTTGGATTTGAACTCATGCAGATGAGTCTTCCTGATTCTAAGCCTAGTGGTTTATCCACTGCATATGACATATGCATATATGTGTCTGTTTCTGCACTGAGTCTTTCACTTCTCTATCAGGAGGTAGATAGTGTATTTCATCATTAGTGCTCCAGAATTGTGGTTGCTCATTACACAGATCAGAGTTTCTAAGTCTTTCAAAGTTGTTTGCTTTTCCAATACTGTTGTCATTGTATAAGTTGCTCTCCTGGTTCTATTCACTTCATTCTCCATTAGTTCATACTAGTCTTCCCAAGTTTTTCTGGAACCATATTCTTACATCACAAAAGTATTCCATCGCATACAATAATTTGTTCAGTCATTCCACAACTGATAGGCATCCCCTTAGATTCTAATTCTTTGCCACCTCACAAAGACAAAAATAAATAAATATTTTTGTACCTCCTTAACTTTATTTTGCTTAGGACTAATTCCACCCTTAGTTTACCCTCCTTCTAATTCCCCCTTTTTCCTTCTCTCCTTTCTCTCTTATTTCCCAGCTGTGTATATATTCTTCCTTCTTTTGTCCAATTCAAAAAAGAGTTCAAGTACTGTATACTCCCCACACCTCTTCCTTTTTGTTTATATAGATTTCTACTTGTTCAAACAAATTATGTGGGGTAATTTCTCCAAACCTTCCTTTCTTTTCCCCTGTCATATATTCCTCTTTTCTTTTTCCACTCTTCTTTTAAAATCATCAAGGTGTAACAGAACCATTCCAAAGATTACTGTCTAATTAGACTCCTGATGATAACACGGTCCAGGGGAGACACATGTATCATCTCCTCATATTAGAAATATAAGCAGTTTATCCTTGTGTGCTCCCTTATGAGTGCTCATTTATGTCTACCTTTTTATGTTTTTCTTGACTCCTGCATTTATATTTCAAAGTTTCTACTCAGCTTTGGTCTTTTCATCAGGAATGCTTGGAAATAGTTTATTTCATGATAAATCCATTTCCCCGACCTTGAGCATTATGCTCAGTTTTGGGGGGTAAATTATTCTTGGCCTTAAGTATATAACCTTTACCTTTTTGAATGCTGTATTCCAAGCTTTCTTCTCTTTCATTGGAGTGGCTGCTAAATTGTGTGATCCTGACTGAGTTCCTTGGTACTTGAAATTTTTCTTTCTGCCTGCTTGTAGCTTTTTTTTCCCTTTGATCTGAAGTATATCTGGCTTTTAGCTATAATGTTTCTGGGAATTTTTATTTTGGGATTTCTTTGAGGATGTGACCTGGATTCTTTCTATTTCTACTTTTGCCCTCTGGTTCTGAGATAAGGGCAGTTTTGTTTTATGATTTCTTAAAATATCATGTCTAGACTCTTTTTTTGGTAATGACATTCTGATAGTCCAATTATTCTTAATTGTTTTCTCCTTGACTATTTGTTTTTGCTACGACATATCTTACATTTTCTTCTATTTCTCTTGTCTCATGGAGTCATCAGCTTTGATCCATTCTCATTTTTAGGGAGTTTGTTGCTTGGATGAGGTTTTGTACCTCTTATGCTAAGCTGTTAATTCTTTTTTCCAATGTTTCCCCCCATAGCTTCCATTTCTAATTTTTCCCTCTAGTGATCTCATTTCATTTATAAAACATTTTTAACTCTTACTTCATCTATTCCAGGAATTCTAATTGAATTTGTGCCCAATATGTGTTTTCCTTTGAAGCTTTCCTTATAGATTTTTTTGGAGTCATTCTCTTATTTTGGGTTTGCTTCTTGAGTATTCATCTCACTATAATAGCTTTTTAATGATGAAATTATTTTTGTTTGTTTATTCTCCCAGTCTCCTTTTTGACTTTGTACTTTTTGTTAGATCCGGACTTTGCATACATACTAATATATTTAGGATGGCTCTGCTACTGCTTTCTTGGGATAATGTGAGTGGTGTTATTCCAAGTTTTCAGGGACAGCTCAGATGTTGACCTGCAAGTTTTCAGTGCTCCCAAAGTGATCTGATCCAGAGCATTCTCTTGCTGCCCACCCTGGTCTGAGTTCTGTAAGGTTCTGACCTGGGTTTAGGTCTGGAAAACAATGGAATGCTGCCATCAAGTAGCTAGAAAGCTCAGCTATTTCAAAGAGACAGAACTCATTCAGTCAGTTATCTAGTGAAGCTTGTAGACTTCCTTTTACACAGGGTTTCCTGCCCTGGTTATACTTCTGCAGGCTTCAGATTGGTCTAGCAGCTGGAAATGAGATCCTTATCTGCTTCTTCAGTCATAGCCACACAGCTGCTACTTGCTTCTGAACTTTCTTTTATCTCAGGGCACAGCACTGGGCCTGCAACAGTTCCTTACCACTGAATGCAGGGATGTGCTTGTAAATGTTTAACAACTGGCTCTCTAGAAAAAAAAAAAGCATGCATAGCACACTCTTAAGTTTAATATGCATCATTAACATTTTGTCCATCACTTTCTTAAGTATAGGCAATCAACAAAACAATAAAATTAAGTCTTGATGTGTAGTGTTTGGTTCTCCACACTACATGAGTTACACTTCTGGTTATACATCTGCAGGCTTCAGATTTAGATGCTTCCATGAATCTGGAACCCCTTACTGCTCAGGTGCACAGCCTCTTCCTAAGCCTGTATGACCAAAGCTGAATGCTCCTGGTCTGAATCGAACCACAGTGTCCACAGACTTCTCTGTCTCTCTGTGTTGTCTTGGATTGGAAAAATGACTAATATTTTTCTTGAATTTCTCGATTGGAAATTGCCCTGGTGTATTTTCTAGCTTTGTCTGAGGAGTTTTCAGGGGGAGGTCACTGTACCTCCTTCTACTACTCTGCCATTTTGGACTCACTTTCAAGTGTTTTCCTATTCTATATTTGCTCATGGGACTCTATGAGTCCCTTGTGTCATATATTTACTATGGTGGGCAAGATAAAACTGTCTTTTACCTAATACCAAACTTGTATGCTAAACACCTATATGAGAGTTAGGTATCTTGTTATCCACATTTGAGAAAACCTAAAGATGAGGAATACCTAAGTTTTATTCAGATTTCCTTAGAGCTTTACTCAGGGGTGAGGACAACAGACCAAAGAAAGAAAATGGTGCCTTGAGGTCAAGTCTATTCCTGGACACAAGTCTGTATGATCCCAGAGTTGGTGAGGCAGTCGAATCAATGTACATTTATTTATTACTTTTAACTATTCTTTAGTTATTTCATTTACGTACATTTGTCTATTCAACTAGACTCTATATTTTGTTTCTTTTGTCTCTTCCATAGTGCTTGGTTCAAATGCCTATGGATAGACAAGGTATCTGATAGCTATACAGGATGCAACGTGTACAACAAGGGGCATTTCAAAATATCACTTTTTATAATGCATATCTTTTTTAGTGCCAGAAAGTTTTTATCAGCACAGCTGATAGACATTTATTTTGTGAGGTCAAGCTGTGTGTGTAAAAGGCTTAAAACTGATAGATAGGAACATATCTTTGGAGGTTTGTAACGATTAAGTTAAACAACAGGGTCAGGACTAAGGAAAGAAAGAAAGGAAGGGGAAAAGAACAAGCATTTATATAACACCTACTGTGTGCCAGTCACTGTGATAAGTTTATAAATATCTCATTTGATCCTCACAACAATCCTTTGAGGTAGGTGTGATTATTCAGGCATCTGCCTGCCTTATAGAGGTCAAGCCTGGCTTCTGGTTGGGGCCCACCTAGGACAGTATTGTCAAGCACTGAGAATACACAGACCTCTGGAGGATGGTGGCCCACCAGGGAGAAGTGCCTCTTGATTCTCCATGGGCTGGAGTGTCAGTCCTTCCTTGGTAAATAAAACTGTTTTATGTTTGAGCCTTATGAGCCCATGTGTTTCAGGGGAGCTAATTGCCACCCTTGGGAGAGTGCCAGATACTGAAATTGACATGTTCCTCTTGAGCAGGGACTAAGTTTTAGAGAAATGAGAGGTTTTCAAAGTATAACCAGGCCCCTCTGGTAAGAAGAAAGCCTTTGACAAAATGAATAGAAATACATACATAAACACACAAATGAAAGGACTTTAAAAACTGTAAAATGCTATATATATATATTTTAATGGTTTGTTGAAGGTATAATAGAGTATAGTCTGATTGAAGATGTTTGGTTCCCCACGAGACATTAGGCCTCAAGCATGTGCCTGATTGTAATTTCCAGTACTGAAATCTTGTGAGACATATTCCACATCCTGGTTTCAGAGACTGGTTCCATGACCTCTCCTCACCTTAGATCATGAATTTATGGAAATGTAGTCTCTCCTCCACCCCACCCTCACCCAGAACCACCATATAATCACCCTAATTCCTTGACTGGCATTTGAGATTATTTTCCTATTTGTTTTAATCCTGAATAAATGCTTTCCTTTTAAAATGTACATTTCTTGTCCTGGTTTGCTACTAAGTTTCTGTAACACTGATTTTAAAGATTTCCAGAATATCTGAGACTTGTGAGCTATTTGAGGCTTATATCATTTAAGTTATTCTTATATTGAACTCAGTAATCTGTGGGAATTTGAAAGTGAATGAAAGAAAAAAGGTTCTACAATTACAAGATTGAATAACAGGAGCAGACAAATCTATAGTAATTAAGCTTGACAAAAGCATTTTGCATACGTTATCTTATTTGATCCTCACAACAATCCTATGCAGAAGATACCATAAGTACTATTATACCCATTTTGCAGATGAGGAAACTGAAAATTAGAGAAAATAGCTTAGCCCAACAGCAAGAGATAGAGAAATTCCATTTCAAGTTACTTTAGACATTATAAAATATTTGGAAGTCTACCTGCCAAAAGAAACCCAGGAACTATATGAACAAAATAACAAAATACTTTTCACACAAATAAAGTCCGATCTAAATAATTGGAAAAACATCAATTGCTTGTGGGTACGAAGAGCTAATATAATAAAAATGATAATTCTACCTAAATTAACTTACTTATTCAGAGCCATAACAATCAAACTACCAAACATTTATTTAATAGAACTAGAAAAAATAATAACAAAATTCATCTGGAAGAATAAAAGGTTCAGAATATCAAGGGAATTAATGAAAAGAAATGCTAGGGAAAGTGGCTTTGCCATTGCAGTCTTTTTATCTCTAAAATGAGCAGGCTGGACTAGATAATTCTTAAGGTTCAGCTTTCTGTGATTCTGTGTTTCTAATGATTCACATAAATCAAAAGATCAAAAACCTCTCAGGTTGCCACTACTAGATTTTCTTCACCTTTCTTTGTTTTTGAGTAAAGAGAGGGAGAAAGAAAGGAAAAACGGGGATATCTCATTATAATATATTACATAGCTGATGTAGAAACAACACCTTTGAACCTGAAAGAATGGAAAAACTACCCATAAACAGTATGAAGAAGCAAGGTGTTAGTTACATCAGCCAGATTCTGAAACAGGAATTGAAACCACAGAAGTTCCAGATACCTTGCTATCAAAAGCAAATGTTTCTTGCTCCACCAGCTGTCCCAGGTGGTTTCCACAAGAGAGATGGAGAAAAGAAATCTTAAAACTCCCATTCTCTAAATAAGGCAGATGAAAATGAAGGATTTTTTTTACATACACAAGTGATTTTTTTAAAGAGGGGTATTTGAAGGCACAATATGCCAGTGATAATGTCTGGACGCTTGCACATTTTACATTAAACCCACAGCCACAATTTTAAGTATCAGGACTGCCATCTGCACTTGTAATTTTAATTTAATGGTCTTTAAGATTTAATCAGCTCCTAATGAGACACAGTTGCGACACACCTCATGTAACCACAACCATGTCAGTCGCTGCTATTAACTAACCTTGAAGTGACATACCAAGAGGTAAAAGGCAAGAGACTGAAGCAGTAAGACTGTAATGAGGCTAGGAGGTTGGCCCTGTCTATACAGATAAAAACCAGTATTAAGAAGGAAGGCTTCTTAGACAAAGACCTCACATCTCAGGGACCTTTCAGTAAATGAGTTACTTTTTACTATCTGTAACACTTGTCTGTACAAAATGTGAAGCCAAGTTTTATTTATTTAGTGATTTGTTTAGCAGATGAGATGTGATGTTCAAGAACCAGGAAATAATATGAGTTGTGACATATATAAGAAGACAGGTAGGTAGTACGATGGATAGAGCTGGGCCTGAAGTCAAGAATGCTCATCTTCCTGAGTTCAAATCTGACCTCAAACACTTACTAGCTGTGTGACCCTGGACAAGTCTTTTGACCCTGTTTGCCTCAGTTTCCTCATCTGTAAAACAAGCTGAAAGAGGAAATGGCAAACCACTCCAGTGTCTTTGCCAACACCCCTCCCAACCCCCCCAAACAGGGTCATAAAGAGTCAGACACAATTGAAAAAAGACTGAACAACAATAAGAGTGTAGCATATAAGACAATTTTTATTTCAATCCACAGAAAATGCAGGAGACGAAAAAGATTCACAGAAGCCCATAAATAGATAGAAAAAGTCCAAGAATACTCAGAGAGCAAACCAGCTGTCCCACAAAGGGAACTGAATTTGAGGTAGCTATCAGGGCAACCTGTTGATATTCCTGTGAATCCCCTCCCAAGCAAAGTTCCACACAATTCCCTCAATGTTTGTATAACTTTGTGGTTTAGGTTCCTTTAAAAAGGAGAAATATATTTTGGTGTGTGCATGGGGTTGCCATCAGCAATTTCTGTCCCCATCAGCCATTTCCTATCTAAATAATTCAGAGTAATAACAGAGAATGGCAAGGTCTTACTGCTCCATCTCCCCCTCCCACTCCTCCAAGCCCATGGTGTTAGTTTTTTCCTTCTATAAGAAGGAAGTTAAGGAAGTTAAGTAACTCTCTAGAAAGCCAGTGACTGAATTCTCAAACCCAGTCCTTCTACAGGAAGCCTTCTCCAACCCATCTTAATTCCAGTGCTTTCTCCTACAGATTATTTCCTAATTATACTATACATAGCTAGTTTATCTATATTTGTTTGCAAGTTGTGTCCCTGATTAGATTGTGAGCTCCTTGAAGGCTGGTACTGTATTTTCCCTTTCTTTTTTAGGCAATCAGGTTTAATTGACTTGCCCAGGGTCACTTGGCTAGTAAGTGTCTGAGGCTGGATGTGAATTCAGGTCTTCTGACTTTAGGGCCTGTGGTCTGTCCACTGTGCCACATTTCTTTGTTTTCTCAACACTAAGCAGTGCCTGGCACATGGTGAGCACTTAATTAATGCTTATCACTAAACCTTCTAAAGGAGAGAGGAGAGTTGAAATCTGGGGATCAGGATATGTCATGTACAAATGGAAGTTGGGAAAGTAACTCCAGAACATTTGCTTTATATGTAAAGTTCTATTATAAATATAATTAGTTACGTGCACTTATTTTCCTTTTATGCTCTCTTCTATTTTGTTCACATGTATTTATCATTATTGTATTTCCATATTTTTTGTGGTTTGTCCTTTGTTCTCAAAGAGGACCAGAACATCGGGATGACTTTCAAATGAATTGGATTGAGTGAGGGAGGGCTGTGCAAAATTACTGGCCTCATTTTCTCCTCCAGACCCATCTGGGTCCAGTGGCCAGCTATAGATCAGGATGACTGGAGATGGCCCAAGATACAGTGAGAGACCTTGGCTTTTTTAAGCTAAAGTCTTTCCAAATTCTCACTTTGGCTGAGGCAACATCCATTTAAGATTAGGGCTGTTTAAGAACTGAGCCAAGGGATGGCCCCTTTAAGCAACAACAAAAAAAATAAATTTAAAAAATCAAAATCAAAATCAAACTGGGAGGGGAAGATCCTCAGGGTTTCTGGCCAAAAGAGAAACAGTTACTATTTATATTCACTCTGAGCCATGGAGGGTGGGGGTTGTTGAGAGAGGAAGCAGAAAAACAATGACCATTAAGTGGTGCTTGAGCAGGAACCTATTATTGGTCAATCAATGAGAACAAGAATGAAGTGGGTTTAAGGCATGTTCTTTAAGAAAGAAATGTAGCCAGTAAACTCCAAGATATCAAGGTAGGTTTGAGTCATCAAAATTTACCTTCCTTTGGGAAGAGTACTCTCAGGTAAGGGTATAATAGGAGAGAGCAGAGGAAAGGGGAAGGGAGGGGAGGAGAGGGACCCATCTGGGTCCAGTAGCAAGATTTAGATCCAGACAACTGGATATAGTCCAGCTATTTCCATATTCATCATATTGTGAAAGAAGAAATATGGGGGAAGGGGTATTCAGTAGGCTCACTATCTTGGGGTAGGGGAAAGACAGGGAGAAAAATCTGTGACTTAAAATCTTGTGGAAATGAATGTTAAAAACTAAAAATAAATAAATAAATTGAGAGAAAAAAAAAAGAAACTGATAAAAAGGAAAAAACCATGAAAAAAATAAAGAGAAAATAGTATGCTTTGATCTGAATTCAGATTCCATCAGCTCTTTCTCTGAATGTGGATAGCATTTTCTATCATGATTTGGAGTTGTTTTTGTATGGGATAAGTGAAAACTTCTCAATTTGGGTGGTTTACTTTTCCTTCATCCTTCTCAAATTGCTTCTGTCAATCACTTTTATCTGTTTTCCTTTGTCTGTTTTCCCGCCTTGGTGGGACCCTCCCATCCCTTTCCTTGCTGTCCCAGTTGGGGAAGAATTTGGTGAAGTATGCCTCTCCACCAATGAGAGAGGAAACAGTAGGGGAGGGGTCTTGACTAGGTTAAGTTATAAATTCCGGCACTATCTTTTGTAACTTGCCTCTTCTCCATGATGAGTCATGGGGAGGACCGCCCTCTTCTCCTGGGGAAGAGAATAAAAGTCCTGTTCTTATCCTAAGAAATCTCTGTTTATTTCTTTTCATTAAATTAAGGATGAAGGATATTTTTCATCTCAAACATCTTGGATCCTAGTTGAGAAGAGCTAAGTCATTCATAGTTGACCATCTTATAATATTGCTGTTATTGTGTACAATGTTCTCCTGGCTCTACTCACTTCACTTTGCATCAGTTTGTGTAAGTCTTTCCTGGCTTTTCTGAAATCTGCCTGCTCATCATTTCTTATGGCACAATAGTATTCCATTACGATCAGATTACAACAACTTGTTTAACCATTCCCCAGTTGATAGGCTTCTCCTCAATTTCCAGTTCTTTGCCACCACAAAAAAGTTCCTATAAATATTTTTGTACAAATACTCCTTTTCCCTTTTAAAAAAAATCTCTTTGGGATACAGACTTAGTAGAGGTATTGCTGTACCAAAGGATACGTATGCACAGTTTGATTGCTTTTATGGCAGAGTTCTGTTGCGGGATAGATTTTGGGGAGATTTCTAATGAGAAATCCTTCCTGGGTTCGAGTCTGAAAAGAATTACAAGCTTAGCTGTCTCTTGGCAGATTAAAGTTTATTTTGCTAGTCAGTGGCCAGGAAAAGGGGAATCCCATCCAAGGCAGGTGATAAGGATACAGCATTTAAAGAGACAAAACTGTCAATCACAGATTCATTAGGCTAATGATGTGTACATAGGTGGAGTTAGGGAGGGACCAGGGAGGAGCCAGGGCGTGACTAATACTTAAAGGACATGCACCCTTCACATCAACTGCGCATGTGTTTTACCCATAATACACTGGGACAAACAGCAGGAGGAAAAGGGGGGGGGTG
>CM053580.1:469340954-469371774 GCA_028627135.1 Pseudochirops cupreus
AGCCAATCCCCTTCTTCCACATCAACAGGGGAGTTCATGCCTTCTCAACAATGGGACAGGGTTTGCCCCTTCTACACTTAGCACTTAGTACTAAGTGCTAAGTATCCTGCTAAACAGATTACTATTACACATGGCAGTGGCAGCAGTCATGCCAGTGTATACATATAAAACTATGATGTTGGCAGCATTGTCTCTAAATGAACCTGGTCTTCCATTGCCCAAATCAATTCTATTGTGGTAGATAAGGAAGAGGAGAGAGTACCTCAGAAAACAAGTAGCAGGAGTCTAAGAGCTAGGACCAGGGTCATAGGCAGAATAGGCACAACAACAAAAGAAATCTCCATGAACAAAAACAATAGACTGATCCTGTGTTTGTATAGAAGTTGACTGGCTTTCCATAAGCCAGTAGCTGAGACAGGATACACAAAGCAGGTGTGGTGTTAAACTCCATGATAGGACCACACCCTTAGATACTGAGGTCCTGTCTGCTGAAATTGTATATACTAGATAAGTGTGAGTTGGAAAAGTTATAAATCAGAAATGAGCAAACACAAAGATAATTAGCTCCTAGGTAAATTTGTAGACTCAATTACCATAAAAAGGCCAGTGCTGGTACTCTGTTCTGCTTAACATTATCTTTTTATTGCAACACAAAAGATCACTGGATTTAGAGCTGGAAGGAAACTTAAGAGATCATCTAATGCAACTCCCTCATTTAACAGATAAGGAAAATGAAGCCCACAGAAGTTAAGCAAATCATCAAGCGTTATATAGAAATTAAGTATCATGTTAATGATTCAAACCCTGGCTCTCAGACCCAAAATCTCTTTCTGGTAACATGGAATTATTTTACATTTTGATTTTAACTATACTACTAAACTTTAGATTTATTTATTTATTTAGTCTGGACAAGTGATTTCATAAGCAGCCTTGAAAGGCACTCTTGCATATTTTGACTGGAGAATAATTCAAAAATATCTTTACTTTAATGTTCCCAACAATCATACAACACTTCTGACCTTCTGTCACTTACTAAGTATTCTTTGAGAGTTCCTCTGGCTGAAAATCTGATCTGTGGCCAATATGGTAATCCACTTCTTCAAATTTAGCTATACTAGTTCGTTCTGAGACAGACACATAGTCTTTGGATCAGCCCACTGATGGGGTTTTCAGGGGTTTGGGACTGGGGGTTTGAGAAGAGTGTTCCAGGCCATTCTTCCTTGCTCCCCAGGGACTAGAGCCAAGCAGTGCTGCAAAAGAACACAGGACTTTTTTTTTTCTTATGGCCCTGTAAACTAAGCTTTTGCCAGTTGTTCCTAAGAGTGATACTGAGCCATCCTACCTTCTTGACCTCACCAAAGATCCTCTGTAGCCTCTGCTCGCTGTCTCAGCTTTCTGAGCGGAGCACCCAGGTCTAAAAGACCCCCAGGTCCGTGAAGAACCCCAAAACCAGACAAGTGTTCCCTTCTAGGCAAGGGAAGTATGTCCCCAGGTCTGCAAGTGACCGCAAAACCAGACAAGTGCTCACTTCTTTAGGAAAGGGAGCTATGTCACCCAGGTCTGTAAGAGACCCCCAACGTCCCTTCAAGCTGGCACAGCTTGGAGAGGAGAAAAAAAACCCGGCAAGTGCCCCCTTCTTTGGGAAAGGGGGGGGGGTATGCCACCCAGGTCTGCAAGAGACCGACCCTCCAAGCTGGCACAGCTTGGAGAGGAGAGAAACCCGACGTACAGAGGAAGGCAAGAGAAATAGGGGCTTACCTGATAACAGGGCAGATGAGACCTCAGACTATATCCTGGCTGGCTCACCAAAAATGATGAGGGATAGGTTTTGGGGGGATTTCTAATGAGAAATCCTTTCCAGGTTAGCCTCTGAAAAGAATTACAGGCTCAGCTGTCCTTTGGCAGATTTATAAAAGTTTTATTGATTCACAGGGCAAAAAGGGGTAGGGTGAGGAAACCTGGCTAGGAAAAGCTGGCAAGGTGAAAAAGGGGGGTCAGAGAAAGCCTGGAAGTGTGATGCTCTGCAGCGCACAAATGGCCTGCTAGGAAAGGCCTACCTGCTAGAAAGCGCCATCTGCAAAGTTCTAAGGACCGGAGAGGTATTTTTAAAGATACAAAGCTGTCAATCATAAGTTCATTAAGCTAATGAGGTGTACAAAAGTGGAGTTAGGGAGGAACCCGGGAGGGGCCAGGGAGTGGCCAATGCTTAAAGGGACATGCACCCTTCACATCAACTGAGCATGTGTTTTACCCATAATCCACTGGGAGATTCCAAGGGGATGGGGAGCAAAAGGTGTGGTTTTGGCCCTGAAACGTCATCAGGTCAACCAACTGTCAGATTTGAGGTCAAATTCTTAAGGAGAAGTACCTTATCCAGTTTGGGAAGGATGAGTCTTGTTTTGGCCGGTTACTAGTAGTACCTTGAAAAGACCCTTGTTATCATAGCTACAGAGATAATGCTTAGTGGCTGGGGGTGGGGGAGAGACAGTTAATGCTTCACAGCTGGGAGAGGGAGAGAACAGAGCCAAACTGATCTCACAACTGATGGTAAAGACTGAAGTTACAACTATGCCACAAAAATCACCCCAAAATATTCAGAGGCACCCCGTCACCACCATATCTAAAAGGAGTTACTTGACTATGCCTTTAAACCCAAATCACTCTGGCTTTCATTGAATGGTCAATAATGTTGATGGCTTACATGTGTGGCCTCAGTTCTGTGAAGTTTGGGTTCAGTCAAAGGGTCAAACCTGAGGACCTAGAGAGCCACACTGAAGCCAATGGGCCTCAGATTTCCACCTCTGGCTTAAAATGAGTGTAAATATCAAGAGTTTTCTGTTCTGCCCAGAAACTTGGACTGATATTTTTGTGATGCTAAAATTTTGTTGTTTTTGTTGTTGTTGAGTCCTTTCAGTCCTATCCCAGTCTTTATGACCCCATTAGGGGTTTTCTTGGCAAAGATACTTAAGTGGTTTGCCATTTCCTTCTCAAGTTCATTTTACAGATGAGGAAACTGAATAGAACAGGGTTAAGTGATTTGCCCAGGGTCATTCAGCTAGTAAGTGTCTGAAATCAGATTTGAACTCAAGAAGATGAATCTTCCTGACTCTAGGCCCAGCACTCTATTCACTGTTCACCTCATGGCTGCCAAGCTGAAATGTCCCCACCTCTCCTTTCCAGTGAAAAGCAACTTGGCATTATGGGAATTATAGTGGACCCAGAGTCAGAAATCAATCAGTCTATCACCATGGGCTGATTATGTGCCTATTCTCTGTTGAAGATAGAAATGTAAAACAACCAAACTCTGCCTTCTAAGAGTTTATATTCTAATGAGAGAATGTGCACATTTATAAATTATATAGAAGAAATAGAAAATAATTTGGGAGGGACAGAGAAAGCATTATGCAGAAGATGGAACTTTAGTTAAGACTTGAAGGAAACCTGGGACTCCAGGAAGCAAAAGTGAGGAAGAAGGGCATTTCAGTCATGGAGGACTGCCAGGACAAAGTTATGGAGATGGGGGATACAGTGTCATGTGTGGGGAATAGGAAGAAGCTCAGTTTGTCTCAACTATAGACTGAGTCTGTGAAAAAGCATTTGTTAAACACTGGATGATGCAATTGATAGAGAGATGGGCCTGGAGTTAGAAAGAACTGAATTCAAATTCATTTGCAGACACTTAGTAACTGTGTGACTTTGGGCAAGTTATTTAACCTAGGCTAGCCTGTTTCCTCAGTGGTAAAGTGGGTATCACAGCACCTGTTTCACAGGGTTGTTGTGAGACTTAAATGAGCTAATATTTGTAAAGTGCTCTGCTAAGTGCTTGGCACATAGTAGGAGACTGATAAACACTTGTTCCCTTCCTCTTCTCCCTTACGATGTGCCAGGTACTGTGCTAAGCATAGGGGATATAAATGTAACCAAAAAGAAAAATAATCTCTTGCCCTTGAGGAGTTTACATTCCAGTGATAGAAGGAAACACATAAAAGGGAACTACAAAAGGGGTAGGGTGGGACATGGTGGCTCAGTATACTGAATAAAGGTTAGTTTGCGCCCTTCCCCAAATGGAGGTTCCAAAAACTCCCCAGTGGAAGAAGGGATTGGCAGGTCTGCAAGGAAGGTAGTAACACATATAATAAAGCTTGAAAGGCAGGATGGGGCTAGGTCATGAAAAGTTTTAAATGCCAAACAAAGGAGTTCATATTTGATTCTAAGGGTAATAGTAAGCCATTGTAATTTATCAAGCAGTGGGGGTAACACTTGCCACAAATCAAGATCTGTACTTTAGGAAAATCACTGGTGTTTATGAGACAAGAAGTATGGATTAGAGTGAGCATTCTAGACTTGAGGCAGAGCAACCAATTAGGAGGCTGTTGTAAACCATCTTGAGAGGTAAAGAGGCTAGTGAGTGAAAAGGAGACATACATGAAAGATGATAAAAGAGGTTTGGAAAAAAAGACAAGATTTGGCAATTATTGGATATGAAGGGTAATTGTTGGGAGTCAAGGATGAGATGGAAATAGCAAACCTTGATGACTCTAAGTAAGGTAGTACTTCCAACTGAAACAAAGAAATCTGGAAGAGGAGTGGGTGTGGGGGAATAGATCATGAGTTTTTTCCTGAATATGTTGCTTTTGATAGGCCTACATTTAAATATGGCACTAGCTGTGTGACTGGGCAGGTCACCTAATGTCTTTTGAGTCTCAGTTTCCTCTCTGAAAAATGGGGATAACAATAGCATCTTCCTTAGAGATGTGAGCATCAAATAAGATAATGCATGTAAAGGACAATATAGCTATCTATATCTATATCTACATATATATGTATATATATATATACACATATATCAGCTGCTATTATTATTAGTGTTATTATTCCAGCTATCCAAATCTGATAATCCTTCAAAACTCAGTTAAAGTTCCATGAACCTTTTGCACGAGGGAAAAATACAAGGCAAGAAAGGCAATCTGTAATAATATCTAGATCACATACTAGGAGCACCTAAATTGTCCAAAAAGGGCAAACATCACCAGTTCTATTCTTAGAAAGCCCTGAAGACAACAGCCAATATTTATTGTTTATCCTGAGTCCGGAGTGATGTACCATATCCTGAGCCCAGCTACGCTTTGAGTCTTTAGAGCCAATGATAATAATAGCTAGAATTTATATAGCACTTTTAAGGTTTGCAATACACTTTACAAGGGTTCATTGTTGTTGTCTGTCCTACATTTTTCAAAGAGGACCAGTTGACATCACAGGTGATGCCTTGACTTTTAAGTGAACTGGATTTAAGTGAGGCAGAGTTGGATAAAATCATTAGCCTCACTCTCCCTAAGTAATTGAAGTGGCAAGACAGAAGTCAAGATAACTGGTGATGACCAGGATGCAGGGGATGATGTTGGCATCCCATGCCTGACCAAACTCTAAATGCTCCAGAGTGCCTCCTTTAGTCACTTTCATGGCAATTGGAGCAAATTGTTCTCCTTGGACCATTTAACTAGGGGAAGATCCTCACAATATCCCAGCAATGTATCTGCTGTTATTATTCTAATTTTACAGATGAGAAAACTGAGGGCGAGAGATGTTAAATTTGCTCAAGTTCACGGAAGGGAGTGTATAAGGTCATATTTGAACTTAGGTCTTCCTGACTCCAGATCCACAGTGACACCTCTCCACCAAACACCACTTCTATTGTGCTTCTTTTGGTTGGTTTTGGTTCTTTTGGTTCTTCCAACCTGCTGGAGGGCAGGGACTGTGTTTTGTTTTATCCCCAGAGTTAAGCACAGTACCTGATACCCAGTAGGTGCTTAAAAAATGTTTATTGACAGTTAGGTGGTTCAGTAGATAAGGTCTGGAGTCTAGGGAGACCAGCATTCAAATATAGCCTCTGTTACTTACAAGCTCTGTGACTCTGGACAAGTCATTTAACCTAATTGCCTCAGTTTCCTCATCTATAAAATGGGGCTAATAATAACACCTACCTCCCAGGGTTGTTATGAGGCTCAAATGAGATAACTGCAAAGTGCTTAGCCATAGTGCCTGGCACATAGTAGGAGTTTATATAAATGCTAGCTATTAGTGGTAGAAAAGTAGAAAGTAGTAGTAGCTCTGTTTTTACAAGAAGCTTACTTTCTAATTGGTGAAGATATATAAAAGGAAGGAAAGGGGGATGAGAGCAGAGAGTGGTAAAGGAGGGTAAATGCAGCTATGCACTGAATGAGACAGGGTGGCCTGTTGGCCCTTCTTAAATGGTGGTTCTGGAAGGAGCATTTGATCAGAAGGGGCAGGTAATTTCAATTCCAGGACTGGATTGAGGCTTCAGGATGAAGAGGTGGAGTATGGTAGAGAAAGTCCCCCTGCAGCTTAGAAAGGAATAAGGGCATACTCTTAGGTGACTTTGCTACTGTTGCCCTTTCTGTTAAAGTAGTAGTCACCTGGAACTAAGATTTCATCATATTCACATCAATTCCAGCTCCAATAAGCAGTCTCTAGAGGCTTCTTGCGTACTGGCATAACCATGCAAAGAGATGTCAAATTTCAAAGAGATGTCAGATTTATAGGAGACACAATACTGATTCCTCATCTCAATTTTCCTGATTTCAGAGTTGTTTTGAGTCTCAAATAAGGTAATTTTTGCCACCAAAAACTTTAAAGTGCTACATATCAGTTATCATCATCATTATTGGCTACTGGATCAGTATTCTCCAAAAATGGCCCTAAATCTTGTGGCTTGATGGGAGTTGGACTCAATAACCTCTAAGAGCCCTTCCAGTTCTAATTCTGAGCCTATGAACAAGATGCAATGCCTGCATCTGAGTTCTAACTCTGACACTAATTAGATTTAGAGAAAATCACTTAAATTCACTGTGGCAGAATTTACAGCACAAGTTCAAATCCCAATTTTATATATAGACACCTCTATATATAAAATTGGGATTTGAACTTATACTGTTTTATCTGACAGGATTCTCGTGAGGAAAATGTTGATAATATAGAGCTTATATTATAACCACAAATATTCATATAATCGAGTTACTGCAACTTGGTCCCAATTCCCTGTGGGCATTCCTGCCACGTTGTATACAAAGGAGAGGCTCCAAATCCCCCAAGAATGACTTACACAAGGTTAATAGGTAATAATAAGTTATATTTGCATAACACTGTATAGCCTCAAATGTTTTCAAACTCCCTGTTACTTGATACTCCTCGTTACTACCCAGTGAAATATTTTCTCCCCATTTTACAGATGAGGAAACAGGCTCTAATAAAGTGGGCAGCTTGCCAAAAAGTCACAGTTAGTGGTGAGAGCCTCGGACACACAGTTATCCACCTCGGACGGGGAAGCCTGTCTAGGCGGGAGCTGGGGATCCCTGGGACCCCCTCTGGCTGAGCCCCTGCTCGGACCAACTCCTTCCCCCCACGTCGCAGGACTTCCAGGTGGAGACAACTACTTCAGTTTTCTGGGCCCAGTCTCCCCAGGGGAGAATTGGCAGGGAGGGGCGGGGGCGATGGGGTGATGTACACGCCTTTCTGCTAGCAAAGTCCCCGGACTAGGACTGTCCAGTCCGGTCATACTCAGGACGCTGGCCCAGAGGAGAAGTGGCACCGAGAGCAGCCCCTGCACGGGGATGGGGCCGAGCTCAGAATAGACAAGGCCTCAGCTCCCGCTGGCCTCGGCTTGCCAGCGAGGACAAGACGCCTACTTTGCCCCTGGGGTCGCGAGGAGGCCACCCGGCCTGGCCCAGTAACTCTCGGGCGCGCCTCTCAGAAAGCACTTCTTGTCCTCCTCTTCAAGCGCAGGTCCTCACGTCCCAGCCTTCTCCAACTCTCCTCGGCCCGCCTCCAGGCCCCTCCCCCCCACCCCACAGCCCCCTGGTTTCCCGCCCCCTTCTTCCTCCGCTCTTCTCTCCTTTGTTGCCCGGGCTTGTTTCTAACTTGAGAAGGTCTCCCGGCCTCGCTGCCAGGTCACGTGCGTTGGTGACAGCCTCTCCCCAGGCGGCCTTGCGGCTCTCTTTCTCCTCATTGGCCGTCGGGCCCGGCGGGCGGTGCCGAAGGCGGAGCCGGGGGCGGTGCGGCCCATCAGCTGTTCCGTGCTCTGTGCAACAACAAAAGGACCGGAGGCGGCGGCTCGGCAGCTACGGCCACAGCGGGAGCAGCGGCAGCAGCGGCGCTGGGAGGGAAGACCAAGACGAGAAGCAGGACGCCGCTCGCTCCCCCCGCCGGGCCCTTTGCAGCTACCTCAGCCGCCCGAGGGCGTACCGAGCCTTGCCCCCCTAGCTCCTCAGTTCCCAGCTGCAGTTTCCGAGGCCAGCGTGAGTGTCCGGGCGCGGGAGGGGAGTGGGTGCCGAGGGCGCCTCCTCGCTGACTCGCTTGTCCTCCCTGTCCTCCCGGCAGCTGGCAGGAGGTTGATCGCCCCGCCGTCCGGCACCCTCTGCCTTTCCTCGGCCGCTCCCGCACCTTCTTTATTGACTTAATAGTCTTTTCACTTTCTCTTCCCGGGCCACCGAGGTCAAGCCCAGCTACCTCCAGCCTCAGAGGACCCTTCGGCCGCGACAGACCGCAGAGCGCAGCGGGCGTGGGGGTACGAGCGGCGGCCGGGGCGGGAGCACAGGGTGGTAGCCCGCGCGGGGGGCTGCCCCAGGAACCGCTGGAACCGAGTGAGCTTCGGTGTCCAGTTACTGCCTCCTCCCTCCCCCTCCCCCTCCCCGTGGCCTGTTTTCTCTGCCTTGGTGAGCAGGACCTTTTTCTCCGCCTCCTCCTTGGGCCCTCCTCATCTCCGGCACCTCCTACTCCGGCTGGCTGTCTAAGCACCTCACCCAAGACCCTCCTCCCTCGGTGCTCCCCCTCCTCATCTCCGCCTCCCGACTTCCTTGAAGTCCCAGTTACAGTGCACCTTCTTCAGGAAGCTTCCCCCAGCCCCTCCTAACTTTCCTGCCTTTCCTCTGTTATCATTTCCCTGTTTATTCTCTGCGTAATGGTACATACATAGTTGTTTGCTTTTATTTTTGCTCCAAATACTGAGTTCCTCGAGGGCCGTAGCTGCCCTTTAAAGGCTTTTCTCTGTATCCCCTTAGCGGTGTCTGACACATGGTAATTATTTAATAAATGCTTTTTGATGGATTTCACTTTCGGAGAAGCTCCAGCCCAGCTCTCAGGACTGGGCAGCCTGGACTGAAGTCATTGCTTCCATGTTAATTCCCATAGACTATTATATCACGCAAATCAGTAATCATTTACTAAGTACTTACTGTGTGCCAGGCTTTTTGCTAAGCGCAGGAGACATAAAGAGAGCGAAAATCAGTCACGTGCTGTACACTTAGTAAGCCCTCGATAAATAATTCTCTATTTGCTTTCTTTTGGCTTCCCGGCAATAGACCCGACCATTTCTCAAGGATACTCAGGAGAGCTGGCTGCCCAGTCCCTTGGGCCATTATTTATGCATAACAATCTTAAGGCACTTAAACCTCACCAAACCTTGGTGTCCTCATCTGTAAAATAAGGATAAAACATCTCAAAATTTGAGGAAAATAATGTGTTAAGCTTAAACTAGTATGTTTATTTTTATTTTTTTAGAATGTTTATTTTTTGCAATAAGCTCGTGGAGGTGATCCTAGAGCAAAAAATTGGGGGGCAGGATCGGCATAATCTTAGTG
Source organism: Pseudochirops cupreus (assembly GCA_028627135.1). Classification (NCBI taxonomy): domain Eukaryota; kingdom Metazoa; phylum Chordata; class Mammalia; order Diprotodontia; family Pseudocheiridae; genus Pseudochirops; species Pseudochirops cupreus. Next base: position 469,350,608 of record CM053580.1, read on the forward strand.
ACACATCAATCATTCTGCTGCCCAAGGACCAGCCTAGTGTTTCTCACTAGGTTGACTGCATCGTGATTACTTTTTTTTGGCTAAAGCAATTATTTGGAAACCCTTTCTGCTTAGAGGAATTGATAGCTGCTTGCCTCTGTAGGGAAGTTCTCAGAGATCCCTGAGGAATTGAATCGAGTAGTACTGCTTTTGTAAAACTAAGCTAGTTGCTGGTGCTGTCCTGAAGCACACTGCTTTTCATCTAAAAAACAGGACCAGTTGTTAATGTTAAAGTATTAGTTCTCATGTTTACCTTCTCTGTTAAAGATTTGAGGCTGGGAATAGTAGTGAAGAGATTAAGGAAAAAGCCCCTTTATTTTCATCTCTGTGCAGTTAACTGCTACTACTCTTCTCCACTCTGGTTCTTCTGTATTTTTGAGTAGCTTTGGGGGAGAAAAGGGGAAGACTGATCTTTCAAGTTATGTTTTAACATTTTATTCCTACTTAAATGTGCCAGGAATTAATGTGCACTGTAAATAGCCTATCCCCAATAACAACTTTTTTTTGCTTCGCAGAAAATCTGTAAATAGTGCAGGAATGATCTTGTTTGTGATTGAGGAAAATGTGGCTTAGAGAAGTTCACTGATTTGTCCAATTCATGGCATCTTAGAGATGATGAAGTTCAGCTTTTTCATTATGCAGCTGAAGGGATTTTGTCCACTATGAGAGCTAATTTGCTAGGAGCTGAGACTGTACAGGTCACCTGACTATTCAGTTCTCTTCCAGATTTCATTAAAAAAAAAAAACCCCAACAACTTTAAATGGTCTTTAAATATTTGATTAATGAAGGACCATAATACCTCATTGCTTTTTGGCTGCTAAAATTATTTGTTTGGTTCTACTGCCCATACACCAGAAGTGGATTTTTATAAATGTTTTTTTTTTATTTGGATTTTTTCTTGTTTAATAGGAGGTTCTGGAAGGGGAAGATAAGTTCACAATCCTTCTGAGCCTATAGTGTAATCTTATGGGAAAAAAATGTTTTGAACCTAAGTCTTAACCTAATGTTATTCATGTGACTGGTTTATCTCCCATATCCTCACCCTTTTTTTTGTTTGTTTTTAATGTGTTGTCTTTCTCTTTCTTCCCTTGGGAGTGGCATAACTTTGAAAACTCAAGGTTAATGGGTGGGAATTACCACTTAAATGCTATCTTTTTGTATTGTCTGTCTTTCTTCTGGGTAACTGTAAGCCTGAATGAGTCTCTGGGGAATAACCTCAATTTAAAGTCTGGTTAAAGCAAGAAAAAATGGAAAATACAATTTTTTTTTACTCTATAGTTGACTTCTCTGAAGATAGTTTAAATTAGTTTTTAAATTACTAGGATCAGCATGGTCATTTTCTTCCACTGCTAAAATGCTTCAATATTTCCATAAATCTGATTTACATTCAATGGGGACTCCTGCCACTTAGATTAAAAATTCTCTACTTTCGTTGAGTTCAGAGATGCTTACTTCCCAAGACTGGCTGATGACCCTAGGAAGATGAATTGAAAGTCTTGTCTGGGTCTGTATTGAAATCCTTCTCGTGTTTGAGGATCTCTCAGAGCTGGAACTCTGACTCAGCTGAGGCATGGGAATAAGACTTAAGTGGAAGCTGTAAGAATCATGCTTTAAATAGTGGACAGAAATAAAGGATATGAAGAGAAAAGGAAGATGAATTAAAAACTTTGAGTTGAGGTGTGTGATTTTTCTTTTTTTTAAGTTTGTTTTTTGGAGCCGCCTACTGGCAGCTGAAGTACAATTGGGGAAAAAAAGATCCAAGTGAAACTAGTGGGTTGTAAAAAGTAACTCTAATTTAGGCTACATAGTATCTTAGGCTTAAATTCTAGGATACCAAACAAAAATATAAAAAGATCCTCTTTGTCTACTTTAATTATAAAATAAACAGATCACAAGGAGAAAAGTTTTTTCCCATACCATGCAAGGACATTTTACACTGTATTGTGTTTTTGTCTGGGGCTACATCTTAAATAGAATCCATTCCATTCGTGACTAGTTTTACAAGCCTGCTTTTTGGATGTATCTAACTAGAGGACCCTATTCTATTCCTGTAAAGATTAAGTTCAATCTTGTCTACACAAAGTGTTATGTAAGTTTACCTTGATCCATCCAGTTCATAAATTCAAATGTGTCTCAGAGGCATATTAAGTGAGATGGTTATGGTCATATAGTAAGTGGGTCTTTTCCACTGTAGAGCCATAATCTTTCTACTATACCACAGTATCTGGACAAGACAGGGCAGAATTTCTTTGTTTTGTAGGTTTAATTCCAGAAATATTGACTTGTTCTCTTGAGTCATGTTACATATAATCCAAAATCTGGTTCAAATATAATTTGTAGTTCCTTTTATTTTACTAGATGAGAACTGACACCATTCATCATAATTCTGCTTGATTTCCAGGACTGTATTCTTAAATTAGTTGATTTGTGGTTTAACAGCAGGGATCCATTTTTATTTGAGTTTAGCAGGTAAGGTAGGTGGTAAGCTTAGTCAGAGAGTGCTAAGCTTAGTCAGGAAGACCTGAATTTAAATCTGGGTGTGTGACCATGGGCAAGTTACTTAACCCTGTTTACCTCAGTTTCCTCATCTGTTGGAGAAGAAATTGGCAAACCACTATAGTGTCTTTGCAAAGAAAACCCCAAATGGGTCATGAACAACCAGGCACGACTAAACAACAATTTTTTTATCTTTCAGTCATATATAGGTTAGTATTTGCAGTAGTATCCAAGATAGCAAAAATAACTGGTAAATGTACAGACTCTGTGAAAGCATGGTGAGCTCTTGAAAACACCTCCCTTATGAAATGAATACATGTTATCTGAAGTACTACTTGGCCATATCAGTTTTTTCTAGAGCCAGACAGTCTAACTGTAGGGCTTTTTAATAGCAATAATAGATAACATTTAAATAGCACTTACTATATGTCAGGCACTCTGCTAAGGTGTTACAAATACTATCTTTTTTGACCCAGTTTATCCAAAGAATATTCTGCCTAGGGGTGACAGAATGGCTATGGAAGGACAATGACAATGCCTACGTTAAATCATAAAGTTTAGCAGGTATTCCTCAAACTGAATTCTTCAGCTAAAGAGAGTAACATAGTACATAAGAGAGAGGGCTGGACTTGGATTCAAAAGTTCACATCCTGGTTCTCCTGTTTATTACCATTGTTACCTCAGGCAGGTTTCTCTGAGGCTTAGTTTTTTCTGTTCATAAAACTAAGGAGTTAGACTAGATCAGACTCAAATAGAACTAGATGCCTGCTTATAAAAGCACAAATTAACATTTTGTGTTTTGTATTTTTTATGTGTTTTGTTAAACATTTCTCAGTTACATTTTAATCTAGTTCTGGCTACACTTGGGAGTTTTATGGGCCATAGAGTGATACCCTCTGGACTAGGTGTTCCTTTCTAGCACTAAACAGATGATTTTCTGAAAGCTTGCCATTCTTAATTTTTTTCTTTTGATCACAACTTTTCCTGCTAGTCACTTAGCACTGACTACTCCTGAGTCATCTTTTTCTTTTTTTAGTCCCTCACCCCCACCTAATCAATTGCCAGTAATAATTTCTGTTAGTTAGTTCTCCCATCAGATGATTCCTTTCCACTCTTACTGCAACTATTGGTTCCTATCTCTTTTCCCCAAAGTAGTATTCTAACATCTGTGTGACCCTGATCAAGTCATTATCCTCTTTCAACCTCAGTTTCTTCATCTATAAAATAAGGAGGATGGTCCTGTAAGCTCATTTCTATTCTAAATTTACAATTTTGTGATTTTTACGGCTGCAGTCTTCCCTCTCATTCATCCTTCACAGTCCTGGCTGAGTAACCTTCCAGCTGATCACTATGTGGTTATTCAGTCATGTCCCACTCATTGTGACCCTCTTGACCAACTGTCCATGGGGTTTTCTTGGCAGAGATTCTGGAGTAGTTTGCCATTTCCCTCTCCAGGTTTTTTTTTTTGGTTGTTGCAATCAGGGGATAAGTGACTTGCTGAGGGTCACACTTAAGTGTCTGAGGCCAGATTTGAACTCATGGAGATGAACTTTCCTGACTTCAGGTCCACTCCAACTCTGTCCACTGCATTACTGGCTGCCACTCCACTCTCATTGATGACTCTTTCATCAATAAGTATGAATAAAGTTAGCCAATCCATGCTAACTTTATTCAGGTACAACTTATTATCTGGACTCAACTGTCCTGCCAGTCTCTTTACCCCTCTATGGTTATCATCCTTCACCACTCATCTAATTTACCTTAATGTGCTCTTCCCCCATTAGAAAATAAGCTTCTTAAAAGTACAGTTAATTTTTATCCCTGCTGCTTAATGTAACTAGTTCCAATTCCACTTATCTAAATCCCTCCACAATCTAGCTTCACCCTTCAGCCTGTCTTGTATATCTTCTGCCATTTTTACTGTATTCATTTGACTTTTCTTTGTCCAACCCATATCTTGAGGTCTGTCTCTGGTGTTGCTTCTGACCACACTTTCCTGCTTATCTAGCAAATGAAAGTGAATTTTTTGAGAGCTCCAATTTCTTAGCACTTTACACCTTTTATTTGCACTTATGTGTTTCATGATTATATTGTCTACTTATTGTGGACTTGTTTTGAACAAGTGCCATATCTTGCTATTTCAGTTTCAACAACAGTGTCTTGCAGGCATTCAGTGAGTCTTGCAGACCGGTAAAATTCAGTCCTCGCCCAACTGAATCTCATGACTGGGATTGAATCCCATGACTTTTATCTTTCCCATGTATTTTAAAATATCAATCTGCATTAAAAAAATTTTTTTTCACAATATTTATGTTGTAAAGAAGAATTAGAACCAATGGGGAAAACCATGAGAAAGAAAGCAAAGAGCAAATAGTATGCTTCCATCTGCATTCAGACTCCATAGTTCTTTTTCTGGATGTGGATAAGCATTTTTCCATCCTGAATCTTTTGGAGTTGTCTTAGATCTTTTCAATGCTGAGAAGAGCTAAATCTGTCAGACTTAGTCATCACATAATGTTGTTGCAGTGTACAATGTTCTTCTGCTTCTGCTCACTTCATCAGTTCATGAAAGTCTTCCCAGGTTTTTCTGAAATCTGCCTGCTTATCATTTCTTATGGAACAATAATAGTGTTCCATTACATTCATATACCACAGTTTGTTCGGCCATTCCCTCAATTTCCGGTTCTTGGCCACCAACCACAAAAAGAACTAGAAATATTTTTGTACATGCGGGTCCTTTCCCCATTTTTATGATCTCTTTGGGATACAGACCTAGAAGTGGTTCAATCTGCATTTGTTATAGGATTACTATATGCTAGACACTGTGTACAGTCTTTGTTTGCCTTAGAATTAAGAAGTCTTAAAACAGTGGATTTTAGAGATGAAAAGAAACTTTTCAGATCTAATCCAAAATCTTAATTTTTATAGGTAAGGAAATTAAGTTCTAGAAGAGGAAAATGGCATGTGATAATAGACAATATTGCTAGTTCCAGGGTTTGCCACTATTAAATGCAATTAGTGAATAAATGATGTTGGGAATTGATTAGGCTCCCCAGTAAGTGGCTTAAGGAGGTCAAAAAGGCTTGGGCACATCTTTCTGGAATTGTTTTTAAAAGGTTTTGAAAGAATATCTTTGGTTGCAGAGCAATCAGTGTTCCCAGCATAAAATAGTTTCCACTCAATAAGTATCATAGGAAAACTGACATAGTCAACTGCTTCTGGGCCACACCCTTTTTCCTCATAGTAGGAAAATTTACCAGGAGGCTGGGAAGCCACTCTGATCAGCAGTTTTTTCCTGAGCAGGATTTCCTGCCCTGTAACTGAGAAATACTTAGCCTGCTTGGGGCCTCATCTCCAGCTTTCTTCTCTAAAGCAATTTGCCAAAAGGGTAAAATAATAGTAATAACTAGCATTTGAAAAGTGCTTTATTAATATTATCTTGTTTTATCCACGTAATAACCGCAGGAGGTAGGTGCTATTATTCCCAATTTGCAGATGAGAAAACTGAGGCAAATTGTCAGTAAACATTTAAGAGGCTACTCTGCCAGGTACACTGGTAATAGATACAAAAGAAGAAAAAGAAAGTCCCTGTCCTCAAGAAGCTCACAGTCTAATGGGGGAGATAGCAGGCAAACATATATTTACAACAGAGCTATATACACAATAAATAGTAAATAAAACAGAAGATTTTAAAATTAAAAGCAGTTGGGAAAAGCTTCCTGTAGAAGCTAGGATTTTAGCTGAGACTTAAAAGGAAGAATGAGAAACCAGTCACACTGGTGTCTTAGGTGGGATTTGAACCCAGGTGTTCCTGATTCCAACAGTCACTTTATTCATTTGTGTCCCTAGGACCTAGCCTGGAATCTTGAAAGTTGTATAGGCACTTAATGTTAAATTAATTGAATGCAGCAGGCATTGGAATGATTTTTGGAAGCAGTGCGCCACCTAAGTTGAATTCAGGACAATTATATTAGATGGTAGTTTGAAATGTATTACTTTAAAGAACTGTATTTACTCTTTTCTAGTAAGGAAAAAATGCATGAACGTGATGGTTTTCTATATGAACTTGTTTTTTAATCCAAATTTTGTTGAGTCGTTTTAATCATGTTTGATTTTCTGTGACCCCATTTGAGGTTTCCTTGGCAAAGATATTGGAGTAGTTTACCATTTCCTTCTCCAGCTCATTTTACAGATGAGAAAACTGAGGCAAACAGGGTCAAGTGACTTGTCCAGGTTCCAGTAGATATCTGAGGCTGCATTTGAACTCAGATCCTCCCAACTCTCAGGCCTGCACTGTCTCCACTGTGCCACCTAACAGCCCAATCAAAAATTAACTTCATAAATTTAAGTGTTACTAACAACTGTGTTGGATGATGTTGAATCCTAATTTTGCATAAATAAAATGACCGTTTTATATCAAGCTTTGGTCCTCCTTTGAGTTCAGTACCCATAGTACCTAACTACAGAACCACTTTGCTTGCACTGTGCCATGAATGGGGCTATGCTTAGAAGTATGTATTGGGGGCAGAGTCAGAACTCACTCTGATTGTGGCTTTCTTCAGTGGCATTATAAATATTTGTTGGTTGATCACTTATAACGCTGGCCACTAGAGCAAGTACACTATAGGAAAGAAGTGGTTTTTCCCCCCACTCCATGGAAGAGCATTTGGCTAGTGCCTTCCTAGAAATAAAGGGAAGGCATAAGACTAGAGAGCTATAAATATGTCCGTTTAGCAATAATTATTCTTTTTCTGTTTCAGCTGAGGATTATGATTCTCCATACTGCATACCTTATTTAAATAAGAATTTATGCACTTTAATTTCCTGTCTGTGCCACTGGGCTAACTGAAGACAGTGTTTTGAAATCGCAGCTACAAAACCAGCCAAAGTCTCATTCTTGCTTTAAAAATGTTCCAGAGGTTGAATAGTATGTTCGTGGGTGAAATCAAGAACTCTTCTAACAAAGAACCAGAATTTAGTGAAAAAGAAGATGATGAATGGATTCTTGTTGACTTTATAGGTAAGAGATCTTTAGTATGTAATCATTGTGAGAAGTGGTAAATATTCTCATTTTGTGCATAAATAAATCAAACCCCCTGAGGCATTACAAGGCTAAAATGTAAATAAATCGTAATGTATTGGAAAAAATAACACATGCTATTTTGTGCTACGGAGCAAAGTGATTGATTTTGATTTACAGACCTTAAAAAACTGACAAAATTAGAGCTAGCTAGTGGAAATCCACTTTTATTATAGGTAATGAATGCTTTAATTTTCTGTTTTTCTGGAAACTTACTTGCTTAAGCCCAACACACAAAAAAATCAATAAGCCATTAGGCAGTCAGTAAGTCATAGTTGATAATCATTTCTCTAACTTGAACAGATAACCAAACCTTTGTTAGGAAAAGAGTTGTGAATATTATGTGTGGTGTTAATAACATTTTCCCTTTTTTCCCCCATATGCCCTATGAATTTGATTATTTGAATAATCAATGTGATATCCATTTCCGCTGTGGAACTGTTCAACATCCTGTTCAATTTGGAATACAACTTAGACACTAATTTTTCAACAGAAGTAGAAGAGGAAGACGTCAGTGAAGAATCACCTACTGAACATCCTTCAGTTTTTTCCTGTTTACCAGCTTCCCTGGAATGTTTAGCTGATACTAGTGAATCTTGCTTCGTCCAATTTGAGGCCTGTCCTATGGAGGAGAGTTGGTTTATTACCCCTCCCCCATGCTTTACTGCAGGTGGATTAACCACTATTAAGGTGGAAACCAGTCCTTTGGAAAACCTTTTAATTGAACATCCCAGCATGTCTGTTTATAATTCCTCCAGAAATATTAATGAGGGCAGTTGTGAGACTGATGAATTTCGTGATCCAAGCAGTCCTAGGTAAGTTGTAAGTAACTTAGACGATCCATACAAAATACAAGTAATTTTCTTTAACTGTAGTACAAAGTCTAATGTAAGATGGAAAGATTAACATTTCAAACAGAACATTTATTGAAAGGATGTACATATTAACATAGTTATGACAGGTTAAAAAAATCACTATTTTAGTGTTTTGGGTTTTTTTTATCACATGACCATAATCTATTAAACTCTCATCTAGAAATAATTTAATTCAGAAAGGAATCAATATTATTTACCCCCAAATGTTGACCAGCTAACATAGATATGTTGGGATTTTGAGTTTTAGACATAGCCTTGTATTTATAGAGCTAGCAAGTAGACTAAAATTATTCTGCCAAAGCATTTCTTTGCTGTTGATATCTTAACTCAGACTTATGTAGTACTTCAGAAATCACAAAATGCTTTATATCTGCATAGATTTATAGTCAAGCAGTGAGCTTGGCAGGGCAGGTATCCCTAGTTGAAGAGCCACTTATTGTAGATTATCCAGAGCCAGATTCCTAGGGCTTCAGTCTATCTAAAGTACTGGATCCAAAACAGTAAGTTTATAAACAAATTAAAACATTGGTTCATTCAGATTAGAACAGTTTGGAGAGGAGGAAATAAGATGATTGGTGTTTCATTGCTTACTTAATTAAAGCAGTTTTTAGTAAAAGATAAAAACCTAATTAATATATAAATGACGGAAAGTTGTCTTCCAGTTTTGCACTATTTTAAAGACTCCTTTAAATGTCTTTTAAAATATGTCACCCAGTTAGTGTTTTATGAAAGAGTATTGTATTTCTTTTTTTTTTTTTAAAGCTCTGAATTGTAGGCAGTTCCTGGTTTACACAAAGACAGGCCCTGCACCCAACACTTGGGAGGTCTCATGCTTCCTTATTGTCTCCCTGACCCACCTCTCCAAGACCCCCCAACCTGTGCTTTACTGGCTCTTACCTGAGCCTGCTTGGGAACCCTCTGGTTCTCCTCTTACCCCAGACCTGGTCTAATTCTAGGCCGGGAAGTGGTGAAGGGGAAGTAGAGGGAGGAAAAACTTCAAACCCTGCAGCCATCCCTCTCTCAGACTTCCTTCTGACTGCAGTGTCCTAGTAAGGGAAAAACCCTGATTGGAGGATGGCAGTGGAAAGGTAAGCACTGAGCCAAGGCAAGCCCTTGGGCCTTAGGGAACAAACAAGGGGAGTGGGGTGAGGGTGGGGGCTGGGGTGTCTGGGGCTGAGAAGTTGAATAAGGAATGCTTAATGAATGTTAAACATCAATATTTTATACTGAAGAACCACCCCCTCCCCACAACCTTACAGTTAGGTATTTAATAACTGAATTATACAATTTTCACATTCCTAAAGATCGATTTATCCCAGCATGGGTGCTAGGTATCAGTTTTTTTGTTGTTTTGATGATTTTTTTGGGGGGAGGACGGCAAGGCAATTGGGGTTAAGTGACTTGCCCAAGGTCACATAGCTAGTAAGCGTGTCAAGTATCTGAGACCGAATTTGAACTCAGATCCTTCTGACTCCAGGGCTGGTGCTGTATTCACTTTGACACCTAGCTGCCCCCTAGGTATCATTTTTAAACAAGTAGATGGATTAATTTGATCCATTCTAGTTGTGTTTATTGATTAGTCTGTTTTAGTGATGTTACTATAGAACATTTTACTATTTCATTATAGAACTGAAGGGACCATATAGTACTGTGAATTGTTGACTCTTGAGTCAATGTTCACAGCTGATTGCATTTAAGCCTTACAGCTTTATTTGTGATAAATTATGTTCTGCCACAATCTTAATTAGTAATGAGTAAATCAGTTCTAATAAAGAATTTGATCAAAACCTTACATTAAAGTTAAGCTAGCACTTGAAATCTCTTTAGTTGTTTAAATAGTTCACCATTTGACATTGCAGGACCAGGAAAACCTGCTTAAGGCTCAGTATTTCTGTGACCCATGCTACATTATAAAGTTTACTATAAAAAAGTCTTTTTTATAATTTAAAAGGTATTGATTTTAAAACTTAAAATCGACAAAAGTGGAAGCATCTTTATTTTCTATTGGCTCTTTATGGGTTTCCTTATTTGATTATGAATTTTGATATTTAGAGAAATCCATATAGTCAGATATTTAAGCCATTCAACAAATACTTATTGAGCCTTTGTTTTTGATGATCAATCATGTTCTTCCTAAATATACAAAACCAAATTTAAGCAGATGAATGAAAATAGCTATGTAAATTTGGCTGTGTAGACATGATCCTTTTCTGTAGTGTGTATTGGAAAAATCACAGATTTTGCATTCTTAATACAATTCAGTTTAGTACGATTTGATCTTCAATAAAGAAAGCATATTATAATGTTGCTGTGTTTGTGCTATCATATTTAACGTTTCTGCTAGCATAGTAGCTTGGGTTACAAAACAGCACTCTAAATTTTAATCTATTTTAGATCAACCTTAGATTCAGCATTTTATTCTAAACTAAAAATTATCTGAGCAGTAATTGTATACCTGGGAAAATGTGCATAAGAATCACGTGGCTAGTTATTACACAAATTTGTATGTAACATTGGTGAAATCCTATATCTCCAAACAGATTTTTTTTCCCAGTTCTAAAGGCTTGTTATAACATTGTTATCCAATAACAGGTGTTAGTTCTGCTCCTTAGGGGTTTTTAAAGCACTCCACTATTCTATATTAAAAATATATAGCTCCCTTCTCAGTGAATCTCATGTATGGATATTTTATTTACTGTACAATCAAAGACTTAACTCCTTTACGATGCTAGCTAATAATTAGAAGTACAGAGGGGTAAATTTTCAAATTTAGCTAAAAAGTCAATTTTGTAAATTTAATTTCCAAATAACTGGTAGATTTAGTTAATAACATTCTGTTTGTGAACATTTGTCATGTTTTGCTATTTCAGAATGGAAGTACGGAATGAAGTGGGGCAACATGTTCACTGCTATGTTACAGCTCTTGCTGCTCATTCAGCTTTCCTTGAACAAACCAAGAGCTTTCGCTCTACCCAGTGGATAAAGGAACATGGTGAAAGATACTCTCTCAATAGAAATAGCCTCCGTCGCCAAAATCTTACCAGGGATTGCCACTCTCGGCAAATCAAGCACAATGGGTGGATTGTTCACCAGCCTTGCCAGCGTCAGTACAATTACTGAGGATTCCAAGTCTTAATCATATCAATTTGTTGGTATATTGCTCTTGGTTTTATGTGTGAGAGTGTGGGTGAGTGTGATGTGTATACATGCACTCAAATAACGAAGGTGTGTATTTGTAGCTTGACTGATGATCAATCATTTAAAAAGAATTGTTTCTCTAGATAATTTTTTTTAAAAATTACATTCTGTGTATCACACAATGCCTTGCTCTTAAGAGTTAACTTTTTTCCTGAACTTTTTCAGAATGTTTTAGAAACATCAGTACGATTGCAGTGTTTAGTATTTTGGGAATGTCTTTGACTCAATCAAGTTATGTGAGTTAGTTGTCATTTTAAAGAAATTTCTTACTGAGTAATGGAATAGTCAGGTTTCAGCTGAATTTTTTTTTGTATTAATCAAAAGTTTGAGTAAACAAAATTTCTCAGGGTCAGCCATACACTTTAATGACCAGTACTTGATAATCTTTTCTGTATATAATGAAAACATTTTTTTTACACACTAACAAGGATTAAAAGGCAGTGGTTGCCATGGACATAGTGGAATCATGGCTGAACTTTCTATTGAAAGAGAACTTGATATTTTAGTATTTCCTCATCATTCATACAGTTAATTTTCGTATGTCAGGTACATTTAGTTCATAGATAGGAATTAGCTATCTTTCTGATTATTACAATGACGTGGTACAAATATTACAGGTTATTGTGGGACAGAAATACCTGTTTCATTTAGTAAAATTAAAAGCAGATCTGTGGTTTATACTTAGAAGTGTTCATTTATGAAAAGATGCTCATTTGTTCCCAGTATTTTGATTAGTTAGAGGTCTTTTCCCTTATTGGTTAGTTGCAGAATTAGAAAATAGCCATTATTATTATGTGGAAAATAAATACAGCCTCTTCAACTTTACACATTGGGAAGCGCAAGACTTTATTTCCAGCCTAGGAACAGAATTAATTCTGCTTTTCCACCATTGATCCTGTGTTGATATGTGATGTGCATTGATTGACCTCTGGCAAACACTGCTTCCTGACTAAGATTGTCTTGAATGAAAATTAGTTAGTAGCTGGGGTTTTCTTGTCTTTTTGTTCTTGTTCTACAGGCTAATTTTTCTGTTTCAGGCAAAATCTTGAACTACTCTATCCTGTTTTTCTCATTCAATAGATGAATAAAAATACCTACCTCACAGGGGTGTTGTGAGGATTATAAAAAAGGTTGAAGTGGAGTTAGATTTCTAGAACTGGACCTTCCATGTAATTCCAAGGGACTCTCTCTACTGAATCAGTTGTTATTTGGCTATATTTCTGCCAGGGCTGTATAGGTAGTTCAAGAGAGCATGGTGCTAATGAAGCCAAGCTCTGGTTTAATCTCTCCTCGGGATAATTAATTAGCTTCACAAAAAGAAAAAAAAATGTATGACAGACTACCATTAATCTGTAGCTAGTTTTACTTTTTTAGTATTTAGTGATGGCTTTTACTGAGCTATTCACACTACAAATTCTCAGTTGCTTATATGACTAGGGACATATAATTAGAACTCAAAGTTCATTTCTATTAGCAATAGAAGAGTATCATCATACTAATAATTTGTCAGTCCTTTTTCCAGCTGTAGTACAGCCCTGACTAAATAATAAATGCAGGTTAAAATGCTTTCGAAAGGATAAGCATAATCATGCAGAGTATTACTTTAAATTGCTCTGTGTGGACTTCCGAAGCCAGGAACTATGGGAACCTTTTCTCCCAAGCGCCCTACTTCCCCTCCCCCCCCCAAAGTGTGAAAAGCAGTGTCTAATAGCGTGGGGTGATTGTAATTCAGGAAGCCAAATGGTATGTTTATATGCTTAAAATAGTTTGTTCTTCCAATAGCACTAAGAAAGTGTCATTTTTCAAAACGGGATTTAAGTCTACTTTTCATGGCTTTCCCCATTATTTATTTATTTTTTCCTGATTAGGGGCCAAGTCCACAAAGCCCTGTCAGACTGGGCTAGTATTTTGTTAAACTGCTTGTGTTTACATGGGAGGAGAATGATTTAGAAACTGTTTGCTAATAAGGCAGTACAGTTGGATAACTTGAAAATAAATGGCTTCTTGTAAAGCTTCTCAGTATTGAGAAGGAAGATTCTTATACATAAGGTTACATGAAGTGCTGGTACCTCAAGCTATAGATCTGACATTCAGTTGTGAAAATTTGCTATGGCCACATGAACAGATTTGTGTATAAAATTACTGTATTTTCTCCCCTTTCTAGAGGGCTTTTGATTCATTCACCTCTGTTAATTACTGATCCTTTGTTTTGCCTATCAGCTTCGTTTTGTAAGCTTAAAATTCTCTTTCAAAAACTGTTGGAATTTTATAGAGTTCGAGTTACTAGGATGTAGTCTGTATTATAAGCATGCTATAGTATTTATGTTGGCATCAAAATTTCCCACGTAAAACTTGGTTGAAATTCTTGGTTATTCAAGGTGCAAGGCCAGTATCCTACTTGGAAATGTGAATTTGATGTATATTTTGAAATATGGCCAAAGAGATTAGCTTTAAAAGTTGATAAATGCTAGTGATCTGAAATCACTTATTCAGCCTGTTCTCTATGAAGTCATACAATGAGAAATGTGCCCCCGTTAAAATTTCTTTAATTTTTTTCACTGTCTACAGTTAGTTTTTGTTAATTACATCTAGATACATAAAGACATTACATTCTGTCCTTCATGTAGCATTATTATTGCGATATAAATTGAAAATTAACTGTCTATGATTTATCTTCCAGATAAATAATTACAAAATTTCCTACTGTGGGGAATTTTTGTTACTGTCCTTCATTTGATTTGTGCTGCATGCTTTGGTTTACATACTCTTCTGTCATCGATATGATTATGTCCTAGCCCTACCTCTTCTATTGGGAGAACAGTAAATTTGCCATCTGATAAAAGCCTTTTATCATTTGCTTATTTTATACTTTCAAAGTGGAATCACACTTTTTAAAAGTCCTTTTTATTTTCTTAAAAGGAAAAAGAGTAAGGAAGAGTATAGCCTAAACCCTGATTTTCTTTGAGTTGGAAAAGACAAAAATGAAGGAAGATTAAATCTGTTCACCTCAAATTACACCACATAAATCATCATTTTAAATAATGAGAATGAATAATGAAGTGAAAAGAACTTCCAAGTCTTAGGGCTTTAATTTTTGCTATCAAGACTCAGACTGCTCCTTGCACAAGGAGATACTACTAATCTGTTGGGTGTTTTTTGTTTGTTTTGGTAATGTTATTGCAGCTTTTTAAGGCCTGTTCTTATTAATTCTTGTAGAACTGGGTCACCAGAATTGAAGGTCTTTTGTCAGCAGTCAAGTTGGGTAAGGTGATTTCATCCCTTTCCATGTATATGTTTAAAATGTTATTTAAATTTTTATATTTAGAAAAATATTCACATTTTTGTGGTGGTGAGCCTTGTCACATACCACAATTTTCTTAAAACGGTCCAAGTTTAAGCAGTTTGAAAACTAGGAAAATTTACGCAGCTAGAAGGACATCTCTGTTTTAATGTCTTTGTTTTGGGAGGAGAAGTTACTTTCAGAAAAGGCAGCTTCCGTTTGAGATGATATATATGGTTGCATATCATTGGGAATTCTTTTAATGTATATGTTGTGTTTTTTTTTTTTGTTTTGGATTTAAATCTAAATGTTACGCTCCATATAACAATGTTCTGTATTTCTGTCTGGAATTTTAAGGGATTTTTATTTTCTAACTGGATGGCTGTTTACAAACCAAGCCACTAGAGGGGAGGCTGGGCTTTCAGGTCTGGTGTGTGCGAAGGGTTTCTGCTGACATCTTTGGTTTGTTTTCCCCAGCGGTTCTGGACTTGCTATCTTTATGTGTTTTATTTAAAGTAAAAGAAGTGGCTTTGGTTTTGTTTTAGAAATGTTGTGAACACATTGATTTTTTTTCCCCCAAGACAATACATTTTATAACTAGATTAAATAGTTTTGTCAGTTGGACTATGTGCCTTGTAAACGTGTTTCTATACACAGAAAATTTGAACAACTTGAAAGACTCAAGGACATTCATTTAGGAGAAATACTGTACATCAATCTATGCATAAATGGCAGCTTATTTCTTGAGCCACTCACTGTCTAGTTTGTTTTTTGTAGAAAATTTGATGTTGATTGGTTCACAGAGGAATGACTGGTTTTACAAAACAGACTGAATAATACAATACAGCACTTTGCCAAAAAAAAACCAAGTGTAGCATTGCTTAAACGTGTACTAACACCAGTTTTTGTATTGGGGGGAGGGGTCTTTGGTCCATTTTGCACTTCTTGAAAGTGTATGGTCTTTACCTGTCAGCAAATAAAATGTCTTCTGCTTCAAAATTATTTATCCACTTTTCCTTTTTTGATTTTAAAATCTTTTTGCATAGCAATAAAAAATATACAGCCTTTCACAGAACACGAATATCAAATAAATCTCAGATTCAGAGTTGGGGTAACCAGTTTACATGAAAATATTTATTGTGAATCGCAGAAGAGATGATGTATTATAAAAGGGACGAGGAAACCTGACATAGCTGCTAGATTTTTCAAACCCAGTACCCAGAGGTCCTAAGAATACTACTTCGCTGGGTTATAAGATATTTTCTTGACCAATTTTCAGATCTTTGCCAGGTGAGAGTCCCCTGGATGTTCCTCAGTAACTACTAACCTGACCCAACATGAACTTGGGTATTGTCGAGGGAAGTACTACGGTCTGTCACATGGGAGAAAATAGACTATGGGAATTACTGAATATTAGTATAGCAAATGTAAAAAAACCAAGCCTTTACTGTATTACAGTGCCTCAGCCTTTAATTCTTATTAATTTTCAATAATAGCTTTCATTTATACATCACTTCATTTTGCAAATTGTTTTGCAAAAAAAAATTTACCATATACCCTCACAATTCTTTAGCTTTGTTCAGGACTCACTAGTTTTTTTCCAGTGGGTTAGGCATTTCACCTATGTATCTGTTCTACTCTAGAATAAAATGTTTCCTGATCCTCCCCAGTTCCAACCTTCTCAACTGTAACACTAGGTAACCAAGGACTTCCAGTAGTCATACTGAGGACTTCCCCAAAACCTGACCACATGATTCTCTGATAACTTTTGTTTTCACATCACCTTTACTTTCCAATGTACCTCTAGCCAAGAAGTCCCACATTATTTGTAATGTTTTAGACCCATAATTCCCTACCTCTTCAAAGAAAGGAGGCATATGAAGTCATTTTTCTTTGAGACCAAGTCTAGTCATTACAATTTCATATTTAACTTGCTAAGAAAACCCCAAATGGGGTCACAAAGATATTAGAGTGGTTATATTGGCAAAATGGTTTGCCATTTCCTTCTCCGGTTCGTTTTACAGAGGAAGAATCTAGGCAAACAGGGTTTAATGACTTGCCCAGGGTCACAAAGCTAGTAAATGTCTGAGGCCAGATTTGAATTCATGAAGATAAGTCTTCTGATTCCAAGGCCAAAGTACTTTTTAATAGCCAAAAGAGTACTTCTGATCAGGATGGTTTAGAAACGTTCTTGCTTGAAAAGGAGGTAGGTAGAGATTGGACAAGAGTTATTCATAGATGTATAATAACTTCTACTTGAGGAACCAGGGAAAGTTCTGAGGAGGAGGCAACACTTGAAGTTTCTTGAAGAAAGGTTAATGCAGTTCCAGGTAAAGGGAATGGTGTGCACAGCTATATGGAAAAGGTAGAATGGGATGGGGAGTGGCTAATTACAGTTTAGCTAGTATAGAGAATATATGAAGTAGCATGAAATAAGGCTTGGACAGCAGAGAAGGCAGATTGTGGAAGGAATTGATACCACAGATGTCAAAACTGAACCAGACTAACATGTAATTGGGAAATGGTTTTTTTTAACAAAAATGAAAGCACAATACAACATAATGCTAACTGGTGGTTTTCTAAGTCAATATGCAGCCCACAGGGATCATTTCTATTTTGAGTGATGTCGTTGCTGTACAATGGAGATAGTTCTCAAGTTTCTGATGCTAATGTTTCTACAAGAATGGAATGGAAAATCATTTATTACACACTTTAAGCCAAGCATTTCTAAGCACTAAGAATACTAACAGAAAACCAGGATAATTCCTCAGCAAACTTACATTCTAATTAAGAGTCAAAATATATTGGAAGGTTTAGCTTCCGGGCAAATGGAAAGGCCCAGGGAGGGAGAATAGCAGTGGAGTGGGGCTCTGGGCTAACTAAGGGAGGAGTTGGGATGGGTCAGGGGCAAGGAAGATTCCATATAAAATGCTTGAGTAAAATAGGTCTAGTGTACAATTTCAATAATATTCTTAAATCGGTAATTTTTTTTATTTGTCAATCAGCAGAAGTCAGTACTCACAATTCATACTCAATCTAAACCAATTTCTCACACCAACAGTTCCTACTCCAAAATTTAGAATAGATGACCTAAACTTAACAGAGAAGACATTATCCAACTTGAACTCTTTTCAGCTCTCCCAAACCCAAGTCCTTCTTAGCCTAGTCTTTTATCACTCACTTCCTTCTCTCTGGTCACAGAGAGATATCCCTTTTCTACCTGTTCTCTAGATTCCATTCCCTCTAGCCTCAGTGACCTTGCTTTAGCCCTCCTCTGTCATGCCTCTTAAATCTGTTTCAACAGATGAGCTCTTGTCTACCTTCAAATATGCTCAGGGATCCCAATCCTAACAAAACAACAATGATGAGAAAAATTTCCTTGGTCCTACTTTTCCCCTCCCATTTATCACTAAAGTTCTTGAAACAATTGCCTAAGCCACAGCCTCTCACCTACTCTTAGCCACCCACCCTTGAAATTGGGCTTTTCTCCATTCAAGAATCTCGGCCTGCTCTAAGTATCACCAATGTGCTCATGATTGTTAAATCCATTGGTCTCTCTTCAGTTCTCTTCTTTGATCTCTGGATGTTTTCATACTTTTTACCATCCCTTAATAATCCTAATACTAATTTATATAGCATTTTCAAGTTTTTAAAAGCATTTTCATTCTAACAACCTCATGAGGTAGTGTATAATCTCCATTTTGCAGCTGAGGAAATTTAGTGTGAAGCAGGTTAAGTGACCTGCCTATGGTCATGATGTCCCATGGTTGCAGAAACATCATACTTGTCTGCTTCTCCTATCTTTAACCACTCTTTTATGTGTCTGCCTCTTCTTGACCCCTTAATCCAGTGATCCTTTAACAGTACACAATAAGGTTATAAAACACTTTTAGAAATGTATTTAACAAAACCAAATTTAAAAAACCCACAAATGTTTCATTCAACCATATAAAAATAAAGGATCACACTAAATGCATGAACTGGTATTTGAATAAAATCCACAACCTATTATGGTAAGTCCTAGTATCAATTAGGTCTTCTCATTTGTTAGCTCAGTGTTTTTAATTTTATTTTTATCAAGTAGCAAAAAACTATTTCCTTTCAGTCCTACCTCCCCTCCCTGCCTGGAGCCCTTTGAGAAAAACAAAACAAAACAAACAAACAAATCCCAGTAAAAAACGTGCAGTCAAGCTTAAATTCCTGTAATGGTCATGCATGTCCAAACATTCCATACACCATTTCATTTGATAACAGTGGTTCCAGTGACTCCCACTTCTTTATCTCTAGGCCTGGCTGTTCATCTGAGCTCCAGACCACCTGGGTATTTTCACCTGGTTAGTCCCAAACTAAGCTTATTACCTTTCTCCTACATTTAATCCTCTTGTCTGTGCTACCACTTATACCTTCTTGCAGGTTTGCAGCCTTACGGTTATCTTGGTCTCTTTCCTTCACCTCATATAGCCAAGTCAGTCATCAAATGCTATTGATTTCATCTCCACAACATGTCTTATACCCATTCCCTCTTTTCTATTACCAGTATTACCACTTTAATAGAGGCAAGGCCCATATTACCACCAGTTTGAATACTCCCAATAGTGTCCTAATGGGTCTTCATGCCCCTCCTCTTCCCCTTCCAATATATCATTTATATGGCAGCCAGAATAATACTCCTCTTATTTAAAAGTAGCTACATTACATCTCTGCTAAAAAATTTTTTTTAAATGCAGTGGATCTCTGTTGCTGTGAGGATAAATTTCAAACTTTCTCCCTGCCATTCAGGCCCCTGCTTTTACTTCAGTGTTCAACTTTGTCTTATACACCTCCTCTGTGCACCGTCTATGCCAGTTAAACCAGACTATTTGAGGTCCCAAAAGTATGTCCCATGCCTTTCTAACTCAATGCTGTTTCTCACATTGCTCAGGTGCCTGGGATGCTCTCTAGTCCTCTGCCTATTGAATTCTTAGCTGTCATTTAAAGCCCAATTTCATTGCTATTTCCTCTGGGAAGACTTGCCTGAACATCCTGGTCAATAGTAACTTTTTCCTTCAGATCTCATACTTGTTGCATCTTATTTTGTAACCCTTAAGATGTGCTTATGTAACATTATATAACTATCTATGATAATCTTTTCCCATAGACTGTAATCTTAGGGCAAGGGCTGTCTCATTTAAACTTCATAAATTCTTCACTGCCTGGCATGGTGAAGCAGCCTACCAGGAGGCTCTAAATCAGTGGTTCTCAACCTTCCTAATGCTGCAACCCCTTAATACTCGTATGTGGGCAGACTGGCCTGGAGACAGATAGAGGAGTGGTGTCTCGGTTCCTAAGACCACTGGAAATACGGGAAACCCGTGTGAAAGGGTCGTTTCTCCCCCAAAGGGGTCGCAACCCACAGGTTGAGAATCGCTGCTCTAAATAATGTAATACCATGATAGCTGTTTCACAAATGTTTTTATTGAAATATATAAACTGGAGCATATAATGTACAAATCAAGTGTCTGTAAATTGAGATAAACAATACAAAACAATAGCTTAAAAAATGTCAAAAGTACAAATAATCCTATAGCAGAGTGTGATTAGTTACTTAATATTTACTGTTCCCTCTACCAAGTGCAGACTGTCATACTTGGTAATATGAGGGATAAAAAATAATAACCAGAGTCTCTTCCCTTGAGAAAGTTACATTATTGTTGGGAGACAGAATACTGATATGTAAAATTAACAACCATTTACAAAGCACCATATTACATGTGAAAATGTGAACCTGTGATAATAGAAGGCTAACAAGGTCACCAGAGTTAAGAGGTGAGTAGTGGCTATCTAGTCTTTTATTCTGCCTTTTGGTATAGATTCTCCCTAAGTCAACACAGAAATAGTGCTGTCTAGACAAAGTATGATTTTTTGCTTTATGAAACAACTTATTTTTACATTCTCCTTAATAGCAACATTCCCCCAAAATGCAAACATGGTTCAGTTTGCCAAAACTGCAATTTACAAATAACTACAAGCATAATTACTAATATATTTACAAGACTCACAATAAAGGGCTATATAATGGTGCCACTCTCCATTGCTCATACTGACATCTTTGATGACTGTCTTTGTTTTCAGGAACAACTTTTTTTTTAATTTTTTTTTTAATATGAGATTCTTTATTAAATTTTTTTGAGTTACATCTTTTCTCCCCGTCTTTCCCCC
>CM053580.1:469372274-469406651 GCA_028627135.1 Pseudochirops cupreus
ATTCTCAAGGAAAATTGCCCTGATATTTTAGAACCAGAGGGCAAAATAGAAATGGAAAGAATTCATCCATCACCTCTTGAAAAAGATCCCAAAAAGAAAACTCCTAGGAATGTTATAGCCAGGTTCCAGAGTTCCCAGACCAAAGAGGATGTATACAGCATTTTAAGACTGGTAAAGTCCTTTACAAATATTATCTCATCTTATCTTCACAACAATTCTGGGAGGTGTGTGCTATTACCCCATTTTACAAATGAGGGAACTGAGGCAAATAGTTTGGTTTTTTTTGGAGGGGGAAGGCAGGGCAATTGGGATTAAGTGACTTGCCCAAGGTCACACAGCTAGTAAGTGTCAAGTGTCTAAGGCCACATTTGAAGTCAGGTACTTCTGACTCCAGCTCACTTCACCACCTAGCTGCCTGGAGGCAAATATTTTGAAGTGAGGTTGCATTTGAACTCAGGTCCTTCCTGCCTCCAGACCCAGCTATTTAACAACTACACCATCTAGCTGACTCTTAAATACACATTTTTAAAAAAGCTTTTGTTATCTTCTGACTCATTTTTTTAGGCAAGAACATAGATACATAACTTTTCCTTATTACATTTTGTATAACCTATCCTGATGCCAGTCTTCCATCCATGTATACTACTTTAGGGGGTTCTAGGTCCTTTTTCTGCATAAGTTCTATTAGATTCTAAAGCCTACTATACCTTCCAGTGATAATATCAGTTTCTCCTTGGCAATCCTCTCCCAGATGCTCTCCATTTTACTTCTCTCCCTGTGGTTTCTATATATCTTCACATGGGTATATTTTGTTATGGTACTCTGCCTCTTCTTCCCAAACTCTGTAATGTATCTTCTTTCTTCTGAATAAATAGTACCTTTCTAGAGTATAATTCCAGTAAGAGTTCCCATCCTACACAGGACTCAATTATATTAGGTCAAATTTGCCCTTCTGTGTCAAAATAAGTAAGGGCTGACCATGTTCAAAGCAGTCTGGAGAGAAATTGCTAACTCATCAGACAATCAAATACAGTACCCTTAGGTTTTCTTTGATTCTGAAACTGCTGTATAAAGTTTGAATGATGAATGAGCCTGACTAGAAGGAGTTAAGGAAATAAGTAAAGATTTGGGAATGGACAACAGATCCAATGACCATGAGTATGAATAAGAAGCATATGATAGGAAACTGCTAGCAAGCACAGGAGCTTAATTCTTTAGAGTCTTAAAAGTTACATATTTTCAAAGTCACAAATTACAAGATTTATAGCATGCTTAGGTCACAAGCCATTCTAATAAACAGGAAGTGAGGGTCGTAGTTAGATTTTTTTTTGAATCAACGAGCTGAAGAAGGACTGGTTCTTGTAACAAAGAGAAGGTGATGTGGTATAGTGACGAAGGCCCTGGATCTAGGTTCAAATTCCAGGTGTGCTTTTTACAAGTTTTGTATGTGACTTAGAGTAAGCCCCTTCAGCTTTTAAGGCCTCAGTTTCCTTATACTGAAAATGAGGGTGTTGAAATCTACTGACTCCAAAGTCTCTTCTGATGTGGACAATCTATGATTCTATAGGTCGCCTCGTATAATGTTTGTAATTACCAACGTAATTTCAACTGCTAATGGGCTTTAAGGTAGGAGCTCTGCTGAGTAACAGTCAACTTGCCGCTGAATGTCTTTCTCTAAAATACTCTCAAAGATGATCCTAAAATACTCTTACCTCAGTATTCTAAGGAAAATGTTATTCAAATAGGCTGTCATATGAATTCTTTTAGTAAATGTGTATTAAGTGCATTACTTACTTTTCCCCTCAAATGTTCCCCTCTTCCAAACTTTCCTTTTACTGTCAGTGGCACCACCATCCTCCTAGGCCCCTAGGTTCATAACACAGGGGTCATCCCTGACCTCTCACTCTCTCTCAGTCTCTGCCTCCTGTATCTGGTCTGTTCTCAAGGCCAGTCAATTCTACCTTTGTGACATCTCTGGCCTATGCCTCCTTCTCTCCTTTGATACTGCCACTACTGTGTGCCAGCCCTTATCACCTCATGCTTGGACTACAGCAACAGCTTATTGGTTGATCTGCCTATCAGAACTCTCTCCCTCTAGTTTATCTTCCATTCACCTGTCAAAGTGATTTTCCTAAAGCAAAAGTCTTACCATGTCACTCCCTGCCTGCCCATTCAATAAATTCTAGTGGCTTCCTATTACTTCTACAATCAAATATAAAATCTTTTGTTTGACACTCAAAGCCCTTTCATAACTTCCTCCCTCCTCACCTTTCCAGTATTCTTATCCCATCAAGTACTCCAAAATACAGTGACATTCTGGGTATTTTCTCTGGCTATCCCCTATGCCTGCAATGTTTTCTCTCTTCATCTCTGCCTCCTGGCTTCTTTCAAATCCTAGATGAAATTCATATCTTCCACAGGAAGCCTTTCCCAATCTGCCTTAATTCTAGGACCTTCCCTCTGTTAATTATTTCTAATTTATCCTGTATATAGCTTGTTTGTACATAATTACTTGCATGCCATCTCCCCTATTAGAATGGAAGCTACTGGAGGGTAAGGCCTTCCTTTTATATTTATTTGTATCCCCAAGCCTTAGCACAGTGCTTAGCACTTAACAAGCATGTAATAAAAGTTTATTGATTGACTGACTATATCCGCTGTTCTCTAGAAAATGGAATAGTATAAATTTACCATGAAATTAAATAGCTATAAAAGTATGATGAATATAAGCCACTGTAGTTTACTAAATCTTGTAAATTTCCCAATTATTAAACAATTTCCTCTTCTTTTCATTTGTATTTTTAATAACTCTAGCAAACTTTAAAGATTATTGTGTTCAAGTTGAGAATTCTTCTGTCCATACTTCCCTAAACATTAGGTAAGAACTTGACTGTAAATTCTACAAGGATGAGAACCCTGTTTCATCTAAACTTTTGCAACGTTCCAGCATGTTAATAAATATTTGTCATATGAATTACCTGCCCAAGAATATTTACTCCAGCCAAGGCTTCATATTTGCCTTCTCCATCCAACTACTGCTTTTCAGAGACTGAATTCTGCTTAAGAAAAAAATAAAAGGAAAAAAAAGAAAAGAAAGAAAGAAATATACTAATATTTCTAGGACAGCCTCAGCAACCAAGGTTATTCTGACAACATGACTTTTCCATGCTATTTATTTTCATTTTGCATCTGCCACACTTGCAAAAAAAATAAAAAAAAGTTAATGCAGTCTCAGGACTGCACTTATAGAGCAAACCATGTCTAGAATATTATGTCTGGTATTATGCATTATAGTAGCAAATTTAGGGGTAATAATAAGCTAGAATAAAGTAAAGAAATTTGAAACCATGCCAACTAGTGATGAACAGATGAACTGAGGGTGATTAGTCTAGAAAAGAAAATATTTAAAAGGGATATATATAATATGTGTGTATATATATATATATATACACACACACACACATATACATATATATCCCTTTAAAATATATATATGTATAATATATGAATGAATGAAAAGTAATCATTTTATCATGTGGAAGACATGGTTTAGTTGTCTTTGTATGACAGATCCAGAATCAATGGGTAGCAAATTTTGGCTTACTAAAATTAAAAATCAAATCTTAAAAATCAGAGCAGCTTAAAAGTCAAATGTGCTACCTATAGAGGTATCAAATTCCCTGGAATTTAAATAACAACTTGCTGGTGATATAATAAACTAGATTAATGGTTTATATTCAGGTAGACCAGCTAACTTTTGAGGTCCCACTCAACTATGTCATTCTATAATTTTGCTTAATGAACTAGATGTATGCCAAGATGTTGTGGTATAACTTTGGCAGAGGTGACCAATAACTTTTACATTTATCTTAGAGTAACTATTAACCTAATTTCTAAAAGGGCTTCCATGAAGCCCTACAAGCTCTGGTAGGTCCTTTTTTTGACAAAGACCTTGGAATACACTGATAAAGGGAACTCAGGGAGGAAAATACCTGGGTACACTGAGAGTGAATAAGTGAGTAACAAATAAGTATGTGTTAGAGGCAGGACTTGAACCCAAGGCTGGCTCTCTATCTATTGCTCCCATGTTCCCTTTCCTAGCAGGTCCCACCAAACTGAAAAAGCTTTGGGTAGGGGCCTCCAATGAACTGTATGTCTGTAGTCCAACAATCAACCTAAATGCAGAAAGAATCATTATAATAAAGTTGGCTATTATGTGATTACTTTTTTCAACATAGCAACCAAACTACAAAGACATCTACTAAGGTTAAAAAAAAAGAGTGAGGTATGTTATCTATGGAGGAGGTGTCCACAATTGATGAAATAATGGATCTTTTACGTATTCAAGATATTGTGACTAGTGTATGACTAAGAATCTGAGTTTTTAAAAACATTTTTGATGAACACAAGATGAAACAAGAACCTTAGGGAAAAAAATAATTTTGTTCCTGTTTAGTTTGGCCTCAACAAAAAAAAGTATTAAGTTAAATTCAGTTCTACTTAGTTCTATAAATCTAAAAGAACAGAAACATTAAAAATGACTATATTATTTGGTACTTTCTCCATCATGAATGTTTATTCTACATTAAGAGATTAATATGATAATTCATTGTCAATGGCTCTTATTAGTTAGTTAATATTATTATATTAGGAAGTGCTCCATTAAAAAAACAAAACTTATACTTTTGAGAATCTTCCTGCCATCTTCAAAGGAATAAGGCAGGAATGACCAAATAAAAACACATAGTAAACATTTAATAATGCTTGCTGACTTGATTCCACCTCAATCGTGGTGAGGGCATTGTCACTCATGCTGAGGTAAAGCCCATTAGTAAAACTATAATGTTTTGAATTTTGGGATACTGTGGAGAAATATACTTTGGAATATTCCTTCATACACAAGGTACACATGACATGGACAAGAAAATCTTACAAATTTGGGGGATGGAAGAATTTTAACCCTGGTTCACATGAGGAAATGAGGTAAGAGAAAATGAAATTATTACAGATGGAGGAAATAAAAAGTGACATAACGAAAGATGAAATTTTTGGAAATGCTAACATTCAGCTACCACTAATACTCAAGATCCCAAGAAACTTCATCTATAATTTCTAGAGACAAAAACACCTAAACATTTATAACCACGATAAACCATATGTATGCATGTAGTGATACACAACACATATCATACAGTTCTGTTGGTTTTTCTTGTTGATCTTTGTGCAAATGCCTTTTACCATACTTCTCTCCTTTTCTAGAGATTTTTCTAGATTTCTTCTGCATTTTTTCACAAGATTCTCTTTTCTTAATATACAATAGTACTTACTCTGCCTCTCCTTCCAATATGGTTAAAATAACTCCAATGTCCCTAAAAAGGTGACCTTATCAGTATTTTGCTAGCCTAAACCGGGTACATTATACACACAAGTAGATATTCACATGCATGTGCACACACATATAATATACCCACATGTAGGTTTTACCTACACTTATGTGCATATTTCCTTAATATACAATGGTACTTGGCCTCTTCTTTCCAACATGGCAGAAGCTAAACCAATTTCCCTTAAAAAAGTGACCCTATGAGTATCTTGAAGACCTTATTATTCCCATCCTCATCTGGGTGTTCTTTTAAAACTTCAGATCATAACTAAAATATGTCTGTATCTGTATGTAGATATACAACACACACATATACTTAATACACAACGCTACTCTGCCTTTTCTCTTTCTAATATGGCAGAGGTGACTACAATATTCCTTAAAAGGCAGGCCTTATGAGTGTTTTGAAGACGTCTTTTTTACAGCCAGCCTGTTTATGCACACCTACACATATAGATATTTTAAATTTAAGTGCCTCCTTTACAATTTGCTAAGTGGTCAAGTGCTTGTTTATTCATTCTAAATAACTGGTCTCAGCCACTGCCAGATGTCTGGTATATTTGGTCCGAGTGGGTGGCTTTTCCTTGCAATTCATTCACAAAAAGGCTTCTACGTGCTCCCCGTACACACCAGTTCTACCCCTTCCGACCTCTCCCTCTATCTGTGTATCTTTCTCCAAGCCAGCCCCAGGAAGGAGGGGAAGCCCGCCAGGCCGCAGGGAAGACATCCAGAACGAATGAAGCCGTACCCCTTCCACGAGGTCGGAGCCCGTCCCAAGGGCAGCCAGTCGCCAGGTGGCGGAGCGCGCTTCCCGCTTCTCCGTCCCCGACCCCCAACCCCAGCAACCAGAGCTCCACCAGGAAAGAAAAGCCTTTCTCTCTCCTCCAGAGGCCGGGCCCGCGCGCCTGGGGCTCGAGCTTAGCTTCAGCTCCCTGCAGTCAAAGGAAACTGAAAGTCAACGAGTCCGGAGTGGCGCTCCCTGCATCGCTTCAGGGGGAGGGAGGGGCAATCAGGCCGAGTAATTGAAGCGAAAGGAGGAGCGGGGCGGGCGCCACAGGTCTTCCATCCAGAGGAAGACGCTGGGCGGGCTCCCCTGCAGAACCTCCAGGGGCTCCCGCCTGCGCAAGGGCTCACGCGGGAAGATCCAAGGCGGGCTCGCAGCTTCCGTGGCGGGCCCAGAGAAGGGGGCGGGCACTACACGTGGTCCGGACCCGTGCCCACCTCGCCCCCCTCGGCGAGCAGAGGAAGATCAACTCCCTTTCCTTTCCCTCCCGCACGTTCCACCGACTGAAGCCGGGGTTCTTCTGGAACCCCGACGACCGTGGAACCCGCATGGAGTGGGAAAGAGCACAGCGGAGAGGGCGCGCCCGCGCTTCCAGCGACAGGCCTCCAGGGTGGGCTGTGGGATTGGAGGCCAAGCACAGAGGCGGAAAATGGGGAGATACATACCTGAGACCACGGGCCAGGGTAAAGGGCAAGGTCTCTGACCAGGCCCTGCCCTCCTGCCGGCCTCCCTCATTCCCCTGCGCGAGGTCCAAGAGTGGCGGCTGCGGCTGCACAGGGCTTCAAAGCCAGCTGAGGAGAGGCCACCACGTCGGTCTCTGCTCGGGAGCCGGGTACTGTTTACATTCTGCTGCAGCTCCACGTTGCAGGTCCGTTGTCACCTCCCATTGGCCAGAGCTGCAGCCCTGGCCCCACCCCCTTCCACGAAGGGGCGGAGCCATTGCCTGTGCCGGGAGGGTAGGAGAGTTTAGGGCACACGCCAGCCGCTGCCACCTCCAGCTCTTCCTCTGCGGCCGCCGCCTGTATGGCCCCAGCGTCTCACCCCTCGGGTTTGACGGGTGTCACCTCTCCGACCAGCCTATTCGCTTCTTCTCACACCTCCTTGGAGCTTCCTTACAGTTGCCACACCCTTGGGTCAGGCCGCGTCCCCGAGGACAGAGGGGCGGGAGGATGTCCCGCCGGGAGATGCCGGGGCCGGAGGGAAGGGACGAGAAAGGAGTCACTTCTTC
Source organism: Pseudochirops cupreus (assembly GCA_028627135.1). Taxonomy (NCBI): domain Eukaryota; kingdom Metazoa; phylum Chordata; class Mammalia; order Diprotodontia; family Pseudocheiridae; genus Pseudochirops; species Pseudochirops cupreus. The sequence continues at coordinate 469,379,670 of CM053580.1, forward strand.
AGCTCCCTTGCTCCCTCCAGCGCCTAGGGTCTGGATTCGGGGGCCCGCGACCGCCCGCACCCTTCTCGTGGAGGAAAAGGAGCAGGCGAGGCGGGAGCCAGGTGTGGCTCGAGCCGGTTGGGTAGGGACTAGCGCCGGAGGACGCTCACGCGCCGGGCGGGGCTGGCGAGCGGCGCGGGCCGAGGCGGGGGAGGGGAACAGGCGCTGTCCAGGGGTGTCAGTCTCAGGCGCATGCGTACGGGGCGGTGCTGGCTCCGAGGTATATATAGGGTTGGCGCCGGCGCCAGCTGGGAGCGTATCTGCAGCCGGGCTGATGGTAGAGCAGGTAATGGGGGCTGGGGACCCGGGGACTCCCGCCGGGCGGAGCTCATCCATCCTATATGGTCGGGTTCTTTCCCGCGGGCGGGAGCCCGGGCCGGAAAAAGGAGATTCAGGAAGGCTCAGCCCGGGCGGGACGGCTGCGTGTCACGACCCTGGGGTCCTCCCCGGGACCCTGTTGCCGGAGAGTGGGTGGGCAGAGCATCGTGGGGCGCCCGGGGGACCTGGATCCAAGGGGGAGTCAGCCCAGAGGGGATGGGGCCCCCTGCCTGTTTTGGAGTCAGGATGGGGGAAGGGGCGAGCAGGGCGGGGTTTGCCCCCTTTGGTCTGAGGAAACTTCTGGTTTGAAAATACCCCATTCTTACTCCCCGTTACCCAAGCAAGATCTTGGGAGGGGGTGGTCTGGCTGCCCCCTCCCTGCCCGAGGGCGGAGAAGGAGGGAAGAGAGGAGGCTGAAGGACACGACCCAAGTCTCAGTTCCCTCCCTCTCTGGCTTCCCCGCCACTGCGGCTCTCCAAATTGGCGCGGAACCGGCTTCCCCAGAGTTTTGGCTCTTGGCTCTCTACCCTCACCCCTCCACCCCCGTCCCACATCCCCCACACCCAGCCCTAGTGCCGACGGACCAGGGTCCCAGGCGCCCACCACCTGGGAGACAGGGACTCGAGGAGTTAAGGCTGCTGCCCCCAGGGAGGGGAAGAAGGTTAAAGTGCCTAAGTCTCCCCCTGGTCCCCCCTCTTCCCACGCATGGGGAAGTGGGGGGTCGTGCAAAGGGGAGATATTTGGGGAATTTGCTTTGGGTCTCCCACTGTGGAATAATGTATATAGTCATTTTAGATTTTGTATGTCTGCATAGTATGCACCTCAGAGTTCTTGTACTTCTGGTGGTGGATGGAAAAGCATGCTGCCCCCCCCCAATAAATTAATTTGGAAAATCTAGAATAAACAGTGATGGGCTAAACAATTTGACTGGCCATCTCCCCAGTTTACTCATGACTGGTTTATGGAACACATATCTAACCATGTGCTTGACTACTTTTCCCCCTTCCTTCTCCAGAAGCTTTGAAGAACCCAAAGAAAAAGATGTCAAGAAGAAGGTAATATTTTGTGTAGTCTGTATCAGAGTGCTTGTTGTTCAACAGCAGATCTTTTTTTTTTTAATTCTTTCCCTTCATTTTGTTCCCTATTTGTAGTAGCCGTCTGCAAGCTAAGCAGCAGCCCCAGACCAGTCAAACAGATTCCCCCCAGGAAACTCAATTCCTTCAAGCCAAAAAAAGAAAAACAGCTCAGGTAAATAATCTCAGAAGAGTTACAAGCCCACTTGCTGTTATTGTTTTAAGACCTCAATTTACAACTGGTTGTTTTTTTATATTCTAGGATGTAAAGAAACGAAAAGAGGAGACTGTGGCCAAGAGACAGCAATATGAAATTAGGGTAATGCAAGACTGGGTGAAGCAAGATGGATTGGTGAAAACCACTTAAGGCTAGGGGTGGAAGATTTTGAGGGGTATTGCTTCACAATAGATAGGAAAGGTCCATGTGACATTTTTCACCTTGAAATGCTGCCTAGAGGTTCAGCCTGCAGTCTGGGTGATTTAGGGTATATGAGCCTGATTATTACAACTGCAGAGTACAGAGTAAGTCAGTCTTCTAGCAGCTGGTTCCTCTTTGTAAATCCCTCCCCCTTGGAGTGGTCTGGCTAGCCCAGGGCCCGCCTAATCCTTTCGGATATACTGCTCTTTGTTCACTTCATGACTGTACCAGTATTCTGCTGACTACAACCTGGGTAGCCTGGCATTTGGGTCCAACATTCAGAACCCCTAGTCTATTACTGGAACCCTATTATCCATTCTTCTATACTTTGCTAGGGAGAGGATCCTGGAGCTAAGATTTTATACTTTTACCACTACTCTCCCTTGAACACATTTTTTTAGAAAATAACACTTATTCCTTTTCAATGTTTTAAGTTTACCAATTAAATAGTATAAATTGACTCATGAGGCAGGTTTAAGTGAAACCTGAAAAGTTTATTTTCAAAAGCCATCCTTGTTGGTATAGCTGATGTAGGGAAAATGTAATTTTTTTCAAGTCTAGAAATTTGATATTCTAAAACAATACATTTTCCGTGTTCCCTCCTCTAATGTTTCCATTTAATTAGCTCTGTGGTGACTCCATTTTCAACCCTCTTAATTTTCTTCAGGTTTTTGCTAGTTGCAAAAATTTGGTCCTTTGACCATATTTTGTCATCTTGTCACTTAGGAACTAAGTAAATAATTTGCATAACTTGCATGTCATCTTAAATATTTTATTGCTAAAAATTAGATTGTTTGATATATTTACAGTTTTAAGAAAAAGGTGTTTTCACAATCACAAATTTTATTTCTAAAAATTATAAACCATAGATCTTTTTACTACTGAATAAAATAGATGACTCAACAAGCAAAAATTAATTTTTTTTTCTTTAAATGATAGAATTGTTGGCCATCAGTGTTATCTGGGGGTATTACTCCTTGCATTATTATTGAAACACCACACAAAGAAACTGTCACCAGGGACTTCTCCAGATTTACTAATTATAGGTTTAAAAACCTTTTCATAAATCCTTCACCTCTGCCTGACCTAAGGTAAGTTATTTTCAATACTTTTATAAAATAGATGGAAAACCTAAAATATTGATAATTTAATGTTGCTACTGATTTATTACTATTTTACTGTCATCCTGAAAAGCCAACCTAAAAATTAAGGGCAAATTATTCTTCATTAAAATAATTCAACAATTAAAATAAATGTATATACATATATTTATAAAACAAATTTATATTTTTAAAAATTATTGTGTTAGTGTCTCCAAGTGGCATAAAAAATAGGACAATGAACTTAAAGACTCAGGAACATCTAAATTTCAGTTCTGGCTAAGAAAGTTAGTACTTATGTGCCCTTGGGCAAGTCACCACCTCTCTCAGGCCTAATTTCCATATCTATAAAAAAGACATTATGATACTTATAGAACTTATTTTACAGGACTGACTGCTGTCCTGTGAAACCAAATACATAAATGGAAAAAGATTTGCACACTTTTAAAAGTCTATTATTATTAGAATGAATGGCTACTGCAAAACCACTTTTAAGAGGCTCAAACAACTATCAGTAATCAAAAATTCCTTTCACTGTAAAAACCTCCTAACTGATCTCCCTACTTAGTCTCCCCTTTTCTACCCTTCATGCAGTTGTCTAAATAATATAATATATAGAGACCCTGACTTTTTTCCATCTCTAAGTCTGATCTTATAATCATGTCAATTCACTGTTCAAAAACTTTTAGTGACTTCTATAGTCAACAATCATTTATTGCTTACCTATGTGTCAAGTACTGTCCTAAGTGCTGTGGATACAAAGAAAGGGAAAACCATGGTCCCCATCCTCAATAAGTCCATATTCTAATGAGGAAAACAAATGATTATATATCCGCAATATCTGTACATCTGTATAGATGGAAAATAATCTCAGAGGGAAAGTACTAGCAGCTGGGGACCAGGAAAGGCTTCCTACAAAATGTAGGATTTGACCTTAGTCTTTCAGGATGCCAGAGAAGCTGTGGGGAGTGTGAGATGGGGAGCATTCTAGGCACCTCGGCCAGCCAGGCAAAATGCTCATTTGAGAGGTGAGTATCCTGTGAGGAACAGCAAGAAGACCAATGTCAGTAGATCACAGAGTATGTAGAAGGAAGTTAAATATAAAAAGAGTTGAAGGAAGGGATTAGGTTGTGAAGAGCTTAATAAGTCCTTTTATATTTGAGCCTACAGGTAATAGGTAGCGGGACAGCTAGGTGGTGCAGTGAACAGAGCACCAGCCCTGGAGTCAGGGGGACCTGAGTTCAAATTCGGCCTTAGACACGTAACACTTACTAGCTGTGTGACCTTGGACAAGTCACTTATCCCCAACTGCCTTGCCCTCCCTCCTCCAAAAAAAAGAAAAAGAAAAAAAGGGTAATAGGGAGCCACTGGAATTTAAATAGATGGGAACAGGTAACATGGTGACATAGGTGACTTAGGAAGATCCATTTGGCAGCTGAGTGAAGGGTAGACTGGAGTGGAAAGGGACTTGAGGCAAGGGAGCCCAACCATAAGACTACTCCAACAGTGTAGGTGGGAGGTAATGCAGGGTAGCAGCAGTGAAGGCAGTAATAATACCATTTGGCTACAGAGTAGATAGGTGAGGTGAGTGTGACTGATAAGTTGAGGATGACACTATGGATGTGAACCTTTACGTAGCTTTTTGGACAAAAGAAAAAAACTCCTCCTTAGTTTGGATGCTGTTACACTAGCTCCAGCCTACCTTTTTGTCTTTATTTCAGATTACTTTCACATAATTGTCTAAACTGGACAACTAGCTGATTTGTACAAGATAATCTCTGAATTTTTTTAACGCCCTCTCATGGCTGAAATACATTCTTTCTCTATCGCTGTCAAACTCCTTTTTGAAGGTTAAGCTTATGTTCCACCTTGTCAGTGAAGTCTACAACTATGTACCTCCACCCCCATTCCCAGTGTACTAGTAAATTAAGTTTTCTCTGCCAATTTTCTTAAAACTCTTGGTCTGCATCCCTCCTCATTAGTTTACTAGTACTAATGTACATACATATTTTGTTTCTCCCTAGTAGTTTGTAAAATCTTTTGTTAAGGTTGAGGACTCTATCCATGTAGCCCCAGTTGCTAACCTTAGATATTGTGCAAGCCATCCTATTCAATGTTTGAATTTAATTGTAAAAGTCACATACCTCAATTTAATAGATCTCTCAATAGAAATGAAGTGCATTTTTGCCCAACAAAATTGTGTATCATATTCTTTTTCTCTTTCATAGTTGGGGATGTTCTAAGGATGTCTGGTTTAATATGTTAAAGAAGGAGACCAGATATGTTCATGACAAACATTTTGAAGCGCTGCACTCTGACTTAGAACCACAGATGAGGTCAATACTTCTGGACTGGCTTTTAGAGGTAAGAATTCAGCTATTTTTACTTCATTTCAAAAACTAAAAATCAAATATTCCCATAATCATACATGTAAATGTCTTAAAGCAGAAATTAGGCTGTTTTTAAAAAGCAGTTTATCTGCTTCATTCTTTGAGATGTTTAGAGTTGATAGCATGAATAAAGCCTGAAACCCTACATCAGCTACCACATATGCATAGAAATAGACATAATTTAAAAGAACAGGACTGAAGAGTTCAAAAGGAGTCTAGGTTGAAATGCTATCTCTGACTCACTTATAAAAATCATTTAATTTGGGCTATAGTTTCTGCATCTGTGAAACGGGGATAATATCCTCCCTACTGTATAAGGGTTCTGTGAGGAAAACACCTTGTATACTTCAAAACAGGGCAATGAGGTAGCCCAGTGGGCTTGGAATCAGAAAGACTTATCTTCTTGGGTTCAAATCTGGCCTCAAGACACTTAGGAGCTGTGTGACCCCAGGCAAGTCACTTAACCCTGTTGGCCTCAGCTCCTCATCTGTAAAATGAGCTAGAGAAGGAAATGGCAAACCACTCCAGTAAACTTGCTAAAAAAAAAAAAAAGCCCAAACGGGGTCACCAAGAGTTGCACATGACCAAAACAACTCAACAACATATCTTAAAGTGGTGAAGAAATATGAGCTTTTATTTTGCAGTATTGAGGAGCTGAGTTAACAGCTATATCATAAATGGCATTAACCAGCTTGATCAATAAATAGGGTTCTCAACTTTCTTAAGTAAAAATGAAGGAACCAATGAAGAATTCCCAGATGTAGTTTCTGCATTCCTAAACTATGCCAAAGAATCCTGACATATTGTGTATTTGGGGAAAATAAAAAATCTAATTGAACAATTCCTAAATCACCAGGTTCAGAGTTGTGAGGTTCTTTGAAGCAGTAGACTATAGTCCCTGAACAAAAAAAGCAAAATAGCTAGAGTTCTAAATGTAGGGTGGTGCTATGATTCTTTTTAAAAACTTTTCTGGATTTCATGTAAAGAACATACTCCAGAAACATACCCTTAACCTTGCCCCTTGCCACCTCTGAAAAGAAACAACATCCAAACTCTTAAGTCTACCCCTTTTAGAGTAATCACCTTAAACTGGAAAGCCACCTGTACAGTTACACACTAGCCTAGTACTACCAGCAGACTCTAAGGTACCAGAGAAGAGTAAAAGAAGATTCTTTGAACTAAACCTCCTACTGCTCAGTGGAGGTGGTGGACTAGAGGTAGAAAAAATGAGGCATACATTTTCAGACAAGACCAGTGTGCTGATGAGTTTTGAGTGTTCTTCTAGGAAAGAAGAGGCCCAGTGGCGATGTAAAAAGAGAAGGCATTAACAAAACTTTCTTTAAAATATTGAATATTTTAACTTTATATGAGTTAAAGGAAAGGTACGTGTAATTGCCTCAGGTGTCCCTTAGAAGCACCAATGTGTCAGAAATGTGATCTCACTGATCAGAGAACCACTGGTGGTACAGATGCTTCACCTAGCTACTTATGTTTTTTCTGCCAAAATCCTCTACAGGGACACCACCCAGGATGTTTAAAGGTCTTTCTCTAATCAGCAGTTTTTAATGTTGTGTAATAAACTCTCTTGGCAGTATAGTGCTTGGAAGAACATTTTTAAATGAATAAAATACATAGTATTAAACAGGAAACTAGTTACATTGAAATAATTTTTTCCCCACCTGAATTTACAGATCTCTCCAAATCTAGCCACAGACCCAGGTTAAGAACCCATGCACTTGTGAGACTACATGAGTATCAATGGTCCACAAGGGCTAACTATATTATCTCCCTTGATATGACTGGTCTTCTACGTTTTCCAGTCATATAGTTGTGATACCTTTGGGGAGGAACTGACCAAGGTAATCATAACTTTTTATCAACTGTATGGAAGTAAAACTTGAAATAAAATAGTCTTGCAAATTGGCACCTCCATTTAGTAGTTTGGGGAGAATAAATAAATTTACCCATTCTAGCAGTAACTAACAACTTTTAAAAACTGACCTTGGGCAAATTTTAAAAAATCTAGCTTTAAAAATAAAAGTGCTTTTAACTTCTAGTATGTCTAGAATTTACTTTTCACTTTGAAGAAACCTAAAGAATAATTTAAATGTTTTAATTCCTCTTTAGGTATGTGAAGTATATACACTTCACAGGGAAACATTTTATCTTGCTCAAGATTTTTTTGATAGATTTATGTTGACACAAAAGGATATAAACAAAAATATGCTTCAGCTCATTGGTATCACTTCATTATTCATTGCTTCAAAACTTGAGGTAAGTGATTTCTGAAATACATTTTTAGTGGAAGAATTAGCTAATGCTTTTCATTTAAACTTTGAACAAGTGTACTTGATTAGAATGTTAAATATTTTAATACTCTGTAGCACCTTTGTTTTAGAAGTTGCATAGTGATTTTTGCATTAAGACATTTGTTCCTATAATAAAATCAAAGAAATGGGAAGTTCAGATACTACATGCAGTCTGTTTTAGAAATGGCACTGCATATATCACTGAAGGGAGATGTCTTGATGGTCGAAATCCTTCATCATTAATAAACTGTGCCCAATATACAAGGTTTTAGAATGTTTTTCAAACCCTTCATCCTTTACTATAGAATTTTTGACCACACCATCCTGCCTATCCTTTATCTGAAACCTGTTTTTCCTAAAACTCTGGTGTGTGTCCAATTCTAACTGCTTTTCCCTTCTAACTCAAAGACATCAGAGTAGTGACTTCCTATCAATGTTTCCCTCATTTTTGTTTTGGTTGTCAATTCCTTCTTATTGTCAGGATGAGATCCAAAAGGACACTTCCTTTGTTCTTCAAAAGGTGTAGGGAAGGATTATCTCAAAGGCTAATCAAGAATTCATGAGCAATTCTGCTTTTATTAGGAACTCCAGCAGAGGTTCAGATCTTTAGCTCACAGTATTATCCTTGTTTTACATCTGTACGTAATTATAAGATCATAAGTTAGTACTGCGTCCCTGCCTGGATACTGTTTCTTGGTTAATACTGTTACTATCCCCTGATTAGGATAACATGTTGTTATTAATGTGGTTTATATCTTACCTGCAATACAATCCCACTGTAAGAAATGGTGCCAAACTTATCTTCCTAAATTACACTTCTGCTCATGTCACCCCATTGCTTTTGGGATCAAGACTAAATGCTTCCATCTGAATTTAAGGTCCCAAGTGATTTTAGTCCCAACCTCTTATCCTGGTACTTTCACTTTATATCTTATAAGTATGTATCTTATAGTAGCTGAGTATCCTGTACTCCAGATGCATTCACAACATCATGTCTTTTACTCATGCTATTCATATGCTTGTCAACAAAGCATAAGCCTTTATTTTAACCAAGGTCTCTTACCAGCCTACTTGGCTCCTCCCTCAAGTTGCAAACTTTTAATTCCAAGATCATTATTCATTCAGACATAGTTACTCACATCTCAATTCTCATACCATTCATTTGTACCTCTGACTACACTTTTACGTTCCATCTTGCATTATATGCAAAACGAATACTATGAAGGTATGAACTGTTTTTTATTCATCTTGATGTTTCTCCATCCACTTCACCAATCACTCTGAAGGCCTTCAATAAATGTGAAGATTTATAATAACTTATCTGAGAAGTTGTCTTCAAGGATAATATATCTCAGTGCACAGCTGACTTGAATAATACTTTTATGTTCTCTCACTATGAGATCTTATTTAAAATACAATATTTCATCTTTAAAGGAAATCTATGCTCCTAAATTACAAGAATTTGCTTATGTCACTGATGGTGCATGCAGTGAAGATGATATCCTAGGGATGGAACTCATTATATTAAAGGTAATTAAGATAAATTTTCATTATTTCTAAGGAGTAATTAAATGACATAATTAAGTGCATTGTCAAGCAGTTCATCACATGATTATAATAGACTGGTTTATTTTCATAATCTAGCCCTTGTTGGTAATGGCTTTCTTTCACCTTGGATATCACATAGAACCTGTGTTTAGATTATAAACCCCAAGAAACCAAGAACTGCATTTATTTCAGCTGTGCCCTGCACAGTACAGAATAAGCAGTGTATGTCAGGTATGTGAATGAGTAGTCAGTGATGACCTAATGGCTAATTCAGAACTGTCATTAAGAACATTTTAAATGGTGAGAAAGTCAGATTAGAGACAGTCTAGAAAAATTGGAGAAATGAGAATGAGTTTCAGAATCAAAGGGCTTCAATGTAAGTGACAATGGCTAGCAGCTAACAGGATTAGGGAATGATTGTTTTGACTATTTAAATTCTGATTTTCCAGAACCAGAGATAATGATTTCGAAGCATCCATAGATCTACACACTTCAGGAAACAGGAAGTCAGGCTAATGTCAAGAAGCGAGCTGAAATTAATCTGATTCTTAAAACATGTTAGAGGCAGTATAGTGTTGTGGAAAGAACTAAGAGTATGGAAAAGTGGGTTAGCTTTTTCTCAGTTACTCACACTAGGTAGTTTCCTCATCTAAAATGAAAGAGATGAGCTAGATGATATTTAAAAGCCTTCCAACAGACCCAATAATATGAATTTATCTTTTTTAAAACTTAAAACTTCTGTTAACAGGCTTTAAAGTGGGAACTCTGTCCAGTAACAGTTATTGCCTGGCTGAATGTCTTTCTCCAAGTCGATGCTCTAAAAGATGTTCCTAAAGTACTCCTACCTCAGTATTCCCAGGAAAAGTTCGTTCAGATAGCCCAGGTATAAAAGTTTTTAATGGATTTATGTTAGCATTACTTTTTTCATGTTGAACACAACCTGGTATAAATGGCTGTAAAGCATATTGAATAGAATCCACCAAAAATAAAAATCCCACAATTTCCTGTTTTCCCTACTTGTGTTTCTAGAAAACTTCAGAAATTTTTGTACTTAAAGCATTAAGTGCTTTAAAAAAGTGTTCTTAAAACTTCCATGAACATACTTCCCCCAAAAAAGAGCCAGATTGGAGTGCTTTGTTATAAAATATCTTTTTGGAGTGAAAGAGGAAAAAAAACATTTAAGTGGGTTAAAAGAGATTGAGTGATAATTCTGATTATTTTCTGTAGAAATTTAACCTTAACTTATAGATAAGTTTTTATGGCACTTCCACATCCCATAAAAGACCTGTGACTTTTGGGTGTGTATGAATGCTTATACCTTACCCTTCTATGATCTATACTATTTCATTAGTTATGATGGGTGAAAACCTAGAGACTAATGTTTTGGTGGTGAACTTTTCCCAAATATAGCTAACCTGATTCAGAAATAGTCTCCCATCATATTTGTCCTTCTGTAGTCCTTCCAGACTGGTAAGCTCTCCAAGAGCTTGCAACATTGCTGGCCAAATTTGAAAACCAAGGTTAATGTCTGATATTAGAATTGTGAAATCAAATTCTTACTCTTAAAATAAAACCTACTTTAAAAATTAAAGATTAAGTAAAATCTGGAGTCCAGTGATAAATATCAAATTTTAGTGCTTTGATGAGTGGAAGAGTGGGAAGTAGGACATTTCTGTCACCAATTTTACCCCTAACATACTGTTACAACCTTTATAAGGGCACATAATCTTCAGTTCCCAAGCTGATCATAATTAACTATTTTTCCTTGGACAGCTCCTGGATCTGTGTATTCTCTCCATTGATTCATTAGAATTCCAGTATAGGATATTGGCTGCAGCTGCTTTATGCCATTTTACCTCCACTGAAGTTGTTAAGAAAGCTTCAGGTAAGATATTCTCCCATTTGACTTTTTGTTCATACAGTAACTCATGTTATTAAATTTTAAAAATTCAACCTAAAGTTTAATTATTGAGGAACTACTTTCACTTTTGATTTGAGTGAAATTTTCTAATTTGGTCATGCAATCATAGATTTGGAACTTCAAGTCCTACACTTTTATATATTTGGAAACTGAGGCCTAGGAAACACAAAGTGACTTGTTCATGATCACACAAAGTAGTAAGGCTTAAACAGGGATTAAGACTAACTCTGAATTCTGTGTACTCTCTCACTGGATGCTATTTCCCTTATTTTCACATGAAAATCTATATATAAAAGAAAGTTTAAGCTCAAATGAAAATTTAGTTCATTACAAATAGACTAAATAAGCAGTTACTGTTTTATCCTAATAGATTTTTTGTCTGCTGCAACACTGTAGTTTTCCTATGAGATGAATAAGAATTTATATTCTGAGAAACAGCATAGATATGAAAGTTTATTTGTATATTATGCTCAAAATCTGGCTTGCACTTTGAAAACTAGCCAGTTGTCTTTAGTTTTAACCATAATTAGATGAAGCCTTTGACATGTCTCAGTCATGATTCTGAGGCATAAAAAGCAGCAATATGAAATTAGTATATCATCTAGATGTAGCTAACATACAATTAGTTGCCATTAGTAAAATCTACAAGTTGGTCAAATAAGCTGCCTAAACATCCAATTCATATTTAGATACTGGCATAATAATACAAGTGAGATAATAAACAACATCTTTTTTTCTTTCCAAATCTTAATATAGTTGAGATACAGAGAGTTACAGACATTAAACTCGGGGATCAAATAATAAGGCAGAGAAGGGGAAGAAGTTCCAGAAGATGGGGCAAAGCATCATATACACATACACGTGTATGTACATGTGTGTGAGTGTATTTTAAAGGAAAAAAATTTAATCTGTAAAGTGAACTATACATTTTCCTTTTGATTCATAGGTTTAGACTGGGACAACATTTCAGAATGTGTAGAATGGATGGTACCTTTTGCCAGAGTAGTGAAGGGTGGTCCTCCGGTGAAACTGAAGGTTTTTAAGAAGATTTCTGTAGAAGACAGACACAATATCCAGACACACACAAATTACTTGGCTATGCTGGTATGACTTTGTTTTCTTTGGGGTTTGAAAAGATAATCTGAAATTTAAATCGTTTTGGAAAATTTATTAGCTAAATTAAATTATTCATCTAGTTTTTATCTTAGCATATCACAGAAAATGCAAATTGATATTGCTAAACCAAATTTATAATAAATTTAACATGGCTAGGGAAATAAGAAATTGAGATAATTCTTATCTAGAACACTGGATCTCAGTGTACCACACTACTAATATTGTCATTTTTTCAAAATGAATATGATTTGATATACTCAGTTCGACTTGCTTCCTATCCAGAAGGTACCTGTCATTGTGCAATTAATTTGAAAAGCTGGTGAGGACAATTACAATTATAAGGAATGCTTAATACATTCATGCAAATTTTAACAGGCAGATGAACATAAAAAGCAGAGAACTATTGGGCTTTGGAAACATGACCAAACAATTGTGGTTGGCCAGTGCTTGAAAGAGAAAATTTGAGAGAATAAATTTGACAGTTCTTTGCTAAGGTGGTTTGTGTTGACAGTGTATCTTTTTGTCTCTGCACAGGAGGAAGTCAATTGTGTGTCAGCTTTCACAAAAGTGGGACAGTTGTCACCAGTGTGCAATGGAGGCATAATGACACCACCGAAGAGCACAGAAAAATCCCCAGGAAAACACTGAAGACAAAGTTAACTGACAACATGCTGAGTGGATTTGTTCTTACTTGGCAGTAGAATATCATATTCCTTTTGGAGTACTAAAAAAGCTAATACAACTTTAGTAATAGTCCTAACCAATTCAGAATTACACTGCCATGAATGAGTTAAAAGCCTACCCACTTCTAATTGAGATAACCATTGTTCAAATTTTAGCTGTCAAAAAAAATTGCTTAACTAATTTAGTAACATTAATATTTCATTCCCAGGGTGAGTACAGATCCAGGAACTATGTGGTCAGATATAATTTTTACCATAGCTACATTTTGGGGACTTGTGCAACAAAGTTCATTCTGATAAATTAGGAATGTTACTATTTGAGATATTTTGGACTAGATGAGTGCTACTTTAAATTGTACTCTGGAAGTTCAAGAACTCATTTGATTGGTGCTATTCAGTTAATTCTTGAAAAAAAATTCTTGATTCTGTTTACAAAGGTTTAAGTTATACAATAAAATGATGAAATTTTCATTACAGCTGTCATGGCATTCTGCTCCAAATACATGAACTTTTGTGAATTTCAGGTAGATCAATATAATCTTTGGGTAAAACCGAAGAAGATAAAACAAGAAGTTTAGCTTTTCTAAACTCCAGAGTTAGCAAATAGCTGTGCACATCTTAATCAGAGTTTTGTTTAATATACAGGTTGCTTTATACAAAACCTTTGTATATTATCACAATGATTTTAGTAGGGAAAATTTTTATATGAAAAATAGCTTTATGAAATATCAAAGAAAATATGCCCTTTAAGGTACATTTTTAAAGAGTTGTAGAGACTAAAGTCATTTATGTTCAGAAAATTTAGGGTTCCCCTCAAAAATGCATTATGAAAAAAGGACAATGTGGGAAGAGACATGATTTAAAGTAGAATGGCTAAAGCAAAAGATGTATATACAGTGGCTTCTAGAAAATTATTACTGGAAAAATAATCTAAGAACTCAAAGTGGGACACTCAAGAACTTGGTGTATAAAGAAAAGCTTCTATGTAAATAATCTTAGCTAAGCAACTGGACTTCATCAGAAAAATGTTACACTAGATTATTTCTGCTACTTGACCTGTGAAATCTTTTCTTTCTTCTTTTGAAGAAATTGCACTAGGTTAGTTTTTTTCCCCAAAAATGTTTCAGTGCATTGTGTGAGGAAAACACCACCACTTATTTGTACATATATTGTATAAATGTAATATTTTAATATTGTTTATTTTAAGCTTTGTTTTAAAAAATAAAGTTAATCATACTTTTTGAATGGGAACATTTTTCTTTAAAAGTAAAGTTTTGCCATTGCTTGGAGAAATTTCTTTTTTCTTCTCTGGGCTGCAAGCTGTAATACTTCTTCAGGATTACTCATATTCAGTTCAGTCTGTCCAATGGCTTTTATCTTTAAAACAGGATAGGTTTTAAAATTACTATACATATTAAAATAGTGCTACATTGGCAATGCACATAGCAAATTTCTGATTGTAAAAAAGGAAATCACAATGAATTTTATCTAATAGATATGTATATAAAATACTATAGTGAGATATCAAGACAATTTTCCAGTTTAATCGACATGATAACATAATGGACCTTGGTTCCCCACCTCCTCCCAAGATCATTTATGTTTTATTCTCTATCCCTAAAGTATATTTAGCAACTTAATGTAAAAAAGGGAAGATTTTTTTTCCATTTGCTTTTACTGAACACTTAATTCCAGTAATCAAGTTGAGAATGTAATTATTTTTACCATCATGTAACTAGTCTCTAACCAAAAACTGTGTGCATGTAATCTTTTATTAACTTTTAAAATCCTAAAAAGTAGTAGGCCTCTATTATTCTTGGGTCAAATAATTTAATTAGCATAGAGTTTAAGTGGTCCTCATTCTCAATTTAGTTTATGGTGAGAATGTTTCCCAAATTAAAGTAGCAATTTAACCTATCCTAAAGTCTATGCATGGTGCTAAGAGCTTGGGATAAAAAGAAGGTAGTCACTGCCCCAAGGAACTCACAAGCTAGTAAGAAGATAACAAATATGTAAACAAGCTATATAGAGGATAAATAAGGATAATTAACAAATAGAGGCACTAGAAAGAGATGAAAAAGGCTTCCAGTAAAAGATGCGATTTTAGCTGGGATTAAAAGGAAGTCAACAGGCTGAGATGAGAAAGGAGAAGTTTCAGGCAGGGAGCAGCCAGAGAAAATGCCTGGAGCAGAGACGGAGTGTCTAATTTGTGAAAGAATAAGAAGGCCAGCTTCACTGGACAAAAGAGTATGTATGTGGGGGAGTAAGGTGGCTTTGAATGCTAAGCAAAATGTTTTGTAGGTGATCCTTCAGGTGATGGGAAAATTGCAGTTTACTGAGTAAGGGGAAGAGACATAGTTGGACCTAAGTTTTAGGAAAATCATTTTGGTGACTGAATAGGGGATGGAGTGGGATGAGCAGAGACTTGAGACCCATCAGCAGGCCACTGCAATAGTCCACCCATGAAGTAATGAAAGCCTGCACTAGAGTGGTGTCAACATCAGTGGAGAGAAGGGGGCATCTGCTCAGATATGGGGAAATCAAGATGACTCCTAGGTTTTGAGACAGAGGAATGGGAAGATGGTGTTGCCTTCCAGAGAAACAGGGAAAGTAGGAAGAGGGTAGGGTTTAGGGGAAAAGAAGAATGAGTGGTTTTGGACATAATAAGTTTAAAATGCCTACTTGACACCCAGTTAGAGGCAGTCAGAGATACAAGGCTAGGGGTCAGCAGAGAGTAAGAAAGGCAATTTTGATAATCATCAGTATAGACATGGTAATTAAATTCACAGGAGCAGATAACAGCACTAAGTGAAGTACTATCAGAGGAAGAAGAAAGACCCAAGAAAGACCCTATGGAACAACTATGGTTAGAGGGCTTTATCTGGATAAGTATTCAGTAAAGAAGATTGAGAAAGTATAGCCTAATAGAAGAGATCTGATAGGAGAACCAGGAGAGAGTAGTGTCAAGAAAACCTGAGAAGAGAGAGTACCAAAGAGGGTGTGACCAACAGCGTCAAAGGCTACCGGGAGGTCAAAGAAAAAGAACTGAGAAAAGACCATTTGATTTGGCAACTAAGAAATCACTGATAACTTTGGAAAATGCAGTTTTGTTGGAATGATAAGGCTGGAAGATAATTATAAGGAATTAAAAGAGTGAAAAGAGGAAAAGTGAAGGAAACTTTTTTGAAGTTTACCTATAAAGGGCAGGAGATATAAGACAGTAATGGGGATAGACACATGAAGCAAGTTTTCAGGATGAGAGAGATATAAGCATGTTTGTAGGCAGCAGATAATGATCCAGTAAACAGGGAAAGACTGAAAATAAGTGACAAAGGAGAGGTAATACGGAGCAATCTGCAGGAAATGGGACAGTAAAGGGCTAGCCTGCGTAAGGAATAAGGCCATCTCATGTGGAGCAGGGGTGAAAGAGGAGAGGGGCAGAAGGCATCTGAGTGATAGGAGATAAGGAAAAGGTGGAACTCATGGCAAAAGACCTCAACATCTTCTGAGTAAACATGAAGCAAGGATCTCTGCTGAGAGGGAAGGGATGAAAGAATTCGAAGAATTGCAATAGAGTATGGGATAGTGAGTTGATAAGGGAGGTATAGCAGAACTGCCCAGCAGCAGTGAGAGCTCAGTTAAGGTGTATCATAAATCTGTAGACAACCAGTCAATGATGGCATGACTGTCTCTGTCTTGATTCAGCAGCATGCACATAGGAACAAAGGTAGCCACTTGTGAGAATGACCCAAGGCTGAGGTCTGGCAGGGCATAATTACTAATGTAAGGGGTTTAAGAAAGGATGGTGTGGAGTAAACTGGGGTCAAGATATTGGACGTTAGAGTACTATGGAAGAAGAGCAGGGTTTTGTAAGGGAAGGCAAAGGGAGAAGTGAAAAGTCAATGGGTTATGGCTGGATAAGTGAATTGCAGAACTCTTGAACTTGGAGGTGGTACACTTGTGGGTTATGGCAATCTTTGGTATGACCATCTTTGTGTGTGGCTAAGCAAAAGTAGAGGAGCAGCTCATGGGAAGTGAGGAGGTTGAAGAACTGAGAGGTTATGGTGTTTGAGAAAGAGTGAGAATGTATGTTGAGGTCCCCTAGAATGAAATTAGAATTTCGCCAGAAGAGAAAAATTGTAAGAATTTGTGTTCCTTTACTATAGCTATATGCTTGTATTTTCTCTTAGAGAGAAGTGCCAGAACCAGCAAAAAGTGGAAGGAATAACATGGTTAATTGCCTGATACCATTTTAAAAGTGGACGTTGAAAATTTTGTTATCAATCTAAATTGATAAGACAGTGGTGGATTAAATAATTAAATCTAATAAAACCTCACTAAAATATGGAGAATCTGGCTTATTTACACAAAGAACTTTTGACAGGTGATACTTTAAAGGCACCATGGCTTTTTCTGTGATTTGCCCCTGATACGGATCTTTCTTTGCATTTCTTTTCCATAAATCCCAAAGACCCTCCTAACACACTAGAGATTTATGGTCCTTTAAAAAAACTATCTGTAGGCTACTGATGTAGTACCTTGACTTGTCACTGTCTCTTCTTACGACCAGTCTGAAGCTGGATTCATTCTCAGGTTTTCCTGATGCTAGATCCACGCTATCCACTGAGCCACTGACTGCAAGTGAGCAACTTCAAGTGGGCTGCTATCTATCTCGATGTGGCGACTTTTGCACTAAACTTATCTAAGAAAGGGCAGCTAGGTGGTGCAGTGGGTAAGAGTGCCAGGCCTGGAGTCAGGAAGACCTGAGTTCTAATTTGATCTCAGAAGCTTACTAGCTGTGTGATCCTGGGCAAATCACTTAACCCTATTTGCCTCAGCTTTCTCATCCGTAAAATAAGCTGGAAAAGGAAATGGCAAACCACTCTAGTATCTTTGCCAAAACAAACCAACCAACCAATCCAAATGGGTCACAGAGTCAGATACAATTGTAACAACTCAACAACAGATTTCTAAGAAATTATAACAGTAATGATAGTCCCACACTGTGGAACTGACAACTTTTTAAAACACATCAGACTGGAGCTGCTGTAAGCCTGTATTCATCTCATCTCTTCACTTACAATATTTACTTATTCACTTATATATACATCACCTTAGTTTGGATTCTCAATAACTGTCATCTGCATTATTCCAAAGATCTTCTAACTAGTCCTTCTACTTTAAGTCTATCACCACTCCAGTTTATCCCATGAACTGCTGGCAAAGTAACATTTCCTTTAGCAGAGATAGGACTACAGGCCTCCCTTATTCTATCAACTCCAGTGGCTTAATTGTCTCTAGGACAGTGGTTCTCAACCTGTGGGTTATGTTCAATCTGTAACAATGAAAATACATCCTGCATATCAGATATTTACATTACGATTCATAACAGTAGCAAAATTACAGTTATGAAGTAGCAACGAAAATAATTTTATGGTTGCGGGTCACCACAACATGAGGAACTGTATTAAAGGGTTGCAGCACTAGGAAGGTTGAGAACCACTGCTCTAGGATAAAACAAACTTCTCTGCTTAACTTTAAAAATCCTATACTAACTTACCCCAAGTTAAGTCATTCTGTCTTCTATCTAAAAGAGTTCTTCTCTTCCTTTATGATGCAGCTCAAACTCCATGTTCTAACATGTTCTTGTGTCTTCTCCATTAACTTACTTGTATTTAACTATTTGCATTTATTTGTTTTATATTTATGCTGTACATATTTATGAAGTACTTGTCTTCCCCATCAGAAAGCTTCCTTAGAGGAGCAAGGAAGAAATTACTTTTCTGGTAAGGGAAAGGGGAAGAGTTCATGACCAAATGAGGGATAGAGGAGATCATAAAAGATGAAGGTGGTAATTGTGATTACCTAACTTATTAAGCACCTACTATAGGGCTAGACACTATGCCAAGCATTGGGAGTACAAAGAAAGCTCCTCCCCTCCCCAACAAAGTTCCTTGTTGTCAAGCAGATCAGATGACATGCAAGTAACTAATCTGAAATTAAATATGGACAGGATAAACTAGGGTAGTCACTGAAGAAAGGCACAAAGATGAAGGAGGGCTGAAAAAGGCTTTCTGCAAAAGTAGGATTTTAGCTGAAACTGGGAGGATCTACGAGGGAGAACATTTCAGAAGAGGGGATAGAGAGTTAGTGAAAATATCAATAGTGGGGAAATGGGATGTTGAGTGAAAGAGTCAACAGGCCAGTATCTCTGGATCTCAGACTATGTACAGAGTAGTATGGTGTAAGAAGACTGAAAAAGCAGCAAGAGGCCAGATCGTGAAAGGCTTTAAAAGCCAAATAGAGGATTTTATATTTGTTCCTAGAGGTAATAGGGAGTCACTGGAATTTACTGAATGGGTGTGTATACTTGTGATTTTTAGACTTGTGTTTTAAGAAGACAAAATTGAGCTCTTTCCTTGTTGCCGCTGAGTCGAGTGGGAGGTAGAGGATTCCGGGTGTTTTCAAGATTTAGCTTCACCCGTGAACCACTGCCATGGCTGAGGAAGGCATTGCTGCTGGAGGTATAATGAACGTTTACACCGCTCTACAAGAAGTGCTGAAGACCACACATCCACGATGGCCTTGCTTGTGGAATTTGTGAAGCTGCCAAAGCCTTGGACAAACACCAAGCCCATCTTTGTATACTTGCTTTCAACTGTGATGAACCTATGTATGTAAAGTTGGTTGAGGCCCTATGTGCTGAGCACCAAATCAGCTTGATCAAGATTGATGACAACAAGAAGCTGGGTGAATGGGTAGGCTTCTGTAAAACTGACGGAGAGGGAAAGTTCCGTAAAGTGGTTGGCTGCAGTTGCGTTGTTGTTAAGGACTATGGCAAGGAATCTCAGGCCAAAGATGTCATAGAAGAATATTTTAAATGCAAGAAATGAATAAATAAAAGCCTTGGTCTGATTTGGAAAAAAAAAAAGAATTGAGTGGAGGAAAAACAGGAGTGGGGAGACTTTGGACAGGAAGGCCAACCAACAGATTACTGAAATAATCCTGGCCTGAGTTGATGAGGGCCTGGCACCAGGTATGTGTCAGAGGCATACATGACAAATGTTGCAAAAACAGAACAGGACTTGACAATGGATAGATATTGGGGGTGGAGAGGTGTTGAATGAGGAACTGAGGATAACACCTAGGTTGTGAATAGGGGTGACTGAGAAGATGGTGGTACCGTCTACAGCAATGGTTCTCAACCTTCCTAATGCTGGGACCCTTTAATACTCACATGTGGGTGTATCTGCATGACGGCAGACTTGCCTGGAGACAGACAGAGGAGAGATGTCTTGGTTCCTAAGACCATAGGAAATATGTTTTCCAATGGTCTTAGGCAACCCCTGTGAAAGGGTCATTTGACCCCTAAAGGGGTCACGACCCACAGGTTGAGAACCACTGATCTACAGCAATAGGAGAAATTAGAAAGAAAGAAGGATTTAGGGAAAAGATGAGTTCTGTTTTGAACAAAGTAACTGGAAGTCAGGAGAAAGGTTAGGGTGGAAGAAGTAGATTTGAGAATCATCAGCAGAAAGATAACCAGACCCATGGGAAATGATGAGATCACCAAGGGAAAAAGTATAGAGAAAGAAAAGGATGCAAGGCAGAGGCCTGAGGGAGACCCACACCTTTAGCAAGTGAAAACCTGGATGAAAATCCAGCAAAGGAAATTGAGATGGGTCAGTCAAAGAGGTAGGAGAACAGATCTAGTAACATACTGTTGGAGGAAGTGTAAATTGGTCCAGCTACTCTGGAAAGCAGCGTGTAACTATGCTCACTGTACGTATCCATTTACCAAGCAATATCACTGCTAGGTCTACACCCAAAAAATTCAAAGAAAGAAGAAAAGCTCCTATAATACAAAAATATTTATGTCAGCTCATTTTGTAATGTAGAAGAGCTAGAAAGTAAAGCCACTAATTAGGGAAGGCCAAATTATAGCATGTGAATATAATGGAGTACTGTTGTGCTGTAAGAAATAAAAAATGGTCTCAGAGAAATCTGGAAAACTGCCAGCAGTGTAAACGGCAGCAGTGTAAAAATGAACACTTATGAAAAACTTAAAAGAATTCTGATTAACACAATCACTGACCATGAAAAGAGTCAATGATGAAGATTTTTTTGCTTAACTCCTGACAGGTGATGGGACTAAAGATGTATGCTAAGAGTCATGTTTTTGGACATGGCCAAAGTAGGAATTTGTTTTGCTTAAGAATATATTTCATAAAATACTTTTTATTTTTCCCTGGGGCTTGAGAAGGAGAAAAAAATGCTTGATAATCAAAAAATAAAATTTATCTCTCCCTGCTAAAAAAGAAAGCTTCTTGCTCGTAGGGATTATCTTATTTCTGTGTACTTGTGTCCCCAGAACTTGGCACAGTGTCTGGCAAACAGTTGGCACTTAACAAATGCTTGACTGATCTTTAGAATTCTAATTCTGTATTTACTTCTTTTGTAATCCACCAATAAAGTGCACAAACCTGACTTTCCAGTAACTATTCATTCCATCTCTATCCTTTCATGTTCTAAGACAGAGTCAACTTCATTTTAAAAAAACATTGATGGATCTCCATGTTTACTGCCTTATGAAACTTTGTGAAATATAAAATTCATCCTATGGATTCTTCTGAAAAGTCCAAAACCCTCTGGTCTCTCTTGTTCTTAGACATACTTCCCAGTGTAGTTCCCACCACTCTCCTTTGTACTCATTATTGCTCTGAGGTCTTCAAACATCAAGGTAGATGCTGAAAGTGCTGGACAATTTTTTTCCTGGTTCTTCATAGTATTTCTCTATAAATTCAGCCTCTATATTGCAGGTTGGTGTGTAACCAGCAATTAGCTCTCTAACAGTCTGTTTAATTATACTCATCCTGAGCAACAGAAGGCAAGATGTCCAAGACTCCCAAGAAATGATGTTATTGCTCTCCTATTGGGTGTAAATTGAAACCCATTTACTATTTATTTGCCCCTTTCCAAGATCTCTTAAGGCACAGCTTTTCTGTGGTGCAATTTCTTAACGTGGTACAATGATGGGATTAGAACTGTGCTTGAATCTTGTCTCTGACATTTGCTAGCTCTGTGACCCTAGGAAAGTCACAACCTGAGTCCTAATTTCCTTATCTCCGTGGAGATAGTATCTCTTCACAGAGGTGTTTTGAGGCTTCAAACAAAATACATGAAAAGTGATTCGCAAAGTAAGGTGCTATATTAATGTCAATTACTATTACTATTGCTCTGGTTTCAGTTACAGTAAGAATGTCACAATATATTTGGAAATAATTAAATCTAATAAAATCCTGCTAAAATAATAGCTTTACATATAAGAGGAAAATGATATATTTAAACAAAAATGTGTATTTTTTGTTAAAAACAAAATTCTGTCAATTCCTATCACATAAAATGGGAGCACTTAGATATGGAATGAAAAGTACACCACTGATCAAAGAAGAAACAAGCTTACCACAATTTGTCTTTTATCTGTTTCTCCTCTTTTATGATGTAGATCTAAACAGAGTCGTTAAGAATAATAGAAGTCTTAAACACTATCAATCAAGTTCATAGAGAAAATACAGAAAAGAAATTCTCCAATATGCTTTACATGACTTCACAAATATAATGTGCATTGTATTTCTTGCCTTCTCAATGGGTGGGGCAGGGGCTCAAAGGAGGGAGAATTTAAAACTCAAAAAAATGAATGTTTAAAAAAGGAAATCCTGAATTCAACTCTCATTTTTAGTTTTTCTTTAGAAAGCATGTGGTAGCTTTAAATGCTTTCTTCACAACAATAAACCATTTCAATAAATGTTCATGATAAAAGGATACATGTCAAATATTCCAAAATAGTAACATCCCATATGTAATCATAGTATGAGTCCATGGCATCATAACTAAAAGAAAAAAGAATTTAAGTTACTTTAATTAATAAGCAAACAAATTTCAACTGCATTTTATTTTTAAAATAATACCCACCTATTTTGTTCTTGCAGTGACTTAAATGCAGTTTTATAGTCAACTTCTCTGAGGAACTGACATAAAATTGCTACCTACAAAGAGATGAAGTCTTTTTTAAGAAAAAGTCCTTTATTCAGTATCAATAATTTATAATGATCATTTATTCCTATATTTCTCAGGTTATAATGAGCTTATACTCTCTCTTTCCGGGAATACTCATTTCACAAGGCCTTGAAAACTTCTTTAACTGAATTATACAACCACAATCTACTAGATGCTGAATTGACTGAAATATAGGTACTATTACTCCCAAATCTAGCTCATGTTACCTGTGTGGGACCTTTAACCTGTACTCTTTTTCCATGCATATTTATATAGTTTCTTCCTTTAAAGAAATTTCACTTAGGTATCTGCCCTAAAAAGCTCATCAACTATAAAAGAAATCTCTGGCTAAGCTCCATCAAACTAATTTATGTTAAATAACAAAATGTTCATATTTTTTTTTGTCGCAAATATTCATAGAGGCAGCTAGGTGGCACAGTGGATAGAGTACTGGACCCAGAGTCAGGAAGTCTTAAGTTCAAATGAAGCTTCAGACACTAATACTCTATGACCTTGGACAAGTCATTTACTCCCATCTACCTCAGTTTCCTCATTTCTAAAATGGGTATAATTATAGCACCCACCTCCTAGTGTTGTTGTAAAGATAAAATATGATATTTGTAAAGTTGCTGGCAAACCTTAAAGTGGTATTTAAATTTTACATTATACACACACATACATAGTTATCATTATTATTATTATTAAGCCAAGTTGTAGTACTGTCCAATTTTGGTGAGGACATTTCAAAATACTAAGGTGACATAAAAGTCTAACAAAAAAAGTCTTAATACAGTTAAGAACTACTAAGGAAATAAGCAAATGTTATAAACACCAACTAAAATGCTTAATAGGGCAGGATCAATTCTGTTACCAAATATTCAGAAAGCATATACTAGAAGGCAATGTCTCAGGGGGTGAGGTTACAAAGATAAATAAAACAACTGCTCTTGCCTTTAAAGAGCCTAAGATCTATCAGAGAGATAAGAAGGGAACATAACTTACAATACAAACTAGAATGCATAAGTTCACAAGAGCAATGTGGAAAGTATCAGAAGAAATTCAAGGGATAGATTACTTTTGGTTAGGAGGTGACCATAGCAGGTTTCACAGAAAGCTGGGCCTTGAAGAATGAAAGGGATTTTAACAGACAGAAGACTAATTAGGTCTCTCAGTGTTAATTTAAATAGTTGTTCAATTACCACACATAACCACTATAATCTGTCATTTCAGCTCTAATTTGTTTTAAGGTTAATCTTTTTTTCTAATCTATAAAATTTTTTGTTCTTATTAAAATCCTACAAAGTCCCCAAAACATTTAAGAACATCAGACTCTAGTCACAGAAAAGCAATAGTTTAAGCTAATTGTAATTTTGATAAACACAAAACCTATTCCTAAGATAGCTTACTATCTTCCATTTTAACATGGAATAAATATATACTACTTTACAACAGTAACACACTGACCTGTGTATGGCAGTTCAGAGAGGAACAACATTTTATCATTCGCTTTATGACCTACAGAGAAAAGTAATTATGATTACTTTTAAGAAACCATTTTAAAAAAAGAAAAAATAATAAGAAAACAAAATGGATGATATATGACCAAATTTCAACATGCTACTGAGATCCACAACTGGAATATCACCAAGGAAGGGTGTAATTTTATTCAAAAGCTTAGTGTGAGAAGAAGAGTAGCACTGGAAATTAAGAAGAAATACTCATAAAAATACATGGAGCCAAGACGAAGGAGTAGAAACAGCACTTCCACGCTGCTCCAGCTTCCACCTCCTCCAATACATATAAAAATGACTCTAAACAAACTTTACGAGCTACAGAAGCCACAAAGTGACAGAGAGAAACAAAGCTCCTGCTTAAGGCAGCCCGGCAAGCCAGTAAAAAGGGTCCATCACAGAGCGCTTGGAGCCAAGGACAGTCCCACCTGAGCCGCGGTTTTAAGCCCCAGGGTGGCCCCGACCAGCCACCGCTAGAGCACCCTTCATAAGAGTAAATTACCAGCAGCTATAGAGATTTCCAGACTTCTCAATCCATAAATGGCAAAGACAAAGTAAAAGGTCAGTGTGGAACATGGTTGGTTGAGAGAGAGACAGAAGAGGGAAACAGAAGAGTTTGATCCGGCTGCTACTTCCAGAAGGAGAAGTGGTGGGAGGTGTGGTGCTGTAGCTGCCGGCGTGGGGCTGCTTCAGAGCCCCTGGCCTGCAGATTGTATGGGGACCAAGCGACCATTCAGAGGGTAATCACTCTTGCTTTGACATGCTTGGATCCGGATTGCGATCTTGGGTGGTAGTTCTAGGGTGTGTGACCAGTGAGCCAGAGCATGTGGGAGCTGCAGAGAAGGCACCCATCTAATACCTCCAGCAGCTGCAAAAACCCCAGCAATATGGGACATAGCTCTCTCCTTTCTGGAAGCAGACTTCTACCATGGCAAAGAGCTCAAAAGTCAAGTAATTGGCCACCAATATGAACAAGCAATGGAAGACAAACAGACCACAGAATCCTTTTTTGGGAACAAAAAGGATCAAGGCATGGAGCAGAAGGAAGAAAGCAAAGTAAGAACTCCTGTATCAAAAGCCTCCAAGAAAAATTTGAACTGGTTACAGGCCACAGAAGAGCTCAAGAAGGATTTTGAAAATCAAGTAAAAGAAGTAGAGGAAAAATTGGGAAGGGAAATGAGAATGATGCAAGAAAATCATGACAAGTGGGTTAACAGCCTACTAAAGAAGACCCCAAAATACCCTGAAGAAATTAACACCTTAAAAAATAGACTAACTCAAATGGCAAAAGAGGCCCAAAAAGTCAATGAAGAGAAGAATGCTTTAAACAGCCAAATCTGCCAGATAGAAAAGGAATTTTAAAAACACACTGCAGAGAATAACTCCTTCAAAATTAGAATGGAGCAACTGGAAGCTAATGACTTTATGAGAAATCAAGATACTATAAAACATATCCAAACAAATGAAAAAATGGTGAAATATCTCACTGGAAAAACCATTGACCTGGAAAACAGATCCAGGAGAGATAATTTAAAATTTACTGGACTACCTGCAAGGCAGGATCTAAAAAAGAGCCTAGACAACATCTTTAAAGAAATTATCAAGCAAAACTGCCCTGATATTCTAGAACCAGAGGGCAAAATAGAAATGGAAAGAATTCACTGATCACCTTTTGAAAAAGATCCCAAGGGGGAAGAGCCAAGATGGCGGAGTAGGAGCAGCAACATAGCGCAACTCTCACATAACCACCCCAAAAAACTCATAAAATATGACTCTAAACTAATCCTAGAACTCCAAAACGCACACAAATATACTTTCCACTAAAGTCCGCTCAGCTACAAGGAACCATATCAGCTCTGTGAACCGAAACCAGCCTGGCCTGAAGCCCTAGCTGAGCCCCAAGGGCAGCTGGATGAGAGGATTAAAGGAACAGATTGGAGGCTGCTGTGGCAGTGTTCAGAACTAGGTCAGTGGGTCTTGCGAGGTCGTGGGAGAAAAGCAGTGTGGCCGAAATGCCTCCAGGGCGGGAAAGCAAAAGGCAGAGGTTTTGCACCCGCCTCCACATTGCAGCTTCCGCGCCCTCGGACTGCAGGGGGACTAAGCGATCGTTCAGAGGCCAAGTACTCTCGTGTTGAGCAGCCTGGATCCAGATCGCGGTCTTGGGCTTTGGTCCTGTGAGTCTTCTTTATCCAGTGAGCCGGAAGTGGGAAAGGGACCCAGCACCTTCCTGAGAGCTACAGCAGCCGGGAGGATCCCAGTGATTTGGGACAGAGCTTTCCCTTCTGGAAGCAGAGCCCCATAGAAATTTTAAAAAAAAATTCACTGTCTGACCAACCGTGAGTAAGAATAAGCATAAGAAGCAGGGTGAGAACAGCAACCAAACCCTAGATTCCTTCTTTGAAGAAAAGAAGTACCAAGGCAGAGAGCTGCAGGACAGCACAGCCAGAGCTCCCCCACCAGGGGCTTCCAATAAACATGAAGATTGCCTTAAAGCTAGAGA